>LR991082.1:4800000-6000000 GCA_905163515.2 Lymantria monacha
TCACTCCATCGGCTTAACACGTCTTGTGTTTGTGTAAGAATGTTTAGAAACCTTTAGACCTTATTTTATTCATTCTGAAGGCTGACCAACCACCCCGAGACTTCTTAACCTCCCTCCAAAAGAGTTTGGTGTTACTCTCGAAGTTTTTAGTCCGCCTATCTTCTGCACTCATACTTGCTCTATCACGTTTCTCTTTCACTAAGGCCTTGGTGTCATTCTTACATTGCCGATATAATTCTTTCTTCTGTTCAGTCATACCGTCACTCAGATTCAAAGAAGAGACATAGTCCAGCCACGCTTTCTTTTTTTGCTCTATGGAAGCTGCCACTTCCGCATCCCACCATGCATCACCATTTGTTTTTCTATGCTTCTTTGAACTTCCACATACTTCTTTCACTGTATCTACCATACTCTCCTTCAATACTCTACAGCATTCTTCAATGTCCGATTGCGGCTGGCTTGCCATCGTCAGCCGTTCTCGGACACCCTCTGTATACTTTTCTCTTACACACTCTTCTTGCAACCTTTCAACCTTTATTCTTTCAAGCCCTCCGAAGTGGGCACGCTCTCGCCAGTGCCTCCACTTTCTGAACAGACCACTAAATCTCGCAATAACGAGATAGTGGTCCGTATTGACTGTGGGGCCCCTGTAGGCTCTTGCGTCCAATATTTTGCTTCGGAGGCGACTGTCTACCAAAATTAAATCTATTATACTTTTCTGTTCATTCCTTCTCTATGTATACATGTGGATGTCCTTATGTTGGAAAAATGTGTTTGACACAATAAGGCTTCTCTCCATGCATACATCCGCTATGAGCCTACCTGCGTCGTTTACTCTCTTATCACCAAATGGACCAAGTACGTCCTCATAGTCGGGACGCTTGGTCCCCACCCATCCGTTCAAATCTCCGCATACAATCACGCGTTCTCTGGTTTCTGCCATATCCAGAACTTCCCTAACATTATCCCAAAACTTCTCTAGGACTGATGCCACCGAGGATCCTACGGTGCTCCCGTAGGATCCTCTGCTACAACCATGAATACCTTGGTGACACCTAGTTTTATACGGACCCAAAGAAGTCTGGGATCATACATTCCATAATCCTTCACACCTGAGGCCAAGCGAGAGGACAACAGCACTCCTACCCCCATGCTGGCTCGATCGCTCTGTGGTACACCAGACCACAGAGCCATCCCGCCACCAGGAAGATCGCAGGCGTCGCTGCCCCTTCGCTTGGTCTCTGTTACACAGAGCACGTCTAGCTGTTTGTCCGCCATGACGGATATCAGCTCGTGCAACTTACCTTCCACACAACCTCTTACATTCCACGTGCCCACCCGGCACTCTGCTCTCCTCGACTCGCCTGACTGGGCAAGGCGTGTTGGGTGGCGGCCCCCATCGCTGCAACTGCCGAAGTTCGTACCGACGGGGGCGGGTCGGTACGCGTCGCCTCCGGGGGACGCCCTAACCCGCATTGCGGTACGCATATCGAGCCGGATTAGCAGTCTAATTAGACTGGCAGGGGACGCGAACGAGCAAGCTCCGGACTATGCCCCCTACTTAATATTCATATTAATGTGTATATTTAAAATATTTATTTATTACTGTGCAATGGCGGCGACGAGTTTTTTTTTTTGCGACAGTCTATAGTCTAGCCAAACACCCCTAAATCCGTCCGGGGTGACAGGTAAAGCGGCGCCCGACCCATACACCCGCACGGCAATGTACCCGGCGACGCTCACGACGGCGGCTAGGTGTACTACAAATCCTTACGTTGTTGATAGGTTTCGTAAAAGACTAAAAAACCCTAGACCTAGGCCTACGCCATCTGATGCCGTCTGGTCAACAATTAAAACGTCAGGTACGGAACTGAGCGTAAAACTATTGCGTATAAGTTTTGTGTAAGATGGAAGAGGATTATATCACATATTGAATCGATCATAAAAATGGAATAGGAGCAGAATGATGATGATAATGATTATAGATACTTACATATGCACATTTTTAAGAAACTACCTTCACTAAGATGCAATTTTTTTTTGCGGAGGAATTTACAGATAAATAATTAATGGATACAAATTATATCTCGGCTTTCAAAAATTGTTCACACAAAGAATTGTTGTTACGAGGCGATCGAGCCGATGAAATTTGGAACGAGAGATCAGTACTTAGATCACTCGGTCAATATTATCTCTCAAGGTTGAAAACGAAATACATGAAATTCATGCAGCAGATAATTAATAATACGCCTCATATTTTTCCAATCTTGAGAAAAAATATTTTATACTTTTTAGTCCGTTATAAAGCCTGCTACGTAAGCAGGCTTTGCTACGTTATTTTATTACTATTATTATTTTCTTTTTATTTTTAAGGTTATGTGAATAAAATTATGAAAATGAATTTGAACACTATATAAAATTTCAATACTTTTTAATTTTGCTATTTTTTTACATTTTCATGTCATTAATAGTCAAAATTTCAAGTAACTAGCTCCTCGGCAAGAAGCAAGTTAATAAAAAGAAAACAACTATAAGCAAAATTCCTTTCTATCACTTATAACTTAGACCACACCATAACACAGGTACGATAGCTCTTAGCGACTGCTACAACATAGAGAATGTCACAGCAAAACGGAATCTACAACTCACTCCTCATTGCTATATTACATAATGAGGTTTCTACACTGCTAGAATACAACCTTTATGTAATATTCACATTACAAACAATGCAAAACAGCTTCTAATTCATTGTCTAAAGAGACCAAATTCATTTATTATTTAAGGCTCATTGAACTTAGGCTGTTTTAATTGTCGTACCGAGTAAGGCTTACTGCTATATGAAATTTTATCGTCTGTGTCTATATTTAAATTGTAATGGTGGCTATTATTCGTGTGTTAAGTACGAAAAACGATGGGTGTGCATGTAGTGTCATGGTAATTGCAATAAAAGTTACATTTAGAACTTCAAAATGGCGTCATTGAAAATGTCTTTGCTGGCATGTAATAAAATTGTTCGCATTCAAACTAAGTTTCATAAAACAGCTCAATTTAGCAGTAGTAGAGCCACGCTGCTAACCATTAGTGTCTGCAGCCATAATAAATCACCAGCTCGGCCGGGATAGCACTACACTCTCGAAGAAAATTTAAGTTTGAATAGTTTACGTGCTTTATTTTTTGAACAAGAAAGCTGGCGGACCAATTATTAAGGGTAGGCAGAGTCGCAGTATTGCAGAGTGCTATATACCTGCCACCGAAGACAAAGATCGGGTACCCGTGGCCCGATCGCACGGCGAAGAGAGGCGCTTTGCAGGGTGGGTCTATGGGGTCGCGTGCCATCTCTTCCTTCGCCCTGAACCGATTTGGCGGGGTGTGACCACCTAGTCCACCGCGAAAAAAAAAAGAAGGTATGTGCCTACAAACACATTTTTATCGCGCCTATAATTCCTAATATCCGTTATCCGTGTGGTAACGGAGTAAGAATTCACAACTCCCTATCTTACCCGTAGGTGATGATGATGAGAGATGACTAATGGATATAAAACGCATATAACATCTATGCAAGAAAAAAAAATACTAACACATCTGGCCAGCATGGTATAGTAGGTCGACTTCTCTCCCATTATGGAGAAGACTCGAGTGCAATAGTGCAGCAATATATGAGCTGAAATGAATTCCTAATACATGTTTTAAAGATACGAGTTTAGAGATCAAAGGCTTGTGATGGAGTGTCGGAGTATATTTTGATACAAAATTACATACTGATAAAATAAGAATATTTTTATATGCTATTGATATAAGAAGAAAAATAATGAATTAAACGATGAAAATTTAAAAACGAAGAACCGAGCATCCATCCCTGACACCGTTCTGAAAATATAGAAACGTATAGGAATGAAATATGTGTAAACATACTGAAAGAAATATATGTAAACATTGTCGGGTAGATGGCACACGTCTCTTATAAAGACAAAAATATAATACGAGCCGAGAATTGAATGTCATACGACTGCTCACATTTGTCTAAGTGGTGGGACGATTGGAACGGTATTCCAATAGGTGTGGTCACGAGTCCTACGTGTGACATTCATTTTTCGCTCGTAATCAAACTTTTATAAATAACATAGCATGCTAAATTTCAGTAATTTGAAATATACAAGAATTATTTCTTTAAGATTTTCCGTGTGGTGACGGAGTAAGAATACAATTCACCACCCCTATCTTACCCATGGGTGACCGTAAAAAGCGACTAAGGGATTTAAAACGCATATAACATCTATGCAAGAGAAGGAAAACTCGAAACAAAACCCTATACCAACACGTCTGACCAGCCTGGTGTAGTAGATCGATTTCCCTCCCATTGTGGAGGAGGCTCGAGCCCAATAGTGGGACATATATGAGCTGAAATGATGATGATGATGAAAGATACGATTCATTGTAAATACGTGTTCAATATAAAAGTTTAAAAACCTATGCTGTATAACAAAGCACCTGTTTTAATTTATATTACAAATTATATTTATGATTCCTGTAACATTGGTATAATTTAATTAAAGCAAAACCAATGAGCTGTATTATTAAAGTTTAATTTTAAACATTTGTTGCCGAAAGGTTGCGAACAAAACAAGATTACGGCTCCTTTATTTATTTAATAAATCCAAAGAATTACTTATTATTATCTTGTAAATTTAAGATTTACCTGTTTATTTTTTTTTATAAATTGATATTCGTTACATGCTTGAATATGGATATTCTCTACAATGAGTAGAAAATTGACTCAACCTAATCTATAATTGATGTAGTGTTTATTCGAATTTGCTTTTCTTTTTTAATGATTTTAGTATACAAATTTATTAAACTATCTATTCGTCAACCTATTGAGGTCCACTGTTGGATATATATGAAAAGGCTTATTAATAAGGTTTATTTGGAGAGCTAAAGAAGAGCGTGCAGTTTTTGTAATGAGTTTCTCAGACGTGTATTTTTTTAATTATTTTAAATACTATTGTACTACCTAGGGTGTAGTAAAAAACGAGTAAGAGATTTAATATGCATACAACATACATGTAAAAATAACTAAATTCTGTACCAACTCGTCTGACTAGTGTAGTATAATAGGTAAAATTCCCTCCCACTCCCAAGGAGGCTCAAGCACAGCTGTGGAACATATATGAGCTGAAATGTGATGATTAGTAACTAATCACTACAACACTAATGTTGTAGAAAAAAGTTTTTATACATAAAACATTCAATCAATTAATTAATATAAAATTATTTAAAAACTAAAATAATAATACAACATCTATTTAAGTTTTGTTTTAGGAGGTTTCATAAATTTTATTGCCATGTATTATTTTTTTGCAAAAAAAAAATGTTTACATATTTTTAACTTTTTAATAAATGTTTGTTTCTAATTCTGCTGCTGTACAATATTAAAACATCATTCATCATTCTCCTACTCTTATTCTAATTACTTGGGGTCGATACAATATGTACTCTTTTTTCATAGTACATTTATTTTAGAAATTATTGGCAATAGTTTTATGACCGGCCGCCTGCCAGACGTCGACCCTCCTTGGGAATATATACTCCTGCACAATATTAAATAATAAACATATTTTAAATTGTACTATGCAGTAATAAACATTAGAGTAAAAGCCCCCAGGAAATCGTATAGACACCCAACATCTAGGGCCATTATTATGTGGAACTAAAACTAGTTCAACCATATGGAACAATCAAGATTGTTTTATGTATAATACACGAATATTAAAATCTTCACTATCCTGCTGTCATTCTAATTACTTGGGATCCCTGATAATGTTATTTCTATGTTCAGTCCCTTCCTATCCATGTAATATTTCATATAACTTTTCCTCAATTCAAATTCATCTTTTCCTCAGTTTTTTTCTTACCTAAAAATACCTTCAAAATTAATACTTAAAACTTTCCTCACAATATTACTTTTATCCCTTCTCATCACATGACCATAATATTATGTCAGACGTTGACTCTTTAATTTTTCCGTCATTGGCGTAACTTTCAAACTTTCTTTATCCATTCTCGTCACGCTACACATGTATAATAATACTTATACAGCATTTATGTTATATGCAGTCGTCTCTAATATATCATTTAAAGACCAACATGCTTACTCATATAATACAACAGGCCTTATTATGTATTTTTAGACTGTGCTTTTATAAACTTTAGGGATATTTGTGAGTCATATATTTTACCTGTCCGTCGGCATTTCATTCATCTCTCGTCGATTCTGTGCTTCAAATCACGATATAGGTAGCCATTGCTCTGGATAAATGAATTGAGTTATCGATTTTTTGAGCACTGGTACTCCATCTAGAGATATGGGTTTGGGGAGACCGCCGAAATCGAAAATTATATAATATGTTTAAGATCTGCTGAGTTTTAAGCCAACATACTCCAATTTAAAACGCCACTTTCCAGGACACTATGGATCTCAATTAGGATAAGGTCGTTAAGCATCTGATATTTAAGTATCCATAATCACTAGGAAGAAATAAAGACATCAACACTGATCTCATCTCAATTAGATCGCCCATACATAATACAAACTTAATCTTATATACTTCACAGGCACAATTTTTTCAGTGCCCACAACAAAATGTCAAAGATTGAATCAATTTATATTGAAATAAGAAAGAAATACACATTTTATAAGAACTTAACAAAAACCATACTCTGTAGCCAATTTAGTAATCGACCGTTAACCGTCAGGGACAGGACGACATGTCCGTTACGTAGCTAAGGCGGAAAATACAGCCGACTGGTCTTATTAATGAGTATCCTCAATTACCGTCCTCGTTGATAAATGACTGTTCAACATTCCGTACGAACGATTTTACTAGTACTAGCGTATCTGTATATTACGCTCTGCCAATTTCCGATATAAAATTGAATTTAATTATTAAGTTAAATTGACACAAATAAAACTTTCATAGGATTATATTTTAACGAATATAAAATAAAAATAAATATTGTAGGACATGCAAATTTCGCTTCATATCATATTTACGTCTTAAGGTGACGGATTTGCAGTAATTTAAAAATAAATACTTGCTTTGATTATTTGGATATTTATTATTTTGTGATTATTTTTTTTTTTTACTGAAATAAGACTAAAATTATTAAATAAGAAATATTGAATATACAGTTTTGGACTTTTATTTTAAAGAGTATAAAATCACGGAGTTTTGGCGGGAAAGTGAAAATCTCACATGGCGTTATTGGATTGGATGGGATGGGTGTTATGTTGAATAATTGTGCTAATATTTTATGTGTATTATATACAGAGAAAATGCTATTTTCTAATTAATATTATATAATAGTAGTTTACATGTATATTCATATTAAAATTTTCTAGAATTATCGTTAATCTGGTTGTCAACTTACGAACAGTAACTATAAATAACCTAATTAATATGAAGAGTTTAATTCCATAAACTAAAAATTATTCTGTTTAAAGAAAATGCTTGAAAAATCATCTTTTTTTTTAATAAACTAGGATGTTAAATACTAAAATTTTAATAATTTATATAAATAAGTCGTGTCATCGTATAATACAATTCTAAAAAGTAGATTGAAGCAAGGTGTAATCATTTTCTAGTAGACGACGCACGTCCCTTATAAAGACAATGAGCCATAATTTGATTGTTATATGTCAGCTCACATTGCTCTAGCTGTAAGACGATTGGTACGGATTTCCAATAGGTGTGGACTCGAGCCCCCACGTTGACCAAGAGTTGATGATCGCAGTTGATTTTATATTTTCCAGAAAATTACCACTGCATATTCCCCTGATGATCCCTCAACTAATTTAATAGCACTTATGGGAACATTAGAGGTGACACCATATTCTTTACCTATCATCGTGTAATTATTAGGTCCATTTTATTTATTTCGTTGAGAACACTATTCGTATAGTAACCGATTACGAATAAAATTCACTACTCCCTTTCTTTTTAGGTGCCATAGAAGATTACTAAGGGACATAATATGCAGATAATATCTATGAAAGAATATTAAAGAAGAGAGAATATTATCCGTGTGGTGACTGATTAAGAATACTATTCACCACTCCCTATCTTACCCGTGGGTGATCGTAAGAGACGACTAAGGGATACAAAACGCATATAACATCTCTGCAAGAGATGGAAAACTCGAACAAAACCATAAATCAACACGTCTGACCAGCGTGGTGTAGCAAGTTAATTTCCCACCCACGGAGGAGGCCCGAGCCCAACAGTGGGACATATATGGACTGTGATGATGATGATTATGATCTATGACAGAGAAGGATAATTTAATATTAAACTCTATATCAACATGTCTAACCAGCGAGGTATAGTGGATAATTTCTCTTCTGTTGTAGAAAAGAAATGAGCCTAGCAGTGGAACATATAAAAGCTGTGATGATGATAATGGACGATGCGAAACCCAGTATTATATACATAGTTGATTAGGGGACGTCCATTAATCACGTGCTTTTTTTAGCGTTTTTTAATCCCCCTACGTATTACGAAGGGGGACCTTGGTGATACGTGGTGAGGTTTGAGACTATGAAGGTTTAGGACTTCGTGATTTTTGTCAAACCCCTCCCCCTCCCCCTTTCAAACCTCACATGATTAATGGACAGCCCCTTACTAGATAAATATTAAGTTTAAATTTACATCATTATCTTACTTTATATTTCGATAAACCAACGTTAAAAGCAGACGGCTTTACTTCAGTTAGGAGACGTGTTTCTGCATAACTTGACTACTTAAATATACGCTAATAGCTGTGAACTATCATGAGGTCATTATGTGGTGATTGAGATGGTATAATCTAGGATATAATTATTGTTCTTTCTTAATATTTAAAAAGTTATGTTATTTTTTTTTTAAGTAAATTTGGCTGCCACGGATGGCAAGGGAGTGGTACTAGAGGCCGGCGCAATGCGATGGGGAGGGAATACGGTGGGTTATGGGGCCACGCGCTGCCCTTCCGTCGCCCCGGACGGAACGGGTGACGTGTGACCGGGCCATAGCCTACCCAAAAAAAAAACGTAAAGTAGGCTGAAGCTCAATAGTGTTATAAAGAAAAACTGAAGGTTTTAGTATCTATAAAACTATGATTCGGTTTAGGTTTAAAAAGAATATTTCTCAAAAGAACTTAAATGAATAGTAACACTTAGAGAGAAACATAAGTAAGAAAAAATATATAGGCAGCCATCATCATCATCATCTCAGCTCATGTAATTATGTCCTAAAATTGGGTTCGAACCTCCTCCATAAATAATAGGAGGGAAATAGACTTACCACGCTGGTTAGACGTGTTGGTATAGGGTTTAGTTTCGAGTTTTACTTCTATTGCATAGATGGTATGTGTATTTTATGTACCTTAGTCGCCTCTTACGATCACCCACGGGTAAGATAGGGAGGTGGTGACTTGTATTCTTACTCCGTCACCACACGGACAATATAAGCAGTAAATGATAAAATTAATTATAAGTTTTGTTTAAAATTATAATATTTATAAAATAGAGAATAAATACAAATAGCGCTATATGGCATCAAAATATTCCTCCGCATCTCTGTCCACAGATAATATGACCACTAGGCAACATTACCACGTTCAATGACAATGCTAATCTTTTGTGTACAATATAGGTCAACCTGATCACATGAAGCAGCGATTAGTCTTTTCGCGATCCCTCTGTAAAAACTGAGCATTCGGACATCACGGCCCGAGCGTTCCCCAAACGGCTCTGAAATATAATTGTCAACAAGGTTATTGCACTTTTGCTTATTAACTCTTTTCCATATTTTTTTTAACCATAACAATACAAATATATAAAAACTAAATAAGGTGCCATCAAAATAAATGTTTTTTCAATTTCTTTTGAAGGTCTGTAGGAATACTTCTAAACTTTACACAATCTTTTGTGAAGCTCCCTCGAAGATAAAATTAGTCTTACCATTTTGTGTTCTAATTAATGAATTTGATATATTTTTGTCCTTCCGTATTACATAACAACTAAAGGATATAAAATGCATATAACACCTATGCATGAAAAATAAAACTTGAAAAAATAACCTAAAAAAATTATTAATTACTAAAATGGTGTCCAATGGTTTACTGTGTGAGACACAAGGAGGTTTCAGGACTGGAAGGGGATGCATGGATCAAGTGTTCTCTCTGCGCAACATTGTGGAGAAGTATCTGGCTCTAGGTCAGAGGGTTTTCTGCAGTTTTGTGAATCTGGAGAGAGCATTTGACACCGTTGTACGAAAGGAACTTTGGGACATTTTACCGGAGTATGGTATTAACGGCAAACTGCTACAGGCTGTGCAGTCCAGTTACATGGGCTGTAGAGCCTGTGTGCGGCTGGATGATGGAATGTCGCCTTGGTTTGACGTCAATATCGGCGTTAAGCAGGGGTGCGTTCTGTCAGCCAGGCTGTTTATCATATATCTGGATAAATGTCTCCAAAGGTTGAACGATATGAATGTGGGGGTCCAGATGGGCGACTCAGTGGTCACTGATCTGCTTTATGCAGATGATGCAGTCCTGCTGGCATAGTCAGCGACTGACTTGGAGACCCTAGTCGACACAATGACAGAAGATTGTAAGAAAAGGGGTCTACGCGTGAATGTGAGCAAAACCAAAATAATGGTCTTTGAAAGAGATAAAAGCAGAATAGATGTAAGAGTAACAATAGGTAATTATGTACTAGAGCAAGTGGAAGAATTTGTATATCTTGGATGTGGATTTAGCCGAGATGGAAGGTAGTAGGTGATATAGAGGGAAGAGTGAATGCGGGAAATAGAGTGAACGGAGCGTTGGGGCAACTTCTCGGCAGCCACCACCTCAGCTAGAAGGCACGTGTAGCAATACATAACGCAGTGTTTGTCCCAACATTACTGTATGGAAGCGAGAGTTGGGTATGCAGAAAAGAGTATGAAAGTAAAATTAATGCGGTCGAAATGCGATCTCTGCGGAAAATCTGTGGAGTTAGGCTGACCGACCGCCTTCGTAGCGACGACGTAAGAGAGCGAGTAGGTATGAAAGAGAGTATTGGTGTAAAGATGCGAAAGGGAATGCTCCGATGGTTCGGACATGTGGAAAGAATGCCGAACGAACGCCTGGTTAAGAAGATATACAATGTGAAATTGGAAGGATGTAGGTACCGAGGGAGACCGAGACTAACCTACCTAGACCAGATCGGTCATGTACTGAAGGAAGGTGGAGTCAAGAGTCTCCGAAACCGGCGAGCGTGTATGAAGAGAATTATGAATGTTGAGGAAGCGAGTGAAGTATGCAGAGATAGAGTTCTCTGGCACTCTGTTCTCTCTGCCTACCCTGCAAGGGATATGGCGTGATGATATGTTTGTATGTAATTACTAAAAAAATTACATATTAATTACCAATTCTTTAAGGGCGTTTCAACAACATCATCATCATCATCTCAGCTCATAATTTCCCACTGCTGGGCTCAAGCCTCCTCCGTAATGGGAGTAAAATTGACCTACTATACCACGCTGGTCAAACGTGTTGCTATTTAACAGCTATTTAATTCCGTTATCCTCGGGGGACGATCCAGAGTCGTGGACCAGGAGTGTGGTGGTGCTGTTCTTCAAGAAGGGCGACAAAGCTCTTCTAAAGGACTACAGACTCATCTCACTCTTGAGCCACGTCTACAAGTTGTTTTCTAGGGTCATTACCAATCGACTCACGTGCAAGCTCGGTGACATCCAGCCGCCCGAACAAGCTGGCTTCCGAAAATGCTATAGCACCATAGACCATATGCTCACGCTTCGGCAGATTATCCAGAAGACCGAGGAGTGCAATCGGCCTCTGTGTATAGCGTTTGTAGACTATGAGAAAGCCTTTGATTCAGTCGAAACTTGAGCGGTGCTGCAGTCCCTCCAGCGGTGCCAAATCGATCATCGTTATATCGAAATGCTGAAGTGTTTGCACAGGAACGCCACAATGTCAGTCCGTATCCGGGATAAGAGTACGAAACCGATCCAGTTGCAGAAAAGCGTGAGTGAGAGCGTGAGTTTCAGGGAGATGGCATCTCTCTGAAGCTGTTTACCACTGCACTGGAAGATGTCTTCAAGCTTTTAGACTGGACCGGACTCGATATTAACATTAATGGCGAATACATCACTCACCTTCGATTTGCAGACGATATCGTCGTTATGGCAGAATCCATGGAGGACCTTGGCACTATGCTCAACGATCTCAGCAGGGTATCCCAACTGGTGGGGTTACGAATGAACATGGAGAAGACGAAAGTCATGTCAAATACCCATGTTATTCCTGTACCGGTCCTAGTTGGCAATGCGATTCTCGAAATTGTCGATTATTATGTTTACCTTGGACAAACAGTTCAGTTAGGTAGATCCAATTTCGAGAAAGAGGTCAGCCGACGAATACAACTCGGCTGGGCAGCGTTCGGGAAACTTAGGAGGATCTTCTCGTCCAACATACCTCAGTGTCTGAAAACACAGGTCTACGACCAGTGTGTGTTACCAGTGATGACTTACGGCACGGAAACGTGGTCCCTAAATGTAGGCCTCATAACTAAGCTCAAAGTCGCTCAGCGTGCTATGGAGCGAGCTATGCTCGGGATTTTTCTGCGTGATAGAATCCGTAATACGGAAATCCGCAGAAGAACGGATGTAACCGACATAGCACGAAGAATTAGCACGCTGAAGTGGCAATGGGCAGGCCACATCGCTCGAAGAACCGATAACCGCTGGGTAAAAAAGGTTCTAGAGTAGCGACCACGTACCGGACGACGCAGTGTAGGACGCCCCACCGTATAGGTGGACAGACGACCTGGTGAAAGCTGCTGGGCGTCGATGGATGCAGACGGCACAGGGCCGCACTCTGTCGCGTACCATGAAGCCATTGAGGCCTACGTCAAGCAGTGGACGGCGATGGGCTGAAATGATGATGATGATTATTATTATTATTTATTTTTGTTTATCTTATACAAACTCTTAACAGAGGAATGACAGAAAACTTTCAAGCAAATGAAAAGAATTACGTTCAAAGCGCCAACAATAAATTGAAGGATTTCACGTTCAAAACACTCGAGAAAATTAAATTTTTATTATATTTATTTTTTCATGTCCATTTTAACTCGTTATTACAAAATAGAATAATAAACTGCTGTTAATTTATCAAATTAATTATATACAATAATAATTAAAAAATATACATAATTGAAGAACTTATCTTAAATTTATTAGACGTAGCATATTTTATCCCTTTCTCGCATAACGATGTTTATTTAGGGCAAACGTATATTAGTATGGAGATTGCGATGTTGACGTCACAGTGTTTGTATTGCTATCTCTGTTTAATTAATAAAATTTAAATACTTGTTATTAGCTTAATATGAAAACAAATGGTATGATGTTTTCGCTGTGAAAGAAGAAGTAGTGACAAAGATATAAAAAGATATGCTAAGATGGTTTGGACACGTTGAAAGAATAAGTGGAGAAAGACTGGCGATGCAAGTATAAAAATCAAGTGTGGTGAGGCGATTACAAGAGGAAGACCAGTTGCCTGGATCAAATTGGCAATTAAAAGGTCGTATTAAGAGGACGTTTAACCGTAGAGCATGCACGAAAACTTTGAGGGTGAATGAAGTGATGGAGAAATAGTTATATATGTATATAGGATCGTGGTTTATGGCAATCCGTAGGCTCTTCCGTATCTCTATCCGTACCTCTCTGGGAAACAGGTGTGAGGCTATGTATGTATGTTGTTTTCATAAATCTATGTTTTCATTAGTCGTAGTGGGCCTAACAGTTCTCTGTCTACAGCCACGGGCCGTTCCGTCCGGGGTAGTACCACACTCTCACAGAAGATTTGCCCCCTGAGCAGTGGCAATATGCTGCTGTGCTTCGTTCGGTGAGCGAGAAAGCCGGAAGCCCAACTTTCTGAGTGGGTTTGGGATTATTGGTAGGCCGCGGCGTAGCTATCCTACCTCTGGCATTGCAAAGGTCCATGGGCGGCAGTAACACTTACCATCAGGTGTGCTGTTTGCTCGTTTGTCACTAAGAGCCATAAACAACATCTTAATTGGTACCTTATTGTATCTGAATCTGGTAAATCAAATAAAATAGTAAAGTTTAATATATTTGAGAAGTTACATTAAATAATTTTCTTTGTTTTTGGTAGCCTTTAGTCTGATTGCGCCCCACCCGGCATTAAGGAGTATGAGATTCGTAACCCCAACCAATCCCTTTCAAAATTTAACCACTGGCGCCTTGGTTATTTTATTATGTCACCTCTAGTGTATTATAGCTTCTAAGTAAACTTACTCAAAAATTACTTACCAAGCTTACTCAGAAACAAGGTCCCAGCATAATCCGGAACGCATTTATTTGATAGGCCTTTTACGTATGGTTCAATATCACATCTATTCAACTGTAGCTCTATAAAGTTTATGTAAATAAACTAAACTATGTTGTCTGCATTCGTGATTTAGTCATTTTTTTGACATGTTAGAAGAAATGGTACCCATATCATGCATTTCTAATTTATAACTATCTGTATTAAGTCTGAGATCTGTATTGATTTGTTAAGAGATTAATTAATCTTATACTGTAGTGGAACATGCCTATATTTTCCCATGTAATTAGCCTTACCTATAAATATGTACTATTTGATACAGACTTATCTATAATAAAATATGCTATATATATAAAAAAACAGTGTCACACGAACAAAAAAAAAACAGAGTCTCGAACCCATACTATTGGAAATCTATTCCAATCGTGTTAACACTTACACTAGCGTAAGCTGTCGTGTGACATTCAATATTCGACTCGTATTGTATTTTCTTCTTTAAAGGAGACGTGTGCCATCTACCCGACAATATTCTTTTTTCGCTCGTGTTCAAGTTTTTATATAAATGTTAAATGCTAAATTTCAGTAATTTGAAGATATGCTATAATCACCACACTGTTATAAATTTTCTAGAACAGCACTTACAAATTCCATGATGCGTGGTGCTGTACTTTTAACCTACTACCAAACGGTACTTTAATTTGCCCGAAGTAATAGTGAATAAGGCTATACCCTTAATTTGAAATGATTATAATCTTCGAGCTATTATTTGTCTCGTTTGGACATAAATGACCCCTCGTGTAAGTTCTAAATGCTATATTTCAATACTTTTATGCGTTTTACAATATTAAAATCTGCCAGCGAATAATGTTGATTTACAATAAAAAAGTAAGTGTCTGTCGGTACACACACAATAGTTTAATGAGCAATATAAATTATTAGAAAAGAAAGCAGTCTGTAAAAGCAGTGCGTTTAAAGTTTAAAGCATTGCTGCGTATATCAATATAGGAGCCAAAATCTGAGAGTTCACAAGAAATTCCTCGAAAAAAATGAAAAAAATGAAAATTTTAACAACTTTTTACTATATCTTAGTCTCGACATTCGAAACTAAACATCATTCATCATTCTCCTACTCTTATCCCTACTACTTGGGGCCGGTACAATATGTACTCTTGTTTCATAGTAAATATTGTAAAAGTTATTAGCAATAGTTTTCTGACCGGCCGCCTGCCAGACGCCAACACTCCTTGGGAATGTAATTGTTGACCAAGCGACATCAGATGGAGTTGACCTAGGTTGTTATAAGGCTCTTAGTCATCTTTTACAATATCCACGAGCAAAGTAAGGGTTGGTAGTATTTGTAGCCGCTACCACACAACTGCTATTCGAAACTAAACATCTAGTCATAAAAATTACTACTAAGCGTCATAAATGATTCTTCTAAATATTAAATAGCAAAATTAGTCTAATAAATCCTTAGAAATATAAAAAAAATAAAAATATAAACGTAATATATTTTAGCTTCAAACTAAAATATAAAATTAATTTTAAAAGGTTAACCAGTAAACGATGTTTAAAAAAAATCGTATTGCTTTTTCATTCTGTACACAAGATGTCGGAAATGTTTGAAGAAGGTTTTGTATTATAAATTAATTTATGCTACTTGATAATACGTATTTTAAGGGTGAAACAACCTTAGTAATCCCAAAAAAAATGGTTATGAGTTTCACCCGTTTGTATGTCAACATGCTCCCTTATAACTTCTAAACAACTAATTATATTGTGATAAATGAGATGTCATTAGAATTATCTTAATCATCCATTGCCTATATACATATATAAAATTTAATATAGCCTTTAAATTAAATTAAAAAAAATATTAAATAAAACACTAAAAGTATTTTTTACAGCGACGTATTGGGTATCCAAAACTTTCAGATGACATTAAGTACGATAAAAAAATATTATTGTTTAAATAAAATACAAAAAAAAGTGTGTGTGTCATCTCCGACGCACGACTGGAGTTTACTCCTTAAGTACGATTATCAAAACAGGCCCAAAAAAAGCTCATTTGACTAAAAATAATTTATATATATTTTTATTTACATTTATTAAAACTGTTCAGTGAAGTATTATCTCACGTCAGAAAGTGAAAGGGGCGCAGAATAGGTTGCGCACCAAAAACGTAACGAGGTCATTCGATCACTAGATTTTACACCTCATTTTTTTCTCATACCAGGCGCCTTATATGAAAATCGATTCTTAAGGAGTAAACTCCAAAAAAATAAGTAAAAAGAAAAACATAACTTTATAACATAAACAAAAAAAAATTAAAAATTCAATATACCGTTGTTCAGATCATAGCTGAGGTAGTACGCCCTTTTATCCGCACTACATATTATTATTACAACTTCAATATATTTTGTAGTATAACAATACAAGAAAATAGCAATAAGTGATCCTTAGGGAAAGTGGTATACGTTCTACGCTCTGAATATTGCTATGTTTAATATTGCCCTGTTTTATTCTATTTTGAGTGTTATTATTTGTTGTGTTATTTCTTAGACTCATTAATGGCATTTTATTAAAAAAATACGGTAACAATTGTTTCATCAGAGAACAATAGTGTTAGATAGTTTTAATTTTTGAGGTTAACTAGTATCATATATTATAAATAATCATAAGCTCATCAATATAGACAAAGAGATATAAGCCTCCATACGCTATATCATTAGCATACTACGGATTATTGCGTTATTCATTATTTTATAAGGTATTAGAGGGGGGCGTTCAAGTATTACGTAACGCAATTTTTGAAGATTTTTGATCCTCCCTCCGCCACATGTAACGCGTCGTAACGTATGTCTGTACCCCCCTTCCCCTCCCTGAACGTAACGTAACACTCAAGTGACCGTTTTTAAACGTGCTTGAGGCAATAAAAAAAGAGATGCCAAACTCGCAATACATGTCCATCCATCCATCCATCAGCCCGTAAACGTCCACTGTTGGACATAGGCCTCCCCACGAGAATGCCATCTATAACGGTCCTGTGCCACCTGCATCCAATGGTTTCCTGCGACCTTGATGAGGTCATCAGTCCATCGAGTGGGGGGTCGTCCTACGCTGCGTCGTCCGATTCGTGGTCGCCACTCGAGAACCTTTTTTCCCCAACGGTTGTCGGTTCGTCGAGCGATGTGGCCTGCCCATTGCCACTTCAATGTGCTAATTCTTCGGGCTATGTCGGTTACACCCGTTCTTCTACGGATTTCCGTATTTCGGATTTTATCACGTAGAGAAATACCGAGCATAGCCCTCTCCATAGCACGCTGAGCGACTTTGAGCCTTTTTATGAGGCCGACATTTAGAGACCACGTTTCAGTGCCGTAAGTCATCGCTGGTAACATACACTGGTTATAAACCTTTGTTTTCAGACACTGCGGAATATTAGACGAGAAGATCCTCCTAAGTTTCCCGAACGCTGCCCAGCCGAGTTGGATTCGTCGGCTGACCTCTTTCTCGAAATTGGATCTACCTAATTGGACTGTTTGTCCTAGGTAAACATAGTGATCGACAACTTCGAGAATCGCATTCCCAACCAGGACCGGTACAGAAATGACATGGGCATTAGACATGATTTTCGTCTTGTCCATGTTCATTTTCAGCCCTACTAGTTGGGAGACCTTGCTGAGGTCATTGAGCATGGTGCCAAGGTCCTCCAGGGATTCTGCCATGACTACGATATCATCTGCGAATCGAAGGTGAGTGATGTATTCGCCATTGATGTTGATGCCGAGTCCGGTCCAGTCTAAGAGCTTGAAGACATCTTCCAGCGCAGTGGTGAACAGTTTCGGAGAGATAACGTCTCCCTGTCTCACGCCTTTCTGCAGCTGGATCGGTTTCGTACTCTTATCCTGGATGCGGACTGACATAGTAGCGTCTCTATACAAACACTTCAGCACTTCGATATATCGATAGTCAATTTGGCACCTCTGAAGGGACTGCAGCACTGCCCAAGTTTCGACAGAATCAAAGGCTTTCTCATAGTCCACAAACGCTAGACACAGAGGCCGATTATACTCCTCGGTCTTCTGTATAATCTGGCGTAGCGTGTGGATGTGGTCTATGGTACTATAACCTTTTCGGAAACCGGCTTGTTCGGGCGGCTGGAAGTCGTCTAGCTTGCGCGCGAGTCGGTTCGTAATGACTCTTGAAAACAATTTGTACACGTGGCTCAGGAGTGAGATGGGTCTGTAATTCTTTAAGAGCGTTTTATCGCCCTTCTTGAAAAACAGCACCACCACACTCCTGGTCCACGACTCTGGAACGTCACCCCCGAGAATGACAGAATCAAACAGCTTCTGTAGGGCTTTTAAAACTGGCTTGCCGCCTGCCCTCAGGAGCTCTGTGTTAATTCCATCATCTCCCGGTGCCTTTCCGTTCTTTAATTGTTTTAGAGCCATTCTGATCTCGTACAAGCTGACGTCCGGGATTTCTTCGGTATAGTGCCGAGTTAGCTTGGATCTGGGGTCTTGGACCAAGCTGACAACAGGATTCAGGGATGATTTGTACAACTGCCCATAGAACCTTTCGACCTCTCCCAAGATCTCACTCTGGAATGAAATGACAGTACCGTTATCGGTCTTCAGCTTAGTCATTTGGCTCTGCCCGATAGACAAATCTCGTGCGAACACTTTGGAGCCTCGATTTCGCTCTATCGCCTCTTCAATACGCAGTGTATTGAATCGGCGAATATCGCGTCGCATAGATTTAGAGATTTGTCTATTAAGCTGCCTGAGTTCGGACCAATCGGTAGAAGACTGTACCGTCATTTCCTTTCTCCTCTCCATGAGTTGAAGAGTCTGGTCAGAAAGCTTTTTTGTTCTAGTAGCGCGACGGGCCTTAAAGAATTTTGACCCGACCGCGTGGACAGTTTCCACGAACCTGTTGTTCATATCGTTCGAAGATTCGCACTCTTCCAGGCATTGGAAGCGGTTATGTAATTCGAGTTGAAAGCTATCGGGGTTCTGGTATTGGACAGGTGTAGGTCGGAGTGTAGACTTCATCAAGCGGGACCGCTCGACTTTCGTACGAAGATTCAATGTGCCTCGAACCATCCGGTGATCACTCCCAGTTTTAATCCTGCTGATCACAGAGACATCATTGAATATTTGTCGTTTGTCCGTCAAGATGAAGTCTATCTCATTTTTAGTGGATCCATCAGGGCTAATCCAGGTCCACTTCCTTTGTGGCCGTTTCTTGAAGAAGGAATTCATCATGAAGAGGCCTTCCTTCTCCAAAAAGTCGGCCAGTTTTTGGCCCCTTTGGTTTCTCTGTCCAAATCCATATTGCCCCACTCTCAACTCATCGTCTGTCCTTTTGCCTAGTTTTGCGTTGAAGTCTCCCATAACTACCGTGAAGTGGGTTTTGGACGTGTGGATGGCTTTCGAGATATCCTCGTATAAGGCCTCCACTACGTCGTCGGAGTATGTCGAAGTCGGTGCGTAAACCTGTATGACCTTCAACGAATACCGTTTGGTAATTCTGAGTATAAGGTACGCTACCCTTGTTGACACACTTTCGATCCTCTCCACGTTCTCTTCGAGAGACTTACGAACGATAAACCCTACACCGCCTTGGGATGGGTGATCTCCCTCCCGGTAGAAGAGCAAATTTCCAGACCGGAGGATTATCGTGCCCTCCCCCTCTCTTCGCACTTCTGATAATCCTACAATGTCCCATCGGATTTTGCTCAATTCCTCTTCCAGTTCGATGACCCTCTCGTCGGTCCTAAGCGTCCGAACGTTGTGTTACCAGGGCCAAGGGTCGATTTTTTTGGTAGCCGGATCGCGGCCGGAGATTCCTAGCACCCCCTGCCCCGCCACCAACAGGCCCGCTACCAAAATGAGCCCGTGGAACAGCGGAACTGCCGTGACTGGGGGCCGTGACTTCTTTTGTATTCATATTTGTTTTGGGGGGGTAATAATGCCATAATCGCCACGCTTGGCGAGCGGATTGGCGATCGCGGTAGATGTTATTAAGTTTCCCGGGAGATAGCCGCTGCCCAATCTCCCGGTGAGACCCTTAGCCGATTTTTACGACTCCCACGGGCAAGTAAGGGGTGGCGACCTTTGTATTCTATTCCCGTCGCCACACGGGCAATACATGTATATGTTGTTTATTCATCATCTAAAAAATTAAAATTTGCGTGTCAACTTAGGAAATTTTAATTCCCTAGTTTTTTATTTAATAAAAAAAACAATGCTATGTAACGCGTTGTTTGAACCCCCTCCCGACTATGTAATGCATTGTAACATTTAACAAGACCCCCCTCCCCCCAAATTGCGTTACGTAATACTTGAACGGCCCCTAGATGGAGTATACTCAAAATTTAATTATAAAATAAAACTAGTATTTGTAGGGCAAAATCTTGACAGGTATTTGTTTACAGCCGCCCTGGTTCATCTGCCGTAGTATCATAATCATCATTCTCCTACTCTTACCAAAATTACTTGGAACCGATACAATATGTACTCTTTTTTCATAGTACATATTGTAAAAGTTATCAGCAATAGTTTTATATGACCGGCCGCCTGCCTGAGGTCAACACTCCTTGAGTATTTAATTGTTGACCAAACAGCATCAGATGGTGTTGGCCCAGGTCGTTATAAGTATCATAATCTCGCAGAAAAATAAACGTCTGAGCAGTGGCAATGTGGCGCTTTTTTTTTAGTAAGAGATAGAATCACAATCTCAACTTTCATTTAGGTGGGTAGACCGCTGTCTACCAAAGTAACTATACTACTTTGGTATTAAAAAATGCATGAAATGCAGTAACACTTATAATCCGATATTGCTCGCTCGTTTGCCATCATCCTTACTAATATTATAAATGCGAAAGTAACTCTGTCTGTCTGTCGCTCTTTCACGCCAAAACTACTGAACCGATCTAAATGAAATTTGGTACACAGATATTCTAGAGCCTGATAAAGGACAGCCTTCTTTTTAATGCGCAAAAAAGGGTTGTAAAGGGGATGAAAAGTTGTAAGTAAATATCATCATTTTTAAAGCCAGAAGCTTGAAACATATTTTTAGGCTATTGATTAGATATAAATAAATATGACATTAACATTTTGTAAAAAATTTATTTACCCTTAAGGGGTAAAACAAAAATAGGGGATGAAAAACTTTAGGAAAGCAACCTTTTACGCGGGCGAAGCCATGGGCAGAAGCTAGTAGACAATAAAATATCTATATTGCCATATCTATTTAAAATAGTTATCTTCATAGTTCTATATTAGACTGTAGCCGCAAGCGGCGAGTTGCTTTACATAATTAGATTGCACTACCCGACACAAGGAAGGAAGGTGTAAAGAAAAATAATTTACTTGTTATTATTTCTTCTTGTAGTACTGCAACTATATTATAAAAGTAGTAAGTTCCTCTGTATTCTGTTTATTATTGTTTTTATAATATTTGAACAACGGTTTTATTCGGTTTTATTACGCTATTGTGTATTACTTGGTCTTTAATTTAGTCATTGTTAATTTAGACTTTATTGAGAGGTTTCTGTTTTGGCTATACTGTCAAATGATTAGAATCATAACATTAAAAATTATATATTTTTCTCATTTAAAAAAAAAAAAAAAAAAAAAATTCTATCAAATAGGTACCGTCTTTTTTATTTAAGTAATCATCATCATCACAGCCTATAAATGTCCCACTGTTGGGCTCGGACCTCCTCCGTAATGGGAGGGAAATTAACCTACTATACCGCGCTGGTCAGACGTGTTGATATACGGTTTTGTTTCGAATTTTCCTTCTCTCGCATAGATGTTATATGCGTTTTATATCCCTTAGTCGTCTCGTACGATCACCCATGGGTAAGATATGGGTTGGTGAATAGTATTCTTACTCCGTCACCACACGGAAAATTTAAGTACCTAATATTTTTTTATTGCTTATGGTGGCAAACGAGCAAGCAGCACACGTGATGATAAGTGTCGCTGCCGTTCATACACCTTTGCTGTAGCTAGGCCGCTGCCCACCATTACAATACCCAAACCCACCCAGTTGGGCTTCTGGCTCCCTTGCTTACCGAACGAAGCGTAATAGCACATTGCTATTATTCAGATATCGATCTTCTGCGAGAGTGTGGTACTAGTTTGCTCTTGGATGTCGTAAAGGACGACTAAGAGCTTTATATTAACAACTCTATGCCGTTTGGTCAATAATTACATTTTAAAGGAGAGTGACGTCAGGCGAGTCACAAAACTATTCCTAATAACTTTTTCAATATGATACGATGGAGGAGTACATATTGCGTCATTCTCAAGTAATTAGGATAAGATCGAGAGCGAAGAGGCGAATTATGATGATGGTTATTTTTCCGTGTGGTGACAGAGTAAGAATACAATTCACCACCCCCTATCTTACCCGTGGGTGATCGTAAGATGTGACTAAGGGATATAAAAAGCATATAACATCTATGCGAGAGAATGAAAACTCGAAAGAAAGCCCTAAGCTAACACGTCTGACCAGCGTGAGTAGTAGATCAATTTCCCTCCCATTGTGGAGGAGGCTTGAGCCCAACAGTGGGAAAGACATGAGATGAGATGATGATGATGATTAAATTGTAGATAAAGTATTAGTAAAGGATATGCGAAATTAATAAGTAAGAAAAATAAATAAAGCGTAAATAGAACATTTATTTTTGATCTGAAACACACGACGAAGAATTTTGGAAGTATTAAATTTCTTAATTAGTTAAAGAAATTTTTGTTCTTTCAAAATTACTTAAATAGAGCAGACAAACGGTCAGGTAGTATTTTAACTGTAAGCTCTTCAAATGGCTGTTCTCATATTTTATCTGTTGTTCCAACAAAAAGTTTTAATATGAAAATTGAGTACAACCAGGTTTATTCTCATGGGGGGAGAATTATTGTTCAAGCATTTGGTTGTTAAATATCTAAAAGTATTTTTTTTTACCAAAAATAAGGTAGTTTAAAACCCGATTATGGACGAAACATGATTGTCACAAGTGGGATTCGAACCCAACACCTATTGGAAATCCGTTGCAATCGTGCTGCCACTTACACCATCGTGAACATCGTAAGATATTCAATTCTCGCATCGTATTATATTTTTGTCTTTAAGGAGACGTGTGCCATCTACCCGACATAGTTTACATATTGTACAGACTTAATACTCAGACTTTGCAGTTAGAATTGTATTAAACGATGACACAACCCTATTATTCAAATTACTGATATTTAGCATTTAATTGAGATTAAAAGTTTAAAAGAGAGTATTGGTGTAAAGATGCGAAAGGGAATGCTCCGATGGTTCGGACATATGGAAAGAATGCCGAACGAACGCCTGGTTAAGAAGATATACAATGCGAAAGTGGAGGGATGTAGGTACCGAGGGAGACCGAGACTAACCTACCTAGACCAGATCGGTCATGTACTGAAGGAAGGTGGAGTCAAGAGTCTCCGAAACCGACGAGCGTGTATGAAGAGAATTATGAATGTTGAGGAAGCGAGTGAAGTATGCAGAGATAGAGTTCTCTGGCACTCTGTTCTCTCTGCCTACCCTGCAAGGGATATGGCGTGATGATATGTATGTATGTATGTATGTAGCATTTAATTTGCTTGATTATTTATAAAAACCCGACTACGAAGCGAAAAATGATGTCACAAGTGGGATTCGAACCCACACTTATTGGAAATCCGTTCCAATCGTGCTGCCACTTACACCAACAGGAACTATTGTAGGACATTCAATTCTCTCACCGTATTATATTTGGACGCATCGTATTATATATGGATTCCGTTGCGGGATGACGGAACAGGTAGCGGCGCGTGGTCCTACTTTTTTACCGCATATATTGCATAAATATTGCTAATAGTTTTATACCCTGCAGCCTAACTAACGTCAAACCTCCTTGAATATGTAATTGTTGACCAGAGAGCATCATATAGAGTTGCCCCAGATCGATATAATGCTCGTAGTTATCGTTTTCGAGCAATTTAAGTGTTGGTAGCTATTCGTAACTGCCACTAGAGAGAACAGAGTATTCAGAGCATCAGCTAAATAAAGATTATATATATATTTTACTCTTAGAAAAGAAGAACGTCTATATAAAGATGAAAATAATATATAATAATTTAGAAAAAAGTGCACGCCTCATATTTTTTACCCGAAAACAATTTTCATAAAGTATACATACACTAATGACTAAGCAGTTTAGTTTTTTACTAATTGCAATTAAACGATAAAGAATTACCAAGCCATTTTCGAAAGGAAACAGTGCGTGGCGATTATGAAGTTTTTAAAAAAATATATATTTAGATACATTAATTTTTACGGTCGTGATCCTGCCAGATCCAAAATATATTATCCCACGTCCTCTAATATTTTTTTAATCAACTATTTTCTTACTTTAAACAAAATAATTGCTTTTTAAAAATATCAAATACGCTTAAACGGATGTTTTTCTTGACATATATATGATAATATTATCCTATAAGTGCAATATGAGAAAAATACAAAATATTATTTTAAATTATAATATATTAAATGATGTAAATAACAGGCTAGTGGAAGGGCTGAGGATTAGTTCCCTGCCCGAGAAGCCGATCGCGTGATGACGATGCCCCAGCAACAACATTGTACATTGCCTAAGCATCGATGGAAATGATACGCGAAAGGATAACCCGCCGAGCTGGCCACGGAAGTCAAGAAATCGGTAACACTAGTCAACCCAATCCCGATAGAGAGGGAATACGATGTGTTGTGAGGCTACACGCCGTCTAAAACAAAGGTATAGATTATATACACCACAGTCTGAAACAAAAACAACTAATATAACTATAATATTATATTTCATTCTCTAAAATAAACTCATTTCGATCAGATATTTTCAATAGAAGTCTGATATTGGCGGTGTAGTAAAAGCTTTGTACCAAGAATACAACTAGCAATATTGCCATTCTGTTGATTGTCTTTTAATATAAGATCCTCGAAACCAATATTTACAGAACAATTATACCTAGATCAAAATAACGAAAGCAATATATTATTTCTTAGTATCATATTCTGATAAACAGAAAACAAGATTGGATAGACATTTCTTAATAAGGTTTTATAAAGAAATCTCACGATCGCTTTTAGTAACGATACTTTAATTTTATATATTATTATCTTAGCCCATACAAGTCCCCCTACAATGCCTGGGACCCCTTCGCAATGGGAGGGAAATTGACCTACTATTTCAAATTAGACGTGTTGATTATAAAGTTTTGTATCAATTTTTTGTTCTTTTGCTTTGATATTATCTACATACCATATCCTTCATAAAAGGTGACTCATCATCAATCTCATACTCTTATCCCAATTACTTGGGGTCGATACAATATGTACTCTTATTTCATAGCCCATAAACGTCCACTGTTGGACATAGGCCTTCCCACGAGAATGCCATTCGCAACGGTCCTGTGCCACCTGCATCCAACGGTTGCCAGCTATTACCAACTATTGCCTATAACTTTTACAATATGTAGTATTTCATAGTACATATTGTAAAAGTTATTGGCAATAGTTTTATGACCGGCCGCCTGCCAGACGTCAACCAACCTCAGGTATGTACGGCATCAGATGGAGCTGGCCCGGGTCGTTATAAGGCTATTAGCATCTGTGCTATTAGTCATCTTTTACGACGTCCACGAAAAAAGTAAGGGTTAGTAGTATTCATAGGTGCTACTGTACAGCACCTCATAAAAGGTAACTGTAATGACATAATATGCATCTCACATATATGCAAAAGAAGGAGAACTTGAAACAAAACCATATGGTTTGCTATAGACCAACCAGTAAATCAATTTATCTCTTATCGTTGAAGAGGCACAAGCCCAGCAAGACATATAACAGCTTAGATGATAATGATAACTAATTATAATAATTATTTATACTACTAATTGATATTACTAGTGGTATATTTATTACTATTACTAGTTTAGTAGTGGTAGAGCTACAGTATTGACTGTTTACTATCTACAGTCGCGGGCTGGTCCCCAGGCTAGTACCACACTCTCGCACAAAATCAATGTCTGACTAGTGGCAATGTGTTGTTGCGCTTTGTTCTGTGAGCGAAAGAGTTGAAAAGGCCAAATTGTGTGGGTGTTGGTTCATAAGGAATGGCAACATACTTATCATTAGGTGTACTGTTTCTACGGACGTGAAGGATTCGATACCAGTAGCCAGCTTAATGACGATGACAGGGAATACGGTGAATTATGGGGCCATGCACCACCTTTCCGTCGCCCCAGATGGAACGGAGAGAGTGTGTCCAGCCGATCGAAGATCATACAAAATGATCTAATTGCAACGGGATAGTTTGTTAGATAAATTGATTCACGTACTTTTATCTAAACAAATAAACCAGTATAAGCTTACGTTATACGTTAGTATAATAATATTATACTAAGCATCGTATTTTCAGTACCCTAGCAGATATAAATACGATTCTAGTTTATATGCGAGTTCATAAGTTGTCAGACAGTGGTACAATGACGCAATATGTAGACCTATTTCAATAGCTTCGAGGTAAAAATATCTTAGATCAAATATTACGCAAATATTTTCAATGTAACTATAATATTTTGAAATGTTTTTATGATATTTTTATAAGCTGTAGTTATAGATATAAAGGGCAACACTGTTCATAGATTTCTGTCTACAGCTAAGGGCCAATCCGTCCGGGGTACCTAGTACCACACTCTCGCAGATAATCGACGTCTGAGCAATGTGAAAAGTGCAATAACACATTGTCATTACTCAGGCGTCAATTTTCTGCAATAGTTTGGTAGTTTTCTGTCAGTGATGATGGATGGATTGTTTGGTTTCAGTTAGTGATGAAGAGTTTAGCCGCGGGCCAGCTCGCAGGTATCAAAATGAGCCAGATACAACTAGTACAGCCAAAAAGATTTTATTAAAAGTTTAGACAGATTATATATGAAAAAACTTTTTCTCCGACCTATTATTTTCTCCTTCCAGTTCTGTTATGACTAATATGTAACTTAAACCATAGCGGTGGCAAAAAGGTAAAGAAACTTTCTGCCCCATCATCGGATCGTGATTCTAATCTTTCATAGAGTTTCTAAAAGCATTAAGAAACTTTTTTTTACAAAGATCTTCGATAAGAGTTTGGTTTCAACACAATTAAGAGGTCATATCTCTAAGATCTAATGGAAAGACCTAAAAAAAGTAGACTTAAAAAAAGTATATTTATGTAACTTAATATTTTTTGTCATTATTTACTTTTTAATAATCTTTCATCTTTATCGCCAAAGTAGATAAAGTAACAACTATATATTTATTAGTGTAGCTGCGTTCCGAATTGTTGGTAGCATATTAGATTATTTTTAGATTACCCATAAAGGCACCAGCGATTTCCATGAAATTTCCTTGAAATTGACTGCACAGATGACATAGTAGTTAAGATAAGCTTTTGTGCCAGTACCATAGGTTCTATTCCTACAAGGACAATAATTTGTGCGATCCATAGAGTAATGTTCTGAGTCTGGGTGTAATTTGTCTGCGTTAAGAATTATGTGTTTGTAAAACCCCCCGTAATATAAATATTATTTCCTTAATGCAGGGAGGCTTTAAAAAAATACCCCATTAGGTTATATGTCCTATAAAGTTATTATAATTACTTCTAAATAAATAACTAAGCCATTCATGTTGAATATCATGGGATCGTTTCTCATCTAGGCAAATTGTTTGTGCGAGCCACAAATTGGCTATTTTTTATTTATTTTTTGATGTGTTTTTTTTTTGTGTGTTTTTGTGCTGGCTTTAACAGCTTTACGCGGACCATGGGTGAACGCTGAGGGCTCTCAACCCGATAACAAATTGGCTATTCTACTTCTTAAGTAAATTGTGTGCATTAATTTTACGTTTCTAAATTCGCCGCAACACAAGAATTATTTATAAAAACTTGATTATGAGCGAAAAATGATTGTCACACATGTGATCCGAACCCACTCCTATTGAAAATCCGTTCCAATCGACTCAGCTACCACTTACTGTCATATGACATTCAATTTTCAGCTCGTATTATATTTTCGTCTTTAATGGCGACGTGTGTCATCTACCGGACAATGTTTACGCATTATACAGATTTAATACTCTAACTTTACAGTTAGAATTGAGTTAAAATTAAATTGGATGTCATACGACAGCTCACACTGGTGTAAGTGTTAGCACGATTGGGACGGATTTCCAATAGATGTGTGTTCGAATCCCATGTGTGACAATCATTGTTCGCTTGTTATCAAGTTTTTTTTAAATAAGCAAGCATATTAAATGCTAAATTTCAGTAATTTGAACAAGGAAAAGTTC
Organism: Lymantria monacha; assembly: GCA_905163515.2. Lineage (NCBI taxonomy): Eukaryota > Metazoa > Arthropoda > Insecta > Lepidoptera > Erebidae > Lymantria > Lymantria monacha. The sequence goes on from LR991082.1 coordinate 4,828,792, forward strand.
TTTATATTGTCTTAAAAAAGATAATTAATATAAAAAATTTAACATTTCAACAAAAAAAAATCTTACATATTTTCTTCTCCATTTGAAAGATAAATAAGCGTGTTATCTAACGTTGCAGTAAATTGATAGAAATTGTTCTCTAATGATAATGTATTAATTAGCTCTGTGTAAACACTTACCAATTAACTTAGAAGTTTAAATGTTAAATGTTTTTGCTGACTTAGTAACTTTCTTCTTGACAAAGTAATAGATTTATTATATATAAGTACGACATAAGTTTTGGAGAATTGGTTGTAATTTTCTATTTGAAATAAAACTACTTTTACGGATTCTATCACGTTTGTGTTTGATTTTTAATTTCCCGACGTTTCGAACACTTTACAGTGATCATGGTCACAGGAGGACTGAGGCGTCTTACGCCCAATATGTCATTGTTATTACAGAAATTTATATCTACCGTATAAGATATAATTCAAATCAATTTTGACCCACATTTTTAATACAAATTATTACAAATTCATTGCCAGTATAAAAAGAAAATGATGCTGTTTTTAAAATTTTACATTTTTTTATGATCTGTTATTATTAAAACATTTAATTTATGATAATTATTAATATGGCAATTTACAATTTTAGAAAAACTAACAAAATTATTTAGCTCACCGGATCGGTACGCGGCCATACTGAGAAAGATCCGACAATACGCAAAAATTCATCCATACCTTATATATACTACTTATACATACCACCCTGTTCCTTTTTTATCTCTCTCCTATTCTCTGGGGAACTATATCTCTATTCTCCTGGGGAACTATACTACTTATTACTATCGGCAACCCGGGGCAAAACGGGGTAAATACTTGCCATAGTAAAGTCTATAGTCTATAATGCTGTGTGGTAGCGGCTACGAATACTACCAACCCTTACTTTGCTCGTGGATGTCGTATAAGACGACTAAGAGCCTTATAACGACCAGGGCTAACTCCATCTGATGCCGTTTAGTCAACCATTACATTCCCAAGGAGCGTTGACGTCTGGCAGGCGGCCGGTCATAAAACTATTGCCAATAACTTTTACAATATGTACTATGAATGAAGAGTACATATTGTATCGACCCCAAGTAATTGGGATATGAGTAGGAGAATGATGAAAATGATGACATATCACCGCCGTTTCTTTTTTATCCTATAGATTTAATAATCCTCTTGGGGAACTATACTACTTACTGCTATCGGCAACACGCCTACTAAGCGTTGTGAATACTTGCCATAGTATAATCTATAACGGACGTTATGGGCTGATGGAAGGATGGACGGGCGAATGATATCTTCTTAAAGACAATAATCTACACTAAAGCAATAAACCTTGTGGAACCTTATAATCATGCAATCTACAGACAATCATTACACTCAGACTCCAAACAACAATTTTTAGATCGCACAAAGTATTATCCTGTGTGAGAATCAAAGCCGCGACTCTTGACACGATAAGTTGGTATCTTAACACTATCTGTGAATATTATAATTTAATGCAAATAATACAGCTTGCAATTTATTTCTTAATCGTAAAGTTACCTTACTTAACTTAACAAGGTTTGTTAAGTATAAGTTGAATCTATTTTCACTTAAGATACGTTTTTTGTCCTTGTTCCAACACAATTGAAAAAGAACAATTTAAGAGTAATTGATGTTCGTCGGTAAAGTTAGTTTTTTAAGTTACATATATCGCTATAACTTGCTGTGTGGTAGCCGTTACGAATACTACTCACTCTTATTTTCCTCGTGGATGTCGTAAATGGCTACTAAGAGCTCTATATCGACTTGAACTAACTACACCTGATGCCGTCATACTCTTATCCCAATTGCTTGGGGTCGACCTAATATGTCTTTCGATCTCCTCTTCCATTATATATATCACAAAATTTTACCAATAATTTTATGAACGGCCGCCTGCTTATCGTCAACATTCCTTAGGAATGCAATTATTTGCCACCGAAGACAAAGATCGGGTACCGGTGGCCTACTCGCACGGCAAAGAGTTAAGTTTTGCATGGTGGATCTATGGGGTAACGCGCCGCCTCTTCCGTCACCCCGGACTGATTTGGGCTGGAGACCACATCCATAGTCCAACGCAAAAAAAAAGGAATGTAATTATTTCACCCTGCTCCGGTGTTCGGCCAGACGAAGGTGACGTGGCACGGGTGGGTTACGGGTGTCCATGCTTACGGCCCTCTGTCGCCTCGGATGGAGTAGTGAGAGGAGAGCGCAGACCGTAATGCACCCAAAAAAAAAGGATAGCACTTATTGACCAAACGCAATCAGATGGAATTCGCCTAGTTCGATGTAAAGCTCTTTGTCGTCCTTGTAGCCATCGTCATAAAGCATATTAAATTTCTATAGGTATTTAGAAACATATACTCGTATAACCTATACGTTTCATCATCATCATCATCTCCACTGCTGAACTCAAGCATCCTCTAAAATAGCAGAGAATTTGACCTACTACACCACGCTGGTCAAACGTTTTGGTATAAAGTTTTATTTAAGTGTTACTTCTCATACGCATATGTTGTATGAAGGCATATAATAATAATAAGAGATTCTATCAACAGTTAAAGAGGCTAGCGTTTAGGTAGTTGGATTGGGGGGTCTGATGAAGAAGGCGGTGTTACTCGACACGACACGCATAATGAATAAGTTCCTCTCTTTGGAGCCCTAAACACAGATGGCTTAGTCCCTGTTACCGCTGGCGATGGGTCAACACGCTTTTAATATTTTTAAATATATTATTTTTTATATTATACTAGCAGACCCGACCACGCGTTGCTGTGGCTAAGGTAGCCTCAGTAATACGTGGTTATGCTAATAATAAATTGTAGTTTATATGAAACGTTTGTATGTTTAACATAGCGCCATCTATTAAATACTTACTCAATCCAGTCAACAGACATCGCCATCTATTAGAATCGTTTGGAGATTACAGATAATTGTGACTAGCAAATAATAGACAAATAATTAGCAAAAATATAATATTGCAACTATAAATTGAGATGGAAGCTATCCTATCTTTTAAGTTAGATCAAACTACACATGCTGTGCAAATTTGATTAAAATTGGTTAAGTACTTTAGTAGTCCATCGCGGACAAACAACGTGACGCGTAATTTATGTATATTAGGATTTATAAATATATTAAGTATTGAGAAGTTTTAATAAAGATAATAATAATGATCTTTATTTATAACACATGCAGAATCCATTTTTACATAATCCCTATCTTCTGAATTAGTCAGAAACCTGTGTCAAAAGACTATGTATATTAGATCCCTTAGTCAACCTTTACGGCCCTCATAGGCAAGATAGGGCGTGTTGAATTGTATTTTTACTCTGTCACCACACGGAAAAGTACGTTTCTTAGGTTTAGCTGATTTTCTCAATAAATTTCCTAACATCTTAGAACAAATTATCATATCAAATACTATATGAGGCAGTTATAAGTTCCTCATGTATGTGTACGCATATAAAGTTCGGAAGTCGCAACAGCTGCGCACAGAGATTCCAATGCTAATGAGTTCAAGTTACGCCATAAAAGCATATCAAGATATTTGCATTTTGAGTAGCTTAGTAGGTACACTGAATGTTGATAACAAAGTTAGCTAACACATTATATCATGTTTCTTTTCGTTCGTTCTTCTTTTTTTATAGCACTTTTACATTTTCATTCATTAGCATATCTGCTTGCATTGTTAGATATAAGTCTCTAGAGGAAAGTGCGCTAAATGCTGTAATTATCATGTTTGGTAATTGGTTTTCTTTTTTCTTTTAGAAGACTAAGGGTAGTATCGAGGATAGTATATATCCTTGTATCTTTACAAAAATTAAATAAATCAACATTTGTATATCGCACAAAGTGTTGTTTTGCACGGCAATCAAATATGTGGCACTGACACAGTAGGCTGTTATCTGAACCATTGCGCCATCTATGCAGTCAAATCAGAACTGTCCAAGAAATCAAATCAAATAATTTGTTTTGAGAAATATGAGTATAAATTATTAATTCTTATAAACAGAAAATGTATCACGAGCTGAGCAGTATCCAAAAAGAGATCCAGTGTCAGTTAATTAATATATTTTGAAATATAAAATAAACAAATTCGAAAAATTTTGTGAAAAGTCAAAATGTATTTACTTATTTCATGGTTTTAGTTATATAATCACACTTGCAATAGCGTCATATCTAAGGCTAAATACGAATGATGTACTTAGTATTATGTTAAGTAATAATTTTAATTATAATTATGTCAAATTTATAATTTATATAAATCCAAAAACATCATACCTAATAATGCAGTCATTACAGGCAAATCAACTTATAATTATATACGGTCACTATTACGGTACTATATCGATAAAGAGATAGCATTTCCCCTCATGTCGTCGTTTCATTTCGCGTAATATCTTCGTTCAGCTCGATGCGAGCTATCGTAAGTCACTCCATGGCATGCGGGTAGTTTAAGCTTATTCGATAAATTTTAGTGCTTCCTTGTAATTTCACGATGCGACGACAAGAGGAAATTTTGTCAGACCGTAGAATATAAGGCACTTAAAAATAATATATGTCGAACATTATATTATATATTTGCAGAATCTCAGCAGCAGCACCAGCTATTGCCGTGACGTTTAGTATGCAGGAGGTTGCGGGGGTGATAAATCGATCTAACTTAAAAAAATATTAAGTGTTTTTCAGTGTACCAAACCAATAAAAAGTATATTTTTTTCGTTGATTGAAAACTGTTACAATTTGGAGACAAATTTTGACGCAAGCAGTCTATTCAGAAAACTACTGGTTGACTTTTGGTTCTTCTATTTGTTTCATTAATTTATAAATTATTTTTTTTAATATCTAAAAAAAAATCTGATGACGATGACGATGATGATGACAAATTTCTAATTTAAGACAAAAACAATCACGTACTGCGAATAAGTGTTTACAAGGGTTGGGTCCATCAAAATTGCCTATACTTAGGTGAAAGAATGGGATGAACGCAATCCTCGCTCCCGGCTAAAGATTTAGCAGGTACACAATAGTTTATAGGTATAGTTAGCAGTAGGATTTAAGTATAGTTTCTTCATTCATCCTACGAACACGTACTCATAAAGGGTTACCTTTCCCAAGAAAAATAACAAGAAAATCTTATTTCTGCATAATATAAAACAAAGTTTCCTGCCGCTCTATGCCTTATTGTGGTTTAGATTGTGTGGTTTTTCTAAACAAAATTTGATTGGGTTTATACTTTACTTAAATATTTTTTCAGATCGTTTGTAGGTATATTTTTTTGGACAAAATACCGTGTTACTCTAAGGAAATAATCCTTACAGAATACTTTACATGGATTTTTAAGGCAGACAAATTGCACCCAGACTCAAAACAACACTTTGTGGATCGCACATACTGTTGTTCTGCGTGGGCATTAAACCCACGGCATTGTCATATAATACTTTAATGTTATGTTAAAAAAAAACCACTGTTGTACCCATGCTCTTCCAGATTAAGAGGGAAATTGACTTACAATATCAGGTTGGTCAGACACGTTGTGGTAAAGTTTTATTTCAAGTTATCCTTGTCTTGAATAGATCATCATTCTCCTACTCTTACCCCAATTACTTGGGATCGATACAATATGTACTCTTGTTTCATAGTACATATTGTAAAAGTTATTGGCAATAGTTCTATGACAGGCCGCCTGCCAGACGTCAACCCTCCTTGGGAATGTAATTGTTGACCAAACGGCATCAGATGGAGTTGGCCCAGGTCGTTATATGGCTCTTAGTCGTCTTTTACGACATCCACGAGCAAAGTAAGGGTTGGTAGTATTCGTACCCGCTACCACACAGCTTGTCTTGAATAGATATTATTTGAAAATTATAGCCTTCATTCTTCTTCTATGACACCCAAGGACATGAAAGGCAGTGCTGAATATGCCCTTCCTCCATATATCTAATGGAGAATCCATACATCAAACTATATGTTAGACATAGGACTGTTTCTTCTTACCACGCTTGACAATGGCATGTTGGCTACCGCGTATTTAAAAAGTTAAAAAACTTTCCCAGGAGAGCACTGCCTACTCTACTAGTGATCCCTCGACCGGATCTTTCTTTGCATATTTAAAATTATAGAAAAAAAAACCTCCTTGGAGCCTGAACTTTAAAGTAATGCGAGTGATAAAATTTATATAAGTGTTTTTTTTTATGGTGTGGGTTATGGTCGGCGCACTCCTCGCACCACTCCATCCGGGGTGGCAGGGGGGCGTAAGCACGCACACCCGCAACCCAGCCGTGTACCTTGCCTTCGTCGTTGGACCGGCCATCGGAGCAGCGTGAACTTGTCGTCAGTGGCATATCAGTGTATAACCAAAAATCAGAAACATTAGATGGCAATAATTTTCCTATGCTATATTTTAATTCATTAATATTTTTAATAGCGACGGAGTAAGAATACATTTCACTAAACCTTATCCTACCCGTGAGTTGATAAAAGAGGATATAATACGCATATGAAAATGTGCAAAAAAAGAAAATTGGAAATAAAACTCGATTTAAACCATTTGACCTACTGGTCAAATGGTTTAAATCGAGTGACCTACTGGTCAAATGGTTGTAATGTATAGTAACAAATTGCCCTTCTATTGTGAAGGAAGTTTGAATCTAGAAATGGAACCTGAGATGATGATGATATTTTAAATTATTATCACTTTGAAAACTTATTAAACTAAAGTGATGGGAAGTCAGATCGCTAATATATACTACTAGCTGTCCCCTGTCCGCTTCTTTCTTCTGTTTTTAAGAGACACCACCATGCACTAAGGAAAATCCTTGTATTGCAGGGGACTTTAAAAACGTTCAATTAACGCAGACAAATTATACCCAGACTCAGAACAACACTTTGCGGATCGCGCTAAATATTGTCCTGCGTGGAAATCGAAACCATGGCACTGGCACGGAGGATATCTTAACCACTACGCCATTTTTGCAGTCAAATGCAGTCAAATCTGTGCAGTTCCTTCTCGGAGAAGTAATCACTGATATATCATATACTAAAACCTTCTCCGAAACACGCTGCATCTTATGTCCTAGTTTTATTACGATCGGTTCAGTAGTTTTCGCATTATAACCTAACAAAAAAAAACTGGCTCTCTATTTATTGGTCATCATCATTCTCCTACTCTTATCCCAATTACTTGGGGTCGATACAATATGTACTATTATTTTATAGTTCATATTGTAAAATTTATTGGCAATAGTTTTATAACCGGCCGCCAGCCAGACGTCAACCCTCCTTGGGAATGTAATTATTGACCAAACGGCATCAGATGGAGTTGGCCCAGGTCGTTATAAAGCTCTTAGTCGTCTTTTACGACACCCACGAGCAAAGTAAGAGCTAGTAGTATTCGTAGCCGCTACCACACAGATCTCTATTTATTAATATAGATAGGAAAATACAATGTACAATGAATGCAAAACTCTATTCAGTTAATTTAGTCGTATTCCATTCATTATATTGTAAATTGGGTACGCATTTTAAACCACAAAGTTTCATTATTCAACAGTATTCTGTTACTATTTTAGTAAAAACGTGCCATTGAAAACTGTGCCTAAAGATTTAGGTTTTTATATTCTATATAAGTCTTGAATTTTCCGTGTGGTGACGGAGTAAGAATACTGTTCACCACCCCATATCTTACCCGTGGGTGATCGTACGAGATGACTAAGGGATATAAAACGCATATAACATCTATGTGAGAGAAGGAAAACTCAAAACAAAACCCTATACCAACACATCTGACCAGCGTGGTATAGTGGGTCAATTACCCTTCCATTACGGAGGAGGCTCGAGCCCAACAGTGGGACATTATGAGCTGAGGTGAGATGACGAGTCTTGAATTTCCGTTTAATTTGTTTTAATCTCTTTAAAGGTTAATACAAATATTTGAGATGTTCATGTGAGTATTACAAATACGAAATAGAATTATATTCTGTGATTTTGATATCTAAAAAGTGTTCGAAACATCGCAAAATTAAAAATAATCAAATAGAAACATTATAAAAAAAAGTGTGTGTGTCAGCTCCGACGCACGACTTGAGTTTACTCCTTAAGTACGATTATCAAAACAGGCGCAAAAAAAGCTCACTTGGCTAAAAATAATATATATATTTTTATTTACATTTAATAAAATTGTTCAGTGAAGTATTATCTCACGTCAGAAAGTGAAAGGTGCACAGAATAGGTTGCGCACCAAAAACGTAACGAGGTCATTCGATCACTAGATTTTACTCCTCAAATTTTTCTCATACCGGGCGCCGTATATGAAAATCGATTCTTAAGGAGTAAACTCCAAAAAAAAAACTATAGAAATAATCTCTTAAGGTTTACAATCCATCCATCCATACGTTTGGCAGTTTAGCTGTAATATTTGGTGTTATAAATTTCCCACAGGAGTTCTGATATCCATTCCCTTGGAAGGAAAGGAGGAAGTGTCCTTAGCTGCCTTTTACAATTTTTTCCCAATGGGAAAAATGGAAGATCTATACTTCGCAACACAAATTGTGCGCGAATTTCTTAGTGCAGTGACGAACTAAACATCAACGTCTCACTGCCTATTTCGCAGTTGTCATAAGAAACATTTATGTGAAATCAGATAAAAAATATAAAACACAGGGAACAAGGAAATTCCCTATAGCTTGTATAAAATAGTATGCCAATTAACCTCCCCTTTCGAAACATACGCATACAAAATAACGCATATTTTTCTTCAAGATTTACCCCATATCTGTCCAACTGCGGTATAAATCAAGAAGATCCCAAACTCCTTAATTTATCACGTAGCAGTTCATTAATATGGTTTTATATACATACATACATATCATCACGCCCTTGCAGGGTAGGCAGAGAGAACAGAGTGCCAGAGAACTCTATCTTTGCATACTTCACTCGCTTCCTCAACATTCATAATTCTCTTCATACACGCTCGCCGGTTTCGGAGACTCTTAACTCCACCATCCTTCAGTACATGACCGATCTGGTCTAGGAAGGTTAGTCTCGGTCTCCCCCAGTACCTACATCCTTCCACTTTCGCATTGTATATCTTCTTAACCAGACGTACGTTCGGCATTCTTTCCACATGTCCGAACCATCGGAGCATTCCCTTTCGCATCTTTACACCAATACTCTCTTTCATACCTACTCGCTCTCTTACGTCGTCGTTACGAATGCGGTCGGTCAGCCTAACTCCACAGATTTTCCGCAGAGATCGCATTTCGACCGCATTAATTTCACTTTCATACTCTTTTCTGCATACCCAACTCTCGGTTTTATATAATTTGTCATAATATGAAAGTTAAATAAAATTGGCACAAGTTTATCGTAACGCTGAATACGTGAAACCAACAGTACATTTTTTTTATTGCTTATGGCGTCAAACTAACAAGCAGCACACTTGATGGTAAGTATCACTGCCGCCCATGGACTTTTGCAATACCAAGGCTATATAGCTTAGACCGTTGTCTACCAATAAATGCCCAAAGCCACCCAGTTGGGCTTCCGGCTCTCTCACTCACTGAATGAAGCGCAATAGCATATTACCATTACTCAGACGTCGATCTTCTGCTGAGGACCGGCCCGCGGTTGTAGACAGAATACTGTCAACAGCGTGGTCCTGCCACTACTAAATTTCCTATTATAACAATTAAATTAATTTTAAACCCGCTGATATCTCGATATGTGTGCTTCAGTATTACCACATATGAGTTTAAACAGTGCTAACCATTACGCTTAAAATATGGTTAAATGACTAATTATTGTAAATCGTCTACGTAACGAAAACCTAATAGAGATCCCCTATAAGAGAACGAATACAATTCGTTAATTTTTTCCCATATATCATAAAAGATCTTTAAAATAATAAGATAAAAATATTTGAACAAATCACCATTCTCCAACTCTTATCCCAATTACTTGGGATCGATACAATATGTAACATTCTTTCATAGTACATATTGTAAAAGTTATTGGCAATAGTTTTAAGATCGGCCGCCTGCCAGACGTCAATCCTCCTTGAGAATGTAGGTAATTGTTGACCGAACGGCAACAGATCGATTTAGCTCAGGTCGTTATAAGGCTCTTAGTCGTCTTTTACGACATCCACGAGCAAAGTAAGGGTTGGTAGTATTCGTAGCCGCTACCACACAGCACTAAAATATTTAATCAGATATCATTGACAAATTTGCAATACAAAAACTACTGAGGAACTCACCAGGAGTATGGGCAACAATTCTCTCCTGAGAAACGTATGTATCTGCTGCGATTGCCAGCTCGTTTGTTAAGTGTGTTGATTACTGCACTATTCCCTTATTTGTGGAAGCGTTCCCACAATTTCAAAAGTAAATGGCGAAAGGCTGGGTGATAAAATAATATTTAAGAAGATTAATAGTTTTCCATGTGGTGAAGGAGTAAGAATACAATTCACCACCCCCTATTTCACCCGTGAGTGATGGTAAGAGACGATTAAAGATATAAAACGCATATAACATCTATGCAAGAGAAGGAAAACGCGAATAAAAATCCTATACCAAAACTTCTCATCAGCGTGGTGTAGTAGGTCAACTTCCGTCCCATTATGGAGTACTCTCGCCCAACACTGGGACAATATAAGCTGAGATGATGAATAGTTAACAACGGCATTATATCAATTAAAGATTGGTTTACGATGAGGTACCTAGTAAAAAGTAATTGAATATAATACGAAGTTAAATAATGAATATTAAATATAAAAACGTATTAAACCTTATTGCATCAACAATGAGATACAAACATCCCAGTTTTATTTATTGAAACCAATGAAAATCCAGCAACGAAAGTTAAATTGAATATAAATCTATTCCAGAGACATGTGATGGCTTTGCTCTAATGAAAATAAACCTTATTTCTACGCTAACTAGGCCCCACATTGTTTCACAAGCAATGATACAAATACAAGATTCAAGGGTAGAAAATATTTAAGTAAATAAAATGAATTGCCGTGAGGTAAATAATTAGAAACTCGTACATTTTTTATTTGCACTTTGTATGATTGAAATTAAAATGGATTTGTGGAATTACGTAATAATTTTATATTTAATAGATTTATGGATATTTGCTATAGCTGGCTCTAGGTGGAGACTGGGAATTTTGGTCAAGCTTGGCAATTATTTCATTACTATCCCTTCCCCAGCTTCACTCATATATCCTTGCTGATAATCTCAATTAAATATTTAATGATATTATTTAAACCAATCTCTTTATCCTGAAAAAGCCAAGTAATAAAAAAAAATATATTTAACAGTCGTAGATTTCATCACATCATCATCATCACAGCCCATATATGTCCCACCACTGGGCTCGGGCCTCCTCCGTAACGGGAGGGAAATTAATCCACTATACCGCGCTGGTCAAACGTGTTGGTATAGGGTTTTGTTTCAAGTTTTCCTTCTTTCGCACAGATGTTATATGCGTTTTATATGCCTTAGTCGTCTCGTACGGTCACCCACGGGCAAGATATGGGGTAGCGAACAGTATTCTTACTCCGTCACTACACAGAGACTTACTACGCATCTAATGAGTTTTGATATTTACTCGAGTATTAGACATTTGAAATAAAACTATTTTTACGGATTCTATTGCGGTTATATTTGAAATTTAAGTTTTCGACGTTTCGAACCTTTTACAGAGTTCATGGTCACGGTAGGACGGTCTACTTAACTACATATAATGAAAAATGGAACATCATCTTTATGTACTTCATGTCATTTTCATTTGAATCCTACGTTTAATCTAACATTAATAATATGTTAGAATAATAATGGAGTTAATAATCAGTAGCAATCAATTTCTGATAGAGCGACCTCAAATTAATTGACCTCGTAACACGGAAATCCATACAAAAGAAATATAACCAACGTATCCTGAAAATCAGTATGCTGATTTCATTAAAAACTTAGAATCAGCATGGTACAAAGTTCGTGAAACCGGCAAACGTTGCGAAAGAAAACAAAACATTAGCCATGAGTTGATAATAATAAAAAAAACACATAACATTTAAAAATTTTATGCATATAGAAAAAAATATAATTTCAATAAAAGTGCCTAACATAATAATAGTACGCTGTAGAAAGATCTCTGTTTGCAGCCGCGGGCCTGTCCGTCCGGAGTACTACCACACTCTTGCAGAAGATTGACGCATGAATAATGGCAATGTGATATTGTGCTTCGTTCGGTGAGCGAGAGAGCCGGAAGCCCAATTGGGTGGGTTCGGGGTTTATATTAGTAGGCAGTGGCACTTACCATAAGGCTTGCTCGTTTACCAGCACTAGCAATAAAAAAACACAACAAGACCTAAATTTCTTAAACAACTCACTATATCTATTATTACTACTTTATTTTTGATACCTATCTAATATCACTTAATTAAACACATTATTAAACAGATTAAAATATATACCAATATATTTTATTCTATGAGGTATGTTACGACATAAGAGGTACATTAATGTTTGTCTTAAAACATTTGAACTTGAAATGTGCCTTGAATTAATGATCGCATAAACATTAGCTTAACGCTAATCAAACAATCAATCTTAGTCGAACCTCTTAAATTAGCAACGCAATCCAATTTAGCAAACTCACAAGAATTAAGCTTTGAACGTTTAAAATTTGCAAATACTGATAGTAATAATTATAGGAATATATTGCTGATTTATGTTTAAAAATAAATAAACTTTAATAAACAGAAACCAGTTAAATCTTTACCAATGCTAAAAGTATATTTTCACCTGTAGGACGCATCAAAAGAAGGAACAAACTTTTTTATTTAAAATAATCAACATATTATATATATTACTAGATTCTGCCCGCGACTTCGTCCGCGTGGAATGGTTACTTTGGGCTAACGTTAACTTCAACTCGCGAATTCGTTTACGTAAAAGGTGGAAATATTTTTAAATAATACATACTTTAAAGCTGTTTTAGGTACCTACATGACCCTTTTATTAGTAAGAGTAGAACATTTAACCTTAAGTAAAATAATAATAATAATCTTTATTGAAAACTAAATACATATTGACAGTTGACATAGATGTCTTTGCCTCTTGAATTAGGTAATACCTATGTTTCAAGAGACAGTTCCTGCCCGAAATACATAAATCTTGAACATCAAATTATTTTACAGTAACATACATTATAAATAATGAATATATATATCTTACGTAATAAAGACTAATGATAAAGAAATCTATAATAAATGAATGAGTGAGAATTAACGTGTTAGTGAGCGCGCTCACACGTTGTGTGTGTGTGTGTGTGTGTGTGTGTGTGTGTGTGTGTGTGTGCGTGTGTATGGGTGTGTTGTGCGTTTGTTTGTGTGTGTGTTTGTGTGGTGTACGTATGTTTGTATGTGTGTGCGTGTGTGTATGTGTGTATGTGTGTGTGTGTGTGGTGTGCGTGTGTTTGTGATGTAGTGTGCGTGCATGTATGTGATTCTTTTTTTTTGTATGTATTTGTAGTTACGCGAAATAAGTATTTAAAAGTGATTCAAGTTTGACGTAATCCATATAATGCAATGTAGTACCATATAAAGTAATGCAAGTAAAAGTATTGGGTCTTATCTATACTTTCTATAGATATATTCAATGTATGTATATTATACATACATACATACACTTACGCCTATTTACGATTACACATACTTTTAATGTGTATGAAATCGCTGTGTGGTAACGGCTATGAATACTACCAATCCTCACTTTGCTTGTGGATGTCGTAAAAGACGACTAAGAGCCTTATAACGACTTGGGCCAACTCCATCTGATGCCGTTTGGTCAACAATTACATTCCCAATTAGGGTTGACGTCTGGCAGGCGGCCGGTCATAAAACTATTGCCAATAACTTTTATAATATGTACTATGAATGAAGAGTACTTATTGTATCGACCCCAAGTAATTGGGATCTCTTAGATGAGATAAGTAGGAGAATGATGATGATGATGACCTCTCGTGAACAAATCGCCAATTTGGTCCAGAAAAGGTCTTCCCCTTGTATTCGTCCCATTCACGATTGCTTTATATGTTTGCTTCGTCAACCTCTGCCCACTCATTATTTCTTCCACTTCGTGTCTAACCCACCTCAGCATACCAGCGCTCTTTTATAACATTATACCTAATTTTATCTTTCATACTTACATCACACACAGCTTACGAAGAGCTGTCAGCTCTACAGCATTTATTCTATTTTCATGTCTTCCCCGCCAAATCTAACTTACACTGCCATACATGAGGGCAGGCACTAATACTTCCTATACTTATTATTATTATTTAGGATGTGTAAAGCCGACGGAAGGTCATGAGAAGAAAACAAAACTAAAAATGTAGTGTGTGCAGAAGTACTTTGAAATAACATTAGTTTGAGTTTTTTTTAATATAAGATTATAAGATCCAGTATTTTCATCGTAAATGCGCGCCCAGTACTTGATCATTATTTTGCTGCGATGTTATTTTTAAACTGCGATATTTCCTAAGATATTCATTGAAATCAAATAATGTAAAGAGCAATTTTGTTTTAAATTAAATACTTGTGATGAATAACTCATTTATTTGGATAAGGATTAATATTATGTTTATAAAAACACCTTCGAAAATATCACATTATTTTAAAACAAATTTGATTAGCATAAAAAAGGTTATAGTGAGCCAATCTTAAAAGATAGACATATGCTGTCGTGGACTTTTATTTAGAACTTTGAAAGGGGAACAATTATGTAGTACATAATTTTTGCGCAACTTTAACCGTTTACGCAGCGGAAGCTCTCAAAAGGAAACATAAACCCAATTTTTACACATTCATCATTGTTGCTCTGCTCCTATTGGTCGCAGCGTAATGGTATATAGCTTAAAGCCTTCCTCTATAAATGGACTATCCAACAAAAAAAGAATTTTTCAAATCGGACCAGTAGTTCCTGAGATTAGCGCGTTTAAACAAACAAACTCTTCCGCTTTATAATATTATATATAAATATATAATATATAAATATATAAAAAATATATATAATATATATATATATATATTATATATAAATATATAATATATATATATATATATATATATATATATATATATATATATATATATATATATATATATATATATATATATATATATATATTATATGGTATTCGTAATATTATCATTCTCCTACTCCTATCCCAATTACTTGGGGTCGACACAATATGTACTCTTCTTTCATAGTACATATTGTAAAAGTTATTGCC
Source organism: Lymantria monacha (assembly GCA_905163515.2). Taxonomy (NCBI): domain Eukaryota; kingdom Metazoa; phylum Arthropoda; class Insecta; order Lepidoptera; family Erebidae; genus Lymantria; species Lymantria monacha. The sequence continues at coordinate 4,844,148 of LR991082.1, forward strand.
TATTTTTATGACCGACCGCCTGCCAGACGTCAACCCTCCTTGGGAAAGTAATTGTTGACCAAACGGTGTCAGATGGAATAGATCCAGGTTACCTATAGGCCCTTTTAATACCATCTTTCATTATTGCAACCACAATTTCCAACTTTACCTGCAAATGTTTTTTAATTAAATTTTACGGAGGAGGTCCGAGCCCAAAAGTGGGACATTTATGGTCTGTGATGACGATGATGATGATGAAATTTATAGGAACTTTGAAGAACTTAGAAGCCTTCACTGGGACTTTTCTTTATAATACCTTGTTTAATTTGTAGATAATATATGTAGACCTATATCTTCTTGAGGTTTAACTGCGCTAAATTCCGTCCATCTGATTATAAGAACTACAAAGGCCACTGTACTTCAAATAGAAGTACTTTACCAAGGTTTTTAGTATATAATAAACTCATTATGTGTTAAAGCATACAAATCCTATATAGCTAGAAGAAAACATTTACAAAACAAATCTTAAGCAGCCCATACAATAGAACCTACAAAGACATGTCTAATTAAGTGGTAGCATACGCATCGGTGACATCAAAGACAAAACTAACAAGATGGCTACACATGAGTAATGTTTTTGCTGACACATGTACGCTAGTATGAGTTGGTTGAAAGTAAATTGGAGTATTCATCTACCTGCTGTTTACAGGCTCTGCATAAGGTAAATAGCGTATGGGCCATCACATAATACGCTATCTTATTCATTACTTATTAGTTCATTAACCTCTTCGTTTCAGTTTAGTTCAGCTGATAGTAATATTTTTATAGTAATAAGTGAATCATCTAATGGTGAAATATCAAGTTCGTATTCTGACTGGAATAAAAAGTGGTATTAATTTCTTTTTCTAAAATTTCTCATGCATAAATTCTCATGACTCTAGCTTTTTTTGGCGCTAATCTCACTACACATTCTACTCTCAGGTAGCCTCAAGAAGTGCTTTTAATTGTCTTGGCAGTTTAGCCTATAAATAAGAATAGGTACAGCTACTATAAGCGTAGTATTACTGCTCTACGTATACGGATAAACCTTATGCGGCCTAATGTGAGACTTAAGGTTGATTACAATAGTAGATATAGCAGAAACGTCAAAGTCTCTTGTTTGTTAAGAATATAATGCCACCACTTCTTATTTATTACAATAGTAGATATAGCAGAAACGTCAAAGTCTCTTGTTTGTTAAGAATATAATGCCACCACTTCTTATTTTCATGAAAATGAAAGAACAGAATGGGCAGCAGTACTGCACTTTTTTTCTTGCTTTTTGGTCTATGGATGTGGTTGCGCCCCGCTAAATCGTTCCGGGGTGACGGTAAAGGCAGTGCGCAACCCTATAGACCCACCGCACTGCAAGAACACCTCTCTTCGCCGTGCGAGCGGGCCACCGGTACCCGATCTTTGTCTTCGGTGGCCCGCCTGGCCAGCAGTACTACCCTGGGAAACTAATAACACCTATTTCGATGGCAATGTGAATTTGACATTATCGTCCTCTTCAAAGGTCCTCTCCTTAGACATCGATCTCTAAAGGGATGGTTGAAACTAGTGTTTTGATTAACATACATAATATGATATTTCATTATTTAATAAATATATTATACCGTCACTTCTACAGTCCTCTGCTAAAGAATCCGTGCGCTTTCTGATTGTGATATCCTGAGCTCAGATTCTGACCCGTGTAAATTTTAATATTAAGTTTTTGCAGAAATTTTCAATAACATGTTTGAAGATTTAAAATGTTCGAAACTTTAAACTAATTTCATTTGATCCAATCAATCTTATGCAATTTAATCATCTCCAGCCAATCCATCCACCAGTTGAATGAAGAGGTAATGCTGAAATCTCACCATAGGAGCTGCTAAAAGCGGTAGCTTGGGTTTGTCGTATTATATTTTCTGACCCCGTAAAACTTCGGCATACCATGCTGACATATTAAAATTATCAACAATTATGGGTCAATAAGTATTAAAATTATCAACAATTATGGGTCTACGCGTGAATGTGAGCAAAACCAAAATAATGGCCTTTGAAAGAGATAAAACCAGAACAGATGTAAGAGTAACAATAGGTAATGATGTACTAGAGCAAGTGGATGAATTTGTATATCTTGGATGTGGATTTAGCCGAGATGGAAGGTACACCACTGATATCGAGCGAAGAGTGAATGCGGGAAATAGAGTGAACGGAGCGTTGGGGCAACTTCTCGGCAGCCACCACCTCAGCCAGAAGGCACGTGTAGTAATACATAACGCAGTGCTTGTCCCAACATTACTGTATGGAAGCGAGAGTTGGGTATGCAGAAAAGAGTATGATAGTAAAATTAATGCGGTCGAAATGCGATCTCTGCGGAAAATCTGTGGAGTTAGGCTGACCGACCGCATTCGTAACGACGACGTAAGAGAGCGAGTAGGTATGAAAGAGAGTATTTATGTAAAGATGCGAAAGGGAATGCTCCGATGGTTCGGACATGTGGAAAGAATGCCGAACGAACGCCTGGTTAAGAAGATATACAATTTGAAAGTGGAAGGATGTAGGTACCGAGGGAGACCGAGACTAACCTACCTAGACCAGATCGGTCATGTACTGAAGGAAGGTGGAGTCAAGAGTCTCCGAAACCGGCGAGCGTGTATGAAGAGAATTATGAATGTTGAGGAAGCGAGTGAAGTATGCAAAGATAGAGTTCTTTGGCACTCTGTTCTCTCTGCCTACCCTGCAAGGGATATGGCGTGATGATATGTATGTATGTATGTATATGAGGCTAGAAGCATCTATTGTGAATATATCCGATACACTACACTATATTCTGATTGCTCAACTATATAACAAGAGCTGGTCACAAACCAAGCACTTAAACGGCTGGATGCTAAAAGTTTCGATGTTATTTTTCTTTCTGATAACAATTTCGTTGGGACATGAAATCGGCGATATGAAATTAAGGAGCTTGTAAATATCAAACATTAGCTATGCTTATGGAGAGGAACGTAATATCTTTTTAAATAACTTTATCTTTTTGAATATATATAATTCCATTACGAAAGCGTAAATCACTGGTCATGTATTAATCAAAACCTGACCATAATCAAAATAATCATAAATGATATAGGTAATTAGATCTCCCATGACCATGATCACTGTAAAGTGTTCACAAAGTCGGGCAATTAAAAATCAAATACAAACGCGGTAGAATCCGTAAAAGTAGTTTTATTTCAAATGTGTAATACTCGCGTAAACATTAGAAATCATTATGATATAGATAATATTATTTTTAAAGATGAATTATCCGGCCATTGCACATTATACCTTGGAAAAAGACTAATTAACTAATTTTGACTTTTTAGAGCACTGTCTCCGCTACGCACTATCTGTGTGACATCGCATGTAGCCATTGACTGTCTGGGTATCTATTAGGAGCTGCTAAAACAAATATGTTTTTTCTTACTAAATAAAATACACTTTATTTTTAAGGTTCCATACCCAAAGAGTAAAACGGGACCCTATTACTAAGACTCCGCTGTCCATCTGTCTATCACCAGGATGTATTGCATGAACCGTGATAGTTAGACAGTTGAAATTTTCTTAGATGATCTATTTCTGTAGCCGCAATCAAACCTATAACAACAAATACTAAAAAACTAAATTAAAAATATTTAAGGGGCTTCTATACAACGGGTTATGGGGCTACGCGCCGCGCTTCTGTCACCCCGGATGGAAATACGGCGCGTCGGCGTATGTACAGACCATAGCCAACCAACAAAAAAAAAGGAGATTAAGCACCAGCACCCATTGGGGATACTTATAACATCAACTACAATCGCCGAAATGGATTCCAGGCGACACAAATATGGATTTACAATGTTGTGTAACTATGTCCAACAGTGAACTTCAATAAGCTGCTGAGCAGATGGAATATAAATTTATGGAATAAAAATGCCAGGTAACAAGCTATGATTGTTAAAGGAATATATTTTTTTATTTTAACAACAATATAAAAATGTTGAGGGAGAATTTTAACGATATATCAAAATCGACAGCGAGAAGTTACTCATAATAATCACTAACGATTGAAGTGAATGAAAGTAGATAGTTTAATTATTATTTGTTTCTTTAATTAAGAAATTTCTGAGAGAGAAAGAATTAGAAGTGAGACTTATAATTATAATAAAATTGAGACTTATAATTTGACAAAATAACTAAATTTATTAGCATAAACTTAAATTTTCCATTTTATTTATTCTGTTTATATTCTTTTATTAAAAATATTTTGAAATGTATTAACGTCATTATTTTTCTGTGTGGTAGCGGCTACGAATACTACCAACCATTACTTTGCTCGTGGATGTCGTAAAAGATGACTAAGAGCCTTATAACGAACTGGGCCAACTCCATCTGATGCCGTTTGGTCAACAATTACATTCCCAAGGGGGGTTGATGTCTAGCAGGCGGCCGGTCATAAAACTATTGCCAATAACTTTTACAATACGTACTATGAACGAAGAGTACATATTGTATCGACCCCAAGTAGTTGGGATAAGAGTAGGAGAATGATAAATTTCATTTTATTATTGCTTTATTTGTTTTTCGTATTTTAAAATTTCTATATATTTATTTTTCCTTATCCGTACAAGAGAAGTGTAGTTTTTGTTTCTTTGTACTTATAACCAATAAGTTTTTATAAAACCGCACAAATGGCGTAGTGTTTAAGATATCGAACTTCCGTGTCAGTGCCGTGGATTCGATTCCTAAGTAGGAGGACACTAAGTGCGATCCATAGCCTGTTGTTCTGAGTCTTGCTGTAATTTGTTTACTTTAATTATATATTTGTAAAATCCCCCGCAAAACGAATTTTATTTTTTTAGTACAGGATGGGTTCTTTAAAAGATATGTATACCCGCTTTTCTTAAATGAACTGCGTATCAGAGAAAATATCGTTACTGTCGAAAATGTGTTAATTTATTGTTGTCTAAAATTGTATGTTTATAAAGTCGCCCGCAATACAAGGATTATTTCTTTAGTGTAGGGTGGGGTCTTTATTTAAAATAATATTCGCTTTTCTTAGATGAGGTATCAGAAAAAATATTATAGGCAATTTTCGTGGCCATACACTCGACATAGCCATCCCGTTTACTAAGTAACACATAAATTGTACGAAGTCTAAGTGCGGCCCACACTTAGGCGAAGTGTGCCGATAGTTTCTGTCTTCCTGGTGCACAGCCAAATGTTTTACATTAAATTATTATAATTTGTATAAGAATTTGTGACTTTTAGCTTTTTTAAGCTCCGCTTTTTGTTATACATTTTACTCTTTTATGTAGTTTCATTAATTTTATAAGTGGGGGAAAAGGTCGTTATAGTTTTTCAAGAATTCTGCTGTGTGATAGCGGCTACGAATACTACCAACCCTTACTTTGCTCGAGGACGTCACAAAAGACGACTAAAAGCCTTATAACGACCTGGGCCATATCTATCAGATGCCGTTTGGTCAACAATTACATTCCCAAAGAGGGTTGACGTCTAGCAGGCGGCCGGTCATAAAACTATTGCCAATAACTTTTACAATATGTACTATGAAAGAAGAGTACATATTGTATCGACCCCAAGTAATTGGGATAAGAGTAGGAGAATGATGAATGATGAGTTTTTTAAGAATTATTTTAATACCTAAATTTCACTCGACGTTTTTTTTTTGAATGTAATGGTTAGGTAGAATTGTGAAGCACCGGCCACACGACATTGTTGCTGGCCGGGGCATCGATGGTGATGATACCCAAAAGGATAGTCCCCAGCCGTGGATCTCAAGGAAGCGGTACTAATAGTCTATCTAATGGCGACGCGGTGTGAACACGGTGGGTTAGAGAGCCGCACGCAAGCGTTACTTCACTCCGGATGGCATAGGGGGGGATGTGTCCAAAACATGACCTACTAGAAAAAAAAAAGATAGAATTGTGAAACAATTTGACCGTTTTATTGTACAGCTATCATAGTTGACATAGACCTTTCCAAGCGGTGATGATAACATCATCGCATAGCTTAGCAAACGGTTTGGTGCTCTTTTTTTTATTGCTAGTGGTGGCAAAAGAGCTAGTGGCACACCTGATAGTAAGTGTTACTGCCACCCATGGACCTTTGCAATATAAGGGTATAACTAGATCGCTGCCTATTACGGGTTGAGAGCCCTCAGCGCTCACCCACAGTCCGGGTAAAGTTGTCATAGCCATCTGAGGCTAACAACTAAGTCACACAAAAAAAAAAAAAAAAAAAAAACGTTGCCTATCAATATAAGCCCCAATCTCACCCAGTTGGGCTTCCGGCTCTCTCGCTTACCGAACGAAGTGCAATAGTACATTGTCATAACTCATACGTCGATCGTCTACTCAGTGTGGTACTACCCCGGACGGACCGGCCCGCGGCTGCAGACAAAGAACTGTCAACAGCGTGGTCCTACCATTATTAAAACTGATTACTGTTATAAGCCTCATCATTACATAGTTGCTGTTATAAGCCTCATTTACTGTATAGATTGCGTATTAATTAAGATACCGACTACGCCATTGTCATAGGCTCATACTTGACGCAATATTTACTCTTCGCCCATCTTCCATATTGCAAAAGTTATTAGCAATGGTTTTAGGACCAGCCGCCTGCCTGACGTCAACCCTCTTTGAGAACATAATTGTAAAACGGCATCAGATGGTTTTGACCCAGTTCGATAAAAAGTTATTAGTTATATTTTACGATATGCACGAGTAAAGTAAGGGTTTGTAGTATTCATAGCTGTTACTACACAACAATGAAAATGATTGATAAATCCTTACTAATGTTATATATATATATATATATATATTAATATAAATGCGAAAGTAACTCTGTCTATCTGTCGCTCTTTCACGCCAAAACTACTAAACCGATCAAAATGAAATTTGGTACACAGATAGTCTAGAGCCTGATAAAGGACATAGGCTACTTTTTAATGCAAAAAAGGTTGTAAAGTGGTATGAAAAGTTGTAAGGAAGTATCGTCATTTTTAAAGCCAGAAGCTTAAAACTTATTTTTAGGCTATTCATTAGATGTAAATAAATATAAGATATTAAAATTTTGTAAAAAATAAAAATAGGGGATGAAAAACTTTAGGAAAGTAACCTTTTACGTGGGCGAAACCGCGGGCAGAAGCTAGTGAAAAATAAAAGAACATATACGTAGTATAATTACATAGGACGAGAACAGTTGTAAATACAGGTAGTATTAATTAATGCTCTGGCAATACCTACAATTTCTCATTAAAAGCTAACATTTGTAGCTACAATTACTAATATATAGGAAGTTGCCGACATTTCAAACATTATTTGTTGTTAGTTGCAAAACCAGTTAAATATATGGTAACATTCATATGTGTGTTTGTTGTTTTTTTAATTCCATTATGACATGTTTTTTTTTTAAATAAAATAAGGTAGGTAGACTAGGTAGGTAGGCTCATAAGTTCTAGAGTGGCGACCACGTACCGGACGACGCAGTATGGGACGCCCCCCCACTAGGTGGACAGACGACCTGGTGAGAGTTGCTGGGCGTCGATGGATGCAGACGGCACGGGACCACACTCTGTGGCGTACCATGAGGGAGGCCTACGTCCAGCAGTGGACGGTGATGGGCTGAAATTATGATGATGATGATGAAATAAAATTAACATTAATATTCTAGCCTATATATGCTTCATTGTTAATTATAGGGCATCGACATTATTCATATTTCCTTCTCTGTCCTTTATTTATCATCATCATCACAGCTCATCAATGATCTACTGTTGGGCTCGGGCCTCATTCGTAATGGGAGGGAAATTAACCTACTATACCGCGCTGGTCAGACGTGTTGGTATAGGGTTTTGTTTCGTCACCAGTCAAATTGGGTAGGAGATTTGGAGGAAGATGTGGCAATTTTGTCCAGAGGAGGTAACGGTCCTCCTCCCACCGTCCTGGAAATGGGGTCAGGGTATATTGTAGCAGAGTGGAAAGGCTTCGCCATTGTAGGTATATATTTCTCTCCCAACCGTAGCCTAGCAGAGTTTGAGGTATTCCTTGATTCTGTCAGCAATGCAGTCCGCAGACAGTCGCCGAAACCTACCATTGTTCTCGGTGACTTCAATGCAAAATCCCAGGCTTGGGGTAACTCTGCCACGAATGCTAGAGGGAGGGCAGTCGAAACGTGGTCAGTACATACCGGTCTGTCTTTAATTAATATAGGGAATACTCACACCTGCGTGCGGCAAAGGGGAGGTTCCGTGGTTGACCTAACGTTTACCACCCCCAACGTCACCCAGGGTATCATTAACTGGAGAGTGGAGGAGGATGTGGAGACTCTGTCGGATCATAGATATATCCGATTTGAGTTCTCCAACCTCCCTGGGCCAGTGCGACGGAGCAACGAAAAACTTCCACGATGGGCTCTTGGTCAACTCGACAGAGAAATGGCCGTAGAGGCTGCTATAGTGCTTCGCTGGAGCTCAGCATCTGAACGGCATGACCCAGATGTCGACACGCTAGCGATCCAAATGCAGAGAGGGCTCACGGCTGTTTGCGATGCGGCTATGCCAAGAGCCCGACGCGGTCCACCGCGCCGTCAGGTATATTGGTGGTCACTGGAGATTGCCGATCTTCGGAGGTCCTGTAACCGGGCGCGGCGTATCTATGTACGGTGCCGTAGTAGGTCGCGACACAGAGATGCCGTCGTGGAGGATCAGCTGTGGCAGCACTACCGCAGCAGGAAAAAGGCCCTGCAGTTGGCCATCAAACAAGCCAAGGACGACGCCCGTGGGGAGTTATTGAGAGGTCTTGACCGGAATCCATGGGGGCGTCCATATCTACAGGCGCGTAACAAGCTACGCTCCTACGGTACCCCTGTCATTGAGACGATGAATGCGGATTTCGTGTCAAGCCTAATGGAGGATTTGTTTCCTCAGTCAATAGGACATACGCCTCCTATGATGAGTCCCCCATCGGTGGTGGAGGAAGAGATGATAATCTCGCCCGTTACTGATGCGGAATTGGATAGGGCCCTTATTCGCCTTCGCGAAAAGAAAAAGGCACCTGGTCCTGACGGTGTCCCGGGACTAGTAATTGGCATCGTCGCCCAAGAAATAAAAGAGGGGCTACGAAAACTACTTGACCTATGTCTGAGGTCCGGGCAGTTTCCGGAAATTTGGAAAGACGGCCGATTATGCCTATTGCGAAAGGAGGGTCGCCCAGCCAATTCTCCCTCTGCCTACAGGCCACTAATGTTGCTGAATGAGACGGCCAAACTGTTTGAAAAAATCCTCGTTGGGCGTCTCGTTCAGCACCTTGAGGAAGTCGGTCCCAAGCTATCAGATGCGCAATTCGGATTCAGAGCAGGCCGGTCTACAATCCATGCCCTAGCAGCTCTAAAATCTCTGGCCACGGAAGCGGTGGCTGCAGGACAGGTGGTACTGGCAGTCTCAATTGACATCAGTAACGCCTTCAATAGTCTCCCTTACGAGACGTTGAAGGAAGCCCTCCGTTACCATCGAGTGCCCTCGTACCTCCGGAGGCTGTTGGGGGCGTACCTTGAAAATAGGTATGTACTCTGGGAGGGGGGCGATGGGCGTTTGTTCCGGCGTCGCATGGAGTGCGGTGTTCCACAGGGCTCTGTGCTGGGTCCAACCTTGTGGAACATCGGATTTGACTGGCTCCTTCGAGGTGCTCTTCTTCCCGGGATGGGGGTAATTTGTTATGCAGATGACACTCTCATCACGGCGAGGGGTGGTAACTTTGAGGAGTCGGTTCGCTTGGCGGAAGTCGGAACTGCGCTCATCGTTGACAGAATTGGTATGCTGGGCCTAAGGGTCTCCGTACACAAAACAGAGGCTCTTCTCTTCCATGGCCCTCGCCGAGGTCCCCCTCGTGGAGCACGCATTACTGTGCAGGGAATTGATGTGCCAGTACGGGCCCATATGAAGTATCTGGGCTTGCTTCTAGATGGGAGGTGGGCCTTTGGGCCACATTTCGCACAACTGGCTCCAAGGCTTCTAAAGACGGCTGGGGCTTTAGGAAGACTTCTGCCTAATCTGGGAGGACCGGGATCATCTTGCCGACAGCTATATGCTGGAATCCTGCGGTCCATGGCACTGTATGGTGCCCCTATCTGGGCGGATAAGCTCACAACTCGCAACAAGGCTCTGTTGCGGAAACCGCAAAGGGCAATAGCGGTAAGAGCTATCAGGGGTTATCGGACGGTGTCATGGACGGCAGCAACACTGCTAGCGGGCGATCCGCCCTGGGAGTTGCAGGCGGAGCTACAGGCAGAGGTCTACCGTTTCCGCACCTCGATGCAGTCTCAGAGCGAGCGGGTCACACACGGAGAGTTGGGCAGTATAAAAGCGGTGGCCCAGCGGGCCTTAATCCATCGATGGAGTGAAGACCTCAGCTCTCCTGCAGCTGGTCGAGATACAGTGACTGCGGTTGGTCCTCATCTCCACCGATGGTTGAAGAGGAGACATGGTAGCCTGAGTTTTAGGCTGACGCAGGTACTTACTGGACACGGATGTTTCGGTAAGTACCTGCATCAGATTGCCAGGCGAGAGGCAACCCCCGGCTGCCATGAGTGTGGCGCATCAATTGACGATAAGCGTCACACTCTTGAGATATGCTCCGCCTGGGGGCCAAATCGGCACGCCCTGGTGAATGAGATCGGAGGAGATCTGTCACTGCAAGCTGTCATCGGCAAAATGCTCGACAGTGGCCCATGCTGGTCGGCCGTGGCCTCTTTTTGCGAAACTGTGATGTCGCGCAAGGAGGCTGCGGAACGACAGCGTGAGGCAGATGCCGCCGCCGACACGCTGCGCAGGCGACGACCAGGAAGCCGGCGCCGACACTACGCGCGCTTTCTCTCACAGTAGAATGATACCAGGGCGAGGCAAGCAAGCCTACCGTTGGAGCGTCTGAGTTGAATGCCGAAAGGCGACCCTCTGACACTCCACAAATAACGGGGAAGTGGAGCCGCTGATGATTTTTAGTGGGTATTCCGGTTGGCTACTAAGCCACCGCCGAGCCCCACATACCCTCCCAATACCATCAATGGGGGGCATGCGTAAATGCATTTTACATCAGCGTAAAAAAAAAAAAAAAAAAAAAAAAAAAAAAAAAAAAAAAAAGGGTTTTTTTTTGAATGTTCCTTCTCTCGCATAGATGTTATATGCGTACTATATCCCACAGTCGTCTCGTACGATCACCCACGGGTTAGATATGGGGTGGTGAATAGTATTCTTACTCCGTCACCACACGAAAATGTACTTTCTCCCCTGTCCTTTATTAATATAACATTAATATAGGGCTATGCATTTTTTTTCACCTATATTTTTATTGCTTATGGTGACAAACGAACAAGCAGCACACTTGATGGTAAGCGTTACTGCCGTCCATAGACCTTTGCATACCAGGGGTAGATTTAGACCGCTTTATACCAAACCTTCTTCGCCTTTCAACAACTGAGCTGATAGGAGGGACTTATATTCCTTCTCTATTGCCACACGAAGAATTTGAAACACCCACACTTAACTATACACTCTTTTGTCTCGCGTATATTATTCGTGTAGTGACGGAGTAAGAATACAATATACCACCTCATTAAATCGCGTAAATGCCGTCCAATACGGGTAAGGGATATGATATGCAGATTTACACATACATACATATCATCACGCCATATCCCTTGCAGGGTAGGCAGAGAGAACAGAGTGCCAGAGAACTCTATCTCTGCATACTTCACTCGCTTCCTCAACATTCATAATTCTCTTCATACACGCTCGCCGGTTTCGGAGACTCTTGACTCCACCTTCCTTCAGTACATGACCGATCTGGTCTAGATAGGTTTGTCTCGGTCTCCTCCGGTACCTACATCCTTCCACTTTCGCAGATTTATATTTGATGATATATTAATCTGATGATTTATACCTAGAATATAAGAGAAATAATACTCGTAAAACCAACACGTTTGATAACTGTTTGGGTTTTTTTGTTGAGATTTCTTTCTCTATAATATTGTAAGACAATTTTATTGCAGAGGAGGCCCAAATCGAGCAGTGAGACTATTCGTCTTCGAGCTGGGCTGAGAAGTAAATATAAGATGGGGTGAGAAGTAACCTTTTGATACTAACTGATCATAGCCCTGAATGTCAAGCTTGCTACTAACAGTTTCCTGAATTGCATAAAAAAACCTCAATAACCCTTTTTTGTTTAACCCAAGATCTCATAACTGTAGTATCTAGTTATCTATCTAATGTCTTTAGATGAGAAATTATTATATACTCGTATTTCTTTAGATGCATATATCCGAATCTTCTAAAGGGTTTCAATGATTGCCATAAAATTTAGTATGCCAGAGATTTCAAGGCTTTGTCTTTGGGCCACCGAAGACAAAGATAGGGCTCCGGTGGCCCGCTCTCACGGCGTGGAGAGGTACTTGTAGGGCGGGTCTATGGGATCGTGCGCCGCTTCTTCTTTCGCCCCGAATGAATTAGCGGGGCGTGACTACTCCAAAGCGCCCGCCGCCCAAAGAAAAAGGGGATTTCGATGGCAATAAATCTAGCTAGATATCATTTATAGAAATTCTCCTTTTTCAGTGTTTTAAAACAATAAAAAAGTAATTATTTTCCAAGAAAGTCACCCGTAGCGTTAATTATGTAAATAACTTAATAGTCCTTTAAAATTTCAGATTTATTGTCTGCAATCATGTGTATACGTTTGACCAAAGTTATTGTGTATTAAAAAATGCGAAACGTCAGAATGCACTTCTTAGATTAGATGAACTATAACGTCAAGAATAAAATCAACACAGTTGGGAAATCGAGCAGTTCTTTAATCCAGACATTCCCGATTTCATACAGTAACGTTCACATTTCTGAAGTTAATAAAATATATTGAGAATTATACTAATATAATGGTCAATTAATTTTCTAAAAAAACATTCTTAAATTTAATGACATCTTACTTAATGCAATCATGAGGAATATAATAAAGTAATAATAGTTTTTGGCAAAAACCTCCAGGAGTCTATAAAAACTTCATAATAATTCAATTATTATCATCATCATCATTTCAGGCTATTGCCTGCTCTATACATCCCACAGCTTATCTAAAAACAATGGCGACTTAAGCCGTGCGGTGAAGCACAAAATTGATGCGGCATGGATGAAATGGCGACAACTCATGAGTATTATACCTGTATGCGATCAATTACCTTGAATTGGGGTAGTTGAGAGTACATAATACTCTCAATTGTCCCTAAAATTTAAGAATACAATCTACAAAACCTTATCTTAAGGCTTGCTGTATTGTATAAGTTTTGATAGGCCACAAAAATGAAGGTGAAAGATGATTGCGTGTGGCAGAGATGCAAATAATACTATAGATGTGTAGCATGGAATGGATTAATATAAGGAATAAAAGAGGTTATATCTCACTAGCTTCTGCCCGCAGCTTCGCCCGCGTAAAAGGTTACTTTCCTAAAGTTTTTCAACGCCTATTTTTATTTTATCCCTTATGGGTAAATTTTTACAACATGTTACTGTCATATTTATTTATTTCTAATCAATAGTCTAAAAATAAGTTTCAAGCTTCTGGCTTTAAAAATGACGATACTTCCTTACAACTTTTCATCCCCCTTTACAACCATTTTTTTGGATTAAAAAGTAGCCTATGTCCTTTATCAGGCTCAGACTATCTGTGTACCAAATTTAATTTAGATCGGTTCAGTAGTTTTAGCGTGAAAGTGCGACAGACAGACAGAGTTACTTTCGCGTTTATAATATTAGTAAGGATAAGAGAAAATTTGAGAGCTACTATATTGACAGCAAAGGTGAACAGTCAATGTCTTAGATAGTATAAATAAATGATGAGACGAGAAGAAAATAATATTATAAAAAAACTTAAAAAAAATATGTAAGAACGATGTTGAAAGCTTTAGGGATAAGGAAAAACTGAAGAAAAATATTTCGTGAAACATGACATGGATTGAATGGAAATGAACACAGGGGCATATTGTGTTGATTCTATTGGGATAAGAGCATGAGGTATATGATATGATACTGGACTCCTTAAGAATAGAAGGAAAATTGATCTGAATTGATGCATCAATAAAATAGTTTTCTTTCTATTTCAAGTCAGAAGCATGTCTTCTCGTGAATATGAACTCTGCAATGTGTTCGAAACGTTAGCAATGTTAAAACAAATACTACCAGAATAGAATTCATATAAATAGTTTTATTTTGTATATAAAAAACCCTACTAAATAAATAACCAACTCTCTAACAGGTTGTACAAAAACTAAGCGCTTATTAAAAATCCTTTAACAGTATATACAAAGGCAACTGTATTACGACAGTATTGCAGTTAAGCCAGGCAGGTGTACATTTAGACAGTAATGAAAATCAGCTGCCAACGAAACGAGTACCCTCTTCACGGACGACACATATTGCTTTTTACGTCTTCCCTGCTGTTTATAACCGTGGTCATTACGGTACTCTTGTGACGGATTTGAGTTATGATTCAATGGATTACAGGAAAGGCTTTTACCTGTGATTAGGGGAGACAAATGGCATACAAAGGCGACAAAAACAACTCATTTTGTGACTGGATTTTTCAAAATCTGAGGTTAACTTTTTTTATTAAAGCAGGTACGCTTTGAACTTTCACATATGTCACGGAACCAGTACTGGTGGTTAGTCAAACTACGTAATGAGGAGGATATAGGGCAGGTTAGGTAGCATGCTGTTTCGGGCAGGGTTATAAGGTGTGATTCAAACACATATCTGTTGTAAATCTGTTCACATTGCTTTACAAATTAATTAAAAGGGGAAGTGAACTTTCCATATGGTGAAAAGTTAGGATTGCATATTATCACCCTTAATTCCATACATCTCTTCTAGGAGTTCTAAATGTCGTTTGGAATGTGAAAACGTCGACTTTCAATGTCAACTGAATCGCAGTTGATATAACATCAACTGTCCAAACAACCAATCTGGCAATCGTGACCTGTTTAATATTAATCTCTGGCAAAGCCTACAGGCTGATGTTTTGATGTATAAAAGTGAAAGAGAAATAGAATACTGCACACGGACAACAAACGTAAAAATAATAATTAAGTCTCTCTTTCAATATTCCCTTTTGTGGGAGTTTTATTACTTATTAAAATAGTTGGTAGAGCTAAGGAAAGTAAGAAGTACAAACGTAAAATATTGGTTTTGGTTTTCTCTTGCGTCTGTTAATTAGCCGTTTTGCTTTTAGATAAATGCACATAATAATAAAATGCTACAATTAAGTCTTTTTTATTTTGAAATTTAGAAAAAGACGGCAGATTCACTACTATCCGACGGTAAATAAATATACCACTTATTTCTATGAAATAAAGAAATCCGTTATAGGTTTAAGATGGAATAGGATATGAGGAAGTCTCCATAGGGATGAGCAGACTCCAGAATTTGAACTTGCAATTTACCGCAAAACTACAAATATTGAATTATTTTTTTCTGCCATGTAATTTTGTTTCAATCAATTAGCTATAATTAAGCCCATGTAGTTTCGAACATAGTTTCTGTAAAGTTCTAAATTGAAAGAGATTAAAAGGAATTTATATAAAAATATAAAAGGAACAAGAAACTTGGAGCAAAGCCAAACGAACTAGTTTAACAGATTGAAGAATTATTCTGCAATGAAATTCGTCGAAATGTTCTATCTACTTTTGTAGTATTTGTAGAATCCCACTATTCATTAGCAAATCAACATCTTCAGTTGGACTTAGACCTTCTTACAAGAGCGATAATACCAGAATCGTCAAACTTGGAGACTGATTGGCGATTATAATTAGTGTCATAGGTAGCCCAGGAGAACACTGATTACCATACTACCAGTGGTCCCTTAGCATTTTTTTATAGCTTATGGTGGTAAAGGAGCAAGCAGCATACCTGATAGTAAGTGACACCGCCGCCCATGGTTGCAACACCAAGGGTATAACTAGGCTCCTGGCTACCACTACCAACCTCAAACCCAGTCAGTTGGGCTTTCGGCTCTCTCGCTCATCGAACGAAGCGCAATAGCACATTGGCTTTATTCAGACGTCGATCTTCTGCAAGAGTGTGGTACCAACCCGGACGTACCGGCCCATGGCTATAGACAGCGAACTGTCAACAGCGTAGCTGTCAATATTAGTAGCGGTAGGACCGCTACTAATATTAACAAATCCCTATAGAAAGTAAGGGATGGTATCAGTTTTTATTCTTAGTCACCACTATAAATCATTACTATAAAAGCACAAGTGTACAATAATTCAAGAATAATTTATACAATTAACAATCACGTGGTATCTGGCTAAGAATAAAATATTTTGATACCACTTACTTTATTTATTTTTTACTTAAATTGGCTGATAATTCCGTAACAGCATTAGCTATTACCAATCGCTTAAGCTTATCTGTAACAGTGATCGTTAATAGGCTTTATTATTTACAGACAGGTTATGCTCCACTCTATCAAACCTGGACGGCGTGCAACCTTATAATCTACATCACCATTTGGAGGAACCTCCGGTTTCTAGCTCTTGTCTTGTATGTTGAACATGAGTAGGCTGATGGATGGGTGAATAAATACAGGTAATCCATAGAATGTATATGACGTTCAACTAAGAAACCAAAGCATCGTAATTTTTCATAGTTGTTATGACACTTGAAGACAACAATCACCACAAGCAAATAACTTTAAAAAAATACTATATAAACTAGACAGATCGGTGAACAATAGTTACACCAATATCCATTTTAATAAGAAATAAAAGTAAAAAAGAAGCTTAGTTGGGATCACTCTAATTGGCACTCAAATTTAAGTAAATATTATCGTGTGGTGATGGAATAAGATTACAGTTCACCAACCCTTTCTTGCCAGATAGCTAAAAGATATAATATACAGATAGCATCTATGCAAGAGAAAAAAAACTCGAAATAAAGGGCTATACCAACCTGTACAAACACCGTGGTATATTAGAACCGACTGACATTTTAGTTTCACTGTTTGCATACAGTAGCTTCTACAAGTCTGCTTCGCTAACCATTTCTTAAATGTTAAAATTAATTTACAAATACCACAAGTTTTACAGATGGTTATCCTCTCTTTCCTCACGAACGTGTGCAGGTTCTTGCAGAAGCAACTATACCCTGTCAAAACCTGCACTAGTCGAAAGCCGAAAACCCCGTGACGCGGATTCAACCATTCTATGAGTTCTACGGTCTCAACACCGAAATGAGGCCTATTCAGCCGCACTGCCTAACGGGCAATGACATCCTGGTGGGCGTCACCCCACTGGGTAGTCAACATGTTGGGCGAAACATCGCCGCCTCCTCACGAGCCTAAAGCAGTTTTTATTTCAAACAAAAATAAATGCATTATTCAATGTACTTGCCATATGATATGGGCAGTCAGAGAGTATTTGTTTTGCCTTTTCTTCCTCAATGCAAGTTATTTAATTATTAATTCCTTAAAAGTGCATTAACTATAATTATATGATGACACTGAGTACCATATATTACGAGTATATTCAATAGCAAAACAATTTAGGAATGTGTCTGGTAGATGTCTATAGCCTATCCCAATTCCGTCGAATTAAAAATTACATAGAAAAGCATAGTAATGTATTTTACACCTACTTTTAATCTTATGAATATAATATATTATGAGTATAAGGTTGTAAAAGTTCATAAGATAAATTTAAAAGTGGAAGAATAAAACAACAACAAAATGGAAAAACGTATAACTAAATCAAGGTGATGATTAGTTTGAATGTATATATGATTGAGATTTTTATCATGATGAGATCAACTTATTCTATTATATAGTATATTATCTATATTAATTAATAATAAATACTTAAATTGATAAAGCTGACAAGTTTATTTACTTGTTTAAATGAGTTAACCTCAGAAACTACAACTTCAATTACAGAAACTCTTATTATGTAAATAACCTGTTTATTGAGGCAGGCGTATCCAATGATGAATGCCACAAATATAAGAGGAGCCATATTTGTAATATTTACTGCATTGGATAAAATTTGTTAAGAATGTGGTATGGCGTATCAAGGTTTCTGAGTATTCCTCATCATATCAATTACTGAGATAACAAAAAGGATTATTGTTGTACCTATTATTCCTACTGATACTATTATTAATACCATAGGACAATTAAAAAATATAACATTCCATAGGCATGGAATCCATGTAACTGAAGCACAGCAAGTTTAATTATATAGTGTTACGCGATCCTGGATATTAAATTATAACGTGCTTTAGCATCTCTAATACCAAATGGACTTCGTTCAAATCTCTCTGGAGAATACTTTTGCTCGGCTAATGTAAAGCGCCATAAAAGCCGAGCAATTCCAGCTTTGACTTGAAGACGTGCAAATCTGGATCCTGTAAATAATAAAAAAGGAATTTTGATTTTTTTCTTGGAAAACGTCTACCGTGAAGATGAAAATGTGAGTGACAATTTGGTTACTACATATTAAGCCAGTATGAGTACCTACTTATACTGACTTAATATTGGTAAAGTGACTAACCATCGCCATTGAACCGGTACCGATTTCTTGACCTCGGTGGCCCGCGCGGAAATAATGATATCAAATAGTTATACAAAGATTTTCAGTTAGAACAGACAGCTATAAATTACTTGTTCTTTAAACTTGATAGGGCAATAATTTCGCGAGAAAAATTGTTCTAAGATATTTGCTACTTGGTGAAGAAATCCTATTTATCCGCAGTCAGATTCTGAGAAGAGAATCGCAAATAAAAATATATATAATAAATATGAAAATAGTGCGGCGGGTTAAATAATACAATATTGCTAGCCCTCACTATGCCATGAGAACCAAAAAACTAGGCTAAATAAGTAACAGGATAGCAGGCAAAAGCGAAAAACTCATCTCCTGACAAACTCATAACGCTAAGTGCGACCGCTGACCCACGCATCAAGTGTAGATGCTATAGCATTATCGACTCTTGTGTGTCTATCTCTAGCAGTGAATGACGATGGATTTATGTACAAATAGATAGACAAATACTACTTATGAATTATAAATATTTAAAAATCTCCAAAGAAGTGTCAACTCACCAATACAAATGCGATTCCCCTCGCCAAAAGGTAAATAAGTATACTTTTTCATAGCAGAAACGTTGCCAGGTTGAAATCTCTCTGGATCAAATACGTTAGGATTTGGATAGTACTTTTCATCCCTATGAATTGCAAATACCGGTACGACAATTACTGTATCTTTTTCGATTTTAATATTACTAGGTAAAACTGTGTCTTTTGTGCACATTCTTTGAATTAAACCAACTGGAGGATATTTTCGCATTGCTTCGCTAATAACCATGTCAAGATATTGCATACTTTCAATATCAGTATAAGTAAGTTGTATTTTGTTATTTTTAAATACATTGTCAATTTCTCCGTGTAGTTTTCTTAATATTTCTTGATTACTTGCCAGTTCTAATAGGGTGAAATGCATAACATTTGCTGATGTATCAGCACCAGCAATAAAGAAGGAAAATGCTTGAGCAGCGAGTAATTCATCACTGGGCCAAACTTTATAACCCGAAGAAGAATCTTGCATCACACCATTCTTTTGCATTTCTAAACAAACATCGATAAAATCATGATTATCTTTTATTTTATCAAGCCTTCTACTTTTTAAAACACTTTTTACAACCCCAACAAAAAATTTTTCATGTTCCCCAAAAACTTTGAGGCCTAAAAGCTTAAATATTTTGGGGAAAAAGCTCCATATCAATAAAACCACATTTGTTTTCATTGACGGCTCTAGGGCTTTCCATGCCATGTCCAAAAATGGAGAATCCAAAGTATTATAACCTTCTCGAGTATCAATCCCAAAAATGGAAGCTCCAATTGACGCTGTAGTGTAAGTATACAACATATTAAATGGCTTTGCTTTCAAATTTTCGTTTTCTTCAACAAATTTAGCAAAATCATGAGCACATTTTTCTAATATATAAAACATATTTCTCAACTTAGAACTTGTGAAAACTGGTGACAGTTTCTGCCTAATAAGTTTCCATTTTTGATAATCATCTAGGAAAAGAAGATTATGCGCCAAAACATCATTTGAATTTATATTGATTCCACGACTATAGAAACTTTGAAATTCACCAGCAAGTACAGCTTGAACATCCTCCACATTTTTCAAAAGAAGCGTTAGTATTTTGCCTTGAGTGGTTCCAATATATGGCTTATCATGTTTATCATAAATTGTTTTACAAATTTCAGATAAAGAACGATCCTCAAACGTAAATGTCCACATCAAATCCTTTTCTTGAAGAATATTTCTCTTTTTCCAATATCCTTTACTTATTTTAGCTTTATAGAGAATTATACCTAACACTACACACACTACTAATAATAGTATAAGTAACATTATAGAAATAACAGACGTCCTTGTCGCGGTACAGTAACCGACCAATTTAGTATAGTTTTTATCATGTACTATAACACAATTCACAATGCTTGTAGAGACTATTCTTATCTCTCTCGCTCTTTTATACTGGGCCATAAAAATAGCCTATATCTATACGTAGCAACTGATCAACACAAGTTTCATTATATTTTAATCCTCAAAGAGATAACAGTACTGTCGATAAATATAGCAATACCTATCTTTAAATATATTGGTGACATAATAATCTATACATATAATAAAAATGTAACGGATCGCTGTCTGTACATGGAAGATATATCAGAAAAAATAATAATGGGGCCTTTATCAACACTAATAGAACCCAAAACAATGATTTTTAAAATTTTTGTCTGTTTATTTGTTTGTCTGTTTGTCTGTGTGTGTTTGTGCACGCTAATCTCAGAAACGGTTTATCCGATTTAGACGCGGTTTTCACTGATATATTGTGGTAAGCTTCACTTAACATTTAGGCTTTATTTTATGTCAATTTGTTTATAAATAAAAAGTTATGTCAATTTAAAAAATGTTCGGATAAAAAAGTTTTTATCGATTCTTTTCAAATTACGTACAAATATTCTCCAGTAAAAATAAATTAACACGTATTTCAGCATTTGTTGATTTTCACCCTCTAGGGGTGTAAATTAGGCCTGCAAAGCGGGTTGGACGACTCATTAAATCATTAGCGCCAAGCCGATATTATTGAAGCTGGCAACTTGAAATGTTGACAGTAGTTTCTTTATATGACGTAGAGATTTAAAAATTATGAATGATTTAAAAAAAGCAGAGTGGCAAAGTTTGGATGGGAAGAAAAAAGTCTTTATTGATTCTTTTCAAATTATGAGTCGTATCAAATATTCCAGGGTAATATCCGGCATTTGTCAATTTTTACCCTCTGGTTGTGTAAATTAGGCCTGTGAAACAGTTTGATCGACTCATTAGCAACTACAACAAGCCGAAACTATTAAAGCTAGAAACATTAAATTTTGAAGCATGTTTTTATTTATGCTATATAGATTCAATATGAAAGGATTTTATTAATTCCGCCCCTAAGGGGGTGTAACAAAGCAGTAAAGTGTGTATGGGGAGAAAATTTCCTTATCGATTCTTTTCAAATTACGTACAAATATTCTTCGGTAAAAATAAATAAACACGTGTTTCTCTTCCCTTTCCATCAACCCCGCACCAGTGCCTTTGTGGTGACCAGTGCCGACGTGAGAACTCACACGATACACATAGTGGGCGGCAATAGGTTCTTGCCTAATGGTTTAAGATACAGATTAAGTTTAGCTTCAAAAATGTTCACTCTATAACTCAAATAATAAATCATATCTAACGAGGTCGAAACTCTGCTGGTGAAACAAAACAGTCAAATAAATGGTGGCGATAATTATATTTTTATCCCATGGTCATACCGTAAATAGTATATTAATGGCAATATAATTTATAGATTGAATAGATTTTTGAACCACCTTTTTCTTTAGTGACCGGCTATGGTATATAGACACATGCGCGCCGTACACGTACATCTACGTTGTGCGGGTGGGCCACCGCAACGGGGTATCATCTCGAGTCGAAGCCCTCATGCAGTGAACCTCAATACAGATACTTACGCTTGCGCCGCCTAAAGCACCGACGATAGAGCGTGTCAACCTAGAGTATTTTCTCTCGAACCCACCCTAATTCTATTGCCTAATTCCGTTAGACAACTAACTCGCAGAAGGCGGCGACCGCATCCCAGTTTCTGACGCTGTTGATAATCGTCCTAGCGACAAACCTTCAACACCTTGCATTGCTTTTCTATTTAACTCTGTCAGAGATGACTTCTGCGTGGACGAAGTCGCGGGCAAAAGCTAGTAGACATATAAAAAGGTTTATTGACATTAACGTCCAGCCGAAACTACTGAAATGAGAAACATGAATTTTTGGCAGTATTTTGTAGACTCACTAAGAAAAGATTTAATAAATATAAAAGGGTTAAAACACCGTGACACAGTTTGTATGGGTGAGAAAATCCATTCATCTTAGTTTAAGCACAAATACTTTCCAGTAAAAAATAGAAAATACCTACTTTAGTATTTATTAATTTTTATACGTTAGAAATATAGAGTAAGAGATTAAATAATGCAATGTTTTTACTTGATCTCTTTTTGAATTAAAACCTAGTCACAATAAGCCCTGGCATGTGTATGTATCGTCTTTATTCAACAGAACATGTAATGCTATGTAGCTTAATACATCAGTTTTACACCTACCGTTGACAGGTCAACCGTGCTGTAGCAGATTTAAAGTATTCTAGGTACCTAGATGTTTTAACCCATGCAAACCTTCTAAAGAATCTTACTAACAGAAATGAAGATGCAATTAATAATAATAACACGTTAATTAGCTAAATAAAATACCAATAGTCGCTCATTAAATATAATAACACCAGGAAATAGCTAAATCGGAGCCCACATCAAGGTCAATTTATTTTACAGCGCCTAAATTAGATTCAATTTATGATACCTCGTTCCACTTTGTCTGCGTACTCGTAAAGTAAGTAGGTACAGCTTCAATGATAACATACTCTTCTTTTACAGTCCATTTACATTTTATTATTAAACACAAGCCTCTTAAGGCATATTAACACAATATTCCCTGCTGACCATATGACTTAAGATATACTTTTGGTTCGAAAACTTCCCTCCGTTGAGGCAAAAACTTGAATAATACAGTGAGTTCTAGATTCGTCATCACACGAAGACATCCTTCACCATAAAGGAAAGATATTAAATGAACATTTTATCAGTGACGGGATAACAATACTGCTCTTGCTCTTGGGTATCGTAAAAGATGACTAAACGATATAATATGTAAATAACATATACGCAAAAGAAGGAAAACCCAAAATAAAACGCAACACATCGGATAGGGTGGTGTAGTGAGACATTTTAATCTCAATCTATACACGGTGGGACGTGTTGGCCTCCAAATATCGTTTAAATTAGGAAAGAAATTAATAGTTGATCTAAATTCCTATTGTGGAGAAAGCAAGATGATGTTAAATAAATTAATTACAATACCAAACTTACTACTTATGCTGGATTAAAATTCAGTTGTTTTTGGTATTCTTTTTTTTATAAAATTGGTATTATTTTTAACCCATATCTTCCCAAGGTATTAAATTTACAAATAATTCATTGTTTTTTTATACATACTTATTAAGTGGCTGCTAAATAATAATAATGTTTTAGTTATATTATATTTTTTCGTATACTGGCTGAAATACAGGACCGCACCTTAAATGGGGCGCTGGGAGAATATGCCTACAGGTTTTCTATGGGTATAAATAATATACACATACATACATACATACATACATATCATCACGCCATATCCCTTGCAGGGTAGGCAGAGAGAACAGAGTGCCAGAGAACTCTATCTCTGCATACTTCACTCGCTTCCTCAACATTCATAATTCTCTTCATACACGCTCGCCGGTTTCGGAGACTCTTGACTTCACCTTCCTTCAGTACATGACCGATCTGGTCTAGGTAGGTTAGTCTCGGTCTCCCTCGATACCTTCATCCTTCCACTTTCGCATTGTATATCTTCTTAACCAGGCGTTCGTTCGGCATTCTTTCCACATGTCCGAACCATCGGAGCATTCCCTTTCGCATCTTTACACCAATACTCTCTTTCATACCTACTCGCTCTCTTACGTCGTCGTTACGAATGCGGTCGGTCAGCCTAACTCCACAGATTTTCCGCAGAGATCGCATTTCGACCGCATTAATTTTACTATCATACTCTTTTCTGCATACCCAACTCTCGCTTCCATACAGTAATGTTGGGACAAGCACTGCGTTATGTATTGCTACACGTGCCTTCTGGCTGAGGTGGTGGCTGCCGAAAAGTTGCCCCAACGCTCCGTTCACTCTATTTCCCGCATTCACTCTTCGCTCTATATCAGTGGTGTACCTTCCATCTCGGCTAAATCCACATCCAAGATATACAAATTCATCCACTTGCTCTAGTACATCATTACCTATTGTTACTCTTACATCTGTTCTGGTTTTATCTCTTTCAAAGACCATTATTTTGGTTTTGCTCACATTCACGCGTAGACCCCTTTTCTTACAATCTTCTGTCATTGTGTCGACTAGGGTCTGCAGGTCAGTCGCTGACTGTGCCAGCAGGACTGCATCATCTGCATAAAGCAGAGCAGTGACCACTGAGTCGCCCATCTGGACTCCCACATTCATATCGTTCAACCTTTGAAGACATTTATCCAGATATATGATAAACAGCCTGGCTGACAGAACGCACCCCTGCTTAACGCCGATATTGACGTCAAACCAAGGCGACATTCCATCATCCAGCCGCACACAGGCTCTACAGCCCATGTAACTGGACTGCACAGCCTGTAGCAGTTTACCGTTAATACCATACTCCGGTAAAATGTCCCAAAGTTCCTTTCGTACAACCGTGTCAAATGCTCTCTCCAGATCCACAAAACTGCAGAAAACCCTCTGACCTAGAGCCAGATGCTTCTCCACAATGTTGCGCAGAGAGAACACTTGATCCATGCATCCCCTTCCACTCCTGAAACCTCCTTGTGTCTCACACAGTAAACCATCGGACACCATCCTCATTCTCCTTTCAATAACTTTTCCATACACTTTTGCTGCCAAACTGGTCAAGCTTATGGCTCTGTAATTTGCGCAGTCATAACGTGAACCCTTGTTTTTAAACAAAGGCACGATGACTGCGCTATTCCAGTCCCTGGTAACCATTCCCGAGCTCCAACATAAATTGAGGAGCAACAGGAACGCCTCCCAGACACAAGAGCCACCGAGCTTGATCATCTCGGCAGACACCATATCAATGCCCGCTGCCTTACCATTTTTCAAACTTCTTATCGCCCATTCAACTTCATCCATACTGATGCCATCGGAGGACGCCGTTGTCGAATGTTGATCTACTAAACCACATCCAACACCGGCGCCAACCGTAGCATCCGCATACATATCGCCAAAATATTCACTCCATCGGCTTAACACGTCTTGTGTTTGTGTAAGAATGTCTCCACCTTTAGACCTTATTTTATTCATTCTGAAGGCTGACCAACCACCCCGAGACTTCTTCACCTCCCTCCAAAAGAGTTTGGTGTTACCCTCGAAGTTTTTAGTCAGCCTATCTTCTGCACTCATACTTGCTCTATCACGTTTCTCTTTCACTAAGGCCTTGGTGTCATTCTTACATTGCCGATATATTTCTTTCTTCTGTTCAGTCATACTGTCATTCCGATTCAAAGAAGAGACATAGTCCAGCCACGCTTTCTTCTTTTGCTCTACGGAAGCTGCCACTTCCGCATCCCACCATGCATCACCATTTGTTTTTCTATGCTTCTTTGAACTTCCACATACTTCTTTCGCTGTATCTACCATACTCTCTTTCAATACTCTCCAGCATTCTTCAATGTCCGATTGCGGCTGGCTTGTCATCGTCAGCCGTTCTCGGACACCCTCTGCATACTTTTCTCTTACACACTCTTCTTGCAACCTTTCAACCTTTATTCTTTCAAGCCCTCCGAAGTGGACACGCTCTCGCCAGTGCCTCCACTTTCTGAACAGACCACTAAATCTCGCAATAACGAGATAGTGGTCCGTGTCGACTGTGGGGCCCCTGTAGGCTCTTGCGTCCAATATTTTGCTTCGGAGGCGACTGTCTACCAAAATTAAATCTATTATGCTTTTCTGTTCATTCCTTCTCCATGTATACATATGGATGTCCTTATGTTGGAAAAATGTGTTTGACACAATAAGGTTTCTCTCCATGCATACATCCGCTATGAGCCTACCTGCGTCGTTCACTCTCTTATCACCAAATGGACCAAGTACGTCCTCATAGTCGGGACGCTTGGTCCCCACCCATCCGTTCAAATCTCCGCATACAATCACGCGTTCACTGGTTTCTGCCATATCCAGAACTTCCCTAACATTATCCCAAAACTTCTCTAGGTCTGATGCCACCGATGATCCTACGGGAGCATATGCTACAACCATGAATACCTTGGTGACACCTAGTTTTATACGGACCCAGAGAAGTCTGGGATCATACATTCCGTAATCCTTCACACTTGAGGCCAAGCGAGAGGACAACAGCACTCCTACCCCCATGCTGGCTCGATCGCTCTGTGGTACACCAGACCACAGAGCCATCCCGCCACCAGGAAGATCGCAGGCGTCGCTGCCCCTTCGCTTGGTCTCTGTTACACAGAGCACGTCTAGCTGTTTGTCCGCCATGACGGATATTAGCTCATGCAACTTACCTTCCACACAACCTCTTACATTCCACGTGCCCACCCGGCACTCCGTTCTCCTCGACTCGCCTAACTGGGCAAGGCGTGATGGGTGGCGGCCCCCATCGCCGCAACTGCCGATGTTCGTACCGACGGGGGCGGGTCGGTACGCGTCGCCTCCGGGGGACGCCCTAACCCGCATTGCGGTACGCATTTCGACATAATATACACAATTGCTTCAATATGTTTTTATTATGAAATAAACTTATATTTAGTATCTATTGAGAATTATTAGAATTAGAATTAAAAAAAAATGTATCTTATCAATGTAACTGAGAGAAAAATGGGACAATATTTCACTGTATGAAAAACTTGAGAGCAATGTTGGTGCAAACCAACCCCACATTTGCTGCATTTGAATTTCATGTTCTTATGACACTGACGGCATCGAATTTGCGTTGCATTCATCACTATATAATGTTTTTTTTTCATCCAGTCGTATACTCATACATGAAGATACTCCTGAATGATGAGCATTGATACTTTGATCTCAGTATAGTCTGTACCGGAAAACACTATTATAACCGGACAAAAGTAAAATACCTACGAAATTCTTCACTTCTTCAATAGTTACTCGGAAATTAGTATGTCCTTTCGCAATAGCATTTTTCTCAGTACTGGAACTGCTGCGCCAGTTTGTAAACCTCATCATCGAAAAACATCTCAAAAAATTCTAAAGGATTATCTTTATCTAAAACAAACTCTGATGATAATGACTCCTTCTCAGGCTTTGCAGATATATCATTTTATCTCCATTTCCTCTTCGTAACTATTTTGGCTTTCTTTGCATGTGGTTCCTCTGAATAAGACATAGATGGCTGCGGGTCTTGCTCGCTTTCATTTATAAACAGAATTCCATCCACAGTCTCCATAACTCCTTTAGATGACGGCACCTGACATCTTACCTCAGCTTCTGCTAGTAATTGTCTTCGTGCAAGATTGCCAATATCCCCTGTGTCTTCACTTACGCTGTCTTCGTCGCTCAAATCATCATTGTCAGGTGGCGTAATAAATATATCTGCAGAAACGATATGGTCATCTTCTTCCAAGGCTGTTATAATATCGTGAACACTTAACCTGTAATAAAATAATAATAATATGTAAATAAATGTCAATACTAAAACTGCAAATATCAAAACAACGAAGCTGGACCAGGACACTCCGTACCACTACTTACGGTGCCTCCTGTTCCCAGCGCACCTCAAAAGGGGCGTTCAGTAAAACATTGAATTTTTACATAAATCAACAAAGGTTGTTTTTTTTTACTGTAGGTACTACATAATACATAACGTTGCAAAAACATAACATTGTATAAATTATAACTCAATAATATAAAAGTACTACTTACGTTTTCCGAGAAGACATGATCGTCGAATTTCACAAAACTTGAACAATTCTTATAAATACACTATCGCATGTAATCTCTCCCCGCTACTATAAATGTTAAGAATAGTATGTCAGCTTAAGAAAAAAAATATAACTTTTACCCTCATGTTAGTGCACCTTAAATGGAGCGTTGGGATAATATGGGTTAAACAAGAATCTGTAAATATTAAGTAACACCTAAGACAATAAAGTGACATAGTTTAACATATAATATTCATCATTAAATTTTGGAGTTATTTGAGAATAATGGACATTATTCTTACCGTCATATCTTATAATACCACTAAATTGGAATAATCGCTATTTGCATAACCATCACTATTAGAATAGCGAGGAATAATAAATAATAGTATTACTTTCATTGTATTAGTGCTTTCGTCACCTAGTCTTATATTTGTTATATATTGAGTTTTATTTCGACTTTTCCTTCTCTTTCATAGATATTATCTCTATATTATATTTCTTAGTCATCCTATATGACACCTACGAGCAAGAAAGGAGGTGGTGGATTACATTCTTACTCCGTCAGTATACGGAAAGTGAATCATCATTCTCGTGTTCTTATCCCAATTACCTGGAGTCGACGCAATATATACTTGTACATATTGCAAAAGTTATTGGCAATAGTTTTATGACCGGTCACCTGCCTGATGTCAACCCTTCTTTGGAATGTAATTGTGAACCAAACGGCATCAGGTGGAGTTGCAGGTGTTGGTCCAGGTTAAATGCTCTTATTAAGCGTATTCGTAGCCTCTATCACACAAAACATATCAAAAGTGAATATTAGTGTTTTAGTAGTATTAATATTTATTTTAAGTGCGATTATATTAATCTGAATTCATATGTTATAATTTAGACTCGTCTCAGAATTATCGTGTTTTATATTTGATTAATATTATCTTATACTTATCTAAAAATATTTACATATCATTACTGTTTACGTTGTTGTTTAAAAATACGTTAAATGTTATCGGGCATTTCTTTAATCTATGTTTACATTGACTCGTCTATTATATTATTATCATGAGTTTATATACAAATAAAATAGGCAAAAGATAAGACAGATGTTAGGTATATTTCGGGACTGAGCTTCTTCTTTAGTTCGTGTATAATATTCACCTCTTGAGTACGAGTTTCCTTTGCAATAAGAAGACAAATCAGCTAATATACTGCGCTCATAAAACTAGTATTAAGTTTGATTTTGCGCTTTGCTTCTTTTGCAATTATTCTCTAGCTCATCTCTAAGACTTGGTAGAGAAAGGAATAAAGGAAAAATGAAAAACACGTATACAGTAAGTATTGCAGAAGAATAATAAATAATATTAAAACAAAGTAATCGCAGAGGTGCATAATTATGTGTTTATGGAATATTAACCGGTTCACTTATAAAAAAATTTGAACAGCAATAAGCAAGGAGCCGTGTTAGTTAGATACATAGGCAGATTCACAGGATTCAATTATCTATTATTACCTGGCACTGAAAGTCGATGGCCAAATTAAACAAGTTTGTCAGCCTTTCGACGTTTTTTTTTATAAAAAGCTACTTTCTCGTGATAGTAAAAAATAGTAATAGATTAATATACTATCCGTTACAAGAAGCATAACATGTTTGAAATAAAACTACTTTTACGGATACGGAAATATATTATTACAGATAAATTTCTGTAATAACAATGACATATTGGACGTAAGACACCTCAGTCCTCCCGTGACCATGATCACTGAAAAGTGTTCGAAACGTCGGGAAATTAAAAATCAAATATAAACGCGATAGAATCCGTAAAAGTAGTTTTATTTCAAATGTGTAATACTCGCGTAAACATTAGAAGTCATTAAGCATAACAAGTATTTATTTAGCTTAAGTAGAGATTTGAAAGTAGAAAATTGCAAGTGTGTTCTCTCTGTTCAAAGAATGACAAGTTTCCAGGCGGGCGTGCTTTCGAAATCTAGAGGTATTCAGCAAGTAATGGGGCTGCGCGCTGTCATTCCTATATGGGGTTAAGTATAAAAGGAATACAAAAAATAAAAACATTTTTAATAAAGTGAATGGAATCAGAGTAATGTCTATTTAAATATTCAGTATATTCATAGAAGTATTACAAAGATCTCGGTATTAAATCATATCGAGCTTTAGCATCTCTAAGACCAAATGAGCTTCGTTCAAATCTCTCAGGGCTATACTTTTGCTCAGCCAAAGTAAAGCGACGTAAAAGCCAAGCCAGTCCGGTTTTGACCTGAAGACGTGCAAATCTGGACCCTGGAAGAGATAACAATTTTTATTACCTTTGATGGTAGAAAAGCAAGCAGCCCACCTGATAGTAAGTGTTAACAGTCGCTTATGGACCTCTGTATTACTAAGAGCCTAGCTAAATCTCTGCCTGCCTTAAGGTAGAATCTGAACCTCAAAATTTCTTGCTCACTACAAGAAACATAGGGGAAAATTGATACTGAGTCCCTGATTTCTACTACCTCGGAAAACCCGGCCTCTTATTGGCTACAAGTAACTACTGAGCCACATGGAGCTAGATTAGTTTATAGCTAGAAAGACATTTTTTTTTAAAAGAGATTCATATCTCTAGGAAAACAAAATAAAGACTTCATAAAAAATTGTGTAAAAACTTTAAAGCTAACTATATAACGAAAGATAAGTTTCAACTCACCAATACAAATACGGTTACCTTCACCAAAAGGTAAATAAGTATATTTATGTATACTAGAACCATGACCAGGTCGAAACCTCTCTGGATCAAATACATCTGGATTTGGATAATATTTTTCATCTCTATGGATTGCAAGTATGGGTATGACCACAGCTGTATCTTTCTCTATTTCAACATTACTTGGTAAGATTGTATCTTTTGTGCATTCTCTTTGAATAAAACCAATTGGAGGATATTTTCTCATTGCTTCGTTAATAACCATGTCAAGATATTCCAACTTTTCAATATCATTGTAAGTGAGTTGTTTTTGACCAGATTCAAATATGCGGTCAATTTCTTCATGCAATTTTCCTAATATTTTTGGATTACCTGCCAGTTCTAACAAAGTAAAATGCATAGCATTCGCTGATGTATCAGTGCCAGCAACAAAGAAGAAAAATGCTTGAGCAGCGATTAATTCATCAGTTGGCCAAAGTTTATAACCCGATGATAAATCATGCATTACACCATTCTTTTGTAGTTCTAAACAAATTTCTATAAAATCATGACTACCTGTTATGTTATCAATTCTTCTACTTTCTAAAACACTTTTTACAGCCCCAACAAAAAAATTTTCATGTTCTCCAAAAAATTTGAGACCCATCATTTTAAACAATTTTGGAAATACACCTGATATCATGAAAATCATATTTGTTTTCATCGTTGGCTCTACGGTTTTCCATGCCATGTCCATAAATGGAGAATCCATAGTATTATTACCTACTCGGGTATCAATACCAAAGACAGATGCTCCAATTGACGCTGTAGTATAAGTATATAAAATATTAAATGGTTTTCTCCTAAAACTTTCATTATTTTCAACGAATTCCACAAAATCACGTGCACACTTTTCTAATATATAAAACATATTTTTTAACTTAGCACTTGTAAAAACGGGTGATAATTTCTGCCTAATAATTTTCCATTTTTGAAAATCTTCCATAAAAAGAAGATTGTCAGCCAGAACATCATTTGAATTTGATTTGATTCCACGACTATAGAAACTTTGAAAATCACCAGCGAATACAGCTTGTATATCTTCAACATCTTTCAAAATCAGCGTAGGAACATTTCCTAAAGTAGTACCGATATGTGGTTTATCATATTTATCATAAACTGTTTTGCAAATTTCTGGTAAAGAACGATTCTCAAACATAAATACCCACAACAAATCTCCGATTTGAAAAACATTTTTCTTTTTCCAATAATATCTGTAACTATTAGTTTTATATATAAAAACAATTAACAAAATACACACAGTTATCAGTATTATAAACAACATTGTAGAAATAATGATCGTTCTCACAGAGGTCAACTAACCGACTAGTCAATTTACAATTTTTTTACAACAACGCAAATCACTGAACATGTAATAAATATACTTATCTCTTTCACACCTATGTTTCTTTATATTAATAGTCATAGCGATACATTAGTAAACAAAGGACGTCATTGACCCAAGTTATCTAGTATTAAGATACTCGTAAACACCAACCACAAATTATAAGAACAGGTTGTTGTCAATGTGCTAATGAGTAAATAATGACACATCTGTTGTATTGCACAACATATACATAATGAGCCCATCCAAATAGGATATCGTACATATAAAATTGCCTTTACATTTTAATAGTTAAGAGTAACTTAGCTAATATACGTGATACTATTAGTCATGGGCTCATGGGTCTCCTACACTATGAGAGGTAAATTGATTTATTATAACACGCTGATTAGACGTACTGCTATAAAGTTTTTTGTAAATTGTTTCTTCTCTGGCATTAAAGTTGTCTATTTATTATATTTTTAGTCGTCTTTTGCGACATCTATTTGCTAGAGAAATGCACAATAACTTCTGGTATGCATGTCATAATTTATGAAAGAATATAATCATCATTCTTCTATTCTTATCCCAATTACTTAGGGTCGATACAATATGTAATCTTTTTATAGTACATATTGTAAAAGTTATTGGCAATAGTTTTATGACCGGCCGCCTGTCAGACGTCAACCCTCCTTGGGAATATAATTGTTAACCAAACGGCATTAGATAGAGTTGGCCCAGGTCGTTATAAGGCTCTTAGTCGTCTTTTACGACAACCACGAGCAAAGTAAGGGTAGGTAGTATTCGTAGCCGCTACCACACAGCTTTAAAAGAATATAAAGTATCTATGCAAAATATTTTAGTTATGTGAATAAATAGAATATTTAATACTGTCACATTGAGCATCTTTGGCACCATGCATTGGAACCAACAGACCAATGTTTTAAATTGAGATGTAACTACGTCGGCATTTTGCTATTTTTTTTTTATTTAACATAAGAAATGAAATTTAAAACTCAAGAAAGTTCTCGAATGTCGAGACTAGTCGCAAAAAATACCAACAATATATTTTTAGGCAATCAATTCAGTTTTTAATAAAAGACGCTAGTTATAGCTATTAACGTCTTTCTTTTTAACAGTCTTAGTTTTGTAATCGTCAGTTACCTTGGACGGTATATGACTATACTTATGCATGCATATAATGACAAGAAAAATATTGCATTCCAAACAATATTATCCTTATAAAAACAGACAATGTATTTACCTTATATTTCATCATCATCAACATTACAGCCCATAAAAGTCCCAATGCTAGGCTCGGGCTTCATCTGTAATGGTAGGGAAATTAACCTACTATACCGTGCTCAGACGGTCAGACGTGTTGGCATAGGGTTTTGTTTCGAATTTTCCTTCTCTCGCATAGATTTTATATGCGTTTTATATCCCTTAGTCGTCTCGTACGATCACCCACGGGCAAGATATGGGGTGGTGAATTGTATTCTTACTCCGTCACCACACGGAAGATCTTATATTTATATAAATTAAATTCTGTCATCATCGTCTTGCTCTTTTCCCAATTAGGTACTTAGGATCGATGCTATATGTACTTTTTCTCCATACAGCCTCATCAGACGTCATCTCTGTACTCACTTCCTGTCTATGCATGTCATGCTTCACGGAGTCCATCCATCTTTTCATAAATTAAATTCTGTATTATAACTAATATTTATAACAGTAAATGAATGAAATTATTTAAATTATTTTAATAATGGACACACTGTTAGTAGACAGACAAATTGAAAGCCATTAGCAAATTATATTAATAAATGTACACGGGCATTTTTTTATTTTTTGCTGTGGACTATGGATGCGTCTCGCCCTGCCAAATCGGTCCGGGGTTACGGAAGAGGCGGCGCGTGACCCCATAGACCCACCATGCGATCTCCTCTCTCCGCCGTGCAAGCGGGCCACCGGTACCCGGTTTTTGTCTTCGGTGGCCAAATGTACACGATCTCGGTATATTATGGCAATCATAATTTGTTTCACATGAACACATGTCGTCTTTGAAATAATGTATTCTTAATCATTCAACCTTTTGCTGTCCACTGCTGAACATAAACCTCCCCCATAGAAAATCACAAAGTGTATCCCTGTGCCGCCTGCGTTCAAAGAGTCTCAATAAGTCATGGCCCACTCCGAGTCCCAGTAACCTTTCCTTCAATGGTTATCAGTTCGTCGAGTGATATAGCCTGCCCATTGCTACTTCTGCGTAATAATTCTTCGTACTATGTTGACTACACCTGTTATTCTGCGGCTTGCCGTATTTTGAAGCTCATCTCACAGAAGTTTTAGATTGTCGTGAGACTTATCCTAATCAGTCTATCTGATGCTATCTGCTCAACAATTATGTATGATTCTGATGCAATTGGAAGTGTAATCTTTAAATGTAAAGTCGAGAGTTCTACGCCGTTATCAAAATAACTATTGAGATAACAAAAGTTGACATTCTATGAATATTTTTAATAATATGAATATGATTAATAGTTTACTAATATCAGAAAACTATTTATATATTCAAATAAATCATGACAGCATGAACTATGTAAGTAATCCAGCGATCTGATACTGCGGGCGAAGCTACTAGCAGAAACTACTAATTATTATATTAATATATATTACTACTTAATATACTACTAACTAATTAATAGAGTAGGAGAATGGTGATGATCATTGATCATCATCATTCTCCTACTCTTATCCCAATTACTTGGGGTCGATACAATATGTACTCTTCTTTCATAGTACATATTGTAGAAGTAATTGGCAATAGTTTTATGACCAGCCGCCTGCCTGACGTCAACCCTCCTTGGGAATGTAATTGTTGACCAAATGGCATCAGAGGTAGTTGGCCCAGGTCATTATAAGGCTCCTAGTCGTCTTTTACCACGAGCAAAGCAAGGGTTGTTAGTATTCGTAGCCGCTACCGCACAGCTATTCTATATTATTTTTATATTAATTCTATATTACTGATATTTAGCATTTAACATGCCAGTTTATTTATAGAAAATGTTTAGCAAGCGAAAAATAATTGCTATATGTGGATTCCTGAAACGCCGCCCGTAAGTTATCATACGTAACGCTCACGCTAGTCTAATTAGTATGACGATTGACACAAATATCTAATAGACGTGGGTTCAAGTGTTAGGCTAAATGATTATTTTTGGCTAGCAGAACGAAACGAGTTTTTATTATATAATTAAAATTTTAACTTAAAATAATTTGTTTAAAAGCCATTAGTATAAATAAAAAAAAATATGGCCAATTTGATCACAATTTTATGTGATGTTTCTGTCCTATTTTCATTTAAAAGCAATCAACTTTAAACGATTGTCGGTTAAGGTAATTATTAATTAAAAATATGTTTTATCTTTTAATTAAAATCATTTCATTTTATATTAATTGAAATAGAAGAGATTAGAATATTATTTAAAATTAAATTTGTTTAACTATTCAAGACAATGATAAGTTTTGATCTTTTAGAATAATAGAATATACAAATAGAAATAATAGTTCGTCATATTTTAATTTCAAATGTAATTTAACTAACTTTTATTTTAAATAACAAAGGGGTAATTTTCATTAATATGTATAAGAGTATTAAGTTTCTTTATATAAAGCTATTCTCTGTATTGCCCTCGCACTTTCTTATTTTTCATTTAGACATTCAACATTATTAATTAGTTCTATCACTTAGTAAAGTTAATAAATATTTTAATAATAATAATAATAGTATTTAAATTACTGAAATTTAGCATTCGGGTTTTATAATAATAATAGTAACTCTTTATTGTACACCGTATATACAGGAATAAAATAAGAAAAGACAAAAAAATAAACTTTGCTACAATTAGGCGGTCTTATCGCATACTGCAATTTTTTCCAGACAACCTAGGCATGGATTTTTAATTTTAGTGATCAAGGAACTTGAGGTGTACCTATTAAACAATTAAAAGAGGAAAAGAAGAAAAGTAAACAGAAAAAAAATGACAAAAATAATCATTTTCTTCAAATAAAAGATAATATTATATTCAAATATAGATATATATATATATATATATATATATATATATATATATATATATATATATATATATATATATATATATTCAAATATAGATATCTATTTTCAAATATACATTCACATTCTAAAAGTGGTAGGACCACGCTGTTGAGAGTGTCCTGTCTACAGCCGCGGGCTGATCCGTCCGGGTTAGTACCACACTCTCGCAGAAGATCGACGTCTGAGTGATGGCAATTTGCTATTGCGCTTCGTTCGGTGAGCGAAAGAGCCGGAAGCCCAACTGGGGTGGGATTGGGGTTGGTATTGTTATGTACGGGCCTAGCTATACCCTTGATATTGCAAAGGTCCATGGGCGGCAGTGACACTTACCATCAGGTGTCCTATCAGCTCGTTTGCCACCATAAGCAATTAAAAAAAAAATATTTTCTTCAAATAAAAGACTTAATTGAAATATTTAAATATGATAACAAGAAATATTATATATTTTAGTTGTAGATTAAAAGTGAAGTCGAGCAAATAAAAATGTTATTAGCGCTTTTCTATACATCTCGACTTTTTAATTAAAAAAAATCTCAACAACAAACTTGAAGTTTGTAAATATTTAAAATTAGCGAGGTTTACATTGTAATATATAAACATTATGGTGCTACCAAAAATAACTAAAAAAAATCACAAGGAATTGTCCGTTAAAGAATCGAACCCCCTATAATCTATCAAGCGACATCACTTTTCACATCACTACACTGAATATGATGATGATATATTACAAAAGTTTTAGAAATCGTTTTATGACTGACTGCCTCACTTTAAACCTCCTTGAAAATGTAATTGTTGACTAAACGGCATCAGATGGAGTTGGGCCACCGAAGACAAAGATCGGGTACCGGTGGCCCGCTCGCCCGGCGAAGATAGGCGCTTTGCAGTGATGGTCTATGGGGTCGCGCACCACCTCCTCCGTCGCCCTAAATCGATTTGGCGGTGCGTGACTACTTCCATAGTCAACTGCAAAAAAAAAAGAAAAATAAAGGTCAATGTATAAAAAGTCGTCTTTTATGTGACATTATGACACGAGCAATGTACGAAGTGGTAGTATTCGTAGCCGTCCCTAAATAGCCAATATATGCAATCTTTTATATACATTTTAATTATAAGACAACAAAAATCCACTCACAATAAACTTATCTAAAAATAGTATCTATATTTTTCAACCTTCACGACCCATGTAACTGTTAGAAAATAAATAGTGCTAGTTTTACCCGGTAATTAGGTTAGCCGGATAAACGGCCCCGGGTGTTATGTGCCCGGCTAACGAACGGGCGATACCGTTTATATACCCCTACCTAATCAGTATGCCCGGGCAACGTTGACCTTGTAGG
The DNA here is from genome assembly GCA_905163515.2 of Lymantria monacha. Taxonomy (NCBI): domain Eukaryota; kingdom Metazoa; phylum Arthropoda; class Insecta; order Lepidoptera; family Erebidae; genus Lymantria; species Lymantria monacha. The sequence goes on from LR991082.1 coordinate 4,881,901, forward strand.
CTTAGGTTGTTTTGTAGTAATTGTTTTTTTTTTTTATTTATTTAATTAGGTATAAGGTTTATTTAATTATATTGAAATACTGGCGCGTTGCGTGTTTATGGTAAGGGTACATAATTTTTAATTGTTATTTGTATTACTGTTATAAAACTCAAGAGTTTTTTTTTTTTAATATTTTAAATCTTTAGAACTCCAAGTTTGATTTAGAAAAATGTTATTGTATTAGATTCTTATCCCCCTATCTTACCCATGGGTGATCGTAAGAGACGACTAGGGGATATAAAATGCATATAACATTTATACAAGACAAGGAAAACTCGAAACAAAACCCTATACCAACACGTCTGACTAGCGTGTTATAGAAGGTTAATTTTCCTTCCATTACGGAGGAGGCCCGAGCCCAACAGGGGGACATATATGGGCTGTGATGATGACGATGATGATTAGCTTCTTTATTAAGAAAAGTTAAAATGTAATAGATATGGTAACAAACAGTTTGAGGGGAGTAGTGTCTATAAATGTTGTCAAATCGGATAGGTTTAATAATAACAACGGCCGTCAAGCTATCTACGTGATTGCCGTTTTCATGATAACTTATGAGATAACAAATATTGTAATTGATATATTATAGATATTATCAATGATGATTTAATTACTAATATCGTGGTGTAACCTGGATCTATAAATAAAATAATAACATTAAATATTTACATATATACATATCATCACGCCATATCGTAGGCAGAAAGAACAGAGTGCCAGAGAACTCTATCCTTGCATACTTCACTCGCTTCCTCAATATTCATGTTTCTCTTCATACACGCTCGCCGGTTTCGGAGACTCTCGACTCCACCTTCCTTCAGTACGTGACCAATCTGGTCTAGGTGGGTTAGTCTCGGTCTCCCCCGGTACCTTCATCCTTCCACTTTCGCGTTGTATATCTTCTTAACCAGACGTTCGTTCGGCATTCTTTCCACATGTCCGAACCATCGGAGCATTCCCTTTCGCATCTTTACACCAATACTCTCTTTCATACCTACTCGCTCTCTTACGTCGTCGTTGCGAATGCAGTCGGTCAGCCTAACTCCTCAGATTTTCCGTATAGATCGCATTTCGACGGCATTAATTTTACTTTCATGCTCTTTTCTGCATACCCAACTCTCGTTTCCATATAGTAATGTTTGGACAAGCACTGCGTTATATATTGCTACACGTGACTTCTGGTAGAGGTGGTGGCTACCGAGAAGTTGTCGTAACGCTCCGTTCACTCTATTGCCCGCATTCACTCTTCGCTCTATATCAGTGGTGTACCTTCCATCTCATTATTTTGGTTTTGCTCATATTCATGCGTAGACCACTTTTCTTACAATCTTCTGTCATTGTGTCGACTAGGATCTGCAGATCAGTCGCTGACTGCGCCAGCAGGACTGCTTCATCTGCATAGAGCAGAGCACTGCCCACTAAGTCGCCTATCTGGACTCCCACATTCATATCGTTCAATCTTTGGAGACATTTATCCAGATATATAATAAACAGCCTGGCTGATAGAACGCACCGCTGTTTAACGCCAATATTGACGTCAAACCAAGGCGACATTCCATCATCCAGCCGCACACAAGCACTACAGCCCATGTAACTGCACTGCACAGCTTGCAGCAGTTTACCGTTAATACCATACTCCAGTAAAATGTCCCAAAGTTCCTTTCGTACAACCGTGTCAAATGCTCTCTCCAGATCCACAAAACTGCAGAAAACCCTCTGACCTAGAGCCAGATGCTTCTCCAGAATGTTGCGCAGAGGGGACACTTGATCCATGCATGCCCTTCCACTCCTGAAACCTTCTTGTGCCTCACACAGTAAACCATCGGACACCATCCTCATTCTCCTTTCAATAATTTTACCATACACTTTTGCTCCCAAACTGGTCAAGCTTATGGCTCTGTAATTTGCGCAGTCATAACGTGAACCCTTGTTTTTAAACAAAGGCACGATGACTGCGCAGGTGTTGTCAAATAGGACAGGTTTAATAATAACAATAGCCGTCGAGCTATCTACCTGATTGCTGTTTTCATGACAACTTATAAGATAACAAATATTGTAATTGATATATTATAGATATTATTAATGATGATTTAATAACTAATATCGTGGTGTAACCTCTGTGTGTAAATAAAAAATAACATTAAATCTTTTTTAAATATTTAAGCAAGCGAAGCTACCGACATAACTAATGGTACTATATTCTTCTGAAGTGACTTCATAGTCACGCTGGTGTAAGTAGTAGCACGATTGGAACGGATTTACATTAGGTGTGGGTTCGAATCCCATGTGTGACGATTATTTTTCGCTCGTAATCAAGTTTTTATAAATAATCAAGCATGTTAAATACAAAATTTCAATAATTTGACTTAATAGAGCTGTATATAGGATAGTCAATTTTAATAAAATATATTACTGGATATTTGAAATAACTACTATTTTCACGGGAGAACTACCTTAGTCCTCCCGTGATCATGAACACTGTAAAGTGTTCGAAACGTCGGGAAATTGAAAATCAAATACAAACGCGATAGAACCCGTAAAAATCGTTTTATTTCAGATGTGTATACTCGCGTAAACATCAGAAATCATCACTAGCTATGTTCGCGGCTTCGCTCACCTCAATGTAATTCTTGTCTATTAATAATTTATACCTTTTTTATTGGTACTAATCTTACCACAAATTCCCACCAGTTTAATTCATGTAAGCTGGCATCCACAAATGTGGCTATAAATAAACCCAGGGCTATAAATAAACCAGGGTTTGTACCTTAGAAAATCCCAGGAAAATGCTTTCAATAGTCTTGGGAGATTAGAATGATTCTATTTACCTCATATGCATATCAGAACACAAGAAGCAAAAAGTAACGAAATATCCAATAAAGATAAAGATATTTAAGCCACCGGCTTACATTTCATAAATTCGGCCTATTGTCTCCTAAGATATGTAATGTAGTAGATATGTAACGTACATTTTCTCAAACATGCTTGGAAATTTGAGCATTATTTTGACAACCTTCTTCGAGATAAATCGAAATTGCTAATACTGACCAAATACATGCGAGCAGCGGCCAGCAAAATGTATGAAAATCCATATCTGTCGTGTTTTAGCGGACAAATAAATATATATATGTAAATTCATATCTATCGTGTATTTTAAAAATAGAACGATTTGTTACTTCAAAATATTGCAAGCAAATAGACAACTCATCAGAGTTTTATTTAAATTTCGAACTCGCTTGAAAAAGAAACCTGTTTGATAATGAAAAAAAAAACAAATGAACCCTTTAGCACGTGAAAAACGTTGTTCGTTGTTTGTCATGTATACAGTTCTACTCAGTACTACTTAGTTTTAATTTCCGCGCATTATTTGAGAAAAGCACTATACAAGCCTTGGCCACAACAAGGAATTGATGGACTTACGTATGTGTGCCTCGGCCCATATTTACACGTTCGTCCATCAATTCCTGTTTTGCTGGCCGCTGCAGTAATGTACTATTTCTCTTATAAGTAACAGGAACAAGCAATCACGCAATCATAGTTTAGGACTCCACTTTTTATTAAACAAAAGCCTGATGCAAATAATGCTAAATACAAAACTCGTAGCAAGACCTCATTTAGTTTTTATATCACTTTTATCAATACAAAAACATGACTACCAAATAATACACTAATAATAGAAAATACTGAGCCAAGTTATTACAATAAAATCAACTTTTATTTTATCATCATCTCAGCTCGTATATGTCCCACTTTTGGGCTCGAGATTCCTCCGCAAAGGGAGGAATATTGACCTATTATACCACGCTGATTAGACGTGTTGGTATAAGGTTTTGTTTCGAATTTTCCTTCTCTTGCATAGATATTATATTAGTTTTTATATCGTCTATTACGATCACCTATAGGTAAGATAGGTGAATTGTATTCTTACTAAGATTAAAATTATATTTTTCGAATTTTATTTAATAATTAATATATAATAATAATAGATTTTTTTTGTTTAATCTGATATCATACCCTTATGTCAATAAAATAACAAAACAATAAAATATAAGCTCGATAATGGAAAAAGCTAAGCCAAATACTTCTTCTATAATAATAAAACCAACTTCGCCAATAATGAAACACAATATCCCCATCAAACGATTTTCCACCTCTAAATGCCGAGTACATTGCAACTAAAAGCGATACACGTCGTTTACTTACCATTCGCTCCACTTTGCCTGGACGAAAAAGGGAAAAATCATAATGGCGAAAGCATTTTCGATTTGGTGTTGTCCATTCATGAATTGCTTAGCCTACAGCGCTAATGGTTGTGGAATTTTGTCACTCTATTTTTGATCGGATTTTTGTATTGAAGTAGATGCAATTTGGACATTTAATTTCACCTTTTCTTTGTGTTTTATTTATAAAAGACTTTCTGTTCATTTATTCTATATAAGTGCTATAAAAAAGTTGATTTTATAAAATATTTTTTACTTACTGTGGTAACGGGCTGCCACCAAAGACAAAGATCGGGTACCGGTGACCCGCCGGATGGGCCACTGAACAAAAGAATGCGTACCAATGGCCCACCGGCACAGCGTCGAGAGGTATGTTGTAGGGCGGGTCTGCGGGGTCGTGCGCCGCTTCTCCCGTCGCCCCGGACGGATTAGCGGGGCGTGACCAAAAAAAAAACCAGTGGCCTGCTCTCACGGCGAAGAGAGGCGCTTTGCAAGGTGGGTCTATGTGGCCGCGCGCCGCCTCTTCCGTCGCACTGGACCGATTTGGCGGGGCGTGACCACCTCCATTGTCCACCGCAAAAAAAAGTGTGGTAACGGGCTTGTTTCTGCAAGAGAGAAGATAATACTAAGCGTTAAAGAAACCATTATTATATTTCGACAGACTTTACAAACATATAATTAACGCACACAGAGTACACGCAGACTCAGAGCAATCATTTGTAAAACGCACAAAGTATTTTCCTACGTAGGCATCGAAAGCACGACACTGGCATGATAGGTCGGTATCTTATTTACTACGCCATCTCTGCAGTCCAAAATAATTTACTACGTCCTGTTTTTCGCGTGGAGTCCTCTAAGGCTCAAGATATCATTATTCTCCTGATCTTATCCTAATTACATATGTACTCGTATATATTGCAAAAGTTATTGGCAATAGTTTTATTACCAGCCGCATGTCTGACATCGACCCTCTTTGGGAATATAATTGACCTAACAGCCATCGGATGGGGTTGGCCCAGGTGGTTATAAAGCTCTTAATCGTTTTTTATGACACCTACGAGCAAAGTAAAGGTTGGTAGTGTTTGTAGCCGCTACCAAACAGCATAAAACAGTGATATGATGTGCAAATAACACTGATACAAGAGCAGAAAAATTCAACGTAGTTAAGAAGCTCAGTTTCTCTCCTAATTTGGATTAGGGCTAAGCCATTATTGTATATCTTCTTTATTTCAATTGCTTGGCACAAACTTCCTATCCAAATAAATAGTAAATTGTAGAATTACTACACATCTCTGAAATGGTTAGCGTTAGGAAAAAAAGTAACAGCAATTTTGGCAGAGAAATGTATGATCCATAATTTTCGTTTCAGCTATTTTTACGATAAAACTAAACGTTTCGCTTGAAATATTTAACTTTCTCATTCTGATATTAAAAAAATCAATATATCTACAAGGTATCGTATTAAGTATTAATAATGAACTCTATAGCCAATTTTCAGCTTTCCAATAATTTATGTAAGGGACATATGTAGGTATTTTAACCGAACCGGGTAGGGTTAGAACTTTGCTCTTCGCTATCTGCTTAACATATTCACAGTGGCATTAAGTTTATCTGTACTTTCTATTGATGCGACACTAAGCATTTAGTTGTGATGTCATAAGACCAGTCTAGACTTGTGACGTAGGGCGATCTTTTTATCGAATTTGTGTTTCTAAATAAAGAAATCAATAATGTAATATCTCAATAATAATATTACAGACTCCACTGGCAATTATCGTTTATAACAATGACAAATTCAAATTAATTTAATCAAAATTAAACAGAAGCTTTATTTTATTTTGATCAATCACTTTGAGCTAAATGAGCAATTGTATTTTGCGGTTGCAGTTATGAAAATTTATTTTTGATATATCATTAAATTTGATATGAAATATAGACGAATCATCATTTTCTTTCATACACTCGTAATACCAACTGCTGGGCTCAATTCTCCTCTATAATAGGAGGGAATTTGATTTAATATACCACGTTGGACAATCTGTCTGTATACAAGTCAGAGACTGGTATATTTTTTCGAGTTTTCTTCTCTTACATAGATGTTATTGGCATATTATATACTTTAGTCGTAAAGGTTAAGTACATGCAGTGACCATGACTACTGTAGTGTTCGAAATGTATGATCAGACAATAGTATCTGTAAAAAATTTTTTGTTTAAAATGTGTATGTAATAATCATGTAAACATCAGAAATCGTTAAGAAAGGTTAAATTGTATTCTTATTCTGTCACCAAATAAAATTGAAGTGCACATTTGATATAAGATATATACTTTTATTTTATAATTTATCTTCTAATATCTTAATTTTTCATCCGTGTGGTGATGGAGTAAGAATACAATTCACCACCCTCAACTAAAATTTGGAAAGTATAATTTTAATTTTAGCAATAATACCATTCACCTATCTTACCCGTGGGTGATCGTACGAGACGACTAAGAGATATAAAACGCATATAACATCTACGCAAGAGAAGGAAAACTCGAAACAAAACCCTATACCAACACGTCTAACCAGCGTGGTGTAGTAGGTTAATTTCCCTCCCATTACGGAGGAGGCCCGAGCACAACAGTGGGACGTATATGGACTGTGATGATGATGATGATCTTAATTTATTTTTTTTAATTCTTGTATATGTCTATATAATCGGAATTTTGGAAACGGCACTAGTAATTACCATGAAATTTAGTATGCTGGAGATTTCCCTGATTAAATTTAGCCATTATTATCAAGAATTGAAATAGCTCAATTGGAAAATCTAGCAGTCTAATCCAGACAGCCTCGGTTCAAGCCTTGGTGTTCCCCTTTTTTGTTATTTTTTTAATATCTAAATACAGTTTAAATAAAAAAACACCAATTTACAAAAAAAAAATGAGATAAGCTCGATGAATTTTTTTTTTTAGAAACCAAACGCAGCATTATGAATACATTCTTGAATCGTCACAGACTCCATATACACTTAACGGACACAAACTACAATCAGACTCAGAAGAATTATTTGTAGATCGCACCCAGAGCTGTTGTACATAGAAATCGAACCCATAGTACTCCGTATAAGAGATCGATATTTACAACTTGGAATATTCATCTATGTAGTCCAACTCCTCTATTATGTATCTCATCCTGCTATTTAGACTAATCTAATTTAATAGACGGTATTTCGTGAAAACGTATTTCATAAATAATAGTATAACTACTATAGATTTTCTTTCAGCCCCTAAATATCTCCCTGTGGTGATGGGAAAAGAAAACAGTAGTCACCACAACTTACCTGCTCACAGGAGTCGTAGAAATTCGCTGAGGAACCACCAGAAGAATGGTCAACAGCGTTCTCGTATAATCACATCAAGCGTGGGGGATTATATTATATAAAATAGTGGTAGGATCACGTTGTTGACAGTTCTCTGTCTACAGCCGCGGGCCAGTCCGTCCGGGGTAGTGCCACACTCTCGCAGAAGATCGAGGTCTGAGTAATGGCAATGTACTATTGTGCTTCGTTCGGTGAGCGAAAGAGCCAGAAGCCCAACTGGGTGGGTTTGAGGATTGTAATAGTAGGGAGCGCCCTAGCTATCGCCTTGATTATATCAAAGGTACATGGGTGGCAGTAACACTTACCATCAAGTATGTTGCTTGCTCGTTTGCCACCATAAGCAATAAAAAAATAAAAAAAAATATTTCAATTTTAACCTCTGTAACATTGTTCTGACTTGTTTGACGTGAATCGACTTGACTCTTCTCTGAATATGAATACTAAAATGTGTTCGAAACTTCGAAACAGTAAGAATTAAAAGCCAATTTGATAAAATTTCTAAGAATTCAAATAATTATATAGATTATTGAAAAGTGATATTAAAGGATTGGGTAACTTAAGCTGTAAACTTGAAAATTACTTTATGTATTTAACTTCACAAAAACCCTCTATGTAAACGGATTTGTTGCAAGGCCGTTATTTAATTCCAAGCAAAAAGTTTTAATGAGACTGGCAGGCGTTCTCGTGTTCTTTTCCTTGGCGCACCTTTACTTACTCTTAGATGAAAGGAATTTGATAATCGTTCATGTTTAGCTTCGACTTTGAGGTTGGGTTCGTCGACAGTAATAATTAATTTGTGTTTACTTAAGATTTTCAGGTGAATGAGGCTCTAAAATTTGAATTAATGTTTGAGGGCAACGTTTGAGGGCAGTTTCCTTCAATTTTTTACTCTTATAATATAGTGTAATGGCCTTTAAACGGCCCCATTACTGAATATAGATTGCCTCTCAAAATGAGAAAAAATAGCCTATCTCTATGATTACCTGTTTTAAGTATATTTTAGCGATTTTTATCCTTTTTTGAATATATATTAGTAGATATTTTATAAAACTAAAAGATTACTTTTATTTAAAATAAATCGTTTTCTTGTCATGAATTTAAAATACTTATATTTGAAATAAAACTATTTTTACTGATTCTATCGTGTTTGTAATTCATTTTGAATTTCCCGACGTTTTGAACACTTTCCAGCATTCATGGTCACGGATAGCTGACGATGACTGTCTAACTGAACGCTACAAACGCGATAGAATCCGTAAAAATAATTTTATTTCAAATGTGTAATACTCGCGTAAACATTAGAATTCATAATACTTATATTCGTCAGTCAAAATGAAAGGCTGTATATGTATATGTAAGCTGATAAAATAGCATAAATAAAAGTAATAATAGAGCTTTAAATAAAGACGCACAATTCTAACTTCACAGCACGCTGAATGATTTTGACCTTGACCTTAGTCGACATTTAGAGATCACGTTTTTAAGCCGTAAGCTGTCTTTTCTTTCTTAAACAACAACCCTAAGCACTAAGGAAGAACACAGAAAGCAGACAATTTGGCAACATTATGCCCAATCATTAACCCTTTTTCCTACTTACGCCTCATTTGCCTGCTTGCGTTTTCTTTTTCTTTTTTTAAAGATAAAAAAAATCTTAGTATTGCTGGAGACAAATTAATGGACACCAAATACATTTACTTAGAATGATCATTTACAAATCGCAATAAAGAATTGTACTGCGGGGAGATCGAACCCATCATACTTGGCACTAGAAGTCGGTGCTGAGGTGACTCTGTCATCTGTGCATCACTGATAATGTATACTGGTCATGAATTTTTCTTTTCAGTTGCTGCAAAATAGTATACGAAGGATCTTATAAAAATCAGAAAGAAATAACATAGATATAATATTATATAATAGACAAGCCCGCTGAGTTTGTTGCCGGATCTTCTCAGTAGCGGTCTCATTCCAATCCAGTGGTAGTATTAGATTAAGTTAAAATTTAAAAAATTACAATATTTATGTGCCCTTGTAGGGTTTATACATACGGGCCACCGAAGACAAAGACCGAGTTCCGGTGGCCCGCTCACTTGGCGAAGAGAGGTACATAGGGCGGGTCTATGGGGTTGTACGCTCCTTCATCTGTCACCCTGGACGGATTAAGCGGGGCATGACCACGCCATAGCCCACTGCTGAAAAAAAGCGTTTATGCATAATAAATGAATTTAAATTTGAATTTTGATTTCACAAAATTTCAAGAATGTGTTAATACTTACCTATCGTAATAATCATCTGTCCGAAGAAAGAATACAATCACCAAATCTTAAAAGACGACCTAGACTAGATTGGTCAAGTACTGAAGGAAGGTGGAGTCAAGAGTCTCCGAAACCGACGAGCGTGTATGAAAAGAATTATGAATGTTGAGGAAGCGAGTGAAGTAAGCAAGGATAGAGTTGTCTGGCACTCTGTTCTCTCTGCCTACCCTGCGAGGGATATGGCGTGATGATATGAATGTACGTTAAAAGACGACGAGAGGATATAAAACGCATACAACATATAATCAAAAATGAGAAAACTCGAAAGAAAACCTTGTACCAAACTGTTGGACCAGCGTGGTATAGTAAATCGATTTTATGCAGGCAATTAGATTCCAACATTGGAATGTCTCGATGCTGGGCATATACGTGAACTGCTCTCAGTTCTCGTATATGCCCAGCATCATAAGGTGATATAATAATAATTGAGCGGCCATATTGCCAACATTATTTATAAGAGTAATTCCCTTCATTTGAAGAAGGGCAATGCTTAATAATATGACTGCCCACTACTCCTCCGTGAATGGGTATAGTGCTATAATCACCGTGCTTAGCGGGTGGTTAGATTATCACAGTGAAGTGTTATTCGTTTTCCAAGAGAAAGCTGTAGCTAGTTTAGGGAATCAGTACTAATGATCAGTGCAAAGGCAATGAGGAAGGAATACGGTAGGTAGGTCATGACTGCTACCAAGATCAAGAAATTGGTGCTAATGATCAGTTAAATGAGGAAGGAATACGGTTATAAGGCAGCACGTCACCTTTCCATCGCCGTGGATAGGGTATGACTAAATCATAGCATGCTAAGAAGAAAAAGCAGAAGACTGTTGACTACTTTTCTATTAAAATCCTTAACCAATTTATACGGCTCTTACGGGTAAGTAAGAAGTGAAAATAGTATTCTTATACCGCCGTCACACGGGGAAAATTCCGCAGACGTCTATGGGTTGATAAGAAGAAGAATATATCCTTCCAAAACGTAAAAAATATAGTATTAGTAAAACCAAGATTTATTGGGATTCATAGCTAAGTGCAAAGGTTCTAGTTTTTTAATGAGGTCGTTAAGGTAGCTTCGTTGAAGAAATAATATCGCCAACATTAAAAAGTTAATGGCTTTAGCAAGCACCTTTTAATTGTTTAATGAACCGTTAAATTTAATTTGAAAGCTAATCTTATCTAAGTTATAGGTTTTCCATCAAAAAAATGTCAATAACCATAAAAACCATCATCATCATCATTCTCCTGCTCTTATCCCAATTACTTGGAGTCGACACAATATGTACTCCGCTTTCATCGTACATATTGCAAAAGTTACTGGCAATAGTTTTATGACCGGCCGCTTGCCTGACGTCAATCCTCCTTAGGAATGTAATTGTTGATCTGACGGCATCAGATGGAGTTGGCCCAGGTCCATGAAGCTCTTAGTTGTCTTTTATGACATCCATGAGCGAAGTAAGGGTTGGCAACCATAAAAACAACATGATAATAATATATGTTAAACCATATGTTTGTTACGGAACAATCTAATCTGAAGCAAATCATAGTATAAGTTTACTAAATTAATTCTTCTTTCATCTGGTGATGCAAGAGAAGGAACACTCGTAATAAAATATAATAACACGTCTGACAAGCATGGTGTAATACATAAATTTTCCTTCTGTTATGGAGGTGACTCGAATCACTCGAGTCCTAAGATCATGGGGTCAAATATTTCAAATTATTTGACCCCACGATCTTCGTATCACAGTTATTTTATTTTTGTTTATTTTTTTGGCGGCGGGCTACGGTACGTCAAACCCCGCTATTCCGTCTGGGGCGACAGGAAAAGCGGCGCAAGACCCCGTAGACTCGCCCTACAATATACCTCTCGACGCCGTGCGGGTGGGTCACTGGTACGCGGTCTTTTTCTTCAGTGGCCCACCCGGCATCACAGTTATACAACTCAATCAATGTTTTTAAAATTATTTATTAATAATATGATAGATATGATTAGCAGTCATAGTAGTAGGAGAGTCATAGTGTAGTATATATATATATACAATATATATATATCTCAATATATATCTAAATATATAGATATATAGACAGAATAATGAGTAAATCCGCACAAACCATAAGTTTTGATAAGAAATAAAAAAGAAGAAAAAAAAATAAAGCAAACAAACGTCTCTAAATCCGCTTAGCTTTAACAAAGACATAGTATTTACGGAGCCTCGGTCACACTAAGTAACGCTTTATATTCCTTACGCGTATTCCTGTGGCCTATTAGTGATAAACCACAATTTATACATATACCCCCGTACTGCTTCTTACTTAGAGCCGTTTGTATTGTACCAACACAACAAAAAGCATACAATACACTTATTATTATATAATATGTAGGCAAGTGTTTATTAGGTGATACCCCATACTATAAGATTGCTGTGTGATAGCGGCTACGAATACTACCAATCCTTACTTTGCTCGTGGATGTCGTAAAAGACGACTAAGAAGCCTTATAACGACCTGGGCCAACTCCTTGTTGACCAAACGGCATCAAATATGCCGTTTGGTCAACCATTACATTGCCAAGGCGGGTTGACTGAGTACATATTGTATCGACCCCAAGTAATTGGAATGAGAGTAGGAGAACGATGATGATGACCCCATACTATAAGAATAAATCCTTCAAATTTCAGAATAAAAATGTAATTAATAGACGGAAATCATTAATGTTCATAAAATTTCATTTATTTCCATTATATATTTCATTTATTTCTGATATATTCATTTAATTCTATTATATTGAATAAATGAGATGAAATTAAATTTATTATTTTTGTTTTATGTAGCCAAAATATCATTATCATCTCAGCTCTCCACTGCTAGGCTGGAGACTCTTCCATCGTGGGTACGAAATTAATGTGTTACAGTCGGTCGAATCGATATCTGGTTTTATTTTAATTTTCTCTTCTCTTGGAAAATTTTATTTACTTGCGTTTATTAATCGTGTATTACAATCATTATTCAGTTTTCTCTCCACTACTGAATGTAAACCTTCCCTATAGATGAAGATCCTTTCATTATCGTATCGTAAGCGCAACACTTGGCAAAAGGAATAGCAATCCCAGTGAGGTTCTATACGTTTCTCAGGATAGATATCCTACCCATTCTCTGAGTGAGTTTTACGATTACCACGGGCAAGTAAAAGGTGGCGATGATGGCAATCTTATCCTTGATCTACACGGAAATTTTACCATTGTATTCTAAATATCTATCGTTGATTTTTATTCGATAGCTCTGAAAATGGTATTATAAGTCTGTAGTTAGTGCTATTTCATATAAAGTGTGTGAATTTCTTAAAAATATAAAGCATAGGTAGAAAACTATTTGTATAATTGAACTATTTGTTGCAATATGAAATTATTAAATCCGCTTGATATTAAATTCAAAATTTCTCCAAATATAAAACTGCCCACTCTATAACGTGTCAGCCCATATGGGTTCATCGTTATTAATAGTAAAAAAATACATGAAGGCTGATATGAAATTCAGTTATAAAAGTACAATAAAACATTTATATCGCTTCGTCGGCGTTTCCTTTCAGTTTTAAAGGCACAAGTTATAAACTGATAACGACTTATGATTGTATTTCGAAGTTATTTAAGAACAAAGGAATTAATCAAATCTTAATTGATAAATTATTAAACATTATGCATTAAAATAAATCAATTCATTTATTAAAAATTCACTAGTTTTTTTAAATATCCTCGCAATCCCTCCTTATGTCGGGGGAGACTTAAAAATATACAAATTGGAAATAAATTACATCAAGACTCATAACATTCACATATTAATCCTGATAATAGTTATCCTGGCTGGGAATCAAAGTCATAATTCAGCATGAAAGGTTTATACCTTTCATGCTGAATTATCATCATCATCTATCTTACCTGTGGGTGATTGTAAAAGACTACTAAGGGATATATAACGCATATAACATCTATGAAAGAGAAGAAAAACTGGAAACAATACCCTATACCAACACGTCTGACCAGCGTGGATAGTAGGTCAATTTCCCGTCCATTATAGAGGAGGCTCAAGCTGAACAGTGGGACATATATGAGCTGAGATGATAATGATTAAAAAATTTAAGAGTTTATTTATTTGCTTGTTTGAGTAATCTCAGAAACTACAAATTGGCTTCCATAAAATCTAATTTTCTGGATAATTATAATATTTAACACTAATGACAGCGGCAGTACCTAGGTATGCAAATAGAAGCAAACTTAGTAGTAATTTGATGTTGCGTATTAAGAGTATTGCACAGTCGCTGCTGTCATTACAACTACCAAGATAACATATAATTAGTGTAACATGGATGGATGCTACGACACAATGCGGATGCTCAAATAAAATTATAGCTTTAAATAGAAAATCAAGCAAATACAGCTGCTAGTGCGCTAGCTCATAATTAGTATATGCTTTTTTTATTGCTTCTGATGGCAAACGAGCAGACAGCACGCCTGATGGTAAGTGTCACTGCCGCCCATAGACCTTTGCAATACCTAGAATATATCTAGGCCGCTGCCTACCAATACAAACACCAAACCCACCCCAGTTGGGCTTCCGGCTCTTTCGCTCGCCGAACGAAGCGCAATAGCTCATTGCCATTACTCAGACGTCGATCTTCTGCGAGAGTGTGGTACTACCCCAGGCGGACCGGCGGCCCATGACTGTAAACAAAGAACTTTCAACAGTGTGGTCCTATCACTATTAAATTATACTTATTGTCATTATAAAAGTAACCTATTAATTTTATTATTATTATCTCGACTTGTATACAACCCACTGCTGGGCTCAAGCCTTCTCCATAAAAGAAAGTTCAAATCGCTATTATCCTATGAATTGAACCACAACTTTCCTCAACGGATTTATTAGCCACAGGATCGGGTAAAAGGATTGAAAAAAAATAAAACCCCGACCTTTTCAGCCAGGTTTTAATTGTTTCGCTGATTGCGTATTATCCGCGGAAACCAACCGAAATTGAAAAAAGGCGTTTTTTTTTTACTTTTACATCGATAATAATTAATAATACCAACTCAAGCTTTTTTATTCTAAAATTAGTTATAAGCTTATATTTTTTTTAATATGTCCTAAATTATTATTAAAACTTGTGTTTAATTAACTCGGAGACATAGTTTTTCAATGAACTAATATAATTATTGAAGATAGAAACAAAATCATTATGTTTATTGATAATTACTTACATTTGCAATAACGTCCTAAGTTTAAAACAGTTGTTCCAAAATTATTTGCCCTATTATTACTATCTTAGTTTAACAAAATCATTTGCATCAACGCAGATTTGATGAAAAGTTTAGAATGTAAAGAGATACTGCAATAAATAAATGCTTTGACTAACCCTTACGAACCGCTGCTGAATAATATCATTATTCTCTTGTTATTTGTTAAGCAAAAAAATATTTTATGGGTACCAATCTGCCGGGCTTGCATGTGCTAGATATCTGGAGCAAGTTACTGTTTACTTGCTAAGATACCGTTGTTTTCCTGCCGCTTACTAATTACTAGGGGACCCAGACAGCTATGCTCATCGCATTAATTCCTTTACCATCGACAGATTCCTCTTAGTTACAAAGTTATTGGCAATAATTTTATGACCGACCACCTTCCCGTCATTAACTTGCCTTGGGAATGTAATTGTTAAGCAAAACGGTATCAGTTGGAGTTTTCCCAGGTTTATATAAAGATCTTAGTAACCTTTTACGATATCCACGACCATAATAAAGGTTGGTAGTATTCGTAGCCGGGACCACACAGCATTCTATTATTATTTCAAGTATTATAATTAATTTATGTTATAGATTCTAATATACAATTCACCACCCCCTATCTTACTCGTGGGATCGTGACCGTACGAGACGACTAAAGGATATAAAACGCATATAATATCTATGCGAGAGAAGGAAACCTCGAAACCAAACTATACCAACACGTCTGACTAGCGTGGTATAGTAGGTTAATTTCCCTCCCATTGTGGAGCAGGATCGAGCCCAACAGTGGGACATATATGAGCTGAGATGATGATGATAATAGATTTTAATTAATTCAATAATGACAAAATATGAATAAAATTTATAATTACCTTATAAATATTCTTATCGTATATCTTTATTATTAAAACTCCTTAAACTTGTTTCATATATGGAACAATTTCCTCCCAAATCTGGCGAGTACAAGTTACTTAAAAACTCATGCAACGTATTGTTTAAGAACTGATAATTTCGGCGCGTCGCTGAAAATAATTTCTCATGTTTAAAGTAATATTCAAGAAATTAATAATATTTAGTAAAGTTTCTAACTCACACATAAGTAAGGAAATTAATTAGGAACTCATTGTTTACCGTCAAGTTTTCTTGTACAAGTCGAGACGCACCTTGTTACACGTGGTTCTGTAAATGATTATATTTTAAGCATGATAAAATATAGGGTGAGAAATGAGGGGTGAAATATTTAGGTTCTTTGTGCTTTATGAACCTGAGAGATCACTGGCTCTTTTGTTTTTATATATTGTCTTCACAAGTAATTAATAACCAGCTTAATATTTTTATTCCTATAAATATACGTTTATGTTTATTATACAAAAAAACTGTATAATTATTTACGTCTGATGTTTACGAGAGTTATTTATAACACTCGATTACGAAGTGAAAAATGATGTCACAAGCGGGATTCGAACCCGCGCCTATTGGGATTCCGGCCCAATTGTGCTGCCACTACACCACCGTGACTAATTGTAGAACATGCAAATTTCACTTCGTATCTTATTTACGTCTTAAGGTGACGGTATGCTATCTACCCGACAATGTTTACACATTGTTATAGGCTTAATACTTAAAACTTTACAGTTAGAATTGTATTAAACGATGACACAACCTTGTTATTTAAATTACTGAAATTTAGCATTTAATATGCTTAATTATTTATAACACTCGATTACGAAGTGAAAAAAGATGTCACAAGCGGGATTCGAACCCGCGCCTATTGGGATTCCGGCCCAATCGTGCTGCCACTACACCACCGTGACTAATTGTAGGACACACAAATTTCACTTCGTATCTTATTTACGTCTTAAGGTGACGGTATGCTATCTACCCGACAATGTTTACACATTGTTATAGGCTTAATACTTAAAACTTTACAGTTAGAATTGTATTAAACGATGACACAACCTTGTTATTTAAATTACTGAAATTTAGCATTTAATATGCTTAATTATTTATAACACTCGATTACGAAGTGAAAAATGATGTCACAAGCGGGATTCGAACCCGCGCCTATTGGGATTCCGGCCCAATCGTGCTGCCACTACACCACCGTGACTAATTGTAGGACATGCAAATTTCACTTCGTATCTTATTTTCGTCGTAAGGTGACGGTATGCTATCTACCCGACAATGTTTACACATTGGTATAGGCTTAATACTTAAAACTTTACAGTTAGAATTGTATTAAACGATGACACAACCTTGTTATTTAAATTACTGAAATTTAGCATTTAATATGCTTAATTATTTATAACACTCGATTACGAAGTGAAAAATGATGTCACAAGCGGGATTCGAACCCGCGCCTATTGGGATTCCGGCCCAATCGTGCTGCCACTACACCACCGTGACTAATTGTAGGACATGCAAATTTCACTTCGTATCTTATTTACGTCTTAAGGTGACGGACGTCTTAAGGTGGCAGCACGATTGGGCCGGAATCCCAATAGGCGCGGGTTCGAATCCCGCTTGTGACACTTCTATTTTACCTAAAATGCCGGGCTATCGTTTATTTGTTACAAAAGTAGCTAAAAACCAAAACGATGGCGTTATAATATTTTACAAAGAGTATTTAAGCTTTATTTATTTTATTTATTTACGCTTTATTGTACACCATATTACATACAAATTAGAAACTTAAAATAACTATAGTAGGTACAATGGGCGGCCTTATCGCTAACAGCGATCTCTTCCAGGCAACCTTTGTATGGATAAAATTAGCAAACAGAGAGAAAGTGGTAGATGATGGTGTATTAAAAAAGTCTTTACTGTTCGAGAACCCCTGTTAAATGATGCAAATTGTCTAGTGAAGGCAAACGAACAACAAACTGCCATTATCGCCCTATATCGTTCCCCCTCAGTCAAAAATATTGACACGTTTTTGAAATCTTTAAATGACACATTAGACTACTCTGTTTCTAAGAACATCATCGTAATTGGAGATATCAATATTCCGATTAATCCTGAGAAAATTGATTCGAATGGTGAACAATATCTCACCTTTGCTGCTTTCCATAGAATATTACCAGCTCCTAAGTCGATAACTAGAGATGTTAGCGGTACATGCCTAGATCACATTTTAATAAAAACAAAACATCCTACAATCACATTTATCCCACGTACAAATCTAACAGATCACTTTCCAGTCTTAATGTGTCTAGAACACAAACAGCCACTACTCTACACAGTGGATACCATAACCAAACTCGATTTAGAAAAACTAAGGGTTGACATCGCAGCTTTTGACTTAGAGCCAATTTATCATTCACGAGATCCAAATTTATCCTCAAGTTACTTGGCAACTACAACAAGCGATAGAAAATAATTCTAAACCTGTTGAACTCTTTAGAAGGAAGAGAATTATCAAGCCATGGATAACGCAAGGCCTTCTGCGATGTATGAAAAATCGAGATAGATTGCATAAACAGTCTAAGCTGTCACCTGATAACCAGGTCTTTAAAATTACCTATTTGCGATATCGAAATTTTTGTAACAAAATTCTTAAAAAGGTAAAGAGGACATATGACAAAGCTTCACTTGAAAAAGTTAGAAATGACCCCAAATCTCTATGGAAAACCATTAAATCAATCACTAATACAGATAGAAATACTCATAATACGGATGAACTTTTGAGAACTCTAACAATGCCTCAATTGTCAGTAAATCACATTAATCAATACTTCGTTAATGTAGGCAAGAGCTTAACAGAAAATTGTATATTAACCAGCACCACTATGCCCGTTAAAGTAGACAACTATGAGAATTCTACAAAACCCATCCAACGCGACTCCTTTGTACTAGAAAACTTAAATGATTCTGAAATAGAACGCGCCATTTTTGAACTTAAAAGTGTTTCTGCAGCGGGATGTGACAAAATTACAAACAATATAATTAAACAAAATAGTATTACCTTAATCCCTCCACTCACATATATCTTCAATAATTGTTTTGAGCTGGGCATCTTTCCAGAAATATTTAAAAAATCTATTGTTCGTCCTATACAAAAAGTCGGCGAGAATAGTGCCATATATAATTACAGACCGATCTCAATATTGCCAGCACTCTCTAAAATTTTAGAGAGATTAATCAACACTAGACTAGTGACTTTTCTTGAGAAGAAGAAGTTACTATTTGATGGACAATTTGGTTTTCGCAAAGGAAAGTGTATAGAAGATCCAGTGCATAAATTGGTTAATTATCTATCTGCAAATATAGATAAAGGACAAAAGTGCCTTTCAATCTTTATAGATTTAAGTAAGGCATTTGATACTATATCAATCCCCATTCTAATAAATAAGCTTGATAGACTAGGTGTACGAAGAACCCAACTTAAAACTTTTGAAAGTTATTTTGAGAGACGAAAACAGTGTGTGCGAATAAATAATTACACTAGTAATGAGTTACCTGTCAATTACGGCGTACCTCAAGGAAGTGTTTTAGGTCCGACACTGTTTCTAGTCTACATCAATGAGCTGGGTAATATTAATCTCCCACAAGGCGAACTCATCTCTTATGCAGACGATACTGTGCTCCTTTTCAGTGCTGATACTTGGGAGAAGGTATACGATAATGCCCAAAAAGGCTTCACTATTGTAAAGAAGTGGTTGACTCAAAATTTATTAACATTAAATACTGATAAATCGAAATACATTGCCTTCAGCTCCCGTCATGTTACTGAAATTGATAACTTCAAAATTATTTTACACGCATGTAACTCAAAGACTAGTTGCTCGTGTGCTACTCTAGATCGTGTTGATACTATAAGATATCTAGGTATCATATTGGACTGCCATCTCAACTTTAAAGAACATATAAAATACTTAAGTGGCAGGATTCGGAAACTTATATATGTTTTTAAAACTTTGCGCCACATAACCAACTCCATCCTATTGAGACAAATTTATATTGTTGTCGTTCAGTCAGTTCTATCGTATTGCATATCTACGTGGGGAGGGGCTTCAAAAACCTATCTTATAAACGTAGAAATAGCTCAACGGGCAATTTTAAAAGTTATATCATTTAAACCATTACTATTTCCGACGTTAGAATTGTATCAGTCCTGTAAGGTGTTGACAGTTCGACAGTTGTTTATCCAAAGTATCATACTTAAGCAACATCTTGAAACACCTTATAACAAAAATGTTATGCTTAAACGCAGATATCATGCTGTAAGAATTACACCATAAAAACATCTTTCATTAAAAGTTTCTATGTATTTCTTGGTCCATATTTATATAACAAAGTCAAAAGAATCATTAATATATATCCTCTAAATAGATCCAATTGTGAAGAAAAAATCGATAATTACTTATCCGGTCTCTCATATATAGAAACTGAAAATTTATTAAAAATTTTGAATTGATCTGGTATTTATGGTAAATAACAAATCAAAAATAGTAATAACCCTAGTTTCATACCGAATTGATGAAATTTTATATACACCCTCCAAAACAAACATACACGTACGGTCATGTGCATACACACACAACATGCATGCACGCACGCACACACACACGCAGGCACACACACACACGCAAGCACCCACACACACACACCCAAGCACCCACACACACGCGCGCGCACACTGGCACGCACGCACACACACACGCATATACACGCACCTATTCACTCTCATGCACACGTATAAATAAACATGCATCTAAACATCTTCTTAGGAAGTAGTTAGACATAGATGGCACAAAATAGAATAAAATGTACTACCATATTGATCCTACTCTAAAGGGGATAACTGCACTCCGAGATACAGGTTCACACCTAGTTCAGGTGCAGTAGCCAATAATAAATTTCCTTTGTAGTTCAATACCTGGTTGTATAGTGTTATAACTAATTCTGGTGCTTGTAAACTTTAGGAATTACTGTCAAATTATTGCTAAGTAAATAAATATTATATATATATATATATATATATATATATATATATATATATATATATATATATATATATATATATATATATATATATATTCTTTATTTTCTTTTAAAATATAATTTATATTTTTTTACGAATATTCTGTGGCGGTGGTTGCAAATAATATCAACCCTTACATTGGTCGTGGATGTCGTAGAAGAAGACTAAGGGCTCTATATTGAGTTGAATTACCTCAAATCTGATGCCATCTCATGTAGATAGCTAATCGTAAAATGTTTGCAATTTGTACGATTGTAGTAAGTATTGGGTTCAATACCCAAGTAATTAGTATAAGGGAATAGATTTTGTTTTAATCTTAATATATATAAATTACGTATCACGTTGTTTGTCCACGATGAACTCCTAAAGTACTTAATCGAATTTGCACAGCATGTGTTACTTGATCCAACTTAAAAGATAGGATAGTTTCCATCTCAAATTATAGTAATATTATTTTATTGCAAATTATTTGTCTAAAATTTGACAGTCAGAATTATCTGTTATCTCCAAACGATTCTAACAGATGGCGGTATCTGTAGACTGGATTGAGTAAGTATTTAATAGATGGTGCTATATTAAATGTACAAAAGTTTCATATAAGCTACAATTTGTTATCATAACCACCACATGTTACTGAGGCTACCTTAGCCACAGCAACGCGTGGTCGGGTCTGCTAGTATTGTATAAAGTCTACATTGTTACGAAGCCGCACAACTGTTACTCCTATTTATTTCGATGTTTTTCTTTGCTTTCCAGGCCACTTAACTATCTTAGGATGATAGAACAATTTGGAGACCCCTTACGTGTCCCCCTTCCACTTATTGAATGAAACACTAATACCACTGACTTGCTTATTATTGTTTATAGTGAAAAACGTGCAAGCAGCACACCTAATGATAAGTGTTACTGCTGCCCATGGAGCTTTGCAATACCGGGAGTACAGCTAGGCTGTTGCCTACCAATGAAAACTCCAAACTCATCCAGAAAATTCAGCTGCCGCCTCTCTCGCTCACCAAATGAAGAGCAACAGCACATTGCTACACTCGGACATAAATTTTCTGTAAGAGTGTGGTTTCCAAATCCAATGCTCTACTCCCAAACCCTTAGTTGATTTTTAAATTTCGCCATAAGAACCTGAATGGGTTGATACCTATTGTATTCTTCGTGTATCACCACATGAGAAGTTGTAAATATGCTAGGCCCTAATACATAATTAAGGGTATTTACTGTAATAATAATAATAATCTTTTATCTCAGCTCATATATGTGCCACTATTGGGCTCGAGACTCCTCCGTAAGGGGATGGAAATTGGTGGTGAATTGTATTCTTACTCCGTCACCATACGGAGAGTATCTTTATTGGGTATAATAATCTTTATTGGGTCGAAAAAGTAGGATTACAATAATCTACTTATATTAGACATTTGAAAAACACAGGAGTGCTTTGTCATTCGTACAAGGATACCCTGTGTCATGAAGCCGTCATCTTCCCTCGTAATCCACTATCCAAGTAAACATACCATTAACATTTTAATTAGATTGCATTTAATATTTGCATAGAAATATAAAATAAATAATAGTAGAGTGTGTGCGTGTACGTGTGTGCGTGTGAGTGTGTGTGTTTATGTTAGTGTGCGTGCGTCCGTGCATGCATGCATGCGTACGTGCGTGCATGCATGCATGCGTGCGTGCGTGTGGGTGTGTGTCTGTGTGTGTATGTGTGCGTACGTATGTGTGCGTACGTATGTGTGCCTACGTATGTGTGCGTATGTTTGTATCTGAGGGAATCAGTGTTCGTGTGCGTATGCATGCGTGCATACTGGTGCATTACTATTTTATAATTTTGAATACTGTAAAGGAAAATAACTGATAAAATGGATGAAAGTCATTAAACATTCGAAAGTTAAAAGGAACCCTGAAAACCTGTAACAAAATAGCTTCAACCGTTTTAATAAATTCGCTAAGAGAATCCGAACATAGCGTAACCGTGCCTTAATTGTGAAACTTCATCGTGACTTAAGGCTTTGTCGAAAAATTTTTACAACAACCTTTAATACGTCGAAATTTGATGAGTTTTCAGGATTATTTAAAACTAGCTAAAGCCGCGATTTCACAAGCTTTAAATTTTCTTTCACGTTGATATAAGAAGAATAATATATTTAATTTCGTTACTTTACGATAGTTGTATATGACTATTTTATATTTTGGATATTTATGGTGATATGCATGACACCTTTTGGTTCTAATGTTACACAGGCCAAGCTTTTGAACGTAAAGAGATTTTATGGTAATCTTTGATTTGTTATTGAATTAACAATTAAGACAAATAGGTATCAGACAGCGACTTTTAAAATATAGAGACTGACTAAAAAGCATTCTAAAAACCACCCCCTCAGAGAATATATTCCTACCTACGAAGGGTATTAAATTACTTTTTAAATTTGCTTTGATATGATCATCCTATAACATAGATAATGAACGTCTATGATGTCACAGAATTCTACTCAGACGAAGTCACGGCCAGAAGCTAGTTACATATATATTTTTAAATACAACACTTTCAACAAAGGAAATGGTCCTTGCATTGCGGAGGATAAACATATAATTAACGCAGACAAATTACATCCAGACACAGGACAACACTTTGTGGATTGCATAAATTATTGTCCAGCATAAGATTTGAACCCAAGACACTGGCATGTTACACCGGTATCTTAACCACTACCGCATCTGCAGTCAAATATATATGGCTTTTGTAACATCACTGTAACATTAGAACAATATTGCTTTATCTTAAGTACCAAAAATAAATAATATTACTTTATGATTGAAATAAAACTTTTTTTAAACATTGTTTTATTAAAATGTTTGTATTTAAAACATTTTATTGTCGACGGTTTTACGTTCAGTAGGCATAACGTAATTTCTAGAAGCATTCTGCTGTCACATGTCTGTTTCCATTATAGATTTAGAACGTGTCAAGCCTAATCCTAAGCCTTTGGCTCCCATGTTTCTACTAATGCAAGCAAATTTCGAAAATTGAAAATCTAATATTCTTTATATAGCAAATAAATTTCAACAATTGATTTACACATTACAATTATAATTATAATATACACAGAAAATTCATAAGTGTATCAATTAGTTACAGATTAACACAACATGCACTGATCCAGGTTAATAAAATTTATATGTCATTAAGATAAATAAATTAATAAGATAAATAAATTAATAAGATAAATTTATATGTCATTTTGTATACTATTTCATTATCAATATTGTAATTATCAATAATTACATTATTGCAAAAAATAAACTTATTAAATACGGTATAATATATAGAATTAACAACAATAATAATACAAAACTAAAGTTCAATTAAATTTGAAATAAAAATCCAAATCAAACATAAGATACATTGTTAAATTTTATGACATCATAAATATCTTAAATGCCTATTAAAAAACCTAGTAGATTTAGCAGTAACGAAATCAAACCGACAAATATAGCACAGGACATACATTTATAAACTGCTACCTACGTTCTTAATAAGTGCATAGAGAAATTCACTCAGACTGTCATTATGCAGATCCATCAGATCTGAACAGATATTCAAAGCTTTACATATTCTTGATATAAGCGAATTAGCACCGAGTACTGTTACTGTTATTTTAATAATATAGTATATCTTCTTTCCTAGCTGTGTGGTAGCGGCTACGATGTCGTAAAAGACGACTAAGAGCATTATAACGACGTTTTTTTTTTTTTTTTTTTTTTTTTTTTTTTTTTTTTTTTTTTTTTTTTTGCGGTGGGTTATGGACGTCGCACCCCGCCAAATCGGTCCGGGGTGACGGGGAAGAGGCGGCGCACGACCCCATTGACCCACCCTGCAAGCACCTCTTCTTCGCCGTGCGAGCGGGCCACCGGTACCCGATCTTTGTCTTCGGTGGCCCGCTCGGCGGTATGCCCTCTCGGGCTCCTCTCTTGTCGACGCCCCGACAGCTTTCGCCGTCGAGGCGTCGTACTCACGCGGTGGCCTCACGTCGGGTGACCGGACAATTCCCCGGTCCGATCACCCGAAGCCTCGGTTAGGGCGGCATCAGGCGCAGATACTCGCGCCTGCGCGAGTATCTGCGCGTCCTCCGCACGACCGTGTGCAGGTACTTGCCGAAGCAACCATGCCCCGACAAGACCTGCACCAACCGGAAAGAGAGGACTCCGTGCCGCCGCTCCATCCACTCCATCAGTACGGGCCGGAGGGCCTCAACGGTAAAGCATTATAACGACCTGGGCCAACTCCACCTGATGCCATTTGGTAAACAATTACATTCTCAAGGAGGGTTGACGTCTGGCAGGCGGCCGGTCATAAAACTATTGCCAATAACTTTTACAATATGTACTATGAAAGAAGAGCAAGAGAAAAGAGTAAGAAGAATACATATTGTATCGACCTCAAGCAATTGGGATAAGAGTAGGAGAATGGTGAGTATATCTTCATTCCCAGGACTCCTTTCTTACCATAAGGTATACACACACTATGAAGTAAGCATATAATTCACCACGTATTATTTTAACGGTGAGTGTTTGAAAAAACGTGTAAGGAAAATAAATATCTGGATGGCCGAGCTTGTTTTTTTTTTAAAAAAAAAATAATACAACCTGGACTTTTTTTGTTATTAAAATTTTTAAACAACACACATACTATTGCTATTGTAACTGAATTAGTGTTAATATTCTCGTGAAGTGACGATGTCTTAAAGAAAATAAAGATCTTTAAACCGAACCCTTTATAGAGTTTCAGAGTATAGTTTGATAAAATATACATACGCGAAAAACATGTTTTATATATATTCTATCGAGACATAATAAGAATATAAACTCTCTATCAAAAAAAAAACAATATAAAAACAATGAAATATAAGATAAAATAATGAAAATTTAAAAAAGGGTAAACCATAATAATTGTAGGTTAACCAAGAATCGAACCGCAGTTATCTGGATTAAGGGACTGCTCGATCTCCAACTCAACTGAACTATTTATATTCTTGAGATAGTTTAAATTTATCTTCTTATTATATTTTTTTTACCTAAAAATAACGATAAAATAAGATTTTCTATAAAGGAAACCTAGCTAGATGGACTTATCGTGATTAGAAACTTTTACATATCAAATTTCATCAATTATTAAGAGACATTGCTCAGATTCTGAATATTTAGAAATATAAAAAAAATATTTAAAGTTATTAAATTAGTTCATGAGAGCCATTTCTTTTTATCCCTAAGCAACCCCCACGGAATAGTATTTAATGTTGACATATAGTATTCCTTACTTTTCACTACATTTTTATACAATTTCATTTGAATTAACTGCCACAGATGGCGTAGCTATTAAGATAGCGACCCACAGTTTTTTTTTGTCAGGCTATGGTCCAGTCACACGTCGTCCGTTCCATCTGGGGTTATGAGAGCGTGACTCGTGGCCTTATAACCCATCGTACTCCCTCCCCATCGCCATTAGGCCAACCACTGGTACCGAATCCTTGACATTCGTGGCCAGCCCGGATACCGACCTACTCTGCCAGTAGGTACAATATCGTACAATACGTTTCGCAATCTACAAATTTGTATTCAGAGTCTGCATAGAATTTCTATCTGTTTTATATGTCTGTAAAGCCCGATACGAAGATTATTTCTTTAGTCCAAATTATTGTCTTTAAAAAAATAGAAATTAGTGTACCAAAAATGAAATCCATAATATTTTTTTAAAGACATTTCACTAGGGATCTAATCCTCGCCACTGGCACGTTTCTACCTTCAACGACGATATTTCACATCGAAATAGCAACTTACATAAAAAATGGTAACGCCGAATGATAATTTTGTTTTTCATTCTCCATCTATACAACCTCTAGGGGATTAAGCATTCCCAATATTCATGTGAACGTTTTTTTTTCGACATATTCGCTGACGTAAAGGCATATATTTGTATTTCGAATCCGTGAAAGGTTTGTTACTTTTATAAATTATTTGATGTTAGAGAAATATTTATTTATCTATTTTATGGAAACATTTTTTCTGAAGGTTTAAATAATATAATGATTATAAGAATGATTGTGTAGAGAATGGACAACAATCTGAGATACTTATAAAACTAACTTTTACTACCAAACTGCATACCAAGCGTCACAATAATGGCATTATGTCTTGGCCTGTATCTGAATGAAAGGAATGTATAAATAATGGTAAGTTTCTAGGCCCAATACCTTACAAAAATTTCACTCTAAATATATTGAACTAAGAAATATTTGCAATTATATTTGCAATAAAACTTTTGTATTGCACGCCTCATAAGCGACGCGTTGAGGTCTTGCTCTACTCTCGACATATGAAAATCAAGCACTTTTCAAACATAAAAATGATTGTAATTTTCTCACATTGCACTTATAGGATAATATTATAATATATATGTCAAGATAAAGCGTTAGTTTAAACGTATTTGATATTTTTAAAAAGCAAGTATTTTGTTTAAAGTAAGAAAATAGTTGATTAAAAAAAATATTCGAGGACGTCCGGATGTTACCGTAAAGTATCTGGCATTCTGTCGACCGTAAAAATGAATGTATCGAAGTATTTCTTTTATTAAAAGCTTCATAATCGCAACACGCTGTTTCCTTTCGAAAATGGTTTGGTAATTCTTTGTCGTTTAATTGCAATTAATTAAAACTAAACTGCTTAGTCTTCAGTGTATGTATACTTTATGAAAATTGGGTTCGTTTACATTTTTCTGTTCGTCCATTCGGACAGGCAAAGGAAATAAATCCCATTCAGCCTATACAGCTATGTTTAGCTCTACGTCGAGAATGGCACGAAATTTCAAAAGTATTTCTTTTCTTTCATTACACGCTTATATTTAGTGTCACCTGTCCCGTTGTCTGTAATCAAATCTTGCAAGTTAAATTTGATCCACTTCCTGGTTTCCGATTGAGCCGAAATTTAGCATGCATATATAAATCGGATGACAATGCAATATTATTTAATATCTCTACTCGGATGATGTTTCATCGCTACGTAGTGGCGGCTACAAACACCAATTCCTATTGCTACATACATACATATCATCACGCCATATCCCTTGCAGGGTAGGCAGAGAGAATAGAGTGCCAGAAAACTCTATCCTTGCACACTTCACTCGCTTCTTCAACATTCATAATTCTCTTCATACACGCTCGCCGGTTTCGGAGACTCTTGACTCCACCTTCTTTTAGTACGTGACCAATCTGGTCTAGGTAGGTGAATCTCGATCTCCCCTGGTACCTACATCCTTCCACTTTCGCATTGTATATCTTCTTAACCAGACGTTCGTTCGGCATTCTTTCTACATGTCCGAACCATCGGAGCATTCCCTTTCGCATCTTTACACCAATACTTTCTTTCATACCTACTCGCTCTCTTACGTCATCGTTGCGAATGCGGTCGGTCAATCTATTGCTCGTATCGTAAAAGATGACTAAGAGGATCGACTTTGACAGACTCAGTCTAATGTTATCTAGTCAATAATTACATTCCCAAGAAGAGTTGACCTCACGCAGGTGGATAGTATTAAAACTATTGTCAAAACTTTTGCCATATATATAATGTAAAGAAAGTACATATTGAGTCGACCATTAGTAATTGGAATAAGAATGATAATGATAATCTATTCATTCTATAAAAGATAATGATTTCTAATGTTTACGCGTGTGTTATACATTTGAAATAAAACTACTTTTACGGATTCAATCACGTTTGTTTTTAATTTTTAATATCCCGAGGTTTCGAACACACGGTTACACGGTTTCGGTTTACAGTGATCATGGTCACAGGAGTACTGGTCCCCGCTATAGAATCTGTAAAAATAGTTTTATATCAAATCTATAATAAAATATATAAAGTTTATAAGGATTATATGTATAAAAATGTATGAAAGGTGTAAGAGGAGCACTTTCTTCAAGGTAAGCAACGGCCTGACTGTGGCCTTGGTTGCTGAGGTCCATGTACAGCAGTATCATTACCATCAAGTGTGCTTGCTCATTTGCCATCATAGGCATTAAAAAAATTAAACCTAATTTATTAAGAAAACACCATACAATAATATTACTTTAATATGTGTTATGGATGACACACCCACATAACATGGGTACGGCGAAAAACTCGTCGCTTAGTGATTTTTCACTTTCATAGGATAATTTTGTATAAGTATATTATTTATACATCTTTTTTGCCTTCACCCTCTATGGGTAATTTGTTGTTGAGTGCTTTGTAAACGACTTCGAGGATGCTTTTAGTTTTTATGTTATCAACAGACACGTGAGGATTTTTTTTTGATGCAACGTAATTTGTTTGTTGTATTTTTTGGATCAAAACGAAATATATGTTTATTTTTCAAATTACATAGATGGTGCACCAGTTAAAATATCGAACTACTCTGCCCAATATTGTGGAATTCCTATATATAGGATAATATTTTTTGCGGTCATCAAATTGTTACCCTAAGTCTAGGTGAAATTTGTTTCCGTTAATTACATGTTTGTTCTCATGTAATACAATGTTTATTTAATTAGAAAAAGAGTTTTGAATGAGCATTGTATTATCTTTAAATAAAAACGTTGATAGTGATGAAAAAAAATTTTGTTCCAAATTAATACGGTAACAATGATTTCTAATGTTGACGCAAGTTGATGGCAAAAAAGCGATACCAGTGCTCGGTCCAATGGTAATGGAGAAGGAATGTGGTGGGTTATGTGGCCACGCGCTGCCCTTTCGTCACTCCGAACGGAACGGGCGGCGTGTGTCTGAACCACAGCCTACAAAAAAAAAGATTTACACGTTTAAAATAAAAGATAATAGAAATAAGTCATCGTTGTTATAGAGATTTATAATTTCTCGCTACGGCATTAGTTATTAAATTTTGCCCCACCTTTTTGGAAACAAATTCATTGCCAGTACAGAAAGGAACTACCGTGTGGTGACGGAGTAAGAATACAATTCACCACCCCCTATTTTACTCGCGGGTGATCTTAAGAGACGACTAAAGGATATAAAATACATACAACATCTATGCAAGAGAAGAAAAACTCGAAACAAAACCCTATATCGACACGTCTGATCGGCGTGACATGGTGGGTCAATATCCCGCCCACTAAGGAGGAGGCTCGCGCCCAACATTGGAACATATATGAGCTGAGATGAATCAAATAAAAACAGAAAGAAAATAAATAAATATATATATATACAATACCACCACGCCATGTCCCTTACAGGGTAGGCAGAGAGAACAGAGTGCCAGAGAACTCTATCCTTGCATACTTCACTCGCTTCCTCAACATTCATAAATCTCTTCATACACGCTCACCGGTTTCAGAGACTCTTGACTCCACCTTCCTTCAGTACATGACCGATCTGGTCTAGGTAGATTAGTCTCAGTCTCCCCCGGTACCTACACTTTCGCATTGTATATCTTCTTAACCAGACGTTCGTTCGGCATTCTTTCCACATGTCCGAACCATCGGAGCATTCCCTTTCGCATATTTACACCAATACTCTCTTTCATATCTACTCGCTCTCTTACGTCGTCGTTACGAATGCGATCGATCAGCCTAACTCCATAGATTTTCCGTAGAGATCGCATTTCGACCGCATTAATTTACTTTTATACTCTTTTCTGCATACCCAACTCTCGCTTCCATACAGTAATGTTGGGACAAGCACTGCGTTATGTATTGCTACACGTGCCTTCTGGCTAAGGTGGTGGCTGCCGAGAAGTTGCCCCAACGCTCCGTTCACTCTATTTCCCGCATTCACTCTTCGCTCTATATCAGTGGTGTAACTTCCATCTCGGCTAAATCCACATTCAAGATATACAAATTCATCCACTTGTTCCAGTACATCATTACCTATTGTTACTCTTACATCTGTTCTGGCTTCATCTCTTTTAAAGACCATTATTTTGTTTTTGCTCATATTCACGCGTAGACCCCTTTTCTTACAATCTTCTGTCATTGTGTCGACTAGGGTCTGCAAGTCAGTCGCTGACTGTGCCAGCAGGACTGCATCATCTGCATAGAGCAGAGCAGTGACCACTGAGTCGCCCATCTGGACTCCCACATTCATATCGTTCAACCTTTGGAGACATTTATCCAGATATAAGATAAACAGCCTGGCTGACAGAACGCACCACTGCTTAACGCCGATATTGACGTCAAACTAAGGCGACATTTCATCATCCAGCCACACATAGGCTGTACAGCCCATGTAACTGGACTGCACAGCCTGTAGCAGTTTACCGTTAATACCATCCTCTGCTGTGTGGTAGCAGCTACGAATACTACCAACCCTTACTTTGCACGTGGATGTCGTAAAAGCCGACTAAGAGCCATATAACGACCTGGGTCAACTCCATCTGATGCCATTTGGTCAATAATTACATTCCCAAGGAGGGTTGACGTCTGGCAGGCGGCCGGTCATAAAATTATTGCCAATAACTTTTACAATATGTGCTATGAAATAAGAGTACATATTGTATCGACCCCAAGCAATTGGGATAAGAGTAGGAGAATGATGACCATCCTTTGGTAAAATTTCCCAAAGTTCCTTTCGTACAGCCGTGTCAAATGCTCTCTCCAGATCCACAAAACTGCAGAAAACCCTCTGACCTAGAGCCAGATGCTTCTCCGCAATGTTGCGCAGAGAGAACACTTAATCCATGCATCCCCTTCCACTCCTGAAACCTCCTTGTGTCTCACACAGTAAATAATAGGCCAGAAAAAAAATCGATTAGGATGAATTTTTTTTTTTCACAACTATTTTAAATTTTTTTCACATTCCATCGTATTAGGACAGTGCCATGTAACGATAACTCGATAAAAAATACGTAACTATACTCAGATGAGAAAAGACGCAATCTATTCAAAACTCACGATCATATGTTCAGGAGTTCGCGTGGTGAAAAAAAAACAACGACCTCGCGTAGTGAAATAAAAACTTTTTTCATCCGAATCGATTTTTTTTCTAGCCTATCATTACAAGTAGGACTAGTAGGGTTACCTGTCTTTGTTTTCGGGAGCGGTCCCCTTACACCCTGTATATATATATATATATATATATATATATATATATATATATATATATATATATATATATATATATATATATATATATATATATATATATATATTGCCATAGTCAGTTTTCAGAATCGAAATCCGTAAAAATTGTTTTATTTCGAATGTGTAATACTCACGCAATCAGAAATCATTCGTGCTGTTTCATAAATCAAGATAAACTATATAATTTTAGTAAAATCTTTTATTTTACAATCTTTACAAGCTACTGAACAAAATTTCCCGGTAAACAATTATTTATTATAGAAATCTAAAATATATTGAAAATAACAACAAAACGTTATTGAATTGTTGAAAGATAAATATAACTTTACTGATAATAATTTTATTCAAATAAATTCAACAAAAACATATTGTGAGAAATAGCTCGTTATTTAGTTACAAACTTTTATATGTAGGCGTTAACGAGTTCTAAGAATATGTGTATTGTATACAGATTCGAATCCTTTGAAGTAGAACATCATTATAAAGATAAAGATGTTTTGATATTGCTTTATAAAGATACCGTTTATTGTCAACTATTTAATAGTCACTACCTACGAAAATGAATCATTTTTTTATAAATCTATACGAGCCAATTATCCATGTGGTGATTGAGTAAGTGTGGTGGTGACGGAGTAGAATACTATTCACCACCCCATATCTTACCCGTGGGTGATCGTACGAGACGACTAAGGGATATAAAACGCGTATAACATCTATGTGAGAGAAGGAAAACTCGAAACAAAATCCTATACCAACACGTCTGACCAGCGCGGTATAGTAGGTTAATTTCCCTCCCATTACGGAGGAGGCCCGAGCCCAACAGTGGGACATTTATGGGTTGTAATGATGATGAATGATGATTGAGTAAGAGGCTGTTCATTAATCACGTGAGTTTTGAATGGGGACCAGGGGACGGTAGGTGTTTGACAAAAATCACGAAATATGACAAGGATTTTTAGTAAGATATCACGTTTATTTATTTTTCGTCAAACGCTACGATTTCTAAACTGAAAAGCGGCGTGTAGTGTGACTGACTTATCGCTGCCAGGCAACGAACGAAGTCGTTTAAAGTAGGTGGTATGTATAAAGACCTTTTTGCGAAGTATAAAAAAGCAAAATTCACGTGATGTTGCCTTATCACAGTCTTAAACTTCACTATGTATCACCAAGGTGGAGGGGGGGTTAAAAATTGTTAAAAAAAGATTACGTGATTAATGGACGTCCCCTAAGAATACAAATAACCACGACCCATATTATCCAAGGGTGATCGTAAAAGGCGACTAAGGGATACAAAAGGCATATAACATCTATGCAATAGAAGGAAAACTCGAAACGACACACTATACTAACACGTCCCTGGCCGCCGCTGGGGGAGCGAGTCTGCGGACGCAATTGCCTCGCGTTGTCGCTCCGCGGCCTCCTTTATAGAAATGACCTCCTCACAAAAAGAGGCCATCGACGAACAGCACCCGTCACTGTCAAGCATCTTTGAGATGATATTCGACAGCGACAGGTCCCCTCCAACAACCACCGACAAGACGTTCGAACCCCCCTTGTGACTTCATTTTTCGTTTCGTAATCGGATATTTATAAATAACTAGCGGACCCGGCACACTTCGTTCCGCCTAACAGTTAATGAATGAGATAAGCAGATTTCAATTAATTTAAAATTATTAAGTTATTTTTAGCTGTATGGTAGCGGCTACATATACTACCAACCCTTACTTTGGTCGTGGATGTCGTATAAGACGACTAAGATTAGCGCCTTATAACGACCTCGGCCAACTCCATCTGATGCTTTTTGGTCAATAATTACATTCCCAAGGATGATTGACGTCTGGCAGGCGGCCGGTCATAAAATTATTTACAATATATACTATGAAAGAAGAGTACATATTGTATCGACCCCAAGTAATTAGGATAAGAGTAGGAGAATGATGATGATGACTATAATTACAGCAAGCTAATTATTATAAATCAATTATAATAAACTTCCAAACGTGCCTAGCACTACTTTAGTGGTAGGATCACGCTGTTGACAGTTTTCTCTCTACAGCCGCGGGCCGGTCCGTCCGGGTACCACACTCTCGCAGAAGATCGGCGTTCTGAGTAATGTCAATGTGCTATTGCGCGTTGTTCGGTGAGCGAGAGAGCCGAAAGCCCAACTGGGTGGGTTTGGAGTTTATATTGGTGGGCAGAGCTATGCAGTGACACAAAAAAAAGTTGCGATACAGATATCTAACGTAGAGTTACCAATACACCTTTTAAACGCCATAGTGGTTTGATGTGCACTATTTCCCTGTTAATGATAATAACAACAAAGGTTACCGTTAAAGACGAGATAACCCCAAAAAAAATCAAGGAAATTATATAAAAAACCTAGTGGACTAAATAACCAGCACCGAGACTAAACTAATGAAACTAGGAACGCATAATTTTGACAGTAGTTATGACAGTAATTTTTTTTTTGTGACAAGAGACTGAGTTAATATAATTACGTAATTCGACCCCAAACGGCGAAAAACGCAAAAGAATATAAAGTTTATATACGAAGAACTATGAAGCTTGTACATACATACATACATACATATCATCACGCCATATCCCTTGCAGGGTAGGCAGAGAGAACAGAGTGCCAGAGAACTCTATCTTTGCATACTTCACTCGCTTCCTCAACATTCATAATTCTCTTCATACACGCTCGCCGGTTTCGGAGACTCTTGACTCCACCTTCCTTCAGTACATGACCGATCTGGTATGAAACTTGTACACAAAGAAAAACTATCCAAATACTTTTCAGTAATAATAAATAAATAGGTGTTTTAAATGTGTTATTCATTGGTCAATTTTCATCCTCTAATGATGTGAAATAGGGGATTAAATTTTGTGGTGTGAAATAGGGGATTAAATTTTGTAGTGATATTTTTACATAATTTCTTATTGAATAAAAAATTGTCACAAATGACATAATATTTAGGCAACGCCTTACCTTTGTGATATAAAGATTGCTAAAAATGAATATGCTGGAATACAATACAAATTATATTTAACCCATTCAGTACCTACAAAACAAATAAAAATAATAGCCGGGTGCCAAAACTTTTTAAGGCGAATTTTGATTAAGTACATATGAATGTTTGAAAATATGGATAAATGTATATTGTTATTATTTCAATAAAAACACACTTTTCGGATCTGAGTGATCGGCACACAGCACGCTGGGTGCCGACCACTGGGATACTACAAAATGAACGGGATGCTCGCTCGGATTCGAGTGCGAGGCGCCGCCACTATAGCCCCACCCTACTCGGATCCGAGTGGTCGACATGGAATGTGTTGAGCAATAAATAATTTGTCTATCGAAGTCGCTGGCAGAAGCTGGTATTATATACATCATCTGAGCTCACACGTTCCACTGCTGGGCTCAAGCTTGTACCACAATAGAAGAAAAATTATCTTACTATCCTACATCATAGAAATGATCACAAGCAGAAGATTATTTTGATGTGAATATGCGACGAGGAGGGATGAAAGATATGTGACAAGACCAGTTATCAATATGAATATTGATAAACATAAAAATCAGTGAAGAATTATGTCACAAGCGGGGTTCGAACCCGCACCTATTGGGAATCCGGCCCAACCGTGCTGCCACTTACACCATAGTGAACTATTTTAGGACATGCAGATTTCGCTTCATATTATATCTTACGTCTTCAAGGTGACGTATGCCATCTATCGGACAATGTTTACACATTGTATAGACTTAATACTTCAAACTTTACAGTTAGAATTGTATTAAACGATGACACAACCTTGTTATTCAAATTACTGAAATTTTTAGCATTTAATATGCTTAATTATTTATAAATACCCGAATACGAAACGAAAAATTATGTCACAAGCGGGGTTCGAACCCGCACCTATTGGGAATCCGGCCCAACCGTGCTGCCACTTACACCATAGTGAACTATTTTAGGACATGCAGATTTCGCTTCATATTATATCTTACGTCTTCAAGGTGACGTATGCCATCTATCGGACAATGTTTACACATTGTATAGACTTAATACTTCAAACTTTACAGTTAGAATTGTATTAAACGATGACACAACCTTGTTATTCAAATTACTGAAATTTTTAGCATTTAATATGCTTAATTATTTATAAATACCCGAATACGAAACGAAAAATTATGTCACAAGCGGGGTTCGAACCCGCACCTATTGGGAATCCGGCCCAACCGTGCTGCCACTTACACCATAGTGAACTATTTTAGGACATGCAGATTTCGCTTCATATTATATCTTACGTCTTCAAGGTGACGTATGCCATCTATCGGACAATGTTTACACATTGTATAGACTTAATACTTCAAACTTTACAGTTAGAATTGTATTAAACGATGACACAACCTTGTTATTCAAATTACTGAAATTTTTAGCATTTAATATGCTTAATTATTTATAAATACCCGAATACGAAACGAAAAATTATGTCACAAGCGGGGTTCGAACCCGCACCTATTGGGAATCCGGCCCAACCGTGCTGCCACTTACACCATAGTGAACTATTTTAGGACATGCAGATTTCGCTTCATATTATATCTTACGTCTTCAAGGTGACGTATGCCATCTATCGGACAATGTTTACACATTGTATAGACTTAATACTTCAAACTTTACAGTTAGAATTGTATTAAACGATGACACAACCTTGTTATTCAAATTACTGAAATTTTTAGCATTTAATATGCTTAATTATTTATAAATACCCGAATACGAAACGAAAAATTATGTCACAAGCGGGGTTCGAACCCGCACCTATTGGGAATCCGGCCCAACCGTGCTGCCACTTACACCATAGTGAACTATTTTAGGTCATGCAGATTTCGCTTCATATTATATCTTACGTCTTCAAGGTGACGTATGCCATCTATCGGACAATGTTTACACATTGTATAGACTTAATACTTCAAACTTTACAGTTAGAATTGTATTAAACGATGACACAACCTTGTTATTCAAATTACTGAAATTTTTAGCATTTAATATGCTTAATTATTTATAAATACCCGAATACGAAACGAAAAATTATGTCACAAGCGGGGTTCGAACCCGCACCTATTGGGAATCCGGCCCAACCGTGCTGCCACTTACACCATAGTGAACTATTTTAGGACATGCAGATTTCGCTTCATATTATATCTTACGTCTTCAAGGTGACGTATGCCATCTATCGGACAATGTTTACACATTGTATAGACTTAATACTTCAAACTTTACAGTTAGAATTGTATTAAACGATGACACAACCTTGTTATTCAAATTACTGAAATTTTTAGCATTTAATATGCTTAATTATTTATAAATACCCGAATACGAAACGAAAAATTATGTCACAAGCGGGGTTCGAACCCGCACCTATTGGGAATCCGGCCCAACCGTGCTGCCACTTACACCATAGTGAACTATTTTAGGACATGCAGATTTCGCTTCATATTATATCTTACGTCTTCAAGGTGACGTATGCCATCTATCGGACAATGTTTACACATTGTATAGACTTAATACTTCAAACTTTACAGTTAGAATTGTATTAAACGATGACACAACCTTGTTATTCAAATTACTGAAATTTTTAGCATTTAATATGCTTAATTATTTATAAATACCCGAATACGAAACGAAAAATTATGTCACAAGCGGGGTTCGAACCCGCACCTATTGGGAATCCGGCCCAACCGTGCTGCCACTTACACCATAGTGAACTATTTTAGGACATGCAGATTTCGCTTCATATTATATCTTACGTCTTCAAGGTGACGTATGCCATCTATCGGACAATGTTTACACATTGTATAGACTTAATACTTCAAACTTTACAGTTAGAATTGTATTAAACGATGACACAACCTTGTTATTCAAATTACTGAAATTTTTAGCATTTAATATGCTTAATTATTTATAAATACCCGAATACGAAACGAAAAATTATGTCACAAGCGGGGTTCGAACCCGCGCCTATTGGGAATCCGGCCCAACCGTGCTGCCACTTACACCATAGTGAACTATTTTAGGACATGCAGATTTCGCTTCATATTATATCTTACGTCTTCAAGGTGACGTATGTATTAATAGTAACGTAGTATTAAGTCTATACAATGTGTAAACATTGTCCGATAGATGGCATACGTCACCTTGAAGACGTAAGATATAATATGAAGCGAAATCTGCATGTCCTAAAATAGTTCACTATGGTGTAAGTGGCAGCACGGTTGGGCCGGATTCCCAATAGGTGCGGGTTCGAACCCCGCTTGTGACATAATTTTTCGTTTCGTATTCGGATATTTATAAATAATTAAGCATATTAAATGCTAAAAATTTCAGTAATTTGAATAACAAGGTTGTGTCATCGTTTAATACAATTCTAACTGTAAAGTTTGAAGTATTAAGTCTATACAATGTGTAAACATTGTCCGATAGATGGCATACGTCACCTTGAAGACGTAAGATATAATATGAAGCGAAATCTGCATGTCCTAAAATAGTTCACTATGGTGTAAGTGGCAGCACGGTTGGGCCGGATTCCCAATAGGTGCGGGTTCGAACCCCGCTTGTGACATAATTTTTCGTTTCGTATTCGGGTATTTATAAATAATTAAGCATATTAAATGCTAAAAATTTCAGTAATTTGAATCAGTGAAGACTTAAAAAGAAATAGCTGATATGATATAGATATGATATAATGGCTGATATGATATTGATATAGATATAATGGCTGTATTAGGTATGAAAGAATTAAATATAGATGGAAGTTATGTACGTGTAATAGTAACCACAATAATCGTAGAATAAGAAGATGATAACTAATGAAGCTAATACGAATTTATTGTTTTTTCATGTTTACGCGATTATTACACATTTAAAATAAAACTACTTTTGCGGATTCTATCGCGTTTTTATTTGATTTTTAATTGCCCGATATTTCAAATACTTTACAGTGATCATGGTCACGGGGGGACTCCTTAAAGTATTCGAAACCTCGGGAAATTAAAAATTAAATACAAAAGCGATCGAATCTATTAAGATTTTTTTATAAATTACTTCTAATATTTATTTTCGATACTATAAAATAAAACAATATTCATTTATCTTTTGCACTTCTTTCATCCCTGTTACAAGAATAAGACATATTTTTATTGCGATAAATACAGGAAGATTACAATAGGATTTTTTTTTATAGTATAATCGGATAAAATAGATTTTTATCCTGGCAACGAAGTTGGATTATACGCTGTTTTTTCTTTAGTATTCATCAACTTCTCAGATTTTAATGGTCAACTACTTTTAAACTTATTTTATATTTTTAATAATAGGTATAAATAATTACAAGACCTACGCAAATCAAATCAAAATTTCAATATAAAAAAGCGACTTCAACTTCTAATCAGTGGACTAAATTGAAATGGAACCACACGGGAAGCCTCAGCTTTCTAATAAAAAAATATCAAAATCGATTCTTTCACTGATAGGTAGCTAATGCCATAAGAAGTAACTTAGGCTAAAATAAAATATTTTAGATAAAAAGAGAAATAGAGTTCCGCTAAAATAAAATTGAAACCATTGAAAGACGCCGATTGACACGGAGTGCGCGACTGAAGCTTGGGGAAGCACATAGACCACCTTTTATCAATAAACCATGCAGGTGAGGCCACGCGCGAATGCTAGTCGTTTAATATAATTTTAAGTGCAAAGTGAAAGTATTAAATGGGTACAATGTGTAATCATTATCCGGTAGATGGCGCTCACCTAAAATATTACGACCCCTTCATTTGTTTTGAGTTCATGATGACGTACGTATATAAGTATTGTATATATAAATATAAGATATAGATCGTTCTAAAATGTCAACTTGGGAAATTATTATACACCCCCACCAATGAAGAAACTTGCTCCAATTTAAATGTTACCCTGACGAAGCGGATACATAAAATTTTCCACTCAGCGTACATGTCAAATGTCTTTGTGATGTTTCAAGTTTCAAGCCCTCCTACCTCCCCAGCGGCCTTTTCCGACGAAATGATAAATGACATTGGCTAATGAGAACCTATCACAAGTCAACGAATTATTTCAATGTTGCTGAATCAAATTGAACGAGTTTATATGTATATATTATGCTATTGTATTCTGTATTACAAGATTTGAAATGCTCTTGAGTTTATTTTTTCTTTTATTTTTTTTATTTTTTGTAATTATGTTTATATCGACCATTAACGCATATTGTAATGCAATGTAATATTTTTTCTTTGAATTGAGAACGGCTATTTTCATAATGTTGTATGCATAAATGAATAATCATCATTCTCCTACTCTTATCTCAATTACTTGGGGTCGATACAATATGTACCCTTCTTTCATAGTACATATTGTAAAAGTTATTGGCAATAGTTTTATGACCGGCCGCCTGCCAGACATCAACCTTCTTTAGGAATGTAATTGTTGACCAAATGGCATCAGATAGAGTTGGCCCAGGTCGTTATAAGGCTCTTAGTCGTCCTTTACATCCACGAGCAAAGTAAGGGTTGGTAGTTTTCGTAGCCACTACCACACAGCAAATGAATGTATACATTTATACATATAAATAAAATTGAAGTGTCTGTTTATAATTTAAAATTAACAGCTCTTCACTAAATATATAAAGGTATATGCGGATTTTTATATAAAAAATTAATGAGTTGGAGAAAATTAATGATTTGCAGTAATGGGCAATGTGCTATTGCGCTTAGTTCGGTGAGCGAGTGAGCCGGCAGCCCAAATGGGGTTTGGGGATTGTAATGGTAGGCAGCGGCCTAGCTATACCCTTGGTACAGCAAAGGTCCATGGGCAGCAGTGACACTTACCACCAGGTGTGCTGTTTGCTCGTTTGCCACCATAAGCAATAAAAAAAAAACAAAAAAAAAAACA
Source organism: Lymantria monacha (assembly GCA_905163515.2). Classification (NCBI taxonomy): domain Eukaryota; kingdom Metazoa; phylum Arthropoda; class Insecta; order Lepidoptera; family Erebidae; genus Lymantria; species Lymantria monacha. The sequence continues at coordinate 4,923,200 of LR991082.1, forward strand.
CAGTTTTTAATTTTTTTATTTGTCTGCCTGTCTGTTTATTTATTCCGGCTAATCTGCGAAACAGCTGAACCAATTTTAACTACTTTTATTAAAAAAAAGGAGGAGATCTGCGAAACCAAAATTAAAACCAATGAAAGACGTCGGGTAACACCGAGTGCTCGTTAGCGCTCTTTATCAACAAATCACGCGGGTGAATCTGCCGGCGAAAGCTAGTAATAAATAACATAGCCACATAATAAACAATATAGCCTATTCAAAACTGATTGATAATATTTTTTTTTGTTTTTGTAATACAAAAGGTCACTTCTCCAACTTAAAATATTTTTTCTATTCATCATCATCATCTCGTCATCTCAACTCATATATGTCCCAATGTTGGGCTTGAGCCTCTTACGTAATGGGAGGGAAATTGACCTACTACACCACGCTGGTGAGACGTGTTGGTATAAGATTTTGTTTTGAGTTTTCCTTCTCTTGCATAGATGTTATATGCAATTTATATCACTTAGTCGTCTCTTACGGTTACCCACGGGTAAGATGGAGGGTGGTGAATTGTATTCTTACTCTGTCACCACACGGATGATTTTTTCTATTAAGACTTTATAAATACCTATGTAAGGAACACTATTTCACTCATTCATCAACCATTTGTGAATCGCATAAGTTTATATTCTTATTACGAATCGAAAAAAGAACATTTGTCAAAAAGCGCGCGAAGTCAAAATACGCACACCGGGCGACTGACAAACTCACAATAAACATGGCGGCGCAATAACGCTTTATCGCATTTTTCGCTACTAATGAATGCAGCGCCATCGTACCGTGTCGTATAATAACGGTTAAGTTTTAAATTATATACCATCGATAAAAATAAACGCGATGGAGTAAGAATACAATTCATTCGAACTATCTTGTCAGTAGGTCTATCTTGTCTTAAAAAACGACTAAAAGATAATATGCATATGAAAATATGCAAATAAAATTATATCACCGTAAGTAAAAAATAAGACATTACGTCTCTAGTAGAACTCAATATCTCTCTGCTCTCTAAAATGTTCTCATAAAAAACAAACAGAGTTGCGTATAATAGCCCACACGTTATTTCTTTCCTTTATTCTTCCTTTTAGATATAATCTAAAAGAAAGAATAAAGGAAAGAAATGAGATGACGAGAAGGATGGGACCAAACTAGACCTGTATGAAAAGAGTACAGAGTGGTTGTGATTTCCTGAGAAAGTTATATCACCAAATGCAATCGCCAAATCGCTTACGAATAGTAAGGATTTATCTACGTGGTTTTATTTGACGTCATTTTATTCCCTGTTATTAAAAATTCTCATTCAAGCAAATTTACAAACTTCGCCATAATAAGACTAAACACCAAAATCTTATTTTCAAATAAACAAAAACTGGAGCAAAACGACAAAAGCCTTGGTTCTGTGTCACGAAAAAAAAAGAATGTTAATTTCTTTTAAATTGTTCGATTTACGAATGAAAGATGGACAAAAGTTTACCGCTGAAAATTGTGATGTTCTAAATTTGAATTCGGTATATAATTTGCGGTGACAGTCGAATTTAATAACATGAAATCTAACAAGGAATTATTTATTCAAATTTTATATTGTAGTTGACCAATAATATAGACGCTTAATGAAATGTGTCTTATTTGTGGTGACAGGAAAAAGATTCAACGCCTCTCTCTTGTCCCTTGAGTTTATTTTTTTTTACTTGCTTGTGGTGGCAAACAAGCAAGCAGCATACCCGATGTTAAGTATTATCGCTATCCATGGACCTTTTTAATACAAGGGGTATAGCGAGTGCGCTGCTTACCAATGAAAACCCCAAACCAAACCCGAAATTTGATCTTCCGTCTCTCTTATAACAGCACATTGTCATTATTCAGACGTCGTCTTTCTGCGAGAATGTGGTACTATCCCAGACGAGCCGCCCGCGACTGTAGATAGAAAACTTTCAATAGTAGGTATGGCCCTACCACTATTAAAGTCCTATGGAGGCTCGACCCAATAACGACATTTTCGTGGGCTGAGATGACGATATTTCTCTAACTGCAGTTGCAACTAAAAATTATAGTCAATTTTCTTTTATTTAAAGTAAGATAAATTTTAATTCAGGTCAAGTTTATCCTTTTTATTACCAATCTATATTCTAGCTGATTTCAACTTTGTTTATCGGGGCAAGAACAGGGAATCCAAAACTCTCCAAATCCAAGGTCTCTAGCACCGTATATATATAAGAGCCCCGCAGTTCTCCGTTCGGCATTGCTTTTAAGCATCTGCTCCTGGAGTGATGTCCTGGGATACTTCGAGACGTGCTATTTCTTTGACTTAGCAGGCGGTGCGGGCGGTTAGTTCTCGGTCCATCTTTTAAAATATACGTACATCTAATATAATTAAAAATAAAACAATTCTTAGGGATTTAATCACGTTTGTATGGTCATGGGAGGATCTCCCGTGAACGTCAGATAAGGCATAACAATAATTTCACATCATATGTGAAATACTCGCATAAACATCAGAAATCATTGAAATTAAAAAAAAAAAAACAAAATAACCAATAAGCGCTAACAGCTATACTGCTATACAATAAAAATCATAAAATATACGCATTTTCATTATCTTACTTTTTTATGGTATAAATTCTCTTTTGTGTTTTTCATATAAAAAAGTTTGTAAATTTATGTCCCGCTTTCAGTGCTGGCAACATTTTAACGTCATTTGTTTACAATTATGGAACTGTGGCTATATAAATATATATTACCTTCTTGCTTCAAACTTGAATAGGTTGAATTAGTTTGGACTACTTTGGACTTTTGGCGGGAATCTGAAAACGTCTTGTGGTGGTCTTGTATTATATTATATTCGATATCTTAGTATTTGAACGTGTGCCACCGAAGACAAAGATCGGGTACCGGTGGTCCGCTCGCACGGCGAAGAGAGGTGTTTGCAGGGTGGGTCCATGGGGTTGCGCGCCGCCTCTTCCGTTGCCCCGGGCCGATTTTCCGGGGCGCGACCACATCCATGACCTTGCGAAAAAAAAAATGTATTTGAACGTGTTATATTAGATATTCTCTTATATTAGATCTTAGTATTTTAACGTGTTGTGACTGTGATATAAAATTGCTTTACAACGCTTTCGCTTTTCACCAAAACTCCCAGAAGATATGACTACCATTAACAGTGTGGCCACAGTACTGTTGATGGCGACGATTTGATTTACTGACGGACAATAATTAACCTGAAGAGACTAAGGACGTGAAAGTAATTATAACCCGACACTGGCAACTATGGCTAGTATAAGTAGCTAACCAATACATGAACAGAAGAAGAAGATGATTGAATTCGTTTTTTTCTGTATAATATCCGATTCTATTTATTATATTTGCTTATTTATGTATGTTTTAATGCTGTAGAAAATATATTTTATGCATATATACAATAAAAAAAGTGTATGTGTACTTATGTACACGCGTTAGAAGTTATACTTATTTGTCGTAACTAAAATGTGACTATAGCTAACTTCAGGGTGTCAGTTTTTCGTGACGGTGTACGCGCACAACGTAAAAATTTACTCTCATATTTTTTCCCTAACGCGCCAAAAGCAAGCAGCACATCAAGGTAAGTTACATCCACCGCTCATGGCCCTGTATTACATCAGAGCACAGCCAATTGTAAGGTGGAATTTCGTGCTTCAGGCTCTTTTGCATACTGAACAAACGCAGCAGCCAATTCTTACTAGTGAGATGACAATTTTCTGCGAGATATCAAAATATTGTCTCGGACAAGTTGGTCTATGTATAACTACAGAAAACTATCAACAATATAGCTCTGACATTAGATATCATTATCAAAACTCTCCTGCTCTTATCTCAATTACTAGGGGTCGACGCAATATATACTCCTCTTCCTATATATTATAAAAGTTATTGGCAATAATTTTATGACCGGCCGCCTGCCTGACGTCAAACCTCCTTGTGAATGAAATTATTTACCAAACGGCATCAGGTGGTGTTGAGCCAGGTCGATATAAGACTTTTAATCGTCTTTTACGACATTCACGAGCAAAGTAAGGGTTGGTAGTATTTGTAGCCGCTACCACATAGCATATTAGATATATTTTTAAATAAATTTATGATCAATTCATTTCGAAATATCAGAAGCGCTTATATATATAAACACAATATTGAATAAACAGAAAAAAGAACATGATAAAACTGAGCAAATGGCTTCAAAGTTTCAGGCATGGTTTCGGCCAAACGGGAAGGTCGACTTCCGATCCCATGACATCACATCCGCTTTAGTCCTGACAACAACTGCGGAGCTTTTGTTGAAAGTTGTAAAATATATATAAATAATAAATATTTTTATAAATGGTTTGTTTCCCTTTGTTGAGCGAACGAGTTGTTGTATGTTTATAATGGAAATTCTTTTTTTTTAGTCCAGCTATGGTCCGGATTCACCCGACCCTGTCATTTGGGTCGATGAAAGGGTGACGTAGGGCACCATAACTTGCCGCATTTCTTCTCTTCGTCTATTAATCGAATCACAGAAATCGTTTCTTTGACTGCGGTGACCAGTACCGTTGGTCTTCGTAATCATTGTTAATTTTTAAATAGATATTAATTTGATTTTTAAATACCCCCTTGGTTTGTAATAGCGCGGATTTAGTAAAATATAATTAAATAATCTAAATAGATAACATAAATTCAATAGAAGAAAACCTTGAAATAAAACCCTGTACCATCTTATCTAACCAGCGTGGTACATATAGGTATCTCATACATAATCATCCGTATGGTGACGGAGTAAGAATCATCAAATTCAAATTCATTTTTTATGCATAAACCCTGCGAGGGCACATAAGCTGATATCAGACGGTTCACTCGAGTGATTGTTCACTCGAGTGAATGTTCACTTTTCTTTCATTCTATGTTCACACGGCTAAGAGGGAGTGATTTAAAAATGAACATTCACTATTTATTTCTTTCAATATAACATCGAATGAAGTCGTGCGTCTTGGAATTACTTTAATTTATGATCATTTAATCAATTTTTACTGATATTTTTTTTAGTGGTAGGACCACGCTGTTGACAGTTTTATGTCTAAAGCCGTGGGCCAGTTCATCCGGGGTATTACCACACTCTCGCAGAAAATCGTCGCTTGAGTAGTGGCAATATGCTGCTGCGCTTCGTTCCGCGAGCGAGAGAGCCGGAAGCCCATCTTTCGGGGTGGGTTTGGAATTATTGGCAGGCTGCGGCCTAGTTATACCTCGAGTGTGGTAAAGATCCATGGACGGCAGTAGCACTTAACAACAGGTGTGCTGCTTACTCGTTTGCCACCAGAGCACTAAAAAAAATCAAAGAGTTGACAAAAAAGAAGTAAAGAAAACGTCGACGGTGATGGGTGCTACCGTGGATTGAAAGAAAAAAATATTAGCAGCATCAAATACATTGTTGAGAGAACTAGCAGTTGAAGATCCTGATTCATATTGTAATAATCTTTTTAAAGTTCTCCAAAAAAATGTAATGTATTTTGATCGATCCACTCGATCGATCAACAAACACACATACACACACATTTGCCGCGTGCGACCAGTGCAATGCAGCGCAGAAAATTATCAACACGGGACGTCCTTCGGCTACAGAACATGAAACAAAATGACCGGACCCGAATGAAAGTTCTCTCAGTGTTCAGACTGTTCATTTCTCGTTCACTCGGAGTGCGAGTGAAAGATGCCGAATGCCAATATCCAACACTGTTGGATCGTTTCACTAATGAATTCATTCGGCACTAATGTTTCATTTTGTGTTCAGATGCGTCACTTCGAGTGAAAGATGCAAAATGAAAGACAAAATGAACAAAAAATGAACCGTCTGATATCAGCTTTACATATTGTTAGTATTAAAATTTTAATTTAATCTAATAAACTACCACCGTCATCCACCCCCTCATCATCATCCCCTTTCTTACTCATAAGTGATCGTAAGATACGGGACGCAATCATATAACACAATTGAAATAGTAGGATAACTTCATACAAAAGCTTGTACAAACCCGTCTGACCAGAGTGATATACTAGTACCATTTTCCTCGTACTTTGGAGGAGGCTCCCAGCAGTGGGACTTTTATAAGCTGAACCGGCGTGGTGTATATCTAGTATCGAACTCAAAGCGGCTGGAGAGGCCTAAGCACGGTGTTCTTACCGTAGAGACTCTCCGGCCCGTATTGACGGAGTGGATGGAGCGGCGACACGGAGTCCTCTCTTTCCGGTTGGTGCAGGTGTTGTCGGGGCACGGGTGCTTCGGCAAATACCTGCACAAGATCGCAAGGAGGGAGTCGACTCCGTCCTGCCACCAGTGCGGCAGTGACGAGGACACGGCGCAACACACGCTGGAGGTCTGCGTGACCTGGGCCCGGCAACGCTGTGACCTCGTCGCTGTCATCGGTGCAGACCTGACGCTGCCGGCTGTCGCGAAAGCGATGGTCGACAGCATCAGGAATTGGGACGCGGTCGCCGCCTTCTGCGAGGCTGTCATCTCGCAGAAAGAGGCCGCGGAACGGGTCCGGGTGGATTCCCGGGACCCGGGCCACCGCCAGTGGCCGGGGCGGCGCAGGCGCGAGTATCTGCGCCTGATGCCGCCCTAACCGAGGCTTCGGGTGATCGGACCGGGGAATTGTCCGGTCACCCGACGTGAGGCCACCGCGTGAGGATCACGCCCCGACGGCGAAAGCTGTCGGGGCATCGATAAGAGAGGAACCCGCAAGGGTATACCGCCGGGCGGGCCACCGAAGTCAAAGATCGGGTACCGGTGGCCCGCTCGCACGGCGAAGAGAGGAGTTTGCAGGGTGGGTCCATGGAGTTGCGTGCCGCCTCTTCTGTCGCCCCGGACGTTTTTTGTCGGGGCGCGACCACATCCATGGTTCACCTTGCGGGAAAAAAGAAAGTATCGAACTCAAAAACATCTCCTTTTTTATAGACAATTGAAAATGATAAGCATGGGTTGACAACTCGAAGTAGCTGCGTGGAGCGGGTCTCTCCCTTCCCTCCAAGGTGGTTGAGGGGAGTGATGGCTGCTCTAGTAGTTAACTCGTGATCGGGTGCCGCTTGTGGGATCTGGTCTAGCCATTGGTTATTTTACATTGTATTTGAACTATTGGGTTCGAAGGGCATCACACTGGAACTATTTCTTACTTAAGATGTACCATTATTTTTTTATATAAAAAAGACATTGAAAAATAATAACAATAATAGACCCGCTGAGTTTCTTGCCGGATCTTCTCAGTAGTGGTCTAATTCCGATCCGGTGGTAGTTTCCATCCATCCATCCATCCATCAGCCCATAACGTCCACTGCTGGACATAGGTCTCCCCACGAGAATGCCATTCGCAACGGTCCTGTGCCACCTGAATCTAATGGTTTCCTGCGAACTTGACAATGTTATCAGTCCACCGAGTGGGGGGTCGTCCTACGCTGCGTCGTCCGATTCGTGGTCGCCACTCGAGAACCTTTCTTCCCCAACGGTTGTCGGTTCGTCGAGCGATGTGGCCTGCCCATTGCCGCTTCAACGTGCTAATTCTTCGGGCTATGTCGGTTACACCCGTTCTTCTACGGATTTCCCTATTCCGGATTTTATCACGTAGAGAAATACCGAGCATAGCCCTCTCCATAGCACGCTGAGCGACTTTGAGCCTTTTTATGAGGCCGACATTTAGAGACCACGTTTCAGTGCCGTAAGTCATCGCTGGTAACACACACTGGTTATAAACCTTTGTTATCAAAGATATCTAGTTTTGAGCCTCAGGAAGTCCGTAGCCTTTAATTGTTTTAGGACTTGTAATAAATTTAAATAGAAAAAAAATAATAGGATTTGGTAAATTCCACCTCCTTTTACAAAGCGGTAGAAAATTGGCTAATAAACCAATATGTAAGAGGATGTACTAATAAATGAAGCGCATCATGAATATGACAGAGCTTGTGAAGCCTATATGTGAGCCTTAAGATTGATTAAAATAGTAGATATGGCAGAAGAGCTTGAATGCTAGGTAATTTTCTCGAGTTGCTCCAAACTCCGTGTACCCCAGACGTGACTTGCAGACTGCTTAATATAAGAAAGCGTTTGTTATGCGATAAACTGTACTCCCATAGGATGTGATAGGCTTTTTGATCAAAATCTTAGTTAGATTTTGAACATGGACAAAATGATGCAGTTTAAAATTGAATAATTTACTTCTAAATTACCCGATTCTATCGGCCTTATTAAGCCTAATGATTTCTGATACACGGTTGCGGAACCAGTTCGTTTTTGAAATATGTTAGCTAGCTATTAATGATTATTGAAATGGCTAGGTCACCGAAGTCAAGGAATCGGTATTAATGGCCAGTCCAGTTGTTCTGGGGAGGTGGATACGTATATGTATTATAAGCTAGTATAGTAACTAGTATAGGGATCATAGGCCAGGTTTCATCTCCCCTAACGGATAGAACAGGATATGTCCAAACCATAAGCCTGGCACAAAACAAAAACGTAATGATTATGCCTTTATCTTCTCTTTGCAGAGGCGTATATGTCATTTTTTATAATCAAAGGACTGTTAAAATTTTATATAAATAAAAAATATTTCAACTTTTTGACGCCATATTTCAATTATCGCCTATATTTTTAGACGACAATCGCACATCGTATACGAAGCGCCCGTGAGGATTACGCGCTTATTAATTTCACAGAATAGAGATTGAATTCTATTATTGAACCAACGATTATTCCTACCGTTTTCATTCCGTTTCGTCGCATAATTTATACCAAGTATAATTGAAGTGGGCTCGCGTCAATACTCTTTGTACCTACCTGAGAATTCTTATTAACTTCTGACGCTGTTTGATTGGATTGAGTTTAAATTTTATCTTTGAATATTTACATCGAATATTTGTAGTATTATATTGTAATTGGGGAAGCGGTTTCTTCGCGGTTTCGTTCACGTCATAGCTGTGTCGCATTAAGTCTAATTATATAAACGTTCACCCTTTAAATATAAAAGGAAAACCTATGAATCAACATCTTTAATTTACAATTTGCATAACTCCAGAAATTTTTGTCGAGATTTTTCATTTTTATTATTTTGTAAAACCTCTGCGTGCACTAAAAAAAATAATCCTTATATTGCTGGGGGGAAACTTAAAAATATCCCCTTAATGCAGTCAAAATAATTTAAATTAAAAATCAAATACAAATGCGATAGAATGCTAAAATTATAAATAGTACACTTTTACACTGTAACAACTGAATCAATTGCATACTGTTCCTTAGGAAAAGAAACATTACTTTTAAGTATTTCTTTTCAGGGATAACACAATATGTACTCCTGGAACAGCAACGGTATAAGAATATCGCTATCTCTTTAATTGAATCGTAAAAATTGTTTGGGTAATGGCTCGAGCTCGAGAAATGATCGTCAACCGACTGACCAAGCGTGGTGATAATTCTTCCAAAGAAACCGCGTCATATGTTATTCTATAGGGAATACCCACGTCCAGCAGATGATGATGAAGATGAACACGAGTGAGACTGCAAGCATAACTATTTAATTACATATTTTTAAATGTAGTAGTTAATATTTCAGTCGTTCAGAATCCTTACTGAAAGAGCTACAGATGTGTTATTCATGTTGTAATTATCTTCTGATAGAAATGGCCCACGCGTTTTCAGTTTCTTAGTATGATGTAACTTTAATTGTTTGATTTATATCTTAATAATAAAATAACAGCCAAGTTTCATTGTGTGGGTGTACTAGTACTATGAAATTCGAACAAAGAACTTTTATTTAAAAGGTGTAATTTACGAATTGTTATAACTACTAATTATCAGCCGATATAGCAAAATGCGACTTAATAATGACAGAGAACAAAACTGTTGAAACGAACAACTTGAAAAGATAAACTTAAGCCGTTTAGCCAGTGTGGTAACTTATATATTCGCTCATCTACTAACATATATTAATTAATATCTTTACACGAGCAATTCTTGTTTATATATAATTTCTGAATCTCAGAAAAGGCACCAACAATTTTCTTGAAATTTAGCATGCAGGAGGTTCTGAGGACGACTAATCGATCTAGCTAAGTTTCATTTGTAGAAAATATTGTTTTGTCAATATTTTCAGACAAAGAATAAATATAATTTTGCATTGACTGACAACTATTAAAATAAATTTTGATGCTGTCATTAAGACAATTGGATAATCGAGCAATCTAATCGAGGCCGGTTCCAATCCTGTTTCTTTTTTATATTACTTTTTAGCTTTTTTTATTATTATTTAATTAATTATTTTTATTATATTTAGATATATCTTCAAAACACACAAAAAAGAAAATATCTAGATATTAAATATATACATCTCATTGCTAGTCTTGTGAACAGAAGCGGAGATGAAATTAAAAGTACATTTACATTAATAGGATTCCCTAATACCTGTTGTTTTTAAAAACGGCGTGCGGCACCATAGAGCCGCTCCGCAATGTTCCTCTCCACGCTTTGCGAGTGGGCCAACGGAACCCGAATCTATGTCGTCGCTGGCCAGGATTCTCTGGACACCTGCGCTAGTGTCGACTGTGTTGCAGGTTTTAGTTAGTACATTAGCATTATTTTTATATTTAAGTCAATTAATCATATAAATAAAGTGCTTTGTCCTGAATGGCTGAATGATGAATCAACGCACAGCCTAAACCGCTGATCGTAGAGACCTGAAACTTCGAGGGTGTCTTCTGTGTGGGACGTAAGCATCCGATAGGACAGGATTTTTCAAAATTATACCCCTGAGGAGGTAAAAAAGCGAGACAAAGTTTGAATAGGACAACATGATTCCTTGGTCAATCTATTTCAAATTATGCATAAACATTCTTTAACAGAATTGACGAAAGATGTGTTTCGTATTTTTTGGGGTGATTTGCTTCAAAGTTCATATCAATACTCCTTAGTGTTTTTGATTTGATTGACATTTTATTATTACATATGTTTGAAAATTCAATCAGGATTGTATTCAAAAAACCAGCCATGTGCAAGTGGTACTCATACACGAAGGATTCCGTACTAATATTATTTATAAAATGAAAAAAAAATCATCATTCTCCTACTCTTATAGTCTTATCCCAACCATTTGGGGTCGATACAATATGCACTCTTCTTTCATAGTACATATTGTAAAAGTTATTGGCAATAGTTTTATGACCGGCCGCCTGCCAGACGTCAACCCTCCTTGGGAATGTAATTGTTGACCAAACGGCATCAGATGGAGTTGGCCCAGGTCGTTATAATGCTCTTAGTCGTCTTTTACGACATCCACGAGCAAAGTAAGGGTTGGTAGTATTCGTAGCCGCTACCACACAGCGGTATAAAATATAAAAAAAATAACAATATAAATTAAAAAAATATAAGTAAATGATTCTGTGTGCGTGTATGTATTATTCCCTAAACTCCAGATACGGTTTCTCACATTTAATGTTCCAAATACAAAATTCATATCTGATAGGATTTACAATGTACCATGCATATTTTAACAAAAGTCTGCCAGTTGTTGTCCGTACAAAAGCCGGATGTGACGTCATGGGATCAGATCTCAGCGTTTCCGTTTGTTTATAAATGTTTACAGTACAAAATACCTTTTTATTTGTGGTAGAAATTTTGAATATATCCTTATTATTTTGATGATGCCAACCTATTTATAATAAAATTAAAAAATTATCCAACTGTAAACATAATGTACCAGTTTCGTTCGCGTAAATTTAAATTGTATTTTTAAAAAGATAACGTTAGCGTGGTAAATAATAATACAATAGATCGCCACCCCACAATTTCTTATGAACTCGTAAAAACCGGCTAAACGAGCACCGGGGAAGTGAGATGAAGTTCTCCCGTGGGAAGCCAAAAGAAACGATGATCGTCAACCTACCAGCCCCTATGCTCCAGGAAGGTTACACTTTTTAACCTGAATATCCGTTCTTATGTGCATTTTGGTGAGTGTTAGAATTATTAGAGGTACAATCGAAAACTATTAAGTTCTAAAGCTTATTAATTATAGCCTTTGGTGACAGACAACACTTAATTATTTATAGGCTTTGGTGACAGACAAGCACCTATTATACATTGCACCTATTACAGGTACATACACCATATTTTTTTTCTCTCTTAATAATGAAAAAATATTTCAATATTTTTTTCAATTAATTTTAATTAAAACCGGTTAAAACCAGAATTATCATTTTTATATCAATGGATTATAAAAATATTCATATTTCAACAGTATGTGTTTTTGAAGTGAAACTTTTTTCTCGACATATGGGAGAAATTTTATATTATTGTAACGTTTTTCTGTTACGCGCCATTTTTATTTCTAAGTCACAGTTTGCCGTTACGCGCCATATTTATTTTGAAGTAAAACTACTTTGCGCGCATAAGAGTAAAATTTTTAAAGATAAAACGGGACGCTATAAACGCTGCACGAGAGAGAGACACACACACACAGAGAGAAAGAGAGAAAGAGATGGAGAGAGAATACACGCTATTGGTTGATGTATATAAACGAGATTTAAAAATTAGTTTGACAAAAAATTTTTTATAAATATATTCCTAATTACCGTCACAACTATTTAATATCTATATATATTTGCAAAATAAAAAAGGATATTTACCAAATGAAACATACTTAGCTAAGATCGGTCATCAAGATAGTTGTTATTCCGTCAATTCAAAAATGAATAAATAATACAAACCTTCAAAAAAAATAAACTATACAATTAATTATCAAAGTCCAAAAGTACTAGATAAAATTGCCAAATTTTAACGGATATTCTATAAATAATCAAATCTAAAGTGTTAAAGTCTAAAATTCTGATAACAAAAATAACCTAAATATACATCTCCTCTAATTTCCATTTGATTAAGAAATCATATGCAAATTTCTTCAAACTTCGACATCTGTATAAAATATTTATTTTGATACCTCATTTTCGAGTAAACAAAAGATGAATTGAAAAACGAAATCCCTGTTGCGTGTCACAGACAAAAAAAAATGTTAATTTCTTACGGATTGTTTGATTTCAAAATAAGATGAATAAAACTTTGTCTTTGTCAATTGTAACGTTGGTTATACTAAATTTGAATTTGGAACATAATTTTCGCTGACAGTCGTTTGAACTGTGAGGAATTCTGTAACGAGATGTTTATTGGAAATCTGGCAATTTACGAGTACAGCTGACTTTAAATTATTACGAATTGTATCGATATTCTATTCTGTAAAGCGTAATTCATTTAGCTTGATTTTTTAAAGAATTTACCGCGTTAAGAATAAATAAAGAAGTTAGAGAAAAAGTGTTCATATGCTGGTGGATAAAAAGAGTTGTTTTGAATTAAGAATTCATTGACATAAATAGTCATCATCATTCAGACTTTTGCTGGACATAGAAAATTCATTGCCATATGGAGGAGTTATTTCCATACTAGTCATGCTTGGCAAGCGTTTTGCGACCAACGTTTAGAAACCAACAACCGCTGGTCAGTGATTGTATTCCCAAGAAGAGTTGACCTCAGGCATATGGCCGGTCGCCGGGTGGGCCACTGAAGAAAAAGACCGCGTACCAGTGACCCACCCGCACGGGGTTGAGAGGTATATTTTAGGGCGGGTCTACGGGGGTCTTGCGCCGCTTTTCCTGTCGCCCTGGACGGATTAGCGGGGTTTGACGTGCGGTAGCCCGCCGCCAAAAAATGGCCTGTCATAAAAATATTACCTATAACTATTTGCAATATGTACAATGGAAGACGAGCACCTACATATTTTTTAATTACTATATTTTTTTATATTTTAAGATGAAAATCTTTAACAATATTAATTTTACAGCATAGCGATTATATTAAACTATATTAAAAATAAGCTTGTTAATTCTAAATTAATATCAGTCAATCATTTAAGTTAAAAAGGCATACGGTTTTCTAATTATAGAGAAGGTTCTATTCAATAACTTTTTCTCATACGACCGTTTTGATTTTCAATTCATTTTTTTTTCCAAATTCAAATTAATTTATTATATTTAAACCCTTCAAGGACACTTATATATTGCCAGTTCAATATGTACTCTTTTTTCATAGTACCTACTCGTACATATTGTAAAATTTATTGGCAGGTGGCCGGTCTTAAAACTTAAGACCGGCCGCCTGCCAGAACCTCAACCCTCCTTGGGAATGTAATTGTTGGCCAAACGGCATCAGATGAAGTTGGCCCAGGTCGATATAAGGCTCTTAGTCATCTTTTACGACATCCACGAGCAAAGTAAGGGTTGGTAGTATTCGTAGCCGCTACCACACATGTGTGTGTACACAGATGTGTACGCTAGTAGAAGTATAAGAAGAATTATATAATTCTTCTGTATATAATTGGTACTGAACACCTCCTAAACTAATGGAATAATATAAATAAATTTTGTGCGTATTCAGATGTATTTAAGAATAATTTAAATTAACTATTGAAATAAATTTAAATTAACTATTAAAATAATTTAAAATGATTGCAGCGTCACCTACTGGGTAGTAGGTGACGCTGCAATCATTTTAAATTATTTTTTTAAATTTATACAGAATATGTAATCCATCTATCCATCTATCAGCCCGTAAACGTCCACTGTTGGACATAGGCCTCCCTACGAGAATGTCATTCAACACAGTCTCACGCCACCTGCATCCAGCGGTTTCCTGCGACCTTGGTAATATCGTCAGTCCACCTAGTGTGGGATCGTCCTACGTTGCGCCGTCCGATTCGTGGTCGCCACTCGAGAACCTTTCTTCCCCAACGGTTGTCGGTTCGTCGAGTGATGTGGCCTGCTCATTGCCACTTCAACTTGCTAATTCTTCGGGTTACGTCAGTTACACCCGTTCTTCTACGGATTTCCGTATGCCGAACATGGTAAAATCCCAACAAATTACCAAAAAATATCGGTCTTATATAGAAGCTTCTTCTTCTTCTTCTTATATATTGGCAATCAGCTACTTATACGAGCTATTGTTGCCAGTGTCAAGTTATAAATATTTTCACATTTTTAGTCTTTCAGGTCAGTCATTGTCTAAGTCAAATTGTCGCCATTAACAGTGCAATGGCCACACTGTTAATGGTGTCTGTCTGTGAATGTGGGAATTTTGATGGAAAACGAAAACGTTGTAAAGCACTTTTATATGATATTCACTACATCCCAGTAGTTCTGCCGCTTCATATTACATAAAATGCCATCAAAATTATCTAATATAACACGTTAAAACACTAAGATACCGAATATAATACAAGAGCACCACATGACGTTTTCAAATTCCCGTCAAAAGTGAATATAGAAGCTTCTATTTTCTAATAACACTATAAAAAAAAAATATAATGACATTTTGAATATCAAATAGTCTTTTTTTTTACTATGCCAATGCAATATGAATTAAAAAAGTACATTAAAACGTTAGAAAATCTGCAAAATTAGTTTTATTTATATTGAAATATTATTTCTAACTCCATGCCGCGTTTATAGTGAGAATTTTCTCAGCTAAGGATAATTTCAAAGCAAAATAGTGCCGCTTTAATACCATCAAAGTTATAAGTAAAGAGATTTTCTTCCCTATTCTTCTAACAACGTTGTGACAACCCTAATAACAACGAGACGTCCATTATTTAGCCACGTTTGCGGAGTAAAGCGGCGAGTTATGGCTAGTTTTTACGAGCATGGGGCCCACGCAGCTTTCATTGTTACCCCATTCGAGGCGATAAACTTTATTAAACTTTATGATTATAGACAGGCCGGCTTAAGAAAAATGAAAAAATAAATAATAGGGTTCTCACAACATTTTAGGTTTTATCAGTATAAATATAGATTAAGGATTTATATAGTAATGGATTCGGAGCCACGCGGATATCGTAAAACTAGTAATATTACTGCGGCAAACTGAAAACTGGGAATAAAATGGTTTACGAACGCGTTTATATATATATATATATATATATATATATATATATATTCTGAATATATATATACATTTTATATAAAATATATATAATTCTGAATCTTGGAAACGGTACCAACAATTTTCTTGCATGCAGGGGTTCCGGGGACGACTTATCGATCTACCTAAGTTTAATTTGTAGAAAATATTGTTTTGTCAATATTTTCAAGTAATGAAAAAATATAATTTTGCGTTGGGTGAAAACTATTAAAATATGAAGGCAAATTTTGACGCTGTCATTAAGACACCTCAATTGGTTAATTGAGCAGTGTACTCGAGGCCGGTTCAAATACTGTTTCTCTTTTTTATTACTTTTCGATTTTTTTATTATTATTTAATTAATTATATTTAAATATATCTTCAAAACGCACTAAAGGAAAATACCGAGTGAAAGCACGGTCATCCAGGTATTAATATTTAACCGCCATATTTACATTTTCCCGTGTGGTGACGGAGTAAGAATACAATTCACCACCACCTATCTTACCCGTGGGTAATCATACGAGACGACTAAGGGATACGAAAGGCAGATAACATCTATGCAAGAGAAGGAAAACTCAAAACAAAACCCTATACCAACACGTCTGACCAGCGTGGTATAGTAAATCAATTTCACTCCCATTATGGAGGAGGCTCGAGACCAGTAGTGGGACTTATATGGGCTGAGATGATGATGATGATGATGATACATACATTAGCGATTACGAAACACATTATTGTAGCAATATATTACAAAAAGAAAATATTACGTAAGTCCTCCCGTGACCATGAACGCTGTGAAGTGTTGAAACGTAACGTCGAGAATAAAAATCAAATACAAACATGGTAGAATGGAGTTTTTGGCGGGAATCTAAAACGTCATGTGGTGCTCTTGTATTATATTCGATATCTTAGTGTTTTAACGTGATATATTAGATAATTTTGATGGCATTTTATGTAATGTGATGTGACGGAACTGCTGAGATGTAGTGAATATCATATAAAAGTGCTTTACAACGTTTTCGTTTTTCATCAAAATTCTCACAAGATACCATTAACAGTGTGGCCATAGCACTGTTGATGGCGACAATTTGACTTACTGACGGACAAATGACTAATCTGAAGACACTAAAAACTTGAAGATAATTATAACTCGACACTGGCAACAATGGCTCATTTAAGTAGCTGATTGCCAATACATAAAAATGAGAAGAAGAACATGATAGAATCAATAAAAATAGTTTTATTTAATAATAACGTACGTTTGAAAAAAAAAAACTACCCTATGAATTTTGTTTATATATTCTTGACATGTGGTGACAGAGTAAGAATATTCACGACCCCATTTCTTACCCGTAAGTGATCGTAAATGATGATTAGGGGATGTAATATGCATATAACATCTATACGACAGAAGGAAAACTTGTTAATAAAATCGTATACCAACACGTCTGACCAGCGTGGTATAGTAGGTCAATTCCCCTCTTATTGTAGAGAGAATTCTGCCTAGTGTCAGAGTTGAGACGATGATGATGATGAATACCTATTGTATCAAATGAATAATATTATTACAAAAAGAGTTTTTTATTACTTTATCCGGGGTTACTTTAAAATATTTAATTTTATTTTCAAGTATTAAAATATGAGTGAACAACAGAAATTTAGCATTTTACATATTAAGCTATTTATAAAAATTTATTTTACATACATACATACATATCATCACGCCATATCCCTTGCAGGGTAGGCAGAGAGAACAGAGTGCCAGAGAACTCTATCCTTGCATACTTCACTCGCTTCCTCAATTTCGGAGACTCTTCACTCCGCCTTCCTTCAGTACGTGACCAATCTGGTCTAGGTAGGTTAGAGGTACCTACATCCAAATTTAAATAAATCTAAACCTAAATTCTATATATCAAAATTTATTTTAAGAGCAAAAAATTATTATTACACGTAGAATGTGATCCATATTGCCACAAAAATTGGTTATCATAAGTCGCACTAGTCCAACATGTATCTTACATATGAGACTAGTGTGCCTTATTGACTACGTTTGGAATAAATTTTCAATAGATGTGAGTAAAAATATCCATTTTTCGCTCGTAAATAAATTTAAAACATCAATATCTTTTCTAATCTATATCTATAAAAGAATATGTTTGTGTATATGACATCGCTAACCACAGAAACTATTTGACCGACCATTATGAAAATTGGTATGTATGTATATATATTTTTCACGAAGAAGGTTTATATGCTATCCGCATTATGTAATTCGCCACAAGGCGGCGCTGCAATATCTTGACTTCTATAAAAAAAAACCAACGGACTGGGTATGCTAGTATCATTATAATATAGCTAATATCTTCGAATCTGAAGAAGGCATCATAATTAAAGACCAAATTACATATAAAGAACGGAGGCCTGACTGGGTGGGTTTGGGATTTGTATTGATAGGCAGCGGTTTAGCTACGCTTGGTATTGCAAAGGTCAGTGGGTGGCAGTGACACTTACCATCAGGTGTGCTGCTTGCTCGTTTGTTACCATAAGCAATGATAAAGAAGAAAAAATACAAACGCGATAGAATCCGTAAAAGTAGTTTTATTTCAAATGTGTAATACTCGCGTAAACATTAGAAGTCATTAAAGAAGAAAAAATTATAAAATAAAAATATACAAAGTTATCAAAAAGTTTTTATTGCTCCAGTATATAATTTCTATGCGATATTGGTACTTAGGTTGGTGGTACCGTATGTATTTTTAATATAACTTGGACGATAAAACTTGTGTCAAGTCCGTATTAATTTTGATTCGATGTGGCAAAGTTTTGTGAATATTACATTATCGCGAAGACGGTAGAAATATACTCTATATTATTCTGGTTCAATTAAAATTTATAAATAGCTATCTCAGTAGATGTTATCCGGTGCGGATTTTAATAAACTTGTTAAAATCTTTACTATTTATCTGAATTTAACTAATCTTGTACTTGTAATGTTTTTTATTTCTGAAATCTTTTTTATCATCATCATCAGCATCATCTCAGCTCATATATGTCCCACTGTTGGGCTCGAGCCTCCTCCTTAATGGGAGGGAAATTGACCTACTATACCACGCCGGTCAGAGGTGTTGGTATAGGGTTTTGTTTCGAGTATTCCTTCTCAATCTTTTCTATGTCTATAACAAAATAAAATTAAGACTTATTTTTGTAATGATTTTATTACTATCTAGCGACCTGACCGACCCATTATTTTTTGCTGCGGTCTATGGTCTGGTCACACCTTGCTAAACCCTTCCGGGGCGACATAGACCTGTCCCGCAATGTACCTCGTCATGCCGTGCGAGTAGGCCATCGGAACCTGGTCTTTGTCGTGGGTGGCATCTATATTTAAACTATCATTACAATAACTTAACCTAATGTGATAGTAAAGCGTTATTCTATTGCGCATTAATACCTTATCTGATAACAAATGAAAAACGAAATGGTTTTCTTGACATCACTCAACGAGCAAGAAAAAATATTAATACATTCGGAGATAGAACTAAGCGTATGCAGTGTGCGTGTCAATGGCACCCTCTGCAGCAAGTTGCTACATGTAATCGGCAGCGCCAGTAACTTCAGTCGACACCTTCGGTTCAGAAATTCATAAGGCACGTTTATCTGGAACATACCAAGGATTGCTGGTTTAGGCGTCCTCGTAGCATTTTAAGCTCATATGTAGCCAAGGCTACCTCGCATCTGACTTCCAATGTATAATATCTTATAGGTATATTATTAGATATCCCATGTACGCTATATATAAATTAAAGTAAAAGAAACTTAGAAATAGCGTCTACATACTTTTTCATAAAAAAAAAAATATTTTGATTCACTTGAAAATATGATTTCAGATTTAAAATATCATAAAATAATACAGAATGTTAAATATACTAAACAAATATCTATATATATATATTTTAATTCGGTCGCAGCCTTCTGCGAGGCAGTAGTCTCGTGGAAGGAGGCGGCGGAGCGCGTGCGCGAGGAGCGTCTCCTCGACGACGCGAGCCACCGCAAGCGACTGGGATGGCGTAGGCGCGATTACCTGCGTCTGATGCCGCCCTAGCTGAGGCCGCGGGTGACTGGACCGGGGAATTAGTCCATCACCCGCCAAGAGCCTGACCACGCGAGGAAGGACCGACGTCCTCCCCCTTGGGGCACGTCGCTCAAGGAGAGGGTACCGCTCAGGGGGTATTCCGTCGGGCCGGCCACTGACGACAAGTTCATGCTGCTCCGATGGCCAGTCCAACGACGAAGGCAGGGTTCACGGGTGAGTTACGAGTGTGCGTGCTTACGCCCCTCTGTCGCCCCGGAGTGGTGTGAGGAGTGCGCCAACCGTAGCCAACTTCCTAAAAAAAAAACAAAATATATATTGTAATCAAAGTATTCCTAGTAACTTGTACTTATAATAGTGGCAGAACTACACTGTTGACTGTTCTCTGTCTACAGCCGTGGGCCGGTTCGTCCGGGGTAGTTCCACACTCTCGCAGAAAAGCGACGCTGAGCAGTGGCGATATGCTGCTGTACTTCGTTCGGTGAGTGAGAGAGCCGGAAGCCCAACTTTCTGGGTGGGTTTAGGCTTATTGGTTAGTAGCAGTCTAGCTGTACCCCTGATATTTATGACAAAAGTCCATGGGTGGCAACCATTACCCTCAAGTGTGCAGCTTGCTCGTTTACCACCAAGAGCAATAAAAAAATTAGACAATAAAAGTTGTGTTATCTGCATCTGACATTTTAATAATTTTTATAATATTTTTTTAATCTTCTACACAAAAATTTCCATCAATTTCAAATTCCTCGATTATTATCCAAATCTCTTTCCAAAGCTTTCCATAAAACTAACAACAAAACCTCATTTTCGGGTATACAAAAACTGGAACAAAAGAACGAAATCCCTTTTCCTTGTCACAAAAAAAGAATGTTAATTCCTTCCGGATTGTTCGATTTTGAAATGAGATTTATGAAAGTTTGCTGTCGGAAATTGTGAGGTCGAAATACTGAATCTGTATTTAAATTTACGACGGCAGCTTATTAAAAGGATTTGAGAATGAATGGTTTATTGCCAATAATTATATTATAGAAAATTGAAAGTTATCACATACAGGAGACACATATATATATATATATTATATATAATTTTATTTATGTATAATACAGGAGACATACATATATATATATATATATATATGTCTCCTGTATTATACATAAATAAAATTAAAATTTCATAGACCGTATAAACATATTGTTGCCAGGTTACAGTAATGAAGTAACTAAATAGACTAATGGTGTACTTTTAAAACGGCTCTTACAATTTGAAATGGATTGGGCAATTAGAAAGGACTATGCTCCATAAAATCTATCTAATATAACCTGGAAAACACGATTTTGCAGAAAAGAAATATTCTGTGTGGTAGCGGCTACGAATACTACCAGCCCTTACTTTGCTCGTGGATGTCGTAAAAGACGACTAAGAGCTTTATAACGACCTGGGCCAACTCCATCTGATGACGTTTGGTCAACAATTACATTCCCAAAGAGGGTTAACGTCTTGCAGACGGCTGGTCATAAAACCAATAACTTTTACAATATATACTATGAAAGAAGAGTACATATTGTATCGATCCCAAGTAATTGGGATAAGAGTAGGAGAATGATGAGATGAGTATATAAAAATATTAAAAAAAATAGGTAGCAAAGAAAGCTTTTACAGAAATAGAAAAAAAATAGTAATATTATGAGACTGACAATATTATTATTTTTTCTACATATAACACAGAATTTATACAGATAAATTTTATGGGTATATCCATATAATCACCATCATTTCAACTCACATACGTCCAACTGCTGTCTCCTCGAAACGGCTTCCAAAATAAGGCGGAATTGACAAGTTGATATAAGGTTTTATTTCGAGATTTCCTTCTTTTGCCATTAGTTTCTTTTACGATCACCCATTATATCACACACTTCTTCTGAATATAAATGTTATTCTGCTCAGCCCATACACGTTCCGCTGTTGTCTTCCACTGTAAAAAAAAAAATGTCATACCACGCTCAACAAAATCGTGGGCATTAGTCATCTTTTACGACATCCATAGGCAAGAGAGGGAGTGATATATTATATTCTTAGACCGTCACTACGCACCAGCCTAGCCAGCCCAATGGCGATGGGGAGGGTATACTGAGGATTATGGGGCCACGCGCTGCCCATCCGTCGCCCCGCGTGGAACGGACGTTGTGTGTCCAGACCATAACCTACCAAAAAAGACCATCATCACGCTGATTATCCTTTAAGGTTCAACCATTTTGATTATAAGGTTTCAGCACCAAAATTGTTATACTAAACACCAGCCTGACCTGTAAATAACGTGAACTTGGTCTACTAGTTGAGTAGACCAAGTTTACATTGTCTAGAAAGGTTAGTAATGATTTCTAATGTTTACGCGAGTATTACACATTTGAAATAAAACTACTTTTACGGATTCTTTTGCATTTGTATTTGATTTTTATTTTTAATAACTGATCATAAAAAATATACAGTTTATATATATTATCATTTCTTTTTACTGGCTAAGAATTTGTATTAAAAATGTGGGTCAAAATCTAATAACTAATACTGTAGCGGGTAGATATAAATCTCTGTAATAACGATGACTTGTTGTACGTGAGATACCTTAGTCGTCCCTTGACCACAAACGCTGTAAAGTGTTTGATACGTCGTGAATTAAAAATTAAAAATTTTAATTAGTTTAAAACTTTCTTTCTCTCACATTCAAAATATTAAAAGTCGCTTTCATAATAAAAAGTATGAAATAATTAAATTATTTTCTTGTTCATTATTCGTACTTTACGGATTTGAAAAATATTAATAGATATTACGCAATGTAAAACTCTCCATATTTTTATTTTAACCTTCGATTTCATCTTACAAATGTTTTTATTATCTATCTTTTCCGTGAAATATCTTGGGCTCGATTGGGATTACGAAAATATTTTTATTGACACGCAACGACCAATTGGATTGACAAATACGAACCAATAAACACGTTACTTGGCAACACTGAGACATACAGCCGTAAAGTTCAAATAACCTTTAATCAATATTAAAAAGTAAACTTTTTTTTTCATTTCGTAATCGGATTTTATAAATAATTAAGCATATTAAGTGCTAAATTTCAGTAATTTAAATAACAAGGTTGTGTCATCGTTTAATACAATTTGTCGCCGCTTATTGTTACGTCGAAGGCGACCACGGGGTCAGTAAAGAGTGCGGGGAGGGCGCTCAGCTGTTATGCACCTCCACCGCACTCGCGAACACTCGCCGATCAACCTCCAAAACGCATACGCATACTTTTTATTGTAATCTTTTATCTATTTTAATATACAAATTTATATCGAGCGAGTCACTATTTATTTCTATGTTCCATTACCGAACATAAGTGGCGACCGTGACAGGACACTTTTTAATCGGTAGACCACTCAACTCTCTGCCAT
The DNA here is from genome assembly GCA_905163515.2 of Lymantria monacha. Classification (NCBI taxonomy): domain Eukaryota; kingdom Metazoa; phylum Arthropoda; class Insecta; order Lepidoptera; family Erebidae; genus Lymantria; species Lymantria monacha. The sequence goes on from LR991082.1 coordinate 4,946,748, forward strand.
CACCGTCCCTGCAGTCTACTAATGCAAGCCGTCTCGACAGGTTTCAGCGAATAGAGAAATTTAAGCAGCACTTTTGGCAGCGCTGGAGTCACGAATACATCGCAGAGCTGCAGACAAGGACAAAGTGGCGCAAGAAGGTCCAAAGCCTACAAATACAAGACTTAGTTCTATTAAAGGAGGAAAATTCTACACCCCTGTGCTGGCGTCTAGGTCGCATAAAAAGACTCTATACAGGAACAGATGGCGTAACGCGTGTCGCCGACATAGACACTGCAAGAGGGAGTGTACGACGCGCTTTAAATAGAATGGTGTTGCTTCCGCGCCCGGAAGAAATAGAGAAACTGGAAAGCAACTAAGCTTACGCAACTAAGCTTTCCAGCGCCGGGAGTATGTCGCCGCTTATTGTTACGTCGAAGGCGACCACGGGGTCAGTAAAGAGTGCGGGGAGGGCGCTCAGCTGTTATGCACCTCCACCGCACTCGCGAACACTCGCCGATCAACCTCCAAAACGCATACGCATACTTTTTATTGTAATCTTTTATCTATTTTAATATACAAATTTATATCGAGCGAGTCACTATTTATTTCTATGTTCCATTACCGAACACAATTCTAACTGTAAAGTTTGAAGTATTAAGCCTATAACAGTGTGTAAAACATTGTCGGGTAGATAGCATACCGTCACCTTAAGACGTAAATATAATACGGAGTGAAATTTGCATGTCCTACAATTAGTCGCGGTGGTGCAGTGGCAGCACGATTGGGCCGGAATCCCAATAGACGCGGGTTCGAATCCCGCTTGCGACATCATTTTTCATTTCGTAATCGGATTTTATAAATAATTAAGCATATTAAATGCTAAATTTCAGTAATTTAAATAACAAGGTTGTGTCATCGTTTAATACAATTCTAACTGTAAAGTTTGAAGTATTAAGCCTATAACAGTGTGTAAAACATTGTCGGGTAGATAGCATACCGTCACCTTAAGACGTAAATATAATACGGAGTGAAATTTGCATGTCCTACAATTAGTCGCGGTGGTGCAGTGGCAGCACGATTGGGCCGGAATCCCAATAGACGCGGGTTCGAATCCCGCTTGCGACATCATTTTTCATTTCGTAATCGGATTTTATAAATAATTAAGCATATTAAGTGCTAAATTTCAGTAATTTAAATAACAAGGTTGTGTCATCGTTTAATACAATTCTAACTGTAAAGTTTGAAGTATTAAGCCTATAACAGTGTGTAAAACATTGTCGGGTAGATAGCATACCGTCACCTTAAGACGTAAATATAATACGGAGTGAAATTTGCATGTCCTACAATTAGTCGCGGTGGTGCAGTGGCAGCACGATTGGGCCGGAATCCCAATAGACGCGGGTTCGAATCCCGCTTGCGACATCATTTTTCATTTCGTAATCGGATTTTATAAATAATTAAGCATATTAAGTGCTAAATTTCAGTAATTTAAATAACAAGGTTGTGTCATCGTTTAATACAATTCTAACTGTAAAGTTTGAAGTATTAAGCCTATAACAGTGTGTAAAACATTGTCGGGTAGATAGCATACCGTCACCTTAAGACGTAAATATAATACGGAGTGAAATTTGCATGTCCTACAATTAGTCGCGGTGGTGCAGTGGCAGCACGATTGGGCCGGAATCCCAATAGACGCGGGTTCGAATCCCGCTTGCGACATCATTTTTCATTTCGTAATCGGATTTTATAAATAATTAAGCATATTAAGTGCTAAATTTCAGTAATTTAATTAAAAAGTAAACTGCCAAAAACTTACCGCCATAATTATATTAATATATTAAGTTTTACTTACTTTGTCTACGTAATATCTGACGTCATTCTCCTTCCTACTCTTATCCCAATTACTTGCGGTCGATACAATGTGTACTCTTCTTTCATAGTAAATATTGTAAAAGTTATTGGCAATAGTTTTATGATCGGCCGCCTGCCAGACGTCAACCCTCCTTGGGAATGTAATTGTTGACCAAATGGCATCAGATGAAGTTGGCCCAGGTCGTTATAAGGCGCTTAGTTGTCTTTTACGACAACTACGCGCAAAGTGTGAGTTTCAGTACTTGTAGTATTTGTAGCTACCACACAGCATTAAAATCATAACTGACTTCTACGTTAAAAATTTTAATTATTTGGTTTGAGTGAAAATTCCATTCATATTCATCCATCAAACTATAGAAGTCCACTGTTGAACGTAGGACTCTCTATGAGACACTCAGAACTATCGCATGCTATTTACATCCAACGGCTTCCGAGATGCGACTTGTGAGACATCATCAGTTCATCTAGTGTGGATTCATCCTACGCTGCGTCATCCGATAAGTGGTCGCCAATCGAGAACTTTTCTTCCTGGGTTGTCTTTCTGATGAACAATATGGCCTGCTGTATAGGTTACACCCGTTCTTCTACTGATTGGTTTGAAATGGAGTTTACCTTCTCTTATATTGATATTTGACTGTGTCCCCGAATTGTCTCCTACGATCTCTTATGGTAAGAAATGTGATGTTAAATTGTATTCTAGTGCCGTCACCACACGAACACTGCAAAATTGAATCTCCTATTTCACACCTTTAAGGGATAATTTATAAATACTGAAACATAAATTCAGTAAATTTATTTTCACCAAAGATATTATTAGTGTTTATTTTCAAGACAATGGAATTATTTATTTTTTATATTTAGAAAATTATCATAATTTCAGCTCATTAAAGTCCAACTGAGTGATGGCAACAACGAATACTGCCAACCTTTGCTTTGTAGCTATCGCAAATAACGATGCAAAGTTTTACATCAACCTAGGCTGAATCTAACGCCCTTTGGTCAACAATAACCTTCCCAAGAGAGTTGACGTCAAACAAACGGCCGGTCATAAAATTATTGCGAATATATACGATGCAAAAAGGTACATATTGAGTCGATCCCAAGTAATTGGGATAAGAGCAACGTGATGACGATGACCCCATTTTTTTTTTTTTTTTGGTTAGGCTATGGCCCAGTCACACGTCGCCCGCACCGTCCGGGGCGTCTCACCGAAGAGGATTTCCTCTCGCAGTCGCCCCGCCGCCTTCTGCGAGACAACTATGTCGCAGAAGGTGGCGACCGCGTCCCAGTTCCTGACGCTGTCGAGCATCGCCTTAGCGACGGTCGGCACCGATGATCGCGCCGAGTTCACGGCACTGCTCTGCCCAGGCCACACAGACCTCGAGCGTGTGCTACGCCGTGTCCTCGTCGCAATCGCAGTGGTGGCAGAACGGTGACCTCTCCCTCCTCACGACCGTGTGCAGGCCCCGTCAAGACCTGCACCAGTCGGAAGGAAAGGACCCCGTGCTTTCGACCCAACCACTCCATCAGCACCGGCCGGAAGGCCTCGATGGTCCGAACACCGAACCGAGGTCTTTCCAGCTGGATTGCCCAACGGGCAATAACGTCACGGCGGGCGTCGCCCCGCCAGGCGGCCATCTCACTAAGCGAGACGGTGCCGCCCCCTGCCCGCGTCACTGACACCCGCCGGTACAGTCCGGCGAGCATCTCCGCCTCCAACGATGATCCCATAGTGAATTTTATTTTTGCTCAGGTACCGCACGAATGAATCATTCCAAGACAATGCCGCTGCCCAATATCCTGGCGCATTCTCAACCGATTTGATGACTCTCATGAAAATTAAGATATGGTGACACATTGTATTCTTAAATCAGCACCACATGGAGAACACTATAAGAAAGATAAAGAAGATATTGTATTGAAAGTCTTTTATTACATCAGCCTCAATTTATGCCAGTGTGTCGTTTCTTACAACCTATGTATCCGAAAACACTTGAACGCCTCGGACCCTGCAAACTTGATTTCACGATTTAATCATGAAAGTTTTTGAATAAACAATTTTGAGAATCATATAAATACCTACTGTTACATAAATATTATCTAACTATTATTATGTAAAATGTGAAGTTCTGGGAATGCGAATGTTGAGCTAAGCTGTTATTTTAATTATTATTTTTTTTGTTTCTCAAACGCTATGATGGGAATGCTTTATATTAATTAGCTTGCTGTACTTATATTATCATCATCATCATCTCAGCTCATATATATGCCACTGTTGGCCGCCTCCATAATGGGAGGGAAATTAACCTACTATACCACGCTGGTCAGAAGTGTTGTTATAGGGTTTCGTTTCGAGTTTTTCTTGTCTTGCATAAATGTTATATGTCGTCTCTTACGATCATTCACGGGTAAGATAGGGGGGTGGTGAATTATATTTTTACTCCGTCACCACACGGATAATAATTTTATTAAATTTTTTAAATTAATCCTGATTTATAAATACCATTTTAATTTTATATCACAAATAGTTGAAATGCAAAAGGCTTTTAGTAAATTCAAAATACGTGTTTACCGATTGTAATTATTCATACGGTAATCTGCGAACATAACGGAAATATTACTATACAATTGTTAAATATTATAACTTTATAGTGGAGATATAATGCTGGATTTGCATAAATACAGGTATTGAATAAAATTATAATAAACTAACAACTTTAAAGAATAAAAAAAACGCTATAATCTATACTATTAACTGGTAAACCGATTTTGTTCGATTCATCATTCTACTACTACTTACTCTTATCCCAATTGCTTGGGATCGATACAATATGTACTCTTCTTTCATAGTACATATTGTAAAAGTTATTGGCAATAGTTTTATGACCGGTCGTCTGCCTGATGTTAACCCTCCTTGGGAATGTAATTGTTGACCAAACGGTATCAGATGGAATTGGCCCAGGTCGTTATAAGGCTCTTAGTCGTCTTTTACGACATCCATGAGCAAAGTAAGTGTTGGCAGTATTCGTAGCCGCTACCACACAGCATATTTCGACTATACTGTCAAAATTACTGAACCGATGGCAATAATATTTATACCATAAGATGCAGTGTGTTTCGGAGAAGGTTTTAGTATATAATATTTTGGTGATTACTTATTTGGAAAGGAGGGGCAGTGGGCGCTCCACAGCTACTTTATACTAATAAATAGAGAACTGGTTTTTGTTGTTCAGTTATACTTTTTTTTTGGGTAGGCTATGTCCCGGACGCGTATCGCCCGTTTTGTCCGGGGCGACGGAAGGGCAGCACGTGGCCCCATAACCCACCGTATTCCCTCCCCATCACCATTGGACCGGCCACTGGTACCACTTCCTTGCCATCCGTAGCCAGCCTGGCGGGGGTTGTTCGGTTATACTGCGAAAACTACTGAACCGATCTGAGTAATGCTTACATTAGAAGATGTAGCATATTTCGGCGAAGGTTTTAATATATGATATGTTGGTGATTACTTATCCGAAAAAGGGGATATATAGAATCTGGGTGGATTTTGGTTGGTAGATAGCGACCTAGGAGTAGTTGTAACTTTAGTATTACAGGTGTATCGCTTTGGGTGACTGGACTGGGGAATAGTCCGTCACCTGCAAAGGTTGACTGCGTGAGGGCCACGCCCCAGTAACTAGCGAGGCATCGATGGGGAATAGTACCCGAAAGGTTAATCCGCTGGCCTTGCCAAGGATGTTGAGGAAGCGGTAGCGGTGGCCGGCCCAATGGCGATGGGGAGGTAATACGGTAGATTATAGGGCCACGCACCGCCCTTCCGTCACCCTGGATTAAGCGGACGGCGTGTGTTCAGACAATAGCCTAAAAAAAACACAAAGGAGTCATGAGGACTGCTGACAGAAGTGAAAAATAAAACCTATAAAAAAGTACTAAAAAAATAAAAAATCGTGCCCCATGGAGTACGTATGGGTGTGACTATACCATAGCCAAGTCTCGAAAAATAACTATTAAAAACTATTGAATAATTAATAATAACAATTCTTACATATAAATTGAATTTAATAAACATAGCAATCCAGTGGTGAAGAGCAGCTGACTGTATCTTTTCTCGATCGGGTATACTCGGCGGTTCCGAGTTCACCCGATCAAGCCTTTCACCTCAGAGCGTAACAGATGAGCCTCACTTACAGCCTACTAAAAAATCTGTGTGCGGTGCGCCGAAAGAAGTTTTCACTTCAAAAATATTTTCTACTTTAGGTAGTGAAAAAATTGTTAAAAACCTACTCGAAATCGGAATATTCAGATTGAATATATAATATTTAAAAAATACAAAAGCATATTTGTTGTAAGCATATTTCGCAGATGGCGCACATATTGCACTTTATGCTGTATAAACATAAAAAAATGTCAACAACAGTTTTATTCTGCGCAGTTAGAAGTGTGGTGAATTTTATGCAAAACAGATTATGCTAATAGTCGTGATAAGTGGAATATTTTAACAGCATTTCCTTTGCTTGTTTGTTTTTTCTTTCATTATCGCGTCGTTATTTTTGTGGAATTAAATTATTGTTAGTGATTTTATTATCTCTTGTATTTGATTTTTACTTCGCTGACGTTTTGAACACTTTTCAGCGTCCATTATCACAGCAGGATTTTTTGTTATAATTTACAATAATGAGTCCATAGTTATATATTAATACTAGCCGTTCCAGCAGACGTCGTCCTACCCGGAAAAGCTTTAAGCGATATGCCTACAGCAGCGCCACTTACCAGGTCCAATTGTGTTTTGAAATCATTCAGGGACCCATTGGAATACACATAGAAAATTTCATCACAATCGGTACAGCCGTTTGACATACCGACAACGGCGCCACCTACCGAGTCTAGTAGTGAATCTAAACCATTCTCGAATCCCTTTGAACACACACAAAACATTTCAAGAAAATCCGTCCAGCCGTTTAGGAGGAGTTCAGTGACATACACACGAACACTAGAATTGTATATATAAAGATGGTGTGTGTGGTAGCGGCTACAAATACTACCAGCCCTTATTTTTCTGTTTCCTTTCATACTCAACAACTGTCCCTTAAAGCTGTGAAAAAATTAAACTTCTAAGCCAATGTAATCAAAAGATACAGGCGTTTATGCCGCAAATTTTCGACCCTCGCAAGGGAATCAAAACCTACAGGGTACTTCCCGTAAACTCAGAATCTTGAAATTTAGTACGAAGCAACGTCTTATAGCATAGATAAAGGGTAATTTGCGAACACCGTATATTTTTAATTACATCATATAATAAAAATATTTTTAACAATTTTAAACTTACTACCCCTTTCCTCATGAACGCGTAGAGGTATTAGATTGAAATTCATATCAAATACTCAAATCTATAAGACCTTCAAGTTTTAATAAAATCAAACTTCTATGTCAACGCAATCAAAAGAAACAGCAATTTAAGCCGCATATTTTGAAACACGCAACTACTCGCAAGGGAATCAAAACCTAAACGGTACTTCCAGTCGACCTAAAATTTCGCATGAAGCAACGATTTATAACATATATAAAGAAAAAATTCCGAAAACCTTAAATTTTTAGTTACATCACATATTTTTTTTAGTTTTACGGAGCCCTTCGTGCGCCAGTACAACTCGCACTTGGCCGATTTTTTATTCTTATTCCTTATTAAATAATAATAATATAATAATATTTATTTATTACTCCTTACAAATCAGGTTATACATAGAACAAGAAATTATGCTAATGAATGTGTTAAAAATGTTATATACATATAATAAAATCATTGCATTATTCGATCTATTTGATAGCCGCGGCTTAAGAAAATCACACTATCTCATAAACCTCTTAGAATATCTCGCAATTTAATCAAAATTGAATTACGTTATCAGGCAATAAGAACTCATGAATTTAAACACGATTCATACGATTCAATTCAGTGTTGAATGTTCATTTTTCTTTTTGAATATTTCATAAATTCATGAATAAGATAATGGATACTAGCCAGTTGAATAAGTAGATAGTACTCCAAAGGATATATTGGTCTCGTAGAAAATCTCTTTGCAATCAAAAGAATATTAAACTGTCAATCATTGGCTTGATGTACAAGCCAAAAGTGAAAACTTCTTGTAAACATTACTTTTGGTTTGTTTAGTAATATTTAAGAAGTGTTTTTTATTAGTCTAGTAAGCATTTTTTTAAAATAAAATATTTTTTAAAGGTTCTATCGCGTTTGTATTTGATTTATAATTTTCCGAAGTTTCGAATACATTATATCATATTACGCGATATTATGTCATACTACATCATATTACGTCGTATTATCTCATATTACGTTGTATTACATCATATTATGTCATATTACGCGATATTATGTCATATTACATCATATTACGTCGTATTATAACATATTACGTTGTATTACATCATATTATGTCATATTACATCATATTATGTCATATTATTTTTTTTTATTATTACTTATGGTGGCAAACGAGTAAGCAGCACACCTGATGGTAAGTGTCACTGCCGCCCATGGACCTTTGCAATACCAAGGGTACAGCTTAGGCCGCTGCCTACCAATAAAATCCCCAAATCCACCCAGTTGGGCTTCCGGCTCTCTCGCTCACCGAATGAAGTGCAATAGCACATTGCCATTACTCAGACATCCATCTTCTACGAAAGTGTGGTACTACCCCGGACGGACCGGCCCGCGGCTGTAGACAGAGAACAGTCAACAGCGTGGTCATACCACAATTACGTCGTATTATATCATATTACGTCGTAAAAGATCATATTACGTTGTATTACATAACATTACGACATATTACGTCATGTCTCATTATATTAAGTCATATCATATCATCATCATCGTTCAGCCTTTTCAACCACTACTAGATATGGCCGCCCTCATACTTCACGCGCGTCCTGTGCTGGTCGCATCCAACGATTCCCAGCAACCTTCACTAAATCGTCGATCCACCTCGTACATCGGGCGTCCTACACTGCTCGAGACCCTTTCTTCTCTATCAGTTTATTAACTGATTGCAAACCGAATGATATTCCATATGAAAGACTCTTCATGCTGTAACCGACATTTATCCATTTTTCTGCAGATTTCCGTATTTCGGATCATATCTCGCAAAGAAATCCCAAGCATAGCCCACTCCATAACACGCTGAGCGACTTTGAACTTAGTCATGACATAAATGCGCCTCATGCCGCCCTAGCCGAGGCAGCGTGTAACCAGACCGAGAAATAGTCTGGTCGAGATGACGGGGCGTCGACATGAGAGGATACCCGTGAGAGTAGACCACCGAAGGCCACTAAAGAAAAAAACCGCATGCCAGTGACCCACCCGCACGGCGTCGAGACAGATATGTAGGGCGGAACTACGAGGTCGTGCGCCGGTTCTCTGTCGCCTCGGACGGATTAGCGCGGCGTGACGTACCGTAACTCACCGTCAAAAAAAGGCATGACATAGATATACAGGTATCTGTAGATCTCCGCGTAATATTTATATATTACAACATATTACAGTATATTACGTCGTATTACATCAAACTATGTCATATTACGCCATATCTACACTATCTATCAGACTCAGTGTGGTTTGTCAGTACATAAATTGCTTTAATAGTCACAAACTTCGTGCCAACATTCCAATCGCAATTGCTTTGAACTTTGACCTGTAATAGTCTGTACTGGTAAACTAATTTACCTGAATGTTAAATAATTGTATTATTGTTTCGCTTGAATACACAAGTCGTTAAACAAAACAGGTTGAATCTGAACAACGGTTGGAATTGCTTATGAAATAATTCATAAAATTTATTATCACATATATTAATGTATAAAGCTTATTTACAGTCTATATATAATACCATAGTTTACCATTTGCCGTGTAATGACGAAATAAGAATACAATTCACTATCCTCTATCTTACCCGTGGGTGATCGCAAGAGACGATTGAGGGATGTAAAACGCTTATAACATCTATGCAAGAGAATGAAAACTCGAAATAAAATCCTATAACAACACTACTAACCAACGTGGTATAGTAGGTCAATTTCCCTCCCATTATGGAAGAGGCTTGAGCAGAACAGTGGGACATATATGAGCTAACATGATGACAATATTATAAAGTTGAAGCACAGTTGCCGTAGTTATTAGGATAACAATATTCATTAGCGGTAGGACCACGCTGTTGACAGTATCTGTCTACAGCCGCGCGCCGATCCGTCCGGAGTAGTACCACATGAGTAAATAAACGTACAGAGACCAAGCTTCTAAGGAGCGAGCAAAATTGTTACCTATTCTGGTAGGGTTGGCACATGAGGATGAAAATAAATACACAAAACGTTTGTCAGCTTTTTTATGTATGGATATTTTTTTAAAAATTGCTTACTATAATTAGTTTTATTTTTTTGGAATTTTTAATAATTTGTTATATGTCTTCTGTCTGTGATCTGTATAGGGGATCCGAACAGCAAAGAATAGGATAGAATGGAGATCTTTAGAGGAGGCCTTTGTCGGAAGACAAGTTGAAGAATAAATACCGTTTGCCTATTGTAAAATTCTATAACAGTTAATAAATAATTAGTTAATAAGTTTAGGCACATATACATTTTTGTAATTTAAACTAAGAATCAACAATAAAGGCTTATTATTATTATTATATGTCTTAATCGAATGATAAATTCTAAATCTAATATAAAGTTTTTTTTTAAATAATCAATGAGAAAGCATGGCATATCAAATTTACAATCTTGTATACGTTTTAGTATATCACTACCAATATTAACAATATTTATTTTTAGATCGAAATATTCTCGAAATTTCTTCTCAAGCAATTCAACAAATGCGATGAAGTTGTCAGGAGGTATTATTAAAAAACCCAATTGTATACTGCTTTCGTTAAAGTCTTTGTAACAGCTGAAAAAAGAGTCTTTTCCCATGTTGTTCATGCACACAGTACAATAAACCATAATTATAGTCTTTCTAATTAATTCAAATTTAAACAAACACGCACGACGCGATGCACAGCGAGCGGTCAGTGAGCTCTTTGTTTGAGCACTGGCCGAACCAGCATAAACAGGTTTCGTTCCGTACGTGACGAACCGCCAGTGCTCACGCACACATGCGCATCATACTTGTAGTGATGTACCTACCGTGGCGCGGTTGTTTGAATGTTTGTCTCTGTACGTTTATTTACTCATGTGGTAGTACCACACTCTCGCAGAAGATCGACGTCTAAGTAATGGCAATGTGCTATTGCGCTTTGTTCGGTGAGCGAGACAGCCGGAAGCCCAATTGGGTGGGTTTGGGGTTTATATTGATAGGCAACGGCCTAGCTTGGTATTGCAAAGGTCCATGTGCGGCAATGACATTTACCATCAGGTGTTAATTAAAAAAAAAAACTATCATGGGTTCGTCCATTTCATCCTCACAGTGACCTAGCAAAGAAAACAACAGGGAGAAAAGTAAGCGTCTCTCTTCCATGTAAGTCTATATATCCTTAATTAAATATTACAATTATGAAGTTAGATTTAAATCAAAGTATTAAATTCCTAAATAACTTGAACACCATAGAACACCACTTATTCAATTTTGCCACCTCAAAATATGTATATAAGTAAGGTAATTTTTCTTCGGGAGCTTTGCAAATGAACCAAGAGGGAGGTTGTGATACGAGCCTCAAAATTGCCTTGTATGATTAAACATCGGATTTACAAGACGAATGCTGAGCCTACAAGATGTATGGCGGACCGTAAGAGTACGTACTTATTAGTAAACGTGCTTTTGTACTTAATTATATTATAAACTGCTTCTTTAGCTGATAAATTTATGTGCGAATTAAATTTAGAGATTGTCGTTCGAATCTTTGGTAAGAAAAAGAATTATTGTATGTTTTAAAAAATTTTATATTAGAGGTTCTGAATTTTCGAAAGTTGTATTTAACGCCATCTATTATTAAAGTTAAGCTTTTTTATCTAATATCTGATAAAAAGTGTGCTTATCAGCATCGTATTTTTTTAATTTTATATTTATTAATTGCAGACTTTCCGTGTAGTGACGGAGTAAGAATAGAATTCACCTTGGTAAGAAAAAGAATTATTGCATGTTTTGAAAAATTTTATATTTCAAGTTCTGAATTTTCTAAAGTTGTATTTAACGCCATCTGTTATTAAAGTTTTACCTTTCTTACTTTTAGATGTTTTTTTATCTAATATCTGATAAAAGGCGTGCTTATCAGCATCGTACTTTTTTTTATATATATTTATTAATTGCAGTCTTTCCGTGTGGAGACGGACTAAGAATACAATTTACCACTCCCTATCTTACCCGTGGGTGATGGTAATGGACAACTAAGGGATGTAAAAGGCATATAACATCTATGCAAGAGAAGGAAAATTCAAAACAAAACACTATACCAACACGTCCGACCAGCGTGGTATAGTAGGTCAATATCCCTCACATGAGGAGGAGGCTCGATTTATTAGCTGAGTTGATAATGATGATGTTGCAGGCTTCCTAATTATTTTTTTCCCTATCTTTCTTTCTAGTGACAAAGAAAGAATACAATGTGTTACTACCCCTTATTTTCTCGTAAGTGATTGTAAAATATAACTATGAGACATAAGCAGGTAACAAGACAGTAGGAGAAGGAAAATTCGAACTACAACTCTATACAAACCCATCTTTCTAGCGTGGTATAGTAATTTAATTCCCTTGCCATTGTAAAGGCTCGAACTCAGCAATGGAACGTTTGTCTTAAGATGCTGATATCAAATATAAAATACGAGATTAATTAATATCGTATAATCATGACAGACATATATTTGACGGAGTAAGAAGACAGTTCAGGCCCCTCCTTTGATATCCGTAGCTATTGTAAAAGACGGAAACAGCGATAGATGAATGTAAAAGACAGTTCTATGTTAATGCAATACTACTTTACTACTTTCTTTTACTTTGCTCGTGGATGTCGTAAAAGAAGAGTAAGAGCTTTTACATACATACATATATGTCATCACGCCATATCCCTTGCAGGGTAGGCAGAGAGAACAGAGTGCCAGAGAACTCTATCCTTGCATACTTCACTCACTTCATCAACATTCATAATTCTCTTCATACACGCTCGCCGGTTTCGGAGACTCTTGACTCCACTTTCTTTCAGTACGTGACCAATCTGATCTAGGTAGGTGAGTCTTGGTCTCGCCCGGTAACTACATCCTTCCACTTTCGCATTGTATATCTTCTTAACCAGACATTCGTTCGGCATTATTTCCACATGTCCGAACCATTGGAGCATTTCCTTTCGCATCTTTACACCAATACTCTAGTAAGAGCTTTTCATCGACCTATGCCAACTGCACCTGGTGCCGTTTCATCAACAATTTCACTCACGTCAACATTCCCAAGAAAAGTTGACGTGAGACCGATTGCCGATCATAAAATTATTGCCAATAACTTTTGCAATATGTACTAATATACATTGCATCGACGACAAGTAATTGGGATAAGAGTAGGAGAATAAGTGTATTCTGTTGTAGTGCTATTTGCTTCTTCTTCTGTCATTTACTTCTCAATTTTTACTATAGAGTTAGAATAGGAAGGGGTGGTGACTATTGTATTTTTACGCTATCATAACAGGAATTATTAATATTAAGTATATAATTTTGACTATCAAGCGTCATATTTACAAAGTTGCATATATCTATAATACTAAAGTTATTATTAAAGGAGAATTTATCGCTACAGCTTTAGACAGTGAATGCACCTTCGTTGCCAGCAATTAAACCTTAGTTATGGCGTCGTAAGTAAACCTTAGGAAATATACGGAAGACTATATAAATGTGCTTAATTAATAAAGAGAAAGAAAATATAGAGATTTTTTTTATTTTTTTTAGACCCCTCTTTGCACTAAGGAAGTAATCCTTATATTGCGGGGGATTTTACAAACTTACAATTGCGAAGACAAATTACATTCGATACAACATATATTGTCCTGCTTTGGAATCGAACCCACAGCAATGACATGGAAAATCGATATCTTTACTACGCCATCTGTGCAGACATAATTTTTATCTTTTATCTTCACACCAGCCCATCAATGTTCACTGTTGGGCATAGGGCTTAAAATTAAAGAATAAAAATGCCATAATCGCTACTAAATTTCGTGTATTCCATGGTGTTTTTTAAAGAACTTTTCGATAGCATAGGACACAAAAACTTATCCTAATTTCGGTTGATAAGCAGCCTAGCTGTACCGCTGGTATTACAAAGGTCTACGAGCGTCAACAACATTAACATAAGGTGTGTTGCTTGCTCAATTGTCAACATTGCCAATAAAAAACTAGCTAGCTCTGCGGCTTTCTTTGGATTGATATAAATTGTGTTAAATAATTTTCGGTCTCACGAGTACAGTACTTTTCTTAGAGGTTAAAGATGCTGTCTTTTTAAAAAAAACACTCTATGGTTTAGTTATATGCCGCTCAAACCACCCGAGGTTGCGGAAGGAATGACGTGCAACCCCAAAAACCTGCCGTACGCTAACCTTTCTGTGGCAATTTTGACGATATCGAGTCATTGGTTACGATTACGAACGATACCTTACATCAGTTGTTATATATGTATGACGTTTAACAAATTTTCAAGATAATTGGTTGAATAATTATAGGAAGTGTATCAACCAAATAAAGAAATAATCAAACATTCACGTTTGTAATATTAGCTAGTATTTGACTGCACCAGATCTATGTAACAAATTTCACGTTGACTCTCTTAGGCTTTCCTTCCACGATTTTAGTTTACTCGATAAATTTTAAAAAAAAAGTGTGGATTTTTTGTAGACTAATGTCCCTTTTCAACAGTAACACCTAAATTCTAGGTTACTATATAGCAATCTTTGTTGAAAATTGATATTTAAATTACTTTAGATGCCTTCTGGGCACATTACCGGTGGACAATGATGCGGAGGAATTGTTCAATGCCTGATTGTGCATTTGTTTTTTTTTTTATTTATTTTTTTATTCGTTATTCTATTTTCTCCTATTTTCTGTAAATATTTTAATTTAAAACTTAGCGTTAAATGTAAATATTAATTTTATATCTAAAACTCTGATAGAATTGATAAATTTATTATCATAATAAAAAAAAATTAATAACTTTAGATGTTACCTGAAATTTAAATGTTTGTATAAAGACAGGGCCATATAGTGTCTAAAATCCATTATGGCGTTTTCTGCTGTTTAGAATAGGAAGCCTACCACAATGTGTATGGAAATAATAAAGACTAAGAGAGTTATGGTGCCAGACGTGCAATTAAACAAACACAGTTAACTCAGTACTAACGTACCCTATAAATGCATATGTCACAATTACGTATCGCAATAGAAATTTGATTGAAATTGTAGTTTTCTTTTCTATTCATTTTTTGATAAAAACAGCATTTAAAAAATGGTTTAATGAAAGCTTACAATTGATATACTCCGAATCCTAAGAAAAAGTGTCTCGAAAAATGTATCTTAAGAAATTACTCTCAAAAAATACCAATATATTAAAATTTTGTTAATAGAAAATTTAACACGTTTAAAAAAAACTGCAGAAACACCTTGTATTCTTCTAAATTCAAATTATTGGGTAATAGGTAGCTTAATTAAATTTCTATAGCAAATGTATAAAATATATTAAGAACTATGTCGAACATATTTCGCATGCTCTCCACATTAATCTGCATCTGCATTAAACAAATCGCCATTTTGCGAGAATGGGCTAGAATACGCCTCATTAATTAACTTCAAACGCTTATAACTTATTTGTGTATTTTTTTAATACACTTAAACTTTTTTTAAAAACTAATAGTGAATAAAATATTATTCATTCATCATCACAGCCCATATATTTCCCACTGTTGCGCTCGGGCCTTCTCCGCAACAGAAGGGAAATTAACCTACTATACCACGCTGGTCAGACGTGTTGGTACAAGGTTTTGTTTTGGGTTTTCCTTAGCTTGCATAGATGTTATATGCATTTTATATCCCTTAGTCGTCTCTTACGATCACCCACGGGTAAGATAGGAGGTGGTGAATTGTATTCTTACTCCGTCACCACACGGATAAAATAAATAAAATTATTAATGACTTAATACGTTGATAGTAGTCAACCATCTAATGTATTGCACATAGAAATAGCTTTTACAGTATATAAAAGAAACCTTGAAAGTGGTAAATCAGAAATAAAAAATTATAACCGGAGATCCTTTTACTAAATGTGGAAGAAAAAATTACCTTTCTTAAATTCATATATAATTTCTATGCTATTAACTTGTTTTACGTAATTGCTGACCTTTTAAATTCGTGCCAGTTAACACAATGCCCTGTTTCTTAAATTTTATTATCAAATGCCTTCTGTATGAAAAGCTAATCTTTATATATCATTCTTCTGTGGGTGTGTATATGACTAAACGCCTCCTAAATAGCCGGACCCGAATTTGATGATTTTTTTTGCGATATTCAGGTGGATTCAAAAATTTAAGATTAAAAATTTAACCCGATAGATGGCACTACCACGGTAACCCCTTTTTAAATTAATACATAACACCGTTTTATCGGTCAGCCAGTGTATATGAACATATACTATTAAGTAACAAAACAAACCATTGCAATTGCTATACGTAATAGCTCTCAATAAAGCTTATTCAAATTAGTTACACATTTAACTATATTCAATTAAGGAGTGGCAATTGTGGTATTGTGATGTTGGAATACTACGACTGCGCAGATGACGTAACGGTAAGTGGTAATCTTTCGCGCTATTTGTAATGGATTCCATATCCACGAAAGATATTTTTTGTATAGTCCACAAATTATAATTTTTATCTGTGTCACTTAATTGTTTTTTGTGAAGTGTTGTATAAAAATCCTGACCATATACGTACGTTCCACTTTTGGGCTCGAACTTCCTGAGGTAAAATTGTAGATAATATTTTTTACCCGACTGCGCGACGCAAAGGAGTGGTATTGTGTTTAACAGTCTATTTAATATATATTGTTTGTATGTCCCTTATAAGCACTATATAGACCAAACGCCTGCACCGATTTTTATGATTCACACGTCAATCGATTCCTCTTAGTCAAGCGAGTGTCACTAAAGATATGACATTAGTGAAAATTCAATATGGCGACTACTGGATGCCATATTGTGAAAATAGAAAAAATTAAAGTTAACAAACTATATCAAATAGGGTATCGTTGAATAGGTATTTAAACATCATTTTTAGTTTTCTCTCAACATTTTTCGATTCGACTGACCGTTTAGGATCTATATCGATTTAAAGTTTCGTAACAACTTTTCTCACATATAGGTTTTTAGACAGTAGAAATTTACGATAAAAAGACGAAAATTTCGTATGATTGTGCGTGTGAATGTTGCTGGACATATTATACTAAATCATTTAGGTAGGTTATACTAAAGTATATATGAAATATTGAAAAAAATCATTTGCTGTCGAATAATTAGATCCCGACTGTTCAGTTGTCATGTCCTTTTTTTTAAATATATTTTATTTTCTGCAATAGTATTAATTCAATAATATATTATAGAATTCTAGACCATCGGACATCTAAGTGCTTGTTATTTTCTTTTCAGTTTTTTTATTATGTACGTAATTTAGTTTGCTTTTTACACAGTCGGGTTTTTTGATTTTTTTAATTATATTTTTTTTTTCGTTTTTCCCGTTTGTTCATGTAGAACTTTATTTGAGATTTTCTTTTATTACAGCTGCGATATCAATTTGAATTGCTTAACTTGTTGTGTGATGTAGGAATTTTACTTAAAATATGCTTTTGTTACAGCGATAATATCAATTGCCCTTGTCTTTAACGATCAACCATGGAAAGAGAGGAATAATCTTCATTATATTCTTACTGCGTCAAAACATATATACTGCGGAGTATTGCTTTAAATAAATATGTGCGTATATTTTAACGATCCGTGTGGTGACGGAGTAAGAATACAATTCACCACTCCCTATCTTACCCGTGGGTGATCGTAAGAGACGACCAAGGGCCTACGCAGACCAGGACGGCATGGCAAGGGATTTATTTTGTAATAATGGACATTCAAACGTATCGATGTAGAAATACTACATAAATTGATATGCTTTAAAATTATGCCCTGGCATCGAAAGGCATTTCATTGCACGGCATTGAAAGACGCGCCACAGGCTCCCGCGGTGGGATGCCGTGGCGTACTGCGGGTAGGCAACGGCATGCCAAGGACTCCGGCGCTCGTTTTGACATACCGCGGACCTAAAAGTGTATCGGGCAGCAGGAGCTGCCGAGGCGTGTATTGTCGCGCCGTGGCAAGGCGCTGGAATGCCGCGGTATTTAAGCGGCTAATGTGCGCTGACTGACGGCAAAATCCATTGCCATGCCGTACCGGTAAAAAAAAACGCATATAACATATAGATAATGCATAGACAAGAGAAGAAAAATTCGAAACAAAACCCTATACTAACACGTCTGACCAGCGTGGTATAGTAGGTCAATTTCCCTCAATTGTGAAGGAGCTCGAGCCCATCAGTGGGACATATATGAGCTAAGATGATGATGATGCGATGGTATTTCAACGCACGCACTCAAGTACAAAGATTTCACATTGATAGCCGAAGTACAGGCAAAAGCCTAGTTTAACTATAGAAGCCTAATTCGTCTACTTAAAACATATATTCTAACCCAAGTTCAAATTGTGTCTATAAATCGTAACTATCACCATCCTGCTCTTATCCCAATAACTTAGAATCGACGTAATATATACTCCTCTTCCATAGTATATATTGCAACAGTTATTGCCGGCCGCCTGCCCGATGTCAACACTCCTTGGGAATGTAATTATTGAGCAGGCTGCATCAAATGGAGTTAGCTCAGATCGATGTAAATATCGTTGCACATCTATGTATGTTGATAAAGAAAGATTATTATTATTATTCTTGTAGATAAAATTTTCGAAATGCGAAATGCGATCTCTACGGAAAATCTGTGGAGTTAGGCTGATCGATCGCATTCGTAACGACGACGTAAGAGAACGAGTAGGTATGAAAGAGAATATCGGTGTAAAGATGCGAAAGGGAATGCTCCGATGGTTCGG
Source organism: Lymantria monacha (assembly GCA_905163515.2). Taxonomy (NCBI): domain Eukaryota; kingdom Metazoa; phylum Arthropoda; class Insecta; order Lepidoptera; family Erebidae; genus Lymantria; species Lymantria monacha. The sequence continues at coordinate 4,965,766 of LR991082.1, forward strand.
ACATGTGGAAAGAATGCCGAACGAACGTCTGGTTAAGAAGATATACAATGCGAAAGTGGAAGGATGTAGGTACCGGGGGAGACCGAGACTAACCTACCTAGACTAGATCGGTCATGTACTGAAGGAAGGTGGACTCAAGAGTCTCCGAAATCGGCGAGCGTGTATGAAGAGAATTATGAATGTTGAGGAAGCGAGTGAAGTATGCAAGGAGAGAGTTCTCTGGCACTCTGTTCTCTCTGCCTACCCTGCAAGGGATATGGCGTAATGATATGTATGTATGTATGGAAATAAAATTTTCGAATAATATATAAAAAAAAATCCGTGTGGTGACGGAGTAAGAATAATATTCACCACCCCATATCTTACCCGTGGGTGATCGTACGAGACGACTAAAGGATATAAAACGCATATAACATCTATGCGAGAGAAGGAAAACCTCGAAACAAAACCCTATACCAACACGTCTGACCAGCGCGGTATAGTAGGTTAATTTCCCTTCCATTACGGAAGAGGACCGAGCCAAGCAGTGGGACATTTATGGGCTGTGATGATGATGATGATATAAAAAAAAAACAATATTGCCATTGAATAGTGGTACCCTACCACTATTCAATGGCAATATTGTTTTTTTTTGACACACATTGTTGACAGTTTTCTGTCTATAGTCGCGGACTGGTCCGTCCGGGGTAGTATCACACTCTAGCAGAAAATAGACATCTGAGCTGTGCTGTTGTACTTCGTCCCGTGAGCGAGAGAGCCGAAAGCCCAACTTTCGGGGTGGGTTTGGGGGTTTTCATTGGTAGACAGCGATCTCTCTATATCCCTTGCCTGCTGTATTCTTATGCCATTACAAAAATTTTATTTGTTTTACTTATCTTCTTAATATATATAAATTACGTGTCACGTTGTTTGTCCGCGATAGATTCCTAAAGTACTTAACTAATAATAATCAAATTTGCACAGCATGTGTACTTTGATTTACCTTAAAAGATAGGATAGCTTTCATCTCAATTTATAGCAATATTATTTTAATGCAAATTATTTGTTTATTACTTGACAGTTACAATTATCTGTTATCTCCAAACGATTTTAACAAATGGCGCTATCTGTTGACTGAATTCAGTAAGTATTTAATAGGTGGCGCTATGTTGACCGTAAAAACGTTTCATATAAGCTATAATTTATTAACCACCACGTGTAACTGAGGCTACCTTAGCCACAGCAACGCGTGGCTAGGTCTGCTAGTTTATATATATTTTAAAATACATTTTTTTAAAGAAAACAATGGCTCTAAGGAAGTAGTAATACTTAAATTGGGGTAAGCTTAAAAAATATAAGTTGCAACAAAACAAATTGCAACCAGACAGAAATTCGAATTACAATTTATGCATCACACAAATTATTGTTCAGCTTGGAAACCGAACACGTAATACTTGATTTGTTAGATCGGCAACTTAACCACTACACCATATATACAGTCAAATATAGGCAGCAGTGTTCACGTTTAATAGCATAATAACGCTTATACCTCCACAAAAGCGTTATTAAGAGTAATAACGTCAACCTGCTTCCCTATTATTATAGCCGTGGTAAGATCATAACTAGTTCACAAACATCTTCAAAAGCGTTTAAACATCGCCTTAAACACCTAATTCCTTAGACAGCTTAGCTTACTTCGCAAACACTTTTCGTTACTACTAAGATACCGTCAACTAAAATTACTCGTTCTATAATATCGAATACTTCAACATCCATTGCTGTTTTTAAATTAAAAATCCTTAGCAAGTGCTGTTCTAAAATAGCAATGGATTATAACTATTGCCTGATATAGTTTTCGGATTCACTTGCATTATTAAAAGCTTTGTGTTAATGACAATTTTCAACCATGAATATACTATTTAAAACATTTTCAAGCATCAGTTTTTCTGTTCATTATATATCCTAAGCTTCGTATATAGAAAGACACATAACCTTGTCTTGTGTGGCCTACATCTGACAATTCGAAGATTTCAAAGGCCCAAAGTTCCAGTACAAAGACCAACAAGAATGGAATTAAAACTCGAAACATCCTTAAGGAGTTTGTCTATTCGTTACCAGCGGCCAGGTCAATGGCGATGGGGTGTGTTATGGGGCTGCCCGCCGCCCTTCCATTGTCCCGGACGAAACGGACGGCGTGTGTTCAGAATATAGCCTGCCAAAAAAAAGAGTTTGTGTGGTGGATAATGACGGTTTCTCTAGTAGTGACATTATATTATTTTTGAACGGCGCCACACTGAAGCTACCTAATACTTATTAAATACATTAAAATTTATTAGTGGTAAGACCATGCTATTGACAGTTTTCTGTCCACAGCCGCGGGCCGGTCCGTCCGGAGTACTACCACACTCTCGCAGAAGATCGACGTCTAAGTAATGGCAATGTGCTATTGCGCTTCGTTCGGTGAGCGAGAGAGCCGGAAGCCCAACTGGCTGAGTTTGGGGATTTTATTGGTAGGCAGTGGCCTACACTATATCCTTGGTATTGCAAAGATCCATGGGCGGCAGTGATACTTACCATCAGGTGCGCTGCTTGCTCGTTTGCCACCGTAAGCAATAAAAAAAAACATTTTTATATAAAACAAGTTAGTAAAAAAAAAAAGGGAAATAAACAAACGCATTCCAGTCAGTGATAGCTTCCTAGATTAATTTCAGGTATCGAAATTGACACATACGGTTATTTTTTATTTCGAAATAATAATTCACTTGCAATAATTGTTCATCATCATCATCATTATCTAAGCTCATATGTGTCTCACTGTTGGGCTCGAGCCTCCTCCGTAACAGGCGGGAAATTTACCTACTATACTACGCTGGTCAGACGTGTTGGTATAGGGTTTTGTTTCGAGTTTACCTTCTCTTGCATAGATGTTACATGCGTTTCATATCCCATATTGCCTCTTACGATCACCCACGGGTAAGATAGGGAGCGGTGAATTGTATTCTTACTCCGTCACCACACGGACAGTTCAATATGGGTAAAATTACTTTTTATGCATAATAGTTCAATAATGGTAAAATTACATTTTTTTATTCAGTTTAAGCTAAGGACAGAATTCAATACATAATAAAAGATATTGAATTTGAATTCGTATCAAGTACTATCCTTACTAATATTATAAATGCGAAAGTAACTCTGTCTGTCTCTCGCTCTTTCACGCCAAAACTACTGAACCGATGTAAATGAAATTTGGTACACAGATAGCCTAAAACCTAATAACAGACAGAGGCTACTTTTTAATGCAAAAAAAGGGCTGTAAAGGGGATGAAAAGATGTAAGGAAGTATCGACCTTTTTAAAGCCAGAAGCTTGAAACTTATTTATAGGCTATTGATTAGATGTAATTAAATATGATATTAAAGTATTGGAAAAAAAAATTACCCCGAAGGCGTAAAATAAATATAGGGGATGAAAAACTTTAGGAAAGTAACCTATTACGCGGGCGAAGCCGAGAGCAGAAGCTAGTACAGTATAAAATAAACAAAGCTACGTTGATTTTAATTATAGTAATTACAATTTATTACGTTTATGAATACGGATACTGAAAGCCTACACAGATGGCGCTGTGGTAATACAATTAGTGGTACAACGTACCGAGTATTTGAATCCACAATAGCAAAAATATTTTATCCAATCTACGGAATAAAACTGTGTATACAAAAATGACCTTACTTATATAAACGCATCTTATGCGCAGAGAGACTAGTGGTGACGTGTTGGTATTTTTCTTTTCGAGTTTTCCTTTTCTTGCTTGGTTGTTATCTGGATATCCTTTAATCGTTATTTGCGACACCAACAGATAAGAAAGGAGATGACGATTTGTATTCTTCTCTGTCACAACTTGGAAAACATATAATTAAAGGGCACAAATCACACCCAAATTCAGAATAACAAGTTGTTGATTGCGGTATATAGTGTTCAAATTGGAAATCGAACCTATATTAGAACGATATTTTAACTAGTAGGCCATTTATACAGTTAATTAATTTAAAATCATCATTATCTCAGCCCATATATACAGGGTGCCGATTTTATTACTAGAATAACTTAAACTAGGTGTAGGAATGACGTCATAAAAAACATTAAAGTTAGCCTGCCCAATCCTGCAAAATAGTAGGTTTGTCAGCGTACATTGCCCTGTACCTTTCGACCAGCTTTGTGGCGGTGAGCGCAGCGAGAGCGGGACTATTTGCGTACTAGTTCAGTGTCACACGTATGCCTACATCGAATTTTATAGTATAAGTGTATTGACCGCTTATCAGTATGGCAATTTAATCAAAACTTAGGTACTATTTATTTTTACTGTTTTGGATAGTGTATCATGGTCTGATACACCCCCTTCAAGGATTCTACTAATTAAATCGGTAACCTGTATATCCTATCTTGGGCCCGTGCCTCCTCCACACTATGAGGGAAATTAACCTACACCACGCTGGTCAGACGTGTTGGTATAGAGTTTTATTTCGAGTTTTCCTTCTCTTGTATAGATGTTATATGAATATTTTATCCATTAGTCGTCTTTTACGATCACCTACGGGTAATATATGGGGTGGTGAATTGTATTCTTACTCCGTAACCATACAGTAATAACCGCGTTTAAATAAGGTCATTTATGTATAGACAGATTCATTCGTAGATTTACTATTACTTGTGTTTTATGCATATCATGTACTTAACGGTACCCATGAGTAAGTTAAGAGGTGAATTCTATACTTACTAAGTTAAAGAATGCTAATATATGTACATATTGCATTTACAAGATTCAAATTAACATAAAAGTAATCTACAAGTCTATAATAAATCTTAATAAATATAAAATAAAAGAAACAGCCTCTTTCTGGCCAAAAGACACATCTATATGAGATGCGACACTTCCCTGGCACGAAAAGAGGCCATTAGATTGGACAAACAGGATTAATTAGAGCCTCACTTGGCAGCCGGTTCGCTTAACACAATAGCATTGAGGAAAATGCCAAAGGCATTGATTTTTGGACAAAATGTTAAGGACATTGGTTTGAGATAAAAAAAAATCTTATATAATATTTAAATTATATTATAAATTAATGTATTTGCCGTTATTTGACTTATACATGCATTAGATGATTTATCTTCTTTTTATTTATTTTTTTTTCCCGCAAGGACCACCATGGATGTGGTCGCGCCCCGACAAATCATCCGGGGCGACAGAAGAGGCGGCACGCAACCCCATGGACCCACCCTGCAAACACCTCTCTTCGCCGTGCGAATGGGCCACCGATACCCGATCTTTGTCTTCCGTGGCCCGCTCGGCGGTTTACCCTCGCGGGTTCCTCTCATGTCGATGCCCCGACAGCTTTCGCCATCGGAGCGTCGCCCTCACGCGGTGGCCTCACGTCGGGTGACCGGACAATTTCCCGGTCCGATCACCCGAAGCCTCAGTTAGGGCGGCATTAAATGCAGATACTCGCGCCTGCGCCGCCCCAGCCACTGGCAGCGGCCCAGGTCACGGGAATCCACCCGGACTCGTTCCACGGCCTCCTTCTGCGAGATGACAGCCTCGCAGAAGGCGGCGACCGCGTCCCAATTCCTGATGCTGTCGACCATCAAGCAGCGTCAAGTCGGCACCGATGACAGCGACGAGGTCACAGCGTTGCTGGGTCCAGGTCACGCAGACCTCCAGGGTATGTTGCGCCGTGTGATTGTCACTGCCGCACTGGTGGCAGGACGGAGTCGACTCCCTCCATGCGATCGTGTGCAGGTATTTGCCGAAGCACCCGTGCCCCGACAACAACTGCACCAACCGGAAAGAGAGGACTCCGTACCACTGCTCCATTCACTCCGTCAATATGGGCCGGAGAGCCTCTAAGGTAGGAACACCGTGCCTAGGCCTCTCCAGCCGCGTAACCCAGCGAGCGATGACGTCTCGGCGGGCGTCCTCGCGCCAGGTGGCTATCTCGCTCATGATGGGGAGCCACCTTCGTCGCGCGCTGAGGTCATCCGCCGGTAGAGGTCGGAGAGCATTTCCGCCTCTATGTCCCACGGGGGTGTCCCAGCCAACACGCATGCCGCCTCGGTTGACACCGTGCGGTATCTGCGGATGGCTCTGACCTGTCTGTGGATGCCACAGAAAAGCCCTCAGCCGAAGGGTCAGAGACCTCGCCCACACGGATGCGCCGTACATGTCCATCGAGCGGATCACCCCCGCATACAGTCGTAGGCCCTCAAAGCTGGGTCCGCCCACGTTCGGCATGAGCCGTGATAGCCGTGGGCGGACGCCACGCTGACCAGCCGGGGAACAATTTGGCAGAAATGCTCCCAGAAAGCCTATCGCCCGTCCAGCACCAGGCCCAAGTACTTTATATGGGCCTGGATGCTGATGTGGATTGCGTTGACGACTATCGAGGCGTCGATAGGCGGCCTTACACGGGGCCATCTCCTCGGTGCCGAGAGTGGCCAGGCTCGCCGCCTCTTCGAGTGTCCTGCCCCGGACTGTGACGAGCGTATCGTCAGCATAGCATATCAAGCTCAGCCTGGGGGGGACACTCTCTCGCAACGCCCTGTCGTACCCAATATCCCACAGAGTCAGCCCCAGAACCGACCCCTGCGGAACACCGCACGACATGGGCGTCCGCACAATGTCCCCTGCGGGACCCGTGCAGAGGACACTGCGCCCCTCTAAATAGTCTGCCACCAGCCGCCTCAGGTACAAGGGCACCCCATGAAATCGGAGCGCCTCCTTGATGCAGCTGAATGGCAGACTATTGAATGCGTTGGCGATGTCCAACGACACCGCCAACAGCACTCGTCCACCGGTGACAGCCCCCGCGGCCGTCTGCTTCAATCGTAGCAGGGCCCCGATGGTCAAACGCCCCCTTCTAAAGCCGAATTGAACGTCTGACGAATCGGGCCCCACCTCGTCCAGGTGCTGAACGATGCGGGCAGCGAGAATGCGCTCCAGCAGCTTGCCCACATCGTCAAGGAGCACGATGGGCCTGTAGGCCGACGGCGAATCTGGAGGCCGTCCCGGCTTTGGCAGGAGAACCAACCTCCCCTCTTTTTATTTAAAACTAGCGGACCCGGCACACTTCGTTCCACCTAACAGTCAACGAATGAGCAGATTTCGATTGATTCAAAATTAATAAGTTATATTTATTTTATTATGATAATAAATAATTTTAAGAAATCAAGTATTTTAATTACGTGCCAACAAAACGAAGAAGCACTCTTTTTCTTCTTGCGTGTTGAAAATTATCTAATTATGTATTCTAATTGTTAACGATTTCATATTGTCAACCGAGGCTTTTCATGAGCTGTCTCACTTTGCTATTGTGATTAAGAAGCATGAACTCGGACCATACTAACGCGACGATCTTCATGTGCAATATAACGTTCTTCTTCAGTGGTTTCATTCGCGATGTTTAGAATTCTAATTGCCTTACGGCGTTGTAGGTAAAATTAGATTTTCTTGGTCAAAACTTTGTTACTAATAATTTCGATACAATGAAATTTATTATAATAATACTTGTAAAAACTTGTAGCACTCGCAACTCGCACTCAGAAACACATCGACCGATCAACTTAAAAAACGTTTTGCGATATTTTCAAACCATAGATAACATTACGTGAGCTGTCAGTTGCGTTTTGTTACATCATCAACAAATTAACGTTTAGAACTGATGTTTTTTAATGTTTTTTTGTTAATTAATATCATATTTTAATAGGAAGGTGGAGTCGAGTGTCTCCGAAACCAGCGAGCGTGTATGAAGAGAATTATGAATGTTGAGGAAGCGAGTGAAGTATGCAAAGATAGAGTTCTCGGGCACTCTGGTCTCTCTGCCTACCCTGCAAGGGATATGGCGTGATGATAAGTATATGTATGTATGTATTTTAATATCCTATATCCTATTTCCGACGAAGACAAACTGATAACCGTAAAAATCATAAAACGATAGGCCTGTAGGCCGAGGCCGACTCGGGAGACCGTCCCGGCTTCGGCAGGAGCACCAGCCTCCCCTCCTTCCAGCATCCAGGGAACCGCTCGGATGCTAAACACGCGCCGAACAGCCCCCTGAGGCGGGGACCCAGGTAGTCAAGGACCAAGGCCAGTACGCGGTTGGGAATACCGTCGGGCCCGGAAGCGGTGGATTTCTCGCGCATGCGCGCCACCGACACCCCCATTTCGGTTTCCGTGATGGGCGAAACACTGTCATCGTCGGCCTCCCGGTCAGTGTCTGGCGAAGCCATGACCGGGGTCGTGTGCTCCGCCTGTCGTGGGAGCAGGTCCTCGACGGCCCTGGTGAGGAGGCCGGGCTGGAGGGTCTCGGTGAGGGGGAGGGCCCGCGCGTGGAGCTTACTTAGCGCCACGCGATAGGGGCGACCCCAGGGGTCATGATCGAGACCGTCCAACATCTGCCGACTGACGTCCTTGGCGGTACGGACGGCCAGCCTGAAGGCCGACCGCGCATTGCGGTAACCCTCATAAAGCCGGCCCTCCCGCTCCTCATCGCGATGGTGCCGCCGGCTGCGGGTGTAGGCCCTCCGGGCGCGTATACATGCGGCCCGAAGATTCGCCAGCTCCCGGGACCACCAGTGGACAGCCCTCTTGGGGGGCAGACACCTTACACGGGGCATGGCCGCATCGCAGATCTGCGTCAACGCATTTCGGATGCGGCCAGCCTCGGCGTCCACCCCATCCAACTGGTGGGCAGAAGACAGCCACGAGTGAACGATGGCTGCCTCCGCCAGCAGGTCCCGGTCTAAACGACCCACAGCCCATCGCCGGAAATTATATAGATGACAAATGTTTAAATTTTTAATCAGTTGTCCCCCATTTGAGGAGAATTATCAAATATGTACGTTGTACAAACCTATCTCACTACAATACAAAACTATTATTATTTTTGGACTATCAATAACATACCCATGGAATATCCAAGTGGACTATCCATTCGTAGGTGTAAATGCTATACCCGTATAAGCTTAACTAACCTATTACTGTAAATTTCTCTAAAAAAATCTTCAACAATGGAGAAAAGATTATGAAAATTCAAACATTTTCTTCTGTCTGATCCAGGATTCAAGCCCAGGAAATTTCGCTCACAGTAGCATAATTAATCACTTGACCAACGAGGCCATCGCTATAAAATACTTAATTATATTTAATTAAACAATTTTTATGGATTTTATCGTGTTTGTATTTTTTTTATTGTTTATGGTGGCAAACGAGCAAGCAGAACACCTGATGGTGTCACTGCTGCCCATGGACCTTTGCTATACCAAGGGTATAGTTAGGTCGCTGCCTACCATTACAATCCTCAAACCCACCCAGTTGGGATGCCGGCTCTCTCGCTCACCGAACGAAGCGCAGTAGCACATTGCCATTACTCAGACGTCGATCTTCTGCGAGAGTGTGGTACTACCCCGGACGGAACGGCCCGCGGCTGTAGATAGAAAACTGTCAACAGCATGGTCCTACCACTATGAATATATAAAATATTTGATTTCATATTCATAGTCCTCCCGTGAACATAAATTCTAAAATATAAGTAATAAGATAGAGCTAGGAAAAGTGAAAATTAAATACAAACGCAATAAGATAACTAAAAATTGTATAAAACTCAATGTATTTTATAATACAACAGTTGCTGGGTTAAAATTATCCAGTAATACTGAGCAAGTACATAAATATTTGGCGAAGTGTATTTAAATTTAATTCAGACATGTGTAAATTATTTTATATTTATGTATATTGCACCTACCTTGCATTATTTCTGCTCCACCCTAGGTCGATTGGTAGAAAATGCCTATGGCATTAAGTCCGCCTTGTACTATTATTTTGTGCAAAAGTTTTAAATAAATAAAATAAATTCAGGCATGCAGTATAAATAAATAGAGTTATAATAGTTATAAATTTTATAGCGTAATTACCAAGTTATTCATACCAAATCTTTATTTGCCTACAAATTATCACTTTTTAGGGAATATATGTACACTGTTCACTACCATACCGTATCTTACCAGTGGGTGATCGTAAGAGACGACTAAAGGATATAAAACGCATATAACATCTATGCAAGAGAAAGAAAACTCGAAACAAACCCCTAAACCAACACGTCTGACCAGCGTAGTAGGTCAATTTCCCTCCTAGTGTGGCGGAGGTTTGAACCCAGCAGTGGGACATATAAGAGCTGAGATGATGATGGTTTCACGCTATTTTATCTAAAAAAAACATATTCAAAACATAACCCTTATATTTAAAGTTACTTCAGAAACATTTTGAAAGAAATAAGAATTATATTTTAGTATAGTCATTCATATTAGCAAGCACAAACTTCTATTTAAAGTAAGCGTCTGTGAGAACACAACGAACTGATTATCCATTCACTATACGAGTAGAACTTGATCAATAAACAGTTGTGCCAAGTAGTTATGCAGCTCACACCCAAGCGTTAAATTCGAAAAGCGTTTTACTCGAAACTGTCGGGTACTGAGGCTACCCAAACAAGTTTGTTCCGAGTTTCTTAAAACCTAGTTTATTTGTATAGCGCCCGTATAAAACCACATTTCCCGTGGGTACGTCATTGACGGAGCTTTGTTTGAACGCTTGTATTTTTATTTGCGAAGTAATTGTTACCAAAGCTCTGCTTACTTATTGATATACGCGACAGCTACTAAATCCGATTAGCAAATATTTATACAATCCACGTGATTTAAGATAAAGGAGGTTTCTTTCTATATTTCATTTATTCAACTGCAAGTTTTTTTATTTTTCTTCTTTCTTTTTTATTACTTTTAATAGTTGAAAATTAAGTAGTCCACTTAATGGGGTTATTGACGCTGGTGAACTTCTTCACTACCAAAGACATGTTGCTGTCTACCGTATTAGAACTAAAAGAAGAAACGAAACACAGTAACGATTTGCTATTATTATTATTATTATATACTATTTTCTTTTTCTATTGCTTATGATGGCATAGGAGCAGGCAGCACACTTGATGGTAAGTGTTATTGCCGCTCATGGACCTTTGCAATACCAGTGGTAGCTATCTACCAATAAATAAACAGGCAGTCATGGGGACTGCCGATAGAAGTGAAAACTATTAACTTAAGACTAATTGAAATTATATGCAAAAATTATATGCAATTTTTTGTTTTATTTATTTATCAAAACACATTATTTGTTGAGCAATCCCAGAACAAAATATAAATACAAATTGTTTGAAATAATAATTAATATACAATTATCTTAATTATACGTGGTATTACTAATTTCAATGAACTTAAATTTTAACATTATTTTTATCATTTTCATCATTAATTTCGACAACACTTAGAAAGGTTAAATATTAAAATACAATTAAAAATAAATAATGCCATACTTTTAAATACAAATATTGATATGAATATTGAAAATATTTGAAAATAAATTCTTTATTTTCATTATTCATTTATCTATATAAAAACATTAAAATGTTCAATACTCACTTTTATATTGAACAGTAATACTTTAATTAAACGATTACAATAACATCCAAACTATAAAACCACTTAAATAAAAACGCTGAACTTTCCACATTGCCAATTTAATCTTACTTGTACAACACGGTCCCCTTACGAATATAAATGTACTGCTATTATAGCATGTTGGTGACGTGAACTCATGAAATTATACCCATCCAAACGTCCAACGCGCACATGGTACAGTCAGAGATATTTAAAGTATTAGTGTATAAGTGTACACAGGCCAGTCTGACTACTCATAGCTATAGATATACTATTAGCATTAGCATGTCGGTGACGCGAACCTATAAGTTTTTCCCCTCCAAAAACGCTCAAAGCGCCTAAAGAAGTTTTCACTTCAAAAATCTCCAAAACAAGCCAGAAATTTGAGCTGCCAGCTGTCTCACTCACCAAACGCAGCGCAACAGTACATTGCTACTGTTCAAACAACGATTTACTGTGAAAGTGTGGTATTACCCAGAACGGACCGGCCGACTGTAGATAGAAAATGGTCACCAATATGGCCCTGCCACTATTATTATATAAGTACGCCGTTTTTCTGCGTTAATACGATCATACCCTACAGGAAAGGACCCCACTTATTTTGTGCATTTTTATAGTGTGAGTGTTAGTAGTAGAAGTAAAATGAATGCGGTCAAAATGCGATCTCTACGGAAAATCTGTGGAGTTAGGCTGATCGATCACATTCGTAACGACGACGTAAGAGAGCGAGTAGGTATGAAAGAAAATATTGGTGTAAAGATGCGAAAGGGAATGCTTCGATGGTTCGGACATGTGGAAAGAATGCCGAACGAACGTCTGGTTAAGAAGATATACAATGCAAAAGTGGAAGCATGTAGGTACCGGGGGAGACCGAGACTAACCTACCTAGACCAGATCGGTCATGTACTGAAGGAAGGTGGAGTCAAGAGTCTCCGAAACCGGCGAGCGTGTATGAAGAGAATTATGAATGTTGAGGAAACGAGTAAAGTATGCAAGGATAGAGTTCTCTGGCACTCTGTTCTCTCTGTCTACCATGCAAAGGACATGGCGTGATGGTATGTATGTATGTATGTATAGTGTGAGTTTACTACTAGAAAAAAAGTAAAACTATTTTTTAAAATAATCCAACACCTTAACGATATACATCCTTGTATTCCTAGAGACTTTGCATGTATAATATAATTCATGTACACAAATAACCCGCCACTAAACTCTGAACAACAATAATTTGTATTATATGATAAGAAGAAAATTGACCCAATTTACCATTCCGGTCGGACGAGCTTTTTTTAAAATTTTCCTTTGCTTACATATATGTATGTTGTGTGCATATTATATTGCTTAGTCATTTTTACTAAGTTTTAAGTTAAGTTTAAATAATATAACTTAACTTTTAAAAATTTTTTTACCAATTTATTTTAATTTTTGCTAGATCATAAGACGAAGAAACAAATGAAACGATATTTCTATATTTTCTTATTAAAAAAAAACTCTTTAGCGAGACGTTCAATCTCATTGAGTGGGAGCAGGGTATGGCTGAATATCGATTCGAGGCATTAGGTACATATTAGTTAAAAATGAGTAATACATTCAAGCTCACTAGCACAGCTTAAAGCAACATGGCCGCCTATGCAATTTCACAATTCCATATTCTTGTCAACACTTTCTGTGATCTCAAGCTATTTATATACAACGCAATCTCCATATCGAATCTCTTGCAATTTACTAGAGTATTCCCCTATTTTTTTTCCATTTAACCATGAATAGTGAGGGGATTTTTGTGAACGCCTATGACTTTAGCACACCCTACTCAATCTTTGCAGGGGAATAGAATGGACGAAGTGTAGTCGCATAACTCCTATTTAGTAACAACTATGAGTGGCGGACTAATAAGTACCTAATCCGCGGCAATAGGCTAATAAATCATTACCTACTTTCTATTAAATATTTTTTGTAGTTTACTCCTTAAGAATCGATTTTTATATAAGGCGCCCGGTATGAGAAAAATTTGAGGAGTAAAATCTAGTGATCGAATGACCTCTTTTTGACGTGAGATAATACTTCACTGAACAGTTTTAATAAATGTAAATAAATATATATATATATATATTATTTTTAGTGAAATGAGCTTTTTTTGCGCCTGTTTTGATAATCGTACTTAAGGAGTAAACTCCAGTCGTGCGTCGGAGCTGACACACACACTTTTTTTTTAATTTATTTTATTTGTAGTGCTAGAACCAGACTGTGGACTGTTTACTGTCTACAGCCACGGATCGGTCCGTCCGTGGTAGTATCACACTCTATCTCTTGCAAAAAATCTAATTATGTATTCTAATCTCTGCCTGAGCAGTTGCAATGTATGTGTTGTACTTAGTTCGGTGAGCGAGAGAGCCGGATGCCCAACTTTTTGAGTGTGTTTAGGGATTTCACTAGTAGGCAACAGCCTAGCTGTACCCCTGGCATAGCTAAGGTCCATGAGCAGCAATAACACTTACCATCAGGTGGGCTGCTTGCTCTTTTGCCGCCATACGCAATAAAAAAAATATATTTATATTACAAAGCTAAAAATAACTACTAATCTTCAAAATACTTAGAGACATATCCCAAGCTTCATGTAATATAATTTTATTGGTAATTATTTGTAAAATAGTTGAAATATATGATGTATTTATTAATAACAATCATAAAAGATTGATAGCACCAATCATCTTTCAAAAATTCAGTTTAATACGCTAATAAAATCTATTATACCTACACCAACTTATTTTGAACCAACATTTTCTTTTTAAGACACCACCCTACCATCATCACAGCCCATAAGCGCGGCGGCGGGTCGACTACAGACGTCAAGATTTCGGTACTAGTGGTCGGCCTAATGGGGATGGAGAGGGAATATGGTGGGTTATGGGCAGCGCCCGGCCTTTACTTTAAACTTTTTTGTGTAATATTAAAGTTACTTTTGAATTAAAACTTTTTAATTGGCGGCTTTGAAATTATGTTTTCCGACTATTTGTGTAATGAAAACTATGTGGTTTAAGCAAGCTATATAACTTATTCAACACACTCTTTGACGTGATACGGACATGAAATGAGACGAGTTGAAAGTAATGTCGTTGGAAGTTTTAAGTATGAATGTTGAAGGTTTTAGGTATAAGGGAAGACCAAAAGAAAAGATGGATGGATTACGTGAAGCATGATATGAATAGAAAGGAAGTGAATGCAGAGATGTCATCTGATAAAATTGTGTGGAAGAAAAGGACATATTGCATCGACCCCAAGTAATTGGGATAAGAGGAGAGTAATGATAATGATGATGATTTTAAAGTGACAAATATGTGAGGAATACGGAGGGGGAAAAGAATTATGTACATACATATCATCACGCCATATCCCTTGCAGGGTAGGCAGAGAGAACAGAGTGCCAGAGAACTCTATCCTTGCATACTTCACTCGCTTCCTCAACATTCATAATTCTCTTCATACACGCTCGCCGGTTTCGGAGACTTTTGACTCCGCCTTCCTTCAGTACATGACCGATCTGGTCTAGGTAGGTGAGTCTCGGTCTCCCCCGGTACCTACATCCTTCCACTTTCGCATTGTATATCTTCTTAACCAGACGTTCATTCAGCATTCTTTCCACATGTCCGAACCATCGGAGCATTCCCTTTCGCATCTTTACACCAATACTCTCTTTCATACCTACTCGCTCTCTTACGTCGTCGTTACGAATGCAGTCGGTCAGCCTTACTCCACAGATTTTTCGTAGAGATCGCATTTCGACCGCATTAATTTTACTTTCATACTCTTTTCTGCATACCCAACTCTCGCTTCCATACAGTAATGTTGGGACAAGCACTGCGTTATGTATTGCTACACGTGCCTTCTGGCTGAGGTGGTGGCTACCGAGAAGTTGTCCCAACGCTCCGTTCACTCTATTTCCCGAATTCACTCTCCGCTCTATATCAGTGGTGTACCTTCCATCTCATCTCATCTCACATCCAAGATATACAAATTCATCCACTTGCTCTAGTACATCATTACCTATTGTTACTCTTATATCTGTTCTGGCTTCATCTCTTTCAAAGACCATTATTTTAGTTGTGTTCACATTCACGCGTAGACCCCTTTTCTTACAATCTTCTGTCATTGTGTCGACTAGGGTCTGAAGGTCAGTCGCTGACTGTGCGAGCAGGACTGCATCATCTGCACAGAGCAGAGCAGTGACCACTGAGTCACCCATCTGGACTCCCACATTCATATCGTTCAACCTTTGGAGACATTTATCCAGATATATGATAAACAGCCTGGCTGACAGAACGCACCCCTGCTTAACGCCGATATTGACGTCAAACCAAGGCGACCTTCCATCATTCAGCCACACAGGCTCTACAGCCCATGTAACTGGACTACACAGCCTGTAGCAGTTTACCGTTAATACCATACTCTGGAAAAATGTTCCAAAGTTTCTTTCGTACAACCGTGTCAAATGCTCTCTCCAGATCCACAAAACCGCAGAAAACCCTCTGACCTAGAGCCAGATGCATCTCCACAATGTTGCGCAGAGAGAACACTTGATCCATGCATCCCCTTCCACTCCTGAAACCTCCTTGTGTCTCACACAGTAAACCATCGGACACCATCCTCATTCATAAAAGAATTATGTAGTATTTATATCAGATGGAATGGTACAAGATTTGGTTGCAGGTTTTTTTTCTTTCTACAAGAATATAACATCTCCTTGAGAGCCTTCGTTCTATTTTACAATAGGGAAAAAATGTGCTTAAAATTCATCGAATAGACACCCATTTAGAAGCAAAGATTCTTCAATGGCAACAACAAATCAAAAAACAATTTATGAAACCTTGGATTGGTGACATTTTGAATTTTAATAATCTATTAGTCCTATGTTCAACGTTGGACATATATATGATTGATAATATTTTTTAAGACTATTGCCCCAAGTCATCAAAGAGATTTAGATGCTTGATTAAAAAACGTAAGGCAATACTAGTACAGATAATTTATTCATCGTCAATGGGAAATAAGTAATAAAGGCTCGATTTCAATCAGACGGTTACGTATGAGATTCCCTTTGAGCAAAGAAACTTGGTTTTATTAAAGATTTTCATATACGCTGGATTAATCTTGAAATAAAATGAGGAAAGGTTGAATCATTAATAGAAGATTTTTATAAATGTTTGCTTTGTTGGCTGAATATTTTATCTTAAAATTAGAAACTAGTGACCCACGTCATTTTATGATTAAGAGATTCAGAATGATAACTGCTTTACTGATCTTATCTAGATTTACAGTACTATGCGTCATACGCTATATTCCCATGGAGGATAACTGCACACTAAAGACTACACAGATGGCGTAGTGATTAAGATCGCACAAAGTATTGTCCTGCGTGGGAATTGAACCCACGGCTCTGGCACGGTAGGTCGATATCTTAACTACTACGCCATTTGTGAAAAGTGGTGGAGCAGGTCACTTTGTGGAAAAGGTTTGACACCAACAGTGTTACGTATATCATCATTCTCCTACTCTTATCCCAATTACTTGGGTTCGATACAATTTGTACTCTTCTTTTATAGTACATATTGTAAAAGTTATTGGCAATAGTTTTATGATCGACCGCCTGTCAGACGTCAACCCTCCTTGGGAATGTAATTATTGACCAAACGGCATCAGATGGAGTTGACCTAGATCATTATAAAGCTCTTTGTTGTCTTTTACGACATCCACGAGCAAAGTAACGGTTGATAGTATTCTTAACCGCTACCACACAGCAAATGGATGTATACATTTATACATATAAATAAAATTGAAGTGTCTGTTTGTAATATAAAATTAACAGCTCTTAACGTCAACCCTCTTTGGGAATAACAGTGGTACGTATATATAAACTGAAATGTCAGATATATAGCAAAGGTTATAGGGTAACTTTTATCCAATAATAAGCAATGTTTCAGAAGTATAAGATAATTGATCGACAAAATCGTGGCTTCGGTATGGCAATAGAGCCGCAAGCATAACAACGTTACTATAAATTTCAAAGATCACTTGTAAGGCGAGCCGACCCCTGTGGCAAAATATCAGATTAAAAGGTATTGTGACGTCATAGTACACCTTTATAATATTACATAGTGGGCGTTGTAGGCGATGTTCTAATTTATCGTAACACGTTCATAATGATACCAGGTCTAAATCACCTTGTACGTTGCCTTCAGTGCGTGGAGAATCGTAGACTTCTCTGGTGCTGAGATCATCTGGAAAAGAAATTCCAGTTCTATCATCATCATCATTTCAGCTCATATATGTGTGGGAACATATATGTGTTGGGATCGAGCCTCCTCCATAATGGGAGGCAAATTGACCTATACAACGGTGATCAGACGTGTTGGTATAGGGTCTTGTTTCGAGTTTTCCTTCTCTTGCATAGATGTTATATGCGTTTTATATCCCTAAAGTCGTCTCGTACGATCACCCATGGGTAAGATAGGGGGTGGTTAATTGTAATCTTACTCCGTCACCACACGGAAATAAAAGGCTAAACCAAAACGTTGAACTAAAATTTTTTTGGGGAACTTTACAAACATGCAATTAATGTTATGTATCCAGTTCTATGGTATATCTTGATACAAGGTCACCTTGATCTAGCACGGCACAAAAAAATATTTTATACTGTAAACTATTTTATATAGATGCCAAAAATAGGAAATTATTTTTTACAACTTTACAAGGCCTTTCTGACCTTGTAACGTCACCATAAAAATTTTACAATTAAGTCGTATAGGTGCATGCATATTAAATGTTATGCTGTACGATGGCAGATTTGGAGATAAAACACAATCGTCGAAACATCAATATTTTTAGAAGAATTTTAACTAAACTACAGACATATAAATACATGGCATAAATTATCTGAAATTAACTAAAACAGTATTTGCAAAGAAATTTTATTATGATATTTTAACGTTAACCCTCCTTGGGAATGTAACTGTTTACCAAACGGCAGCAGGTGGATCTTTTTTTTTGTGTGTGTCTTAATTGTTAGTCTCAGATGGCTATGACAACTTTACCCAGTCTGTGGGTGACCGCTGAGGGCTCTCAACCCGAGCAACAGATGGACTAGGCCCAGGTCGTCGCTCTTAGTCGTCTTTTACGACATCCACGAGCAAAGTAAGGGTTGGTAGTATTCGTAGCCGCTACCACACAGCAAGGATTAAGGTCATCCAGTTATTACCCTTTAAATATTGTATAGATTAAAGTATTGCTAAACACCCAATACTATTTTGTGCAAGCATAAATATCTTACAGTGATTCAAATACTAAATATAAACGCAATCTTTTATACAAAATTATAATATTTTCGCTTAACAAATTTGTTAAAGGCGCCAAAGTTTCCGTGACCCAAAGCAATACACTTGAAATAACAGAAGCCGTAAAAATAATTCGAAAGGAAGAATCCATTTAAACAGATGGAAAAATTTCCTTCCCTTCGTTCGATAAAACAAATAAGTCGGTGTGAGAAGCAAAAAAAAAAGAAAAGAAAGAATTTCCGGACGATAGTGTCTGATCTTTTGCTATTCGATTTCAAAGTTGACAGGACTTCGCTTGAATTCTGATTGTCAGCCGTAATCAAATCGATTATAACTTTATTGAAGGTCCACAGTTCCGCTTTCTTTGAGTTCGAGTGATGTTTTCGTTAATATCTTTATTTCTATAGCCCACTCGGAACATTGGTTGCGAATTAGTGAAGTACCCTTCAGATATTTATTCCTTTTTATATATTATTAGATTATCTTAAGTGTTTTCTTAAGCTTATTATTGAAATAGAGACTTGAGACACTTTTGCGTGGTCGCTAAATATTCATATTTGAATAACAATTTTATATAAAAATCATCATCATCATCTTAGCTTATATATATATATATATATATATATATATATATATATATATATATATATATATATATATATATATATATATATATATATATATATATATATATATACATATATATATACATATATATACATATATATACATATATTGTATTGCTAGGCTCGAACCACCTCCTAACAGGAGGGAAATTGACATACAGATGCTGATTAGACGAGTTGGTACAATTGGTACATCCGGAGTTTAATACTGTTTACTTCTTTTCGTCCATATTATATTTTTTAGTCGTCTTTTACGACACCCATGTGTAAAGAAAGGGGGTAGTGCATTGTAATCTCACTCCATCCCCACATGGAAAGTGACAAATTTAAATTCTTTACTTTATAAACATCAACATCCCTTTTGTTTATTTGGGATGTTTTTTGGGACAGATAATGGTCTGGAACGGCAAAAGAAATGGTATGCAGTCCCAGTACCTACTGTATTTTACTTCTATTGCCATTTGAGAGAACCACTGATATCGAATACTTATCTCCGATGGCTTGTCCGGTGGATTATTCTTTCGAATACCATCTCTTTTCTGCTAGGCTAGGTTCTAGCTATACCACAAGGTACAGTGATACAGTAGAATGAATTAGACGCTATTTCAACACGTACTCGCTTCCTTAACATTCATAATTCTCTTCATACACGCTCGCCGGTTTCGGAGACTCTTGACTCCACCTTCCTTCAGTACGTTACCAATCTGGTCTAGGTAGGTTAGTCTCGGATAGTAGTTTATCTCTTAAACCTCCTTACGATAGGGAAATAATAAATAATTGCGACGCTTGGGGATCGGTAATCGCAGTGGGTGTTATGGATTTGCCCACAAAAATGCTGCTTCTACGCTTCCATAACACTTCTTTAGCCGGTTTTCAGAACTCACTCGATCCCAAGTAAATGTGGGATAAAAACAAGATAATGATGACTAAATAGGGAATGTATATTTCATTAATACAGCCTTTTAAATAGAAAAATAAAAATAAGATTTATTATTGTATAAAAGTTAACACGATCTTGTAACCAAATGTAAAGAAAGTTTTTGGTGAACAATTTGCATTTAAAATTTACGTTAAGAAAAGTAATTAAAATTGAATAATAAACAAAGACTTGTAATTGCTAAATATTTGAACTTGGCCATTAGCATATAAATTACATAATATAAATACGGACTAAATGCGGTAATTTACAATTTATTTACCTACCATTTGGTACAAATTACGCCTAAGGATACCGTTGGTAAAATTTTAACTTGTTGACTCTAGATTTTCTAACTTTATAAAATGTATAAATGGAAACATGAGAATTTCAAGTGCAGGTCTTAAATTATATTCAATAAATAATGTTTTATTGAATAGTTTTATTTGTAATACCGAGAAAATGCTGAAGTGTAGTTTATATAATAGGATAGTGCTTTACGTGTAATTTGAAGTTCTGTCAAAAAATCAGCGGAATTGTTATTTGATTGTCAGCGCTCAATTAATGGTAACGACTAACGGAGCCTTTGGTCCAACTGCCTAGAAAGTGTTCCGTGATATGCAATTATTAATTTTGACTGCGCAGGTGGCGTAGTGGTTCAGATACCGACTTTTCGTACCAGTGTCGTGGGTTCGATTCCTACGCAGGACAATAAACCTTCATGCTACGTCATCCAAAATAGAAATTATATACAATCTTAAAAATAATTATAACTATTTATTAAAACTATATGTTATTACCCTTTCGTCTTTTAATCTTTTCTGCTTCTAGTCTTTTAACTTCCAGTCGTCTAATGTGGGACGTAGGTCTCTCCCGCAAATGAGATAATAGTGACGTCATCGCCACGCTTGGCAAACAGGTTGATCAGTGAGTTATTTACCACCACAGAGCTGCTGCTATTTCTTCTAATGATTTACAAGCTCGACTCTTATAAGCAAGTAAGAGATGGCAATAATCGTATTCTTATGCCGTTGCTACACGGACAAAAAATATAATATAAAATATTAAATCAATGAATAGAAATACACATTATATTTAAAATATTAAAAACTCACCATTATAAAAATATTATCTTTTATTATAAAAAAAAAACCGTGTGGTCAACACACGGTTTTTTTGTAAGAAGAGTAAGAATATAATTCAACCATCCTTGCCCGTAGGCGATCCTAAAAGACGACTAAGGGATAAAATATGCATTATAACATCTGAAGGAAAACTCGAAATAAAACCCATTGATATATCAATACGTCTGACCAGCGTGGTGTAGTATGTCAATCCCTCCTATTGAGGCTCGAGCCCAACAGATGATGATGATGAGATGATTATAAAAAATGAGGTTGCAACCTTAGGACCTCGCAATCGGGATTCGTCTAATTATTTCACTATTTTAACCGCTCTCAGAACTCTTTATCTAGAATATGTACTGTAAAAATATGTCTACCTTTAGTTTAATTATTTAATTGAAAAATTAATATAATTTAGATACGTTTGCACGCCACAGATATCAAGGAAGCGATACCCAATGGCGATAAGGAGGGAATACGGCGAGTTATGGAGCCACGGCTGTCTTGCCGTCGTCCCGGATGGAACAGGCGGAGTGTATCCAAACAATAGCCTAAAAGAAAACTTCGTTTGCATATTAAAATTTTCATATAAACACATTTAGTATCTCATATTTCATAAAAATACAATCTTCTTTCAAAAATTCTGAGATTTTGGTCACATCTATCATTTTTGGTCCATACAATGGTTTATTATACTTTATGCGAAATGGTGACCCGACGTCATTAGAGCAGGCACGCGCATCTACAAAAAGTTTTCCTTCAAAACACAGAGAAAAGAATGGAGACGTCTGCAAAATATATATTACGCTTCTTCGTACCTACTTATCTATATTTATTAAAGAGAATGTTTGTATATGACATCGCTAAACTCAGAAACTATTTGATCGATCATTATGAAAATTGGAATGTACATTTATTGTTTCGGAGAAGATTTATATGCTTTCCCCATTGATGTAACTCGCCACCAGGTGGCACTGTGATATATGGACTTGGATAAAAAAAAGAGAAGGGGCTGGGTTTGCTAGTGTCATAAATTTTCTTGAAAACTGACAACTTTTCTTTCTAATATTGAAACATCTTTATCAAAAAAAAAGTGAATTGCTCAAAGTATTATACCGCATAAAAATCAAGCCCGTGGCAATTGGTAAGTCTGTATCCTACTACACCCTCTGCCGTCCTATACAGTCATATTCTACCAAACTGAAATAACTTTAGAATAGAAAGACTCGTCATAGTCTCAGCTCAGTGTCTCATTACTAAGACCGAACCTCCTCCACGTTTAAAGGGAAATTGATCTACTGTAACCACACTAATCATGTCTGATTGATTGATAATTAATCTGATTGATTGATGAAACCCTATATCAACCGACAGGTTTTATTTCAGTGTTTCCTTCTCTGGCATGAATGTTTTTTTTATTACTTTTTGTGGCAAACGAACAAAAGACCTGAGTATTACGCCTATGGACCTTTGCAATACTAGAGTTACAGCTAGGTCGCTGAATTCCAATAAAAATCCCCACCTAGAAAGTTGGACTGCCGGCTCCCTCGCTCACCAAACGAAGAACAGCAAATTGCCACTGCTCAAACGTGGATTTTCTGTTAGAGTACGATAGTACCCCGGACGGACCGGCCCGCGGCTGTAAACAGAAAACTATCAACAGTAAAATCCTACCACCAATACAATCCTATTTAGACATTATCATCTTGTTCTGAACCCATGTTTAATTGAAGTCACCACAATATCTATTTTCGTTGTAAATATTGATAAAATTTCGCTTATCTCACTTTATATATAGATATATCTTGGTAATGTAATTGTTAAAAATCCCAAACTCAACCAAAAAATTGAGTTACCGTTTTTCATGCTCATCGAACGAAGCGCAACAGTACATTGCCAATGCTCAAACCACATGAGTAAATAAACGTACAGAGACAAACATTCAAACAACCGCGCCACGGTAGGTACATTACTACAAGTATGATGCGCGTGTGTGCGTGAGCACCGGCGGCTCGTCACGTACGGAACGAAACCTGTTTAGGCTGGTTCGGCCAGTGCTCAAACAAAGGGCTCACTCACCGCTCGCTGTGCATCGGGTCGTGCAAACACGCACGCACGTTTAAATTTGAAATTTGAATTAATTAGAAAGAGTGTAAATATAGTTTATTATACTGGTAGTGATATACTAAAACGTATACAAGATTGTAAATTTGATATGCCATGCAAGTGCTTTGCCATTGATTATTTAAAAAAACTTTATATTAGATTTAGAATTTATCATTCGATTAAGAGATATAGCAAATTATTAAAAATGAAAAATTACAAAATAAAACTATTTAGAGTAAGCAATTTGTATAAAAATATCCATACATAAAAAAGCTGACAAGCGTTTTGTGTATTTATTTTCATCCTCATGTGCCAACCCTATCAGAATAGGTAACAATTTTGCTCGCTCCTTAGAAGCTTGGTCTCTGTACGTTTATTTACTCATGTGCTCAAACGTCGTTTTATACGAGAGTGTGGTAGTAACCCGAACGGACCGGTCAGCATCATCATCATCACAGCCCATAATGTCCCACTGTTAGGCTCGGGCCTCTGCCGTAACTGGGAGTGAAATTAACCTACTACTCGTATACCGCGCTGGTCAGACGTGTTGGTATAGGGTTTTGTTTCGAGTTTTCCTTCTCTCGCATAGATGTTATACGCATTTTATATACCTTAGTCGTCTCGTACGATCACCCACGGGTAAGATATGGGGTGGTGAATAGTATTCTTACTCCGTCACCACACTGAAAAACGGACCGGTACTGTAAACAAAAAATTTTCAACAGTAAGACCTTAAATAGTGTAAAATGCATATTGTATACTTACTCATATTTTACAACCCTCACAGGCAAGATAGAAAGTCATTCATTCTCCTACTCTTATCCCAATTGCTTGGGGTCGATACAATATGTACTCTTCTTTCGTACATATTGTAAAAGTTATTGGCAATAGTTTCAGGACCGGCCGTCTGCCAGACGTCAACCCTTCTTAGGAATGTAATTGTCGACCAAACGGCGTCAGATAGAGTTGGCCCAGGTCAATATAAGGCTCTTAGTCCTCTTTTACGACATCCACAAATAAAATAAGGGTTGGTAGTATTCGTAGCCGCTACCACACAGCTAGATAGAAAGTAATTAATTGTATTCTTACTCCGTCATCACACGGTCAAAATAGAAATAAGTACTATTATATTATATTATTGATACAATTTAGAATTATAAAAAAGAAAATATATTATACTTATAACAATAATTAAACTTTAAAAAAAAAATGTAAACCGACTTTAGAATAAGATCAGCCAAAAACCATATTTATTTAAAACACTAAAAACCGAAAAATAAGATGAACTATTTAATTCTTGTCTGATTCTAATTATGTATTATTTTTTATAAAATATAATTACAATGTATGCTAGAAATCTACCAACACGATTTGAAGTCGGTGCCCTCCTCCTTTTTGAAGTCGATTAAAAAAGAAATCAAAATTGCATGATTCTAATTTAAACTTCATAAGCCTATTTTAATAGAGTACAGTCCTTTAAAAAAAATCCTAATTTTTATGAGCATCTATTTGTTATAGATAGTTTTTTTTATTAATTCATCATCATTATTCAGCCCTTCGCTATCCACTGCTGGACCGTAGGCTTTTAGCACAAATGAGAAGATTGTAGAATAATCACTATATTTGGCGGTCGAATCACCGATTGTAATCAGGTGTCCTATATTTCCCAAGAGAAAGTTATTACCCAATTCTCCTTAGTCAATATTACGACAACAGTCTTACCAAATTTAAAACCATAACTCAACACGTCTCTACAGACCTCTCATAGAGCAAAACAAACGCTTTCATTTCAGCAGGTTTTCGTCCTCTGTCGAAACTTATTTGCATAAGTAAAACTGGGAAATGGAGCGAGAAATGCATGCAATTTTAGTGATTCCCGGCGGGTTCTATTAATACCCTGTTATAATGGGTTTTATGTGAAAATCATTTCGATATTATATTGTATCTTGAAATAATTGGATAATGGTTTTCTCTGAATTATAGCGATATAATCTATTTTTTTCTTTCCGTGTGGTAACGGAGTAAGAATACAATTCACCACCCCATATCTTACCCGTGGGTGATCGTATGAGACGACTAAGGGATATAAAACGCATATAACATCTATGCGAGAGAAGAAAAACTCGATGCAAAACCCTATACGAACACGTCTGACCAGCGTGGTATAGTAGGTTAATTGCCCTCCCATTACGGAGGAGGCCCGAGCCCAACAGTGGGACATATATGGGCTGTTATGATGATGATGATGAATCTAAAGTTTTGACACACATTTTTTGCACATACACATTTTCTTTCCATGTGGTGATGGAGTAAGAATACAGTCCACCAACAACTTTCTTTACCTTCAGTGTCGTAAAAGATGACTAAAGTATGTGATTTTTTTTTTATTGCTTTTGGAGGCAAACGAGCAAGGAGCACACCTGATGGTAAATGTCACTGCTGCTCATGGACCATGGACCTTTGCAATACCAAGGATATAGCTAGGCCGCTGCCTACCAATATAAGCCCCAAATCTACCCAGTTGGGCTTCCGGCTCTCTCGCTCACCGAACGAAGCACAATAGCACATTGCCATTACTCAGACGTCGATCTTCTGCGAGAGTGTGGTACTACTCCGGACGGACCGGCCCGCGGCTATAGACAGGAAACTGTCAACGGCGTGGTCCTCCCATTACTACTATTACTACTGAAATGTACATAACATCAATGCAAGAGAAGCAATACTCCAAATAAAACCCTATACCAACACTTTTATCCAACGTGATGCAAGGGTCAATTTCCTTTCCATTCATCATCTCAGACCACATTATGTCCGTCCGTTGAGCTCGAGCTTCCTCCATAATGTGAGAGAATTGACCTACTATATGACACTGGTCAGACGTATTGGTGTAGGGTTTTGTTTCAATTTTTCTTTCTCTTGCATAGATGTTATATGCGTTTTATATCCTTTATTCGTCTTTTACGATCACCCACGGGTAAGATAGCGGATTGTGAATTGTATTCTTACTCCGTCACCACACGGAAAAGTATTGTATCCTTCCTATTGTGTAAGACATATATGAGCTTCGATTATGATTAATAATATATATAAATTTAAAAAAAAAGTGTGTGTATCGGCTCCGACGCACGACTGGAGTTTACTCCTTAAGTACGATTATCAAAACAGGCGCAAAAAAAAGCTCATTTGACAAAAAATAATATATATATATATTTATTTACATTTATTAAAACTGTTCAGTGAAGTATTATCTCACGTCGGAAAGTGAAAGGTGCGCAGAATAGGTTGCGCACCAAAAACGTAACGAGGTCATTTGATCACTAGATTTTACTCCTCAATTTTTTCTCATACCGGGCGCCTAAACTCCAAAAACACGAACAGAATATAAGCACTTAAACTTTTTTATAAAATAAAAAAAAACATTCAATGATTATGCCAAAAAAAAATTGACAACAATAAGCTATTTTAACCCTCAAGGCATTATTATTCTTAAGGTAGCGTAATGACAAACCAGAAAAATGGCTTTATTGTGACAAAAAAAAAAATACGAAGACTTCCTTCGTGACACAATAAGTTGAAAAGAATATTTTCTGACCAAACAGCGTCAGTGAAGCACAATCTCCACGTACACGTACAAGTAAAAAGTCCGCCTTGCTACAATGACGGTCTGAATAAATCAGAATTCATTTTGTTTGACACTCCATGAATATGTAATGCCTTTTTAATGTGTACGGTTGACAATCTGTTGATTTTATTTCGTTTTTTTTTTCTTTGTGGTTGGCATCGTTTTATTATGTACTTTTGCTATAATAAGATATCCTTATAATCCTTAGTCGATTTGTTTTCGACGTTTACTCAAAATATGGTGATGTATTGTATTCTTAATCACCGCATGGAAATAATATTATAGAAGAAAACCCCTTAAAGAAGAAAAATCTGTCGAGTTAGGTTGACCGATCGCATTCGTAACGACAACGTAAGAGAACGAGTAGGTATGAAAGAAAGTATTGGTGTAAAGATGCGAAAGGGAATGCTTCGATGGTTCGGACATGTGGAAAGAATGCCGAACGAACGTCTGGTTAAGAAGATATACAATGAGAAAGTGGAAAGATATAGGTACTGGAGGAGACCGAGACTAACCTACCTAGACCAGATTGGTCACGTACTGAAGGAAGGTGGAGTCAAGAGTCTCCGAAACCGGCGAGCGTGTATGAAGAGAATTATGAATGTTGAGGAAGCGAGTGAAGTATGCAAGGATAGAGTTCTCTGGCACACTGTTCTCTCTGCCTACCCTGCAAGGGATATGGCGTGATGATATATATGTATGTAAGAAAAGCCTCGCTTCAGTTCTTGTTTTTTGTAGTATAATATTACAGTAGCACTGCTATTTACCAATATTGAAAAAGAAATAGAGTTTATACTTATTACTTAGTAGTAAGGCCTAATTGTTGATATTTTTCTGTCTACAGCCGCGGTCCGGTCTGGTCGAGGTAATACTAAACTCTTGAAGAACATCGATGTCTAAGCAGTGGCAATATAGTGTTACGCTTCGTTCAATGGACGAGAGAGCTGGAGACCTGGTCTAGTTGTACCCCTGGTATCTCAAAGATCCGTGTGCAGCAGTAACATTGATCATCAGATGTACAGTAGGCTGGTTTGCCACCATATGCAATAAAAAGAAAATATTCTTCTTCATTTCAAATCTAGGAAGTGTACTGTGTACTACCAATCCTTATAGGGTTCGTGGGTAAAAGACGAATAAGGCTACGTCCTAATTGACATGTCGTTCCACGACAAAATCGGTTGTTCGCATTGTTGTGCAACAAGTTGGTCGTACGACAATAATGATGTGTCCAAATTGCATTGTCGTAACGCTATGTCCTAATTGGCTGTCGCAATACGACACGACTTTTGTTGTCCAACCGATCAACTAATGCGACAAAATTAAAACACATGCTTTTGAATGGAGCTGTCCTAACTGACAACTCGCACTGACGTGCGACATCGCATTTGTTGGTCGTTGTGTTTTAAATTCAAACCTGTTCTATTTTGTCGTGTCGGTCGTCCGGGCAACACGTGTTTTTGGTTGATAAGTAAAATGAATATAGTACGAGATCCGACTGCGGGATTAGTACGCCCATCGGTTATTTGCTAAAAACCAAATTTTTATGTATATTTATAATTAGGAGAATATATATCTACCAAGTTGCCTATCAAAATTTGGCCGCTAATATTTTTAATTAAATTATTTTTAATTGCTTTTTGGGAAAAAAATTCGTTCACTTGTTTTTTAAATAAAATATCGTGTACATCACGGCAATTTACATAATGATTTTAAAAAAAATCACGGTTGCTATTGCGCACCTGGCCGCACTTGTTCGCAGCCAGGTGTAAACAGGTATGATTTCGATACATTTATACGTTCATAACATATATTTATTAATTATATATCAAATTGAAGTTATTTTTTTTCTATTAATTATCATATATGGTTACCTAATTAAATCTAGCCGCAAATAAGGGTTGCTGGCTGTTAAAGATGATAAATATTTAAGGTAGAGTGAAAGAGATAACGCGTAACATCATTTGTCAAACGAGGATAGCGATTGCCAGCTGTGCGACGGTTTTAAGCCATTGCGCTGGCTGTTGCCAGCAACCCTTATTTGCGGCTAGATTTAATTAGGTAACCATATATGATAATTAATAGAAAAAAAATAGCTTCAATTTGATATATAATTAATAAATATACGTTATGAACGTATAAATGTATCGAAATCATACCTGTTTACATCTGGCTGCGAAGAGGTGCGGCCAGGTGGCGCAATGGCAACCGTGATTTTTTAAAATCATTATGTAAATTGCCGTGATGTAGACGATATTTTGTTTAAAAAACAAGTGAACGAAATTTTTCCCAAAAAGCAATTAAAAATAATTTAATTAAAAATACTAGCGCCCAAATTTTGATAGGCAACTTGGTAGATATATATTCTCCTAATTATAAATATACATAAAAAATTGGTTTTTAGCAAATAACCGATGAGCGCACTAATCCCGCAGTCGGGTCTTAGACTAATACTATGACATATATATATCTTTGACAACGACATTTCGACGACTGACAACAATGCAATTTGGACACATCATTATTGTCGTACGACCAACTTGTTGCACGGCAATGCGAACAACCGATTTTGTCGTTGAACGACTTGTCAATTAGGACGTAGCCTTACGCTATGTCCTAATTGGCTGTCGCAATACGACACGACTTTTGTTGTCCAACCGATCAACTAATGCGACAAAATTAAAACACATGCTTTTGAATGGAGCTGTCCTAACTGACAACTCGCACTGACGTGCGACATCGCATTTGTTGGTCGTTGTGTTTTAAATTCAAACCTGTTCTATTTTGTCGTGTCGGTCGTCCGGGCAACACGTGTTTTTGGTTGATAAGTAAAATGAATATAGTACGAGATCCGACTGCGGGATTAGTACGCTCATCGGTTATTTGCTAAAAACCAAATTTTTATGTATATTTATAATTAGGAGAATATATATCTACCAAGTTGCCTATCAAAATTTGGCCGCTAATATTTTTAATTAAATTATTTTTAATTGCTTTTGGGAAAAAAAATCACATACCTAGATAGAATCACATACCACATTCTTAACTTGCGTTGGAGTTGAGTCTCCTAGGAACCATGTTGGTTTTAGAAAACCATCTAATAGCAGCCAGCCATTATTTTCCGGGCTGAACTTGATACAGTCCGGCTCAGTGGCATTTACCCACATCGAATTAACAAAGATTGTCCGCAACAACTTTTGTTTCAAAGATTTCCAGCACGGTGGAATGTGCGTTGAGTCTAAACCTTAAATTCTTTTCATAAATTTTTCATTATTTTGTTTTGAAGCGTACATTTTGTTAAATAATAAACATCTTGCGGCATTTACGCTTTGACACTTCCGGAGTCCATACATAAGGCACGTAAACTCTTGGACTGCGTCAATTTTGGTTTCATCAAAGATGTCAGTAGGATTCGTCAATGATGCAAAAACTTGTTGAATTTGTGGGTGCTTAATAAATAAATTCAAGGGCCGAATTTTCCCTTTGTTGAAAATTGCAGCCGTGTAGTTGCAACCCGAATTAAAAAAAATATTTTTTAATAAAAAAACCTCAAAGTTAGAACTGTGACGTTTATATTGTAACTATAACCTATATTAATCTTAAATTCAATTCAAATTTTAATTACGGTTTGTGTTTTGCAAAAATCTTCAAATTCTTTTTTATCTTTTTGCTTTAGAACTACAATTTTTTTTAGACACAATGTGTTACGCGTTAACTCTCTTTCACTCTACCTTAAATATTTATCATGTTTAACAGCCAGCAACCCTTATTTGCGGCCAGATTTAATTAGGTAACCATATATGATAAATTAATAGAAAAAAATTAGCTTCAATTTGATATATAATTAATAAATATACGTTATGAACGTATAAATGTATCGAAATCATACCTGTTTACATCTGGTTGCGAAGAGGTGCGGCCAGGTGCGCAATGGCAACCGTGATTTTTTAAAATCATTATGTAAATTGCCGTGATGTAGACGATATTTTATTTAAAAAACAAGTGAACGAAATTTTTCCCAAAAGCAATTAAAAATACTAGCGGCCAAATTTTGATAGGCATTAGGCAACTTGGTAGATATATATTCTCCTAATTATAAATATACATAAAAATTTGGTTTTTAGCAAATAACCGATGAGCGCACTAATCCCGCAGTCGGATCTTAGACTAATACTATGACATATATATATCTTTGACAACGACTGACGACAATGCAATTTGGACACATCATTATTGTCGTACGACCAACTTGTTGCACGGCAATGCGAACAACCGATTTTGTCGTAGAACGACTTGCCAATTAGGACGTAGCCTTTGTCGTCGAAATGTCGGTGTCAAAGATATATATATATGTCATAGTATTCATTTTACTTATCAACCAAAAACACGTGTTGCCCGGACGACCGACACGACAAAATAGAACAGGTTTGAATTTAAAACACAACGACCAACAAATGCGATGTCGCACGTCAGTGCGAGTTGTCAGTTAGGACAGCTCCATTCAAAAGCATGTGTTTTAATTTTGTCGCATTAGTTGATCGGTTGGACAACAAAAGTCGTGTCGTATTGCGACAGCCAATTAGGACATAGCGTTAGGCTACGTCCTAATTGGCAAGTCGTTCTACGACAAAATCGGTTGTTCGCATTGCCGTGCAACAAGTTGGTCGTACGACAAAAATGATGTGTCCAAATTGCATTGTCGTCAGTCGTTGTCAAAGATATATATATGTCATAGTATTAGTCTAAGATCCGACTGCGGGATTAGTGCGCTCATCGGTTATTTGCTAAAAACCAAATTTTTATGTATATTTATAATTAGGATAATATATATCTACCAAGTTGCCTAATGCCTATCAAAATTTGGCCGCTAGTATTTTTAATTAAATTATTTTTAATTGCTTTTGGGCAAAATTTCGTTCACTTGTTTTTTAAATAAAATATCGTCTACATCACGGCAATTTACATAATGATTTTAAAAAATCACGGTTGCCATTGCGCACCTGGCCGCACCTCTTCGCAACCAGATGTAAACAGGTATGATTTCGATACATTTATACGTTCATAACGTATATTTATTAATTATATATCAAATTGAAGCTAATTTTTTTCTATTAATTTATCATATATGGTTACCTAATTAAATCTGGCCGCAAATAAGGGTTGCTGGCTGTTAAACATGATAAATATTTAAGGTAGAGTGAAAGAGAGTTAACGCGTAACACATTGTGTTTAAAAAAAATTGTGGTTCTAAAGCAAAAAGATAAAAAAGAATTTGAAGATTTTTGCAAAACACAAACCGTAATTAAAATTTGAATTGAATTTAAGATTAATATAGGTTATAGTTACAATATAAACGTCACAGTTCTAACTTTGAGGTTTTTTATTAAAAAATATTTTTTTTAATTCGGGTTGCAACTAGACGGCTGCATTTTTCAACAAAGGGAAAATTCGGCCCTTGAATTTATTTATTAAGCACCCACAAATTCAACAAGTTTTTGCATCATTGACGAATCCTACTGACATCTTTGATGAAACCAAAATTGACGCAGTCCAAGAGTTTACGTGCCTTATGTATGGACTCCCGAAGTGTCAAAGCGTAAATGCCGCAAGATATTTATTATTTAACAAAATGTACGCTTCAAAACAAAATAATGAAAAATTTATGAAAAGAATTTAAGGTTTAGACTCAACGCACATTTCACCGTGTTGGAAATCTTTGAAACAAAAGTTGTTGCGGATAATCTTTGTTAATTCGATGTGGGTAAATGCCACTGAGCCGGACTGTATCAAGTTCAGCCCGGAAAATAATGGCTGGCTGCTATTAGATGGTTTTCTAAAACCAACATGGTTCCTAGGAGACTCAACTCCAACGCAAGTTAAGAATGTGGTATGTGATTCTATCTAGGTATCTGAATTTTTTTCCCAAAAGCAATTAAAAATAATTTAATTAAAAATATTAGCGGCCAAATTTTGATAGGCAACTTGGTAGATATATATTCTCCTAATTATAAATATACATAAAAATTTGGTTTTTAGCAAATAACCGATGAGCGTACTAATCCCGCAGTCGGATCTCGTACTATATTCATTTTACTTATCAACCAAAAACACGTGTTGTTCGGACGACCGACACGACAAAATAGAACAGATTTGAATTTAAAACACAACGACCAACAAATGCGATGTCGCACGTCAGTGCGAGTTGTCAGTTAGGACAGCTCCATTCAAAAGCATGTGTTTTAATTTTGTCGCATCAGTTGATCGGTTGGACAACAAAAGTTGTGTCGTATTGCGACAGCCAATTAGGACATAGCGTAAGAGCTCCACACCAATCTGAGCCAACTTGTAAAAACTGTGTAATGTATGTATTATGTAATTATTATGTGCGTACATATGTACGACTAGACTTTATTTAAAAAAAAAATATGTGTTAATCATTTTTTCAATCAAGTTATTTCTCTTTCTCCCCATTTTAATTTACACTTTAATTTATTTTCTTCCTTACAATTAAATTTAAATATTACCTATAAGCATTGAAATAATAACTATACGTGTGGTGACGGAGTAAAAATATAATTCACCACCCCATATCTTACCAGTGGGTGATCATACGAGACGACTAAGGGATATAAAACGCATATAACATATAGATGTTATATTGCCCATGCAAGAGAAGGAAAACTCGAAACAAAATCCTATACCAACACGTCTGACCAGCGTGGTATATTAGATCAAATTCCCTCCCATTATGGAGGAGGCTCGAGCCCAACAGTGGGACATATATGAGCTGAAATGAGATGATGATTGAGATAATGTACCTTCTTTTTTATGTAATATATATAGTGCAATTTATAAAGGTCCTACATCATGTAGCATCTTTAAAAATTGTGCAACTAATCTAATTTATATTTAACTAGCAGACCTGGCCACGCGTTGCTGTGGCTAAAGTAGCCTCAGTAACACGTGGTGGTTATGTTAATAAATTGTAGCTTATATGAAACGTTTGTACGTTTAACATAACGCCATTTATTAAATACTTACTCAATCCAGTTAACAGATGCCGCCATCTGTTAGAATCGTTTGGAGATAATAGATAATTGTGAATGTCAAATAATAAACAAATAATTTGCATTAAAATAATATTACTATAAATTGAGAAGAAAGCTATCCTATCTTTTTAGTTAGATCAAAGTACACATGTTGTGCAAATTTGATTAAAATCAGTTACATACTTTAGGAGTCAATCGCGGACAAACAACGTGACACGTAGTTTATATATATTAAGATAATAATGTTTATTAAGTTTGTACTTGTATGTAGTTGTAGCAATTCTTGGTTGTCCAAATAAATAAACTTTATTTGATGCCATCTGCTCAACAATTCCATTCCCAAAAAACATTAACGTCAGGCAAACGGCACTTATAAAATTATTGTCGAAAATTTTGCTAAAAATATACTATGAAAAAATATTGGTTCGATCCCAAATAATTGGGATAAGATCAGAACGGTAACATTCTCAACTATATAAATTAATAAGCCTTAGGTCTCGAGATTCTTCCACAGAGGAAGGGAAATTAACCTAGTATGTCATTTAGCCAGACTCATAATACTCGCTATTGAGGTCGTTACATAATCTACTTCCATAACAAATTTGTATAAGTAATAATATTATAAACGTAATTGTTGAGACCAAAAGCGAGCAAGTTTCTCTCATAATGGGTCCAGACACTGTCGTTACGGCAAGAAAGGGATTTTATTCAAATAGTTCCGTCTGCTGCGCTATTATATTGAAATTCTTGCTGCGGTAAAAATGTCTTTTTAAGTTTTTTAGCTGAATTAATTTTCGACGGATGTTGTAAAATTGTCATTTATGGATGGATATATAATATTTTTTTAGAATATCGCCACGAACTTGTCTTGTTACTACCAATCCTTACATCACTTAGGGTGTCGTAAAAGATGACTAAACTTTACATAGATGTAAATAGATGGCTTCATATTATTCTTTATAAATAAATTCTTTCCGATGTTGTCTGATAAATAATTGTATTCAACAAGAGTTCGTCACTTTCACAAAAAGATCGCTTCAGGCAGTCGATCAAAACGCTATTGCTAAATTTTTGTAATATGTACAATAGAAAATGAGTATGACCATACTTGCGTTTCTCATACGTGCTGAGTGGAAACATGTTAACAAAGTATTCATTAATCGCGCCACCTAGCACAAACTTGTTTTAACAGATGTATAAATAATATAAATAAAATAAATGTATAAAAGTAAAGATGTAGGTACCGGGGGAGACCGAGACTAACCTACCTAGACCAGATCGGTCAGGTACTGAGGGAAGGTGGAGTCAAGAGTCTCCGAAATCGGCGAGCGTGTATGAAGAGAATTATGAATGTTGAGGAAGCGAGTGAAGTATGCAAGGATAGAGTTCTCTGGCACTTTGTTCTCTCTGCCTACCCTGCAAGGGACATGGCGTGATGGTATGTATGTATGTATAAAAGTAAACCCCGTTCGGCAGTCTTAACCCGCGAGTGGCACGGTGCACATAGTTGTCGTATATCGCATACTAACTTTCAAACGTCAGCCATGTGGGCCTCTCTCATACTGTCACTCGTGTGAGAGGGTGGTGTCATGGTATGGCTGCACTTGGCAGGTGGGCTGGTGGTAGTGATGAATGTTGTACGTTTCACGGGGAGGAGCTGCTGCTCGTTCTCTTTCACAATTTTAATTGGTGAATCCAATCACAATTTTAATTGTGGTAGCACCATGCTGTTGACAGTTCTCTGTTTACAGCCGCGGGCCGGTCCATCCGGGATAGTATCACACTATCGCAGAAGATCGATGTCTGAGTAATAACAATATGCTATTGCGCTTCGTTCGGTGAGCGAGGGAGCCGGAAGCAAAGGTCCATAGGCAGCAGTGACACTTACCATCAGGTGTGCTGCTTGCTCGTTTACCACCATAAGCAAATAAAAAAAACCAAAAATGCTTCACCGGTTGTAGTCTTGTCTCGTGGTTGCACGGTAAGGACTATCCTGTGTCATCCATTTATACCATATATTTGTTTGTACAAAGACGATTGCTTGGGTCTGCTCTGTGAGATCACTTAAGATGTAAGCTGTGATTTATATATAGGTGTGAAGGTAATCGTGATTACTTGCAGTACGGTCATTTGCAACTTTATATCCGCATTTATATTCCTCATGACTGACCCATTCGTCTATAAGTACATATTGAGTCAACCTAATTCTAAGTTTAAATTTCTAAGTCTAATTGGGATAAGAGCAAAATAATAACAATAACTGCAAAAACCTCTTATTTATGTATTCAGTCGGGAGCTCCTTAACAATAGTAGGGAAATTCCTTTAGACCAGACTGGTCAGGCGAGCTTATCTGCTTGTGTCACTTAGTTTTCGTTTACGACTATATGCAGAAAAAACAGAAAATATGGAGATAGAAATAGTGTATTATATTACTTTGCCGCCTCACGGATTATTTTTGAGCTTCTGCATCCAGCCATTCCCAGTGATCTTCACCAAAAAACGTCAGTCTATCTAGTGGCGAGCGTCCCACACTGCGTTGTCTTTATCTATACTTGGTTGCCACTTGAAAACTTATATTCCCCAAATTGCTTTGATATATCAATATTATCATACTTATTTCTTTTTATAAACTTCATTTTTAACATAAATATTTCTTTATATTTTATTTTACGTCCAGAAATGCATGTAAAAGAAAATATAACAATATTTATTCTAGTTTAATCGAGTTGAATTCAATGAATTGATATTTATTCGCAACGGAAGCATTCTAAAATAAACAAGGACCGAAATAAACAAGGAGGAAGAATAAAGAAGGATGTTGTGAGTAAGAATAAACGTTTCGATATTGGTTATAGAAATTTATATAATATTATGTTATAGATAATAGGGGCAGTTTACTATTATATATTAAAATATTAATAATAGAATTGATTAATAATTATTGGAGTATACTCCATAAGAATCGATTTTCATATAAGGCGCCCGGTATGAGAAAAATTTGAGGAGTAAAATCTAGTGACCGAATGACCTCGTTACATTTTTGGTGCGCAACCTATTCTGCGCACCTTCCACTTTCTGACGTGAGATAATACTTCACTGAACAGTTTTAATAAATGTAAATAAAATAAGGAGTAAACTGCAGTCGTGCGTCGGAGCTGACACACACACTTTTTTTTATCGTCAACATCTCAGCTCATATACGTCCCACTATGGGTTTGAAAGAAAAAAATAATATAAAGAAAGAAAAATATTTATTTCGCTATCCCTTTAATTAAAATAAAGGATGAAAATCATTTATTATGCGAATGACTTCTAATGTTTACGCGAGTATTACACATTTGAAATAAAACTACTTTTACGGATTCTATCGCGTTTGTATTTGATTTATAATTTCCCGACGTTTCGAACACTTTACAGTGATCATGGTCACGGGAGGACTGAGGTGTCTTACGTCCAATATGTCATTGTTATTACAGAAAATTTATTTATATCTACCCTATAAGATATTAAATTTTGACCCACATTTTTATACAAAATTAATACAATTCATTGCCAGTACAAAAATAATAGAATCATTCTCTTTTTGTACTGGCAATGAATTGTATTAATTTTGTATAAAAATGTGGGTCAAAATTTAATATCTTATAGGGTAGATATAAATAAATTTTCTGTAATAACAATGACATATTGGACGTAAGACACCTCAGTCCTCCCGTGACCATGATCACTGTAAAGTGTTCGAAACGTCGGGAAATTATAAATCAAATACAAACGCGATAGAATCCGTAAAAGTAGTTTTATTTCAAATTTATTATGCTCTCCTTTTTTTGGCGGCGAGCTGTGATATGATCACATTCCGCACGACCCGTCCGTGACTACAGAAAGAACGGTGGTGTATCCAATAACCCGCCCATCAAGTACCTCTCAATACCATGCGAATGGACCACAGGTACCCAGTCGTGTCGCTGGTGGCCCGACCGGTGGGTTACTCTCCTTAAAAGCTATTTAAAAAATAAACACAAGTAAAGAAAATAACTTCTGACATAAAAGAACCAAATTAAGGACAAACAAAAAAGGCTATCCGCTCAGGTTGTGCTCAGGTTTACTTGCGATAAAATAGTGCAAATATTCTGACAGGAACCTGGTACATATGAGTTTGAGGTTTTCTCAATCATCATCATAACCCTGCTCTCATTCCAATAGCTTGGAGTTGTCGCAATATCCACTCCGTTTTCAAAAAAGTTATTGACGTTAATTTTATGACCGCCTGCCTGACGTCAACCCTTCTGGAGAACGTAATTGTTGACCAGACGGTGGTATTAGGTGAAGTTTGCTCAGCTCTTAGTCCTCTTTTACGACATTCGCGAGCAATCGTACCGAGAATTTGAGATATCTCCGTAATAGAAGGAAAAAATGCCTACTATATCTACCATGCTGGTCAAACGGTAAAGAGTTTTATTAATTAGTGTTTTTTTATTTTTTTAGTTAATTCATAGGCGGACACTGGCTTCATACTATTCTGTACAATTATATATATATCTTAATATATTTACACGTATATATATGGTTTAGCAATTACGGCAGATAAATTGAAAAAAAAAACTACAGGTGGCATTATTAGCGCAATGTTCCATGCATATAAATCGACGTTTTATTTAAACCATACTCCATCTAACATGTGAAGGGTTAAGAATTCTCGTGTTTCGTAGGACGCGCGGAAATTTTTCAATCAACCCTTTGCCTGCCAACATACCTGTTAAACCGAGCGGCAACAAAAACGACGATTCACGAACGTTCTCAATTCAAAATGGAATGCGTTCAGGACGGTGAGCGATGAAGGCCGAACGCTCACGACCATTCACGAAGTGTCTTAGATATTTCTAGAACATTTCACGAAATAAATTTTTGTCCTTCATTAATCTAAAAACTACCTCGACGAAATTGTACCTAATTTTTTGTAACAATAAACTTCTTTTTTATGGACAGACTATGGTCTGGTTCCTCATTAAAACCTCCTTTGGGGCAACTAACAGGTAGCCTAAAGTTCTAAAATCTAAAGTATTAACTCTCTGTCAATTAAGCAGGTGACCGGACCCAACTTCTTGACAATAGTTAGCAATAGAGTCCTGGGTAATAAAAAAAATGTCTTTATAAGTTAAGGTTTCAATGAAAAGGTAAGTATTATGCTGGCACAAGATTAAAATGATCTGTCAGTGTAGTATATATTGGCCACCGAAGACAAAGTTCGAGTACCGGTGGCCCACTCGTACGGCGAAGAGAGGTGCTTGCGGAGTGGGTCTATGGGGTTGCACGCCGCCTCTTCCGTCGCCCCGGACAGATTTGGCGGGGCGCGACCACATCCATAGCCCACCGCAGGAAAAAAAAAGGTATAGTATATATTATTCAATATAAACTGATTAGTATAATAATATTAAACTTTAACATGAATAAAGAACTCCATGATGAATATTGTGCGACACAAGTGGTTCCTTTTTTATAAATTTTTAGTTATTATTCGCAGATGCCTTTTATAACTTGCCCCGGAGTATGAGAGAGCGCTGACGACGGTGGTGCTTCCAAACCAGCAACAATAGACTAAGTAACTTCGTTTATAGACACCATTTTCGAGGTATATAGAGCTTGTCTTGCAGTACGGCTTAAAGTAAAACGGTTGTACCTAAATTTGGATTATTGAATTTTTCTTGGCGCATTTTTAAGTCTTGGGTGAGGATGACTTCGTGGATATTTAAGTGTTATGGTCGCGCAAGTTATGCGTGATGTCATTTTATAATTTGAGTGTATCAAATAGCCATATAAGTGTAATTTAGCGAATTATAGTGGTAGGACCACGCTGTTGGCAGTTTTCTGTCTACAGCCGCGGGCCGGGCCGTCCGAGGTAGTTCCACACTGTCGCAGAAGATCGACGTTTGAGTAATGGCAATATGCTGTTGCGCTTCGTTCGATGAGCGAGAGAGCCGGAAGCCCAACTGGGGTGGGTTTGGGGATCGGAATTGTTAGGCAGCGGCCTAGCTATGCCCCTGGTATTGTAAAGTTCCATGGGCGGCAGTAACACTCACCATCAGGTGTGCTGCTTGCTCGTTTGCCATCAAAAGGAATAATAAAAAAAAAAACAATACATACCAATGGTTAGGTATATTTGTGAATTGATTCATTCCTTCATCGCATTCTCTTGATGGCCAAGGCTATGGTCTAAAAACATTCTTCCAAGTCGTCTGCCAATTTTTCCTTACTACTTTATTGAACGAGCTAATGGTTCGATTCTTTAGCTTAAGTAATACGTAAGTTTCGAGTATTTATCCCATCACAGAAAATTTCTTCATTTATGCGTGCAATCAATTTAGTGAAAATTGTAAAGAATTTAATTTAAATAACTTCGAACTGAATGCATATTTAATGCCTTCATAAAAGTTATCTATACATACACCTATCAGCTTATCGACTTCCGTTTTTGAATATTAACCTTTTCAAGAAGTAGTGATAATCCCTACTAATATCATAGATGAGAATATAAATTTGTTTGTTACGCTTTCGCGCCAAAACTACTTAACCGATTATCGTGAATCTTTGTACATATAGTCTTCGAGGTATTAGAAAGGTCTTAGGATTTTTTAGGGTTCCGTACCTCAAAAGGAAAAAATGGAACCCTTATAGGATCACTTTGTTGTCCATCCGTCCGTCTGTCTGTCTGTCAAGACTCTTTTTCTCAGGAACGCGTAGAGGTATCAAGCTGAAATTTATACCAAATACTCAGGTCTACTGTCCCTTAGAGCTGTGAAAAATCAAACTTTTAAGCTAACGCAATCAAAAGATATAGCTATTTATGTCGCAAATTTCTGCAAATTTTCGACACTCGCAAGGGAATCAAAACCTACAGGGTACTTCCCGTGAACTCAGAATCTTGAAATTTGGAACGAAGCAATGTCTTATAGCACAGATTAAGGAAAAATTGTGAAAACTGTAAATTTTTGATTACATCATATAAAAAAAAAAATTAATCATTTTAAACTCACTACCCCTTTTCACCTGAACGTGTATGGCCGCAGCCGCATTTAATTTTGCACTGACAATGAACAGGCAGCGTGACCGAGTGGTCTAAGGCGCTGGTTTAAGACACCGTAGGCACGAGTTTGAATCTCACCGCCGCGCCGAGCTGTTTTTGCTATTTATTTTTGCAAAATTTATTTATAATAATATAATATTATAAATAAAATTGTTTAAAAACGTGTTCATTAAATGTTTTAAAAATTAGTAGTTTTAATATTTATTAAAACTACTAATTTTTATTTACTACTAATTTAGGTGTAACTTGAATTAATATCAAAGAAAAAAGAAACTTGAATTCATCATCATCATTCTCCTACTCTTATCCCAATTACTTGGGATCGATACAATATGTACTCTTCCTTCATAGTACATAATGTAAAAGTTATTGGCAATAGTTTTATGACCGGCCCCCTGCCAGACGTCAACCCTCCTTGGGAATGTAATTGTTGACCAAACGACATCAGATGGAGTTGGCCCAGGTCGTTAAGAGCTCTTAGTCGTCTTTTACGACATCCACGAGCAAAGTAAGGGTTGGTAGTATTCGTAGCCGCTACCACACAGCACAAAAAAAGAAACTTGATTTAATATTAAAAAAAACTACTGCATAAATGTTTTTTTAGTTTTACGGAACCCTTCGTGCGCGAGTACAACTCGCACTTGGCCGATTTTTTTTTTACGGAGGGTAACTTCATTGTATGTTGTAGTTTTTAAATACTGAATCACATTGATTCACTTCTATTGGAATGTATGATCTTTGATATTTATTTAAGAGCTTCAATGCGAGCGAAGCCGCTTGTAAAACCTAGTACTAAATAAATGCCACACTTAACAGGTGGGTGTTATAAATTTCTCTATACTCGTGATTTTTCTTTACCTAGTTCTTAGGCTATTCACGAGCAAATAAAATTAAAATCGTATTCGATATTTTTTATACAGGG
The DNA here is from genome assembly GCA_905163515.2 of Lymantria monacha. Taxonomy (NCBI): domain Eukaryota; kingdom Metazoa; phylum Arthropoda; class Insecta; order Lepidoptera; family Erebidae; genus Lymantria; species Lymantria monacha. Next base: position 5,008,051 of record LR991082.1, read on the forward strand.
TGGAAGTGGACCGCTCCCGAAAACAAAGACAGGTGACCCTACTGGTCCTATTTGTAATGATAGGCTAGAAAAAAAATCGATTCGGACGAAAATCATTCTTTTTTCACAACGAATTTTAAGTTTTTTTCACAATTCATCGAATTAAGACAGTGCCATGTAACGATAATTCCATAAAAAATACGTAACTTTACTCAGATGAGAAAGACGCAATCTATTCAAAACTCACGTTCAAGAGTTCAACGACCTCGCGTGTTGAAAAAAACATTTTTTTTTTTTTCATCCGAATCGATTTTTTTTTTTTTTCTAGCCTATCATTACAAGTAGGACTAGTAGCGTTACCTGTCTTTGTTTTTGGAAGCAGTCCCCTTCCACCCTGTATAATATGGCTGTAAAGAATGGAAGGTAATGTTACAAAAGTGTACTAGTACCATATATTGAGCGGTAGCCGGTTACTGTAAAACCGTTTTAATTGAAAAACTTTGCACAGCAAAGAGGCTTACGTGGCACAATATACCGTATATAACACTGTTTGAGGCCTTATTTATGTTATACTTAAGAAACTTTGCTGTCTTTTTTAATAATTCCACAAGAATATGAAGGGAAAATATATAGCTATTTTAAGTTTATTATTTCAGTTTCGACCTCGAAGTAAATCTAAGATTTCAAGTTTGAAAACCAGAGCGCGTATTGCTAATGTTTTGAAATTATGTGTATATTTAATTAAAATCACAAATTTTCAATTTACAGCTGAGAAAGATAATATTATGTAGAAATTTTCATATCTAAAACTCTCTACCGTACAGCATATGAAGTATTTCTGTGATTGTTGTATCATTCTTGTGCTTCGTTCGGTGAGCGACAGAGCCAGAAACCCACTTTTCTGAATGGGGTTTAAGGCTTTCATTGGTAGGCAGCAACCTAGCTGTACCACTGGTATTGCCAAGGTCCATGGATGACAGTAACACTTACCATCAAATCTACTGCTTACTCGTTTGCCACCATCTGCAATAGAGAAAAGAAAACGTGAAACAATTTAATTTAAATTATGAATTTAACTTTGCTGGGTGGCTACGAATACTACCAACCCTTGCTGTGTTCGTGGATGTCATAAAAGACGAATAAGAGCCTTATAACGACCTAGGCCAACTCCATCTGATGCCGTTTGGACAACAATTACATTCCCAAAGAGGTTTGACGTCTGGCAGGCGGCCGGTCATAAAACTATTGCCAATTTACTTTCACAATATGTACTAAGAAAAAAGAGTACATATTGTAATGACCCCAAGTAATTGAAATAAGAGTAAGAGAATGATGATAAATTTAACTTTAATTGCCAGTATTACTGTATAGCTTGATATCAAGCTGATCAAACAAATTGTTATTTGATTTTAAATAGCTTTTTTTTAGTTTCTTCAACGTTGCTATCTATTTACTTACCATAATTAATTCTTTCAAAATTTCTAAATTACTTCCTTAGCGGAAAAATCGTGGCAAGGCATACGAGGTGGCTTGGACATGTGATGACGAAGGACTACAAGCTTTTCCAAAGATATGAATGAGTGCTGTTGACTCAGAACAGACTTAGCGCCTAAAAATAAGGAGAGCTAAACTCAAATTATGGGACAACAGAAGCAAGTAGAATTATTTCTTTCTTCAACCGCGAGTAAAGAAGAAAGTTCAATAATTTACATTCTTAATCAATTGCCCAGTATCCATTGAAGTAAGTCAGTGCAGCTCTAAAATGCCCTTCTACTGGACACCTAATCTAATAATGGTGACGCTGTTGATATTTTTTTATCTAAAGCTGCAGGCTGGTCTGTCCAGAGTAGTACCACACTCTCGCAAAAAATTGACCTCTGAGCAGTGGCAATGTACTGTTGCGCTTCGTTAGGTGAGTGAGAGAACCGGAAGTCCAACTTTCTGGATGGGTTTGGGTACATAGGCCTTTTTTTTTTTTTTTTTTGCGGTGGGCCATGGACGTCGCACCCCGCCAAGTCGGTCCGGGGTGACGGAAGAGGCGGCGCGCAACCCCATTGACCCACCCTACAAGCACCTCTTCTTCGCCGTGCGAGCGGGCCACCGGTACCCTGGGTACATAGGCCTAGCTGTGTATGTAGTTAATGTAACGTGTTGATCATTATGGCGTCTGAAAAGGCATTATGGTCGAAATCTCCTTAGCCTATTTAGAAAAATCGAGTGACTGGACCGGGGTATTAGTCCGTCACCCGCTGAGAGGCTGACCGCCAGGAAAAGACCGACGAGGGACGTCGCTCAAGGGGAGGGTACCCCTCAGGGTGTATTCCGTCGAGCTGGCCACTGACGAAAAGTATACGCTGCCCCGATGGCTGGTCCAACGACGAAGGCGAGGTTCACGGGTGGGTTACGAGTGTGCGTGCTTACGCCCCTCTCCCAGACGGAGCGGTGTGAGTAGCGTAGCGACCGTAGCTCACACCCCAAAGAAAAAAGAAGCCTATTTAGAAAAATGAACGAATTTAAAAAAAATATAAGTTCATTGACCCAAAATGTACATCCAATGTATAATAGTAGTAAACTATGCATGTGCTGTCTAAGTTTCGGGTTAAATAAGCCAAGTTGATCCTATACGGTGTATTAAGTAAATTGCTGTCCAAATATAGTGATGTTACTTAATAACTGAAATTTGGTTCCAATTAAGTCGGTTTTTTTCTTTGTTCATATACTGAATTTTCATCTACATGTCAGCTCACTGATGACCTGCTGCTGAGTTCGAGCCTCCTCCACAACAGAAGGGAAGTTGATCTTCGGTTGATATAGGGTTTTACTTTTTTTTATTGCTTATGGTAGCAAACGAGCAAGCATCGCACCTAATGCTTCTGCAATACCAAAGGCAAGCATAGCTAGGCTTACGAATAACCCGGAAACTACCCTGTTGGGCTCTCTCGCTCACCGAACAAAGTGCAATAGCAAATCGCCATTACTCAGACGATTTTTTGCGAGAGTGCAGTACTACACCGAACGGACCGGCTCGCGGCTGTAGACAGAAAACTGAGATATATCACCTAGATATAGATCATAGATCAATCACATCAATTTCAATTTCACTCCTATTTTGGTGAAGGTGAACACTTGTAGTGGGTCATGTATAATATAATATGAGATGAATTTTAGTCCTCGGCAATACAAGAATTCTTTCCTTAGTGAGGTGTTCCTCGCTTGTCTTAATAGAAAACACAAAATAGCAAAACGCTAATAGATTATAACAAATTTCACAATACTATCCAAACAGATTGATTATTTTCTATATTGCTAAGAATACTACCAACCGTGGACTTTACGTGTATGTTGTTAAAGTCAACTAAAGGCTTTATATCCACCTGGCACACCATCTGATACCGTTTGGTCAACAATTATATTTCCAAGAAGGATTAATATCAAGCAGGCGGCCGATTATAAAATTATTAATAACTACTTTTTTTTTTATTGCTTTTGGTGGTAAACGAGCAAGCAGCACACCTGATGGTAAGTGTTACTGCCGCCCATGGATCTTTAGGACCGCTGGCTACTAATACAAACCCCAAACCCACCCAGTTGCGCTTCCAATAGCACATTGCTATTACTCAGACGTCGATCTTCTGCGAGAGTATAGTACTACCCCGGATGGACCGGCCCGCGGCTGTAGGCAGAGAACTGTCAACAGCGTGGTCCTACCACTATCACTTTATATGCAGATCGAAGCAGAGAATATATTGCGTCAACCCCAAGTAATTGGGATAGGAGCAGGATAATAATGAACACCATTTTACAAATTGTAATATACAATATATTGTAATATATTGTAATATACAAATAATTAAGATCTTACAGAGAAAAACATTATTTTTACGCAAACTAAATCGTGACAAACGTTAGTACTGTATAAATATTAATTATTTTTTTCCATACCAGAATCATGTAAGAACATTCTCATCACTAATGTACAAACATATCATAAGCTTATATATATGTAATGTCGTAATTAAGACGCCCTTTGTGCATAGAAGACGAATGTGTTTACTCGGGACAAGCTTAAATTTTATCATCGTAATAATTTTGCGAGCTCCAGCTTGTATCATAATTAATATTGACAAATAAATTGTAATAATATGTTGTTATCTATAAATATACTTATTAATCTATACCTATGTATAATAAATTGATTAGAAAGGTTTAATAAATTTATCAAAACATGTATGAACGATAAGTAAAATGAAAACAAAAACAATACGCATTTTTTTTTCTATTTTTATTTACGCGCTTACTTTTAAAACAACTCAATGGATTTTTTTTAATTGCAATCATTATCATCATCATCTCAGATTATGTATGTCCCACGGCTGGGCTCGAGCCTCCTTCAAATTAAGAGGGAAATTGGGTTACTACATCACGCTACTCAGAATTGTTGGTATAGGGTTTAATTTCGAGTTTTCCTTCTCTTGCATAGATGTTATATGCATATCTATCCCTTAGTTGTCTTTTACGACACAGGTAAAATAGGGGTGGTGAATTGTATTCTTACTTTATCATCACCCTGACCCACCCGGCAATCAGATACGATAATACAAGCCAATTATTTCCAGTGTCGAGTTACAATTTTCTTCACGAATTATAAGATTCTTAACTTATTTAGTTTCTTCAAATTAGTTATTCTCAGTAAATGGAATAGTCGCCTTCAAAACAATGCTATGCCACACTGTTAATAGGATACAATTAAGAAGAATTTTAATTACCGTTAACAAGAAGATATTCTAGGAATTTTGGTGGAGAATGAAAACGTTTGTAAAGCACCTTTATAACATATTAATTATACCCGAGCACATTCAGTGCGTCGCATTACATACAATACTATTATAGTTATTTAATATAATACGTTAAAATACTTTTTTTTTTGGCAACGGGCTACGGTGTGGGTTCACACCTTAAAATACTAAAATATTGAATATAATATAAGAGCAACTCAAATCGCTTTCACATTCCCGCCAAAAGTACTTTTTAGCATTTTTTTAATTAACTTCATTTATTTTCAGCCGACAATATTTCAGTCACAGCACATATGTGCAACCCCATAATCTTCTATATATTATCTCTATACGTTTGTGCTGCCCACAGCTTAACTTGAAGCAACATTTAGACTTTATCACATCAAAAATTATCCAAGTGATAACAGAGTAATCCATCTCTTTTCTTACCTTAAGGTAAAATATATGCATGACCGAGCTAATAATTAAAAAAAAGTGTGTGTGTCAGCTCCGATGCACGACTGGAGTTACTCCTTAACTACGATTATCAAAACAGGCGCAAAAATTATTAAATTATTAAAACTGTTCAGATGATGTATTATCTCACGGCAGAAAGTGAAAGGTGCGCAGAATAGGTTGCGCACCAAAAACGTAGCGAGGTCATTCGATCACTAGATTTTACTCCTCGTTTTTTTCTCATAACGGGCGCCTTATATAAAAATAATGAGTAAACTCAAAAAAATACACCATGCTAGGTTAACTGGTTAACTTATTTTCTTTTTAGAAAATCAGTTTAGTGGTTTTTAGGCATGAAATCGTCAACCAGTAAATGACAAAACAAATCATATCAGTAGTATTTTTTTATCTTCAAGCAAAAACAAAACAAAAGCATATTATATATTGTCTGTTTTTAATACCATATCTTCAATTTAATTTCATATATCCTTCCTATTGTGTAAATAAAATACACGGTCATAACCATTAAAACGCTTGAATTCGAACACCGAGTTATTTATTCCGTTTCAAATGGCTCGAAAGTGATTGATGTGTATTGAGTTGAGTATAAAAGTTGATATAAATCACTTCATTGTACTATTGATGTATGTTTGAGGGAGTTATTTGCTTTCAATGATAAACTTCTGTAGGCAATACATGTTCTAATCTTCTCCATCTCAGCTCAATATCTGGATTACCGAGCCTTGCTTGATATTCTCTTTTTAGTGTGTTTTGGAAGATATATTCAAATATAATATAAATATTATATTAAATAAACTAATTAAAAAATAAATAGAAAGGCAAAAAACAAAGCTGTCTAGATTAGACTGCACGATTTTTCAATTGAGCTATGCCTATTTCTTAATGATAACGTCAAAATTTGCCTTCATATTTTAAAATGCCTGAAAATACCGCCAAAACAATATTTTCTATAAATTAAACCTAGCTAGACCGATTAATCGCCCCCGGAACCCCCACTCCCCAACCATGCTAAATTACATGAACATCGTTGGAGCCGTTTCCATGATTCAGATTATATTTATATACATACATACCATCACGCCATGTCCCTTGCAGGGTAGGCAGAGAGAACAGAGTGCCAGAGAACTCTATCCTTGCATACTTCACTCGCTTCCTCAACATTCATAATTCTCTTCATACACGCTCGCTGGTTTCGGAGACTCTTGACTCCACCTTCCTTCAGTACATGACCGATCTGCTGGTCGAGGTAGGTTAGTATCGATCTCCCCCGGTACCTACATCCTTCCACTTTCGCATTGTATATCTTCTTAACCAGACGTTCGTTCGGCATTATATTTATATTATATTAGTTCGGATTATATTTATATATAAGAATTGCTCGCTTAAAGATATTAGATATACATTCCTCTGTAAAAGATCCTTGATATAAAACTCATAACAGCAAATAGCAAATCCCTTTTGCACAAATTACATCTAGACTTTAGGTAACATATATACGCCTAAAATAAGCTGTGTAACTACCATAGTTATGATGACTAGCAATCCTTATATTTCTCGGAGCTGTCGTAGAAGATGACTAAGAACTCTATCCGATGGCGTTTGGTCAATAATTACATTCCTAAGAAGAATGCAATTCACGGAGCGGCCGATCATAAAACTATTGCCAGAAAGAAGATTTGCAATATGTACGACGGAAGAAGAGTACATATTGTACAAGTAATTGGTATAAGGGCAGGTTAATGATGATGATGATGATATATGGCTAATCTATTATAATTCATCATCATTCTCCTACTCTTATCCCAACCATTTGGGGTCGATACAATATGTACTCTTCTTTCATAGTACATATTGTAAAAGTTATTGGCAATAGTTTTATGACCGGCCGCCTGCCAGACGTCAACCCTCCTTGGGAATGTAATTGTTGACCAAATGGCATCAGATGGAGTTGGCCCAGGTCGTTATAAGGCTCTTAGTCGTCTTTTACGACATCCACGAGCAAAGTAAGGGTTGGTAGTATTCGTAGCCGCTACCACACAGCGGGGCTAATCTATTATAATTATGAGTTACTTAATATTTTATATTGCTGTGTGGTAGCGGCTACGAATACTACCAACCCTTACTTTGCTCGTAGATGTCGTAAAAGACGACTAAGAGCCTTACAACGACCTGGGCTAACTCCATCTGATGCTGTTTGGTCAACAATTACATTCCCAAGGAGGGTTAACGTCTGACAAGCGGCCGGTCATAAAATGATTGCCAATAAATTTTACAATATGTACTATGAAAGAAGAGTACATATTGTATCGACCTCAAGTAATTGGGATAAGAGTAGGAGAATGATGATTACTTAATGTATAATACTGATCTTTAAATTGCCTTAGATATTACATTAGATGCCATCGAAGAAACAGACCAGGTTCCAGTGACCCCCATGGCGTCGAGAGCTACGTTGCTGGGAGTCTATGGGTTCACGCGCCGCTTCTCCCGTCGCCCCGGACTGATTGGCAGGGCGTCAACGTACCTGAACCCGCTGCCAAAAAAAAATGCTACATTAGATGGCATTGGTAAAAATACGCGTTAGTCTTTTAATCATAAATAGCAATCTTGTAGTCATAAATAGCAATATATTATTTAATCTTTTAATTATTTTCATTCTTTTAATATTTAAGTCATAAACAGTCTTCATTGCAAATTATTAGGCCAGCAATGATTACTAAATCTGTCCTATTTTATTTCAAATGTGTTGTAATACTCGTGTAAACATTAGAAGTCATTATAAATCTGTCCTCTTAAAATTTCTTGATTATAAAATTGAATATAAAACGCTAGAGTTGAAAAATAACAATTAAACTTTAAGTCTTACTTCGTGGACGGCTTGTGCTGAAAATAAATTCGTATAAGATAGTTGTACAGAGACATTAAGGCAAGCTGATGCGGAACATGGCTCGCGTGCTAATGGCTACGCTACATACCTTCGCAATCAACCCGTTTCAAAACTTCAAATAGTTCAGAAATTATACTGCTGTATCGTATTTTTGGACAAGTTCAGACTTTATACCCGTTTATTTTATTTAATTACTATCCCAACTTATATGTATCTACCTATATATCAATGAACGTGTTTGATTACTTCATTACTGACGTACTCGTAATAAAATAGTTTCTTTATATTACGTAGGTAGGTATTCAACAAAAAACGATTTTATTAAATTTAACCACAAAAGGGGTGAATCGCAGTAGCAAAGTTTGTATGGGAGGCAATGAAATCTATATCTATTGTCTTCAAAATATTCGCAAATACTGTATAGTAAAATAATTTTAAACGCGCTTTAGTATTTTTCAATTTTCATTATCTAATGCTAGGGCCGCACCTGCGTGTATCGTCACGAAGCTTCGTGCAATGAGACGATACACGCAGATGTGACCGGTCATTATTGGCTATCGTCGCGAACATTCGGGCTTCGTGTGCGTTATCGTTTGGGTGGCGATAACGCAAAGGGTTTTAGCGCGCTAATCTATCGCGCTCTGTGGTCAGACTAGCGTTTTTCATTTCGGGGGAAATTTTCGATGTGTTTAGACGCGTTCGAGGATCTCCAGTTAATCAATATATATGGAGTGGAGTGATGAAATGGTATTAGAATTTTTACACCATTATGAAGCGGAACCCATGAAGGGATCCAAAAAAATCATTATGTAATTATTAGTAAAATATAGTCGTCATCCATAGTTTTACGCATGAAAATGATTTCGGCCATCTTTAATTATTGCACGATACTTCGTGTAAAATACCGAAGTCGCTAATGTGACTACAGTTTTATCGCGATAACTTTCTAGTGTACAAAACGTACGAAGCTTCGCCACACATTAGTTTGGGACGATACACGCCGGTGCGGCCCTAGCATAAGGGTATAAAATATAGCCTTAGACGATAGAATAGTTAGATTAAATTTTACAAAAGAAAAATAAAATAAATTAAGTAAAATTATCACCACTTTTACTTAATTTCTTATTCAATTAAAAAGTAGTAGAAATAAGTTCTAGATAGTGTCTAACTTTCTGATGTAGAGTCTCACTCAAAAGAATAGTCTGAAAATAATTATCCAGAGGACATATTCCACCCCAAGAGTATAAAATACGGGGAGAATTATACTTAGATATTTGGAAAGCATAAATAAATGTATTTAGTTAAATAACGCTACTAACGCTTTAGAATTGATTGTGTCATTACGTCTACATATGCACTTGCAAAAAGATACCCGTGTGAGCTGCCGGAAGCTAGTACACGGGAGTGGAGTACAGTGTGGCAGCTATGGGATAATATGAACCACTCCCATTGTAAATTGCACCCAGACGTTCTACGTGGTAATCTAATCATAGTCTGTAAAAACAAAGTAAGTAAGACAGGCTACAAGCCTGTCTTACTTACTTTGTTTGTTGTTGTAAAAACCTACAACTTGATTACGAGCGAAAAATGAATCATTTTTTGCTCGTAATCAAGTTGTATAAAATAATCAAGCATGTTGAATGTTAAATTTCAGTAATTTGAATAACAGGTTCGTGTCATCGTTTAATACAATTCTAACTGAAAAGTTAGAGTATTAAATCTGTACAATGTGTAAACATTGTCAGGTAGATGTCACACGTCTCCTTTAAAGATGAAAATATAATACGAGCCAGTAATTGACATCTTATCATACGATAGTTCACACTGGTGTAAGTGGTAGCACAATTGATGAGAGATAAGATGATTGAGATGTGTGTGTTCGAGTCCCATGTATGACGTCAATTTTTCACTCGTATTCAACTTTTTATAAAATAATAAAGCATATTAAATGCTAAATTTCAGTAATTTGAGGCTTATATAAACCAAAATAAAACGTTTCAAATGACAGCTTCGTTATATTGTTATTATTAAAAGATCAGTGGGCTGATGCAAAAAATACTCAGCTCGTCTCGTACTTCGATACGGTAGAATTAATCTGATAAAGACATTAAAAGCAGTCTGTGTAAAAACTGTTAGGTGACGGCTCAGATGGTGTAGGTAATGGTTAAAATACCGACCTACTTTTCCAGTGTCGTGGGTCCGGTTCTCACGCAGGACTTGTGGACACAATACTTTGGGCGATCCACAAATTGCTATGCCGAATCTGGATGTAATTTGTGTTCATTAATTAGAGGTTTCTGAAGTCTCTCATCATACAAGGATTACTTCCTTAGTATTGTTTTTATTCGTGTGGTGACGGAGTAGGAATACAATTCACCACCTTGTATCTTACCCGTGGGTGATCGTAAGAGACGACTAAGGGATATAAAAAGCATATAACATCTATGCAAGAGAATAAAAACTCAACGCCCTCGAGGCAGTATGTGATGCGGTGATGCCGAGGGCACGGCGGAGGCCGCCGCGTCGACAGGTGTATTGGTGGTCACCCGAGATTGCCAATCTCCGGGTGGCCTCCAATCGGGCGCGGCGTGCTTACGTCCGGTGTCATCAATGGCCAGCCGGGATGACCTCCTAGAGGGTCAGCTGCGGACGGAATATAAGTCAAGGAAGAAGACTCTGCAGCTGGCCATCAGCCGGGCGAAGGAGAGGGCCCATGAGGAGATGCTCGCGGACCTCGACGGGGATCCGTGGGGCGCCCATACCAACGGGCTCGGAACAAGCTCCGACCCTGTGGCGCCCCCATCATCGAGACGATGGACTCGGATCTTCTGTCGGGGCTAATGGGGGAACTGTTCCCGCGGTCTATGGGACATGCTCCACCTAGAATGGCTCCTCGGTCGGTGGTGGAAGTGGAGACTTCCATTCCACACATCACCGACCGAGAAATGGAAGTGGCCCTCTCTCGACTCCGCGGAAAGCGGAAATCGCCCGGTCCGGATGGCGTCTCGGGTTTGACTTGTGCTTGGCATTGCCGCAGAATACTTCGGGGGCGGACTCCAGAAGCTGCTCAATGTATGTTTGAGGTCCGGGCAGTTCCCGGAGCGGTGGAAGTGTGGAAGGTTATGTTTGCTGCGGAAGGAGGGTCGCCCAATCGACTCCCCTTCCGCATACAGGCCACTGGTGCTGCTGGACGAGACGGCCAAATTGTTCGAGAAGGTGCTCGCGGACCGTCTTGTCCAGCACCTCGAGGAAGTCGGGCCGGGACTGTCGGAAAGTCAGTACGGATTCAGGAGCGGCCGGTCAACAATTGACGCACTAGCCGCCCTGAAGTCCCTGGCCACCGAAGCGGTGGCCCAAAAGCAAGTACTTCTGGCGGTCTCGCTCGACATCAAGAACGCCTTTAACAGTCTCCCGCACGAGACGTTGAAGAAGGCGCTTCGTTATCATGGAGTGCCTCCGTGTCTCCGGAGGCTGTTGGAGGCGTACCTCGAGGGAAGGCACGTGCTCTAGGAGGGGGGCGACGGGCGCATATATCGCCACCGGGATGGGGGTCATCTGCTACGCGGATGATACCCTCATCACGGCAAGGAGGCCCGACTTCCTGGGGGCTGCCCGATTGGCACGCGAGGGAGTCGCGCTCGTCGTGGGCCGGATCGGTATGTTGGGCCTGAGGGTCTCAGTGGAGAAAACCGAGGCCCTCCTATTTCATGGCCCGCGTCGAGGTCCCCCCCGAGGAGCACAAATCAGTGTGTCGGGGGTTGCCGTGCCGGTGTGGCCCCAGATGAAATATCTGGGTCTGCACCTAGACCCTACATGGAATTTTGGGCCACACTTTGCTCAGCTCGTCCCGCGGCTCGTGAAGGCGGCCGCGGCTCTAGGTAGGCTTCTGCCGAACACTGGCGGTCCAGGATCGTCCTGCCGGCGATTGTACGCCGGAATTGTGCGATCTATGGCACTCTATGGTGCCCCTATTTGGTCGGAGTCTCTCACTGCCCGCAATAGTGCCCTCCTGCGACGTCCGCACAGGGTCATGGCGGTGAGGGCCATTAGGGGCTACCGTACGGTGTCTTGGACTGCAGCGACACTGTCGGCGGGCGACCCGCCTTGGCCGCATATGGCCAAGGCCTTGGCGGAGGCCTACCGGCTGCGCATTTTGGCGCGCGCCGGCGGCGAGCAAGTCTCCGCAAGGAGACTGGGCAGAGCTTTGGAAGTGGCCCGAAGTGGAGTCATCCGGCGGTGGCGGGAGGATCTGGAGTCCCCCGTAGCAGGGCGGGGGAATGTGGAGGCGGTCGCGCCGCACCTCCACCGCTGGATTAGTAGGGAGCACGGCAGCCTAACCTTCAGGGTGGTGCAGGTGTTTACCGGACACGGGGTCTTCGGTAAGTACCTGCATAAAATTGGAAGAGAAGGGGCCCCAGGATGTCACGAGTGTGGCGCGCCAGTAGATGATGCGCGTCACACTCTGGAAGTATGCCCCGCCTGGGGGCCCCAGCACCACATCCTGACGTCGGTCGTTGGAGGAGACCTGTCGCTGTCGACCATCATCTCAAAGATGCTCGACAGCGACAGGTGCTGGGAGTCGATGGCCTCCTTCTGTGAGGCCGTCATGGAGAGAAAGGAGGCTGCGGAGCGGGAACGCGAGAGGCTTGCACCCGCTGAATCGCTCCGTCGCCGGCGGCTGGGTAGGGGGAGGCGCCGTTATGCGCATCTCCTCCCACCGCCTTGAGGACCGACTGGGCGTGGCCAGAAGGCCAAGTGTTGGGGCGTCGGGGATCGAATATCAGTAGACGATTTCTCCCGCGTCCCATAAAAGCGCGGAAGGGGGCCGCTGTGGTTTTAGTGGTTATTCCGGTTGGACTAGCCGGCCGGCGAGTCCCACACTCCCTCCCGTCATGACATCGGCGGGAAAACCCTATACCAACACACTTGACCAGTGTGGTGTAGTAGGTCAGTTCCCATTATGGAGGAGTCTCGAGCCCAACATTGAGAGATATATGAGCTGAGATGATGATGATGATGATGAAAGCTAAAATATATTATAATTTTGAAGTAAATTTATAAATAAAACAATGCCGAAATGTTATTTTATTCCCTCACATTTTCCGAACCAATTTTAAGCAATACAATGTCTCCAATTTTGCCGTAGGAAATTCTGCCCAATCATTTTCTTTGAAAACTTAAATCGAATGAAATTGATTGATCGTATTTTACCACGTTTCATGTTTCAAGTTGTGAACTTTCCGTCGACTCTATGAATAAAAGAATTTTTCTTTGAAAACTTTATGTTTTCTTTTTTTGCGTTTTGTCTCACTTGTAAGTTAATTTTCAATATATAAAACGCTATCTACGTTAGTATATTTGCATCTCCATTGAAGGCAATTCTAATAAGACTACCAGATTCAAGATACATACTAAGAACTCACGATTGTCAAAGATCGGCTTCCGGTGGCCCACTCGCATGGCGTGGAAAGGTGTTGAGGTGTTGCAGGGCGGGTCTATGGGGTCGTGCGCCGCTTCTTCTGTCGCCCCGGACGAATTAGCGTAAACAAACCATAGCCCGTTGCCAAAAAAAAAAAAAACAAAAAAAAAAAAAGTGAGCCTTACAATTGTGGTGGGCACACTATTGACAGCTTTCTGTCTACGACCGTAATAAAATCGCTCGATTGTTTGCACCGCAGTCCGTTGTCTATGAAAAACTTTTAATTGAATGGCAAGAAAGATGGGATTCATCATCGAAGGGCCGTCACCTCTATCTATTTTTCCCATGCGTCCGCGAGCGCCTAGAGAGAGTGTGGCTGGAGGTTGACCATTTTGTAGCTCAATTTCTAACTGGACATGGCAACTTTAAAAGTAAATTATTTTCTTTTAAACTCGTACCTTCACCACTATGTCAATGTTCTACAAATAACCGCGAGTATGAACAATCAGCACATCACATTCTCTGGGAGTGCGATCTCTGGCGTAACGAGCGCGACCTTATGTTAGACAGTTTGCAAGTAACATCTGGAGTAGTATACTACACGGATCTTGTAGCAACTCGAGAAAATTTCCGTGCGTTTAGGCGTTTCTGCCATACCTACTACTGCAACCAATCTTAAGGCTCACATATAGGCCCCGTTAAGTTATCCCGTATCCGTGGTGCCGTACTGCTGCGCTTATCGTAGCTGTACAACCCTTTACTTATTGGCTGACTAGTCAATATTGCTTTCTGTCTCCCGCTTTGCCTGGGAGGGAAGTGGAATCACTCTTTTCCAACTCCTCCTCTTTAACTTTTCTAATTAAATTTGTTGCGGGTTCCAAGACAATTAAAATCATTTCCCGGGACTGCCTGAGGGTCAAACCTCGGTGTCATTTATAGTGACCATTGTGGATCCTGGCTTACAGGAGTTACAATGGTGGGAATGTGTGGTGGGATTAGTCCCAAAAAAAAAAAAAAAAAAAAGCTTTCTGTCTACAGCCGCGTGCTGATTTGTCCAGGGTAGTATACCATACTCTCGCAGCAAATCTAGGTATGAATAGTGGCAAGTTGTGCTTCGTTCAGTGAGCGAAAGAGCCAATAGCCCAAATTTCTGGATGGGTTTTGAGGTTTTTATTGGCAGGTTGAAGTAACACTTACCATCAAGTGCGCTGTTTGCTCATGTAGCACCATAACCAAAACAAAAGTACACGACATATAACTTCAAAAACTGGTTCAATTGAAAATAATTAAAATAGAAGTTTACAGATTCAGGGCAATTGTGAATGAAGTGTACATAATTCTGGGGTTAATTAGTAACCTCCGTAAGCACTTAGATCCGAGGCCATAGTCTATATAATATTGCAGCTATGATATCCAAGGGAATATTATAAACAGTATTTTAATAATTATTTTTAGTTCTCATTAGTAGATCTAGGAAGTAAAATTAAAGAACCTTGATTCAGCCATTTTCATCTTATCCTTTTTTAATATTAAGGATATTTCGAGTTTATTCATTTTTATGCCTTCTTCACGATAATTTTAAAGTAGAATACATATATATCATCACGCCATATCCCTTGCAGGGTAGGCAGAGAGGACAGAGTGCCAGAGAACTCTATCCTTGCATACTTCACTCGCTTCCTCAACATTCAAAAGTCTCTTCGTACATGCTCGCCGGTTTCGGATACTCTTGACTCCACCTTCCTTCAGTACGTGACCAATCTGGTCTAGGTAGGTGAGCCTCGGTCTCCCCCGGTACCTACATCCTTTCACTTTTGCATTGTATATCTTCTTACCCATACGTTCGTTCAAAATGATGTTGCTCTTTCTGTTTCCTCTTCAACAAGGATTCTACCTACTCTTACAGAATACTTATATTAAAGCTAAACTAAACATTAATAATACCTCTATCTTTAAAGTTTCATAGATATAATAACACTGTAAAGTTTATAATCTTGTTCTGTCGATCTCTCCGGATGTTACCTCACTTTGCCTGGTCGATATTGGTCCTAGCTACCTCATTTATCTAGTGGTATAAAAATCTCGTAATGGCTAAGGTTTTATATTTTCAGTTCTGGGATTTTAAAACAAACAGGTTAAGACTTAACATCAGCCACCAAGGACAAGTATTGGTACCGGTGATCTACCCAAATGGCGATAGATATTGTACGATAGGTTATGGGGTTGCATGTTGTCACAACCATCGCCCCTGGTGGTTTATGCCGGGCATAACGGAACATAGACTATGTCCAAGAAAAGGGATTAACATTCCAGATACCTACCATGCCAGTACTGCGGGTTTGATTCCTGCGCAGGATAATAATTTGTGCGATCCATAAATTGTTACTCCAAGTCTGGGTATAATAAGTGTCCCTTAATTGTAGGTTTGTAAAATTCCCCGCAATACAATGAATATTTCTTTAGTGTTGGGTGTAGTCTTAAAAATAAAACTGATCAAATAGTAATTAGCAGTATAGACTTAGACGGTAATGCATTTAAATTTACAATTTCGGCTTACAGCTAACTGTAATTTCAGCCAGGTTATTTTATGATACACGGCTTATAAGAGCTCTGGCGGCAATTAAACTTAGCTGTAAGCCATATATATACCTACTTTGCATACTTAAAACTGAGCCATACTTCCTGTACTTGTGACCGTGTATTGTTAACCAGATTTTTTTTTTTTTTTTTTTTTTTTTTTTTTTTTTTTTTTTGGTGTTTCCTTTGGTAACAAACGAGTCCACCTCATCTAATGGTAAGTGGTAATTGCCGCTATATCTACGCTACCAAATCAAGATTAAGGACACAGCCTGCGTACCATAAGATGAAACTTGGGCTTCCGACGTTCTCGAACTTCTAATAAATCGCCAGACCAAATTACTACGGCTCAAACGTCGATTTTCTGCGAAAGTATAGTACTATACCAGACAAACCAGTCCATTTTACACCTATGTACACAAAAAACTGCTTGCTATGGCCCACCCTCGCTTCAATCCAATTGAAATCTATGACCTTCACGCTCTGAGTTAAAATGCATACCTCAACTGTGCATTCGCTCTGTCATAGTTTATGATGAATCGGCTACAGAGATCACAGAGAAAGGTTAGAATCATGATATAAATACCCAGGTGGTCTAATATACTGCAATCAAATAATAACTTGCCAAAAAGAAATTGAAAGAAATATTTATTTTTTTCTGAAACAGAATAGAAGAAAAAGCTCAAGCGGTTCTAACGAGTGCCTTGAAAAGTAGGAATTACAAACTTATCGTATTCTTAATCCTTCATATAATATCATCATTCTCCTACTCTTATCCCAATTGCTTGGGGTCGATACAATACGTACTCTCCTTTCATAATACATATTGTAAAAGTTATTGGCAATAGTTTTATGACTGGCCGCCTACCAGACGTCAATCCTCCTTGGGAATGTAATTGTTGACCATTCGGCATCAGATGAAGTTGGCCCAAGTCGTTGTAAGGCTCTTAGTCGTCTTTTACGAAATTCACGAGCAAATTATGGGTTGGTAGTATTCGTAGCCGCCGCCCCTGGATGCCATGAGTGTGGCGCGCTAACTGATGATGCGCGTCACACCTTAGAGGTATGTCCCGCCTGAGGGCCTCAGCGCCACGACCTGTCGGCGGTGATAGGAACAGACCTGTCGTTGTTGACCATCATATCTAAGATGCTTGACAGCGACAGGTGCTGGTCGTCGATGGCCTCCTTCTGTGAGGAGGTCATCTCTTCGAAGGAGGCCGCGGAGCGGATACGTGAGGCATTTGCTTCTGCAGACTCGCTCCGTAGGCGGCGGCCAGGAAGGCGGAGGCGCCGTTACGCGCATCTCCTCCCGCCGCCTTGACTGTCGACTAGACGTGGCCAGATGGCCTAGCGTTGGGGTCTCGGGGATAGAATGTCAATAGACGATCTCTCCAGCATCCCGTAAAAGCGCAGAAGGGACCGCTGTGGTTTTAGTGGGTATTTCGGTCGAACCAGCTGACCGGCGAGTCCCACACAGCCCCTCGTCTGTCACCAGCGAGGGCTAGTGCGTAAATGCATTTCCACAGCGTGAACAAAAAAAAAAAAGTATTCGTAGCCGCTACCACACAGCATCCTTCATATAATATATACAATTATAAATAAATTTTTCGTCTCAAATAAAACATTTTTTATGGATTGTATCACGTTTGTATTTGATTTTTAATTTACCGACATTTCGAACCCTTTACAAAGTTCATGTTCACGAGAGGACTAAGATGTCACACATCCAACAAGTCGTCGTTTTTATAGTTATAATTGTTAGTTATTTATATCTGACCATCATCATGATCATCATCATTCTCCTACTCTTATCCCAATCACTTAGGGTCGACACATTATGTACTTTTCTATCATAGTACATATTATAAAAGTTATTGGCAATAGTTTGATGACCGGTTGCCTGCCAGACGTCAACCCTCCTTGGTAATGTAATTGTTGACCAAATAGCAACAGATGGAGTTGGCCCAGGTCGTTATAAGGCTCTTAATCGTCTTTTACGACATCCACAAGCAAAGTAAGGGTTGGTAGTATTCTTAGCCGCTGCACAACTGTCCATAAACAATATATATGTTTTTAACCGACATAGCATGACGAATTAGCACGCTGAAGTGGGAATGGGCAGACCACATCGCTCGAAAAACCGACAACCGCTGGGGAAGAAAGGTTCTAGAGTGGCGACCACGTACCGGACTACGCAGTGTAGGACGCAAGTAGGTGGACAGACGACCTGGTGAAGGTTGCTGGGCGTTGTTGGGTGCAAGCGGCACAGGACCGCACTCTGTGGCGTAACATGACGGAGGCCTACGTCCAGCAGTGGACGACGATAACCTGAAATGATGATGATGATGATGTTTTTATATAAAATCATTTTCTTCTTGTACTAGCATTGAATTGGTATCAAAAATGTGGGTTAAAATTAAATAACCAATAAACTAGCAGGACTCGTTGGACGTAAGAAACGTTAACCTTTCCGTGGCCACGCAGTAAAGTGTCCGAAAAGTCTGGAAATTTTAAAATCAAATATAATTTTTTCTGTGTGGTGACGGAGTAAGAATACAATTCCCCACCCCCTATCTTACCCGTGGGTGATCGTACGAGACGACTATGGGATATAAAAAAAAATATAACATCTATGCAAGAGAAGGAAAACTCGAAATAAAACCCTATACCAACACGTCCGACCAGCGTGGTATAGTAGGTCAATTACCCTCCCATTATGGAGGAAGGTTGAGCCCAACAGTGGGACATATATGAGCGGAGATGATGAATATAAACGCTATAGAATTTAAAAAAGTAAGTTTTATTTAAAATGTTATATTTAATATCCGCGTAATCATTAAAAATCGCTATCGTCATTGGAATTAATCATTAGAAAAATAGTAATTATATAAATTATAGATAAGATAAGTTAAAACATTAGAATTTTTGTAAAAACATTTTATTAATAACAACCATTTGTTATTTATAAGAATAACAATTTGATAAGAATGTTATGTAATTTCAATACAAGTAAGTACATGCTTCGAACAGCGTTTTGCTTTTAATATTTTTTTAATGGCCAGGTAATTTTATTTTGTAACATCATCCAATATTCTTCAGTATAAATCAGTATTCAAAAACTATCATCATCATCGTCATCACAGCCCATAAATGTTCCACTGTTGGGCTCGGGCCTCCTCCGTAAAGGGAGGGAAATTAACCTACTAAAAATATAATAATTCAAAAACTATAATAAGTTTATTTTTACGTAAACAGATTAATTAATTTGAGCTAAAACGTTGACAATATTGCCGAGATATACAAAGAAAGGTCAGGGGTAATTAAAAATCAAAATACAAACACGATAAAATTCATACAAATTATTATATTACAAATATGTGATACTGGCGTAAATATCAGGAATCATTAATACATAAATCATATGTCAATAATAAAATAGTCAATCATAAAACAGTGATACATAGAGTTATATGTATAGAGAAGCTATCCCGAATAAATATTATGCTCCATTTTGGTAACAGTTAAACTAAAGTCTGCTGCAGCGCTAAAAGAATAAATAGGTAATCTAACGCAAATATTGAAGCACACAGCGCTAGATCGCTTCAAAGTTGTAATTTTCTCGCGACCAAAACGTCGTAAGATGTAGGGGTTTCATGCGCGCTTACGCGTTTCGTTCAACGTTATGTAACAAAGTGTGGTTACTACAGATTTTACACCGCAGAAGTGACACAGTTTTTGTACCTACAAACATTGATTAGAACTCATACTCCATTTCAAAGTGTATTATTAAGTTAAATAAATAAAAATAATAGTAAATTATAACAAAACGAACAAAGCAAGTGTTCGGAACGCGAAATCTAGTACGTAGCACATATACAGGATGGAAGTGGACCGCTCCCGAAAACAAAGACTGGTGACCCTACTAGTCCTACTTGTAATGATAAGCTAGAAAAAAATCGATTCGGAAGAAAAAAACAATTTTTTTTCACAACGAATTTAAGTTTTTTTCACATTCCATCGTATTAGGACAGTGTCATTTAACGATAATTCCATAAAAAAATACGTAACCTTACTCAGATGAGAAAAGACTCAATCTATTCAAAACTCATTATGTTCAGGAGTTTAACGACCTCGAGTGGTGAAAAGAATTTTTTTTTCATCAGAATCGATTTTTTTTCTAGCCTATCATTACAAGTAGGACTAGTAGGGTTATCTGTCTTTGTTTTCGGGAGCGGTCCCCTTCCACCCTGTATATCGATGCAGTGATACAATTAAATTGTGGCTCGTATTGTTTATCGTCTCAATGGAAAAGGTGTAGCCTCTACCGGACAATGATTACACGTTGTACCTTAAAATTATATATAGTTAAAATAATCAGTTAGATTTGTATTAAATAATGACACATACCTATTGTACAAATTGCTGAGATTTAACAATTAACATACTACGTTATAAATAGCAACTTGTTTCATCTCATCATCATCATCGCAGCTCATATATGTCCCACTGTTTGGCTCGAGCCTCCTCCATAATAGGAGGGAAATTGACCTACTATACCACGCTGGTCAGATGTGTTGGTATAGAGTCTAGTTTCGAGTTTTCCAACTCTTGCATAGATGTTATATGCGTTTTATATCCCTTAGTCGTCTATTACGATCACCCAAGGGTAAGATAGGGGGTGCTGAATTGTATTCTTACTCCGTCACCACACGGAAACAACTTCTTAAATAACGAAAAATGATTGTCATTGCCACAAGTGGGATTTGGACCCACACTTATTGGAAATCCATTTCAATCGTGCTGCCACTTACACCACCGTAAACTATTATAGGACATTCAATTCTCGCATCGTATTATATTTTCGTCTTTAAGGAGGCGTGTGCCATCTACCGGATATTTTTTACACATTGTACAGACTTAATACTCAAACTTTTCAGTTATAATTGTATTAAACGATGACACAACACTATTATATACACACAACCAGGTGTGGGTTTTTTCCTACTTGTGACAATATTTTTTCACTCGTAATCGGGTTTTTATAAATAATCAAGCATATTAAATGCTAAATTTCAGTAATTTGAATGATTGTCATTCTCACGGCTTTCCAATAGGTACGCTATTGAAAATCCGTTTCAAGATATGAAATGATAAAGACAGCTTGAAGAAGTAACGTAAGAAGTAAGTTACTTAATTTATGCAGATAATAGAAAGTTAAATGGTTATTTTTAACTTCTAGATAATAGTTTTTTATTGTTGTCATTATTATAATATTACAGTACTTATGATATAAAAAATGTTCGCCTGTTAATTCCGAATAATCTTTGAAAAGGCCTACCTTTTATTATTACCTAAAACTTCTTTTTTTTTTTTTAAAACACCTCCCTGCACTAAGGAAAATAATCCTTGTATTGCGGGGGACTTTACAAACATGCAATTAACGCAGACAGATTACACCCAGACTCCAAACAACACTTTGTGGATCGCACAAAGTTTTGTCCTGCGTGGGAATCGAACCCACGGCACTGGCACGGAAGGTCGGTATCTTAACCACTACGCCATCTGTGCAGTCATTGATTGAAAATTGATCCTAATCAAGTTTCACCGGTAATAGGACTAGTGTTAAAAGATAGTATTTGATTATTTTAGTTTTAAAATAAAACATAGTGCCACACAAAAATATACTTACGTTCTAAATAATTCTTATACAATTAGAATTATTTTTATGTACATTCACATTTTAACAGAAAACAATGAATGTAACGTTTGGTCCAATATTATTACAAAAATTAATTAGGACAAATATCTAGATAAATGTACGTAAACTATTTTACTTGCAAAGCGTTAGGGTATAATAAATAAATAAGAATAATATGAGCAGTGAATATTAGTGTTTAATTAATATAATTAGTAGATATGCCTTTAATTAATATAATTGGCAAAAATATGAAAACCAACAGTGAAAAAAACTCGAATATTAGTTACAATCTCCGAACAAAAGAGCACACATCGTATCCTCAACAATTTATTTAGCCTATGTGTTGAAAAAGAAAGAATAGAAGGAGACATAAAAGACATAAATTCTCATGAGATAAGAGGACAGAAACTTACAATGCTTAATTGTAATCTGATCTACACTTATATACTCAAATCTTTCTAGGAATAAGTATGACGTCTACATCCATTCGCTTAACTATATTAAAATGAGATTTGAATGTAACTGGTCCACCCAATTTCTTTACCTGAACGGTAAAAGAACGCAGGATATGAGCTAAACCAGCAAGCATCTGCAACTTAGAATATCTTTCACCAATACACGTTCTATTACCCATACCGAAGGGCATATAAATCTCATCACTTGGCTTATTACCAGGTGCAAATCGTTCAGGATCAAATATATGAGGTTCATTATATAGATCAGGGTCATGATGAAAACTGTAAATTGGTGTAAATATTTTTGTTCCTTTCTGTATTGGAATATTACCAACAGGTAGTACAGTATCTTTAACACACTGCCTAGTTAAATATCCAATAGGCGGATTTATTCTCATTGCTTCAGATAACACTTGGTCTGTGTATGTCATTTTCGTGATGGCATCGTAGCTTAAGTTATCTCCACATTTGTTAAAGGTCTCGTCGACTTCTTCATGTACTCTTGCCAATATATCTGGATGTTCACCCAGTTCCACAAGTGCAGTAAATATTACTACGGCAACAGGTTCTACTCCGGCTATTAGGAAAAACATGGCTTGAGCTGTTAAAAGTTCGTATGTTGGTATTAGCTCAGTACCGGTTGAAGAATCTTTCATTATGCCATTTTTTCGTATTGAAATACATATATCGGCGAAATCGTGTCTTTTGACATTCTCTTTTTCTCTTTGTTCTATAACATTTTTTATAGCACCCACGAAAAAATTTTCATGTTCTTTAAAAAACGTAATACCTAATGCTTTTCCTAATGTCGGATTAATACTCATCACGAAAAATTTCAAATTATTTATTAATGTTGGTGATGTGATTTTTGTAGCCATTTTAAGAAAAGGTGAATCAAATACTGACTCCGAGCCAATTCCAAATATACCACCACATACAGATGCATTGCAGTATGTCATGAGAGTTTCAAATTGTTTACCTGTCCAGGTTTTCGGATTGTCCTTCAAATACTTGACCAAGTCTTGAGCACTTTTGTCAATAATATAGTACATGCTCTTTAGTTTCGTTGAAGTGAAGAGTGGAGTCATATGCTGACGCATTAGTTTCCATCTAGGTCCATTCATAAACAAAATATTATCTGCTAGATGATCATCTTCATTTACATCCACACCTCTATGATAGAAAGAACTGAAATCTGATTGTAGTACATGTTGTACATTTTTTGGGTTTAGAATAAAGACACTGGGTGTTAACAAACCTCCTATTCCCACAGCCGGCTCTCCTTTATATTTATTATATAATTCACCGAATCTTTCAAACATAGCACCTTTTGTTGTTAAAAACTCCCAGAAAACACCGAATAGTCTATTCTTATCATAAAATTTCACACCACGCTTTTTCCAATAACGTTCATTGTTTTTTCCAAATAAGTAAATTAACACTAAGGTCACTATAGAACCAATGAGTATTACTTGTAAAAACATTTTGTTGTCCGGTATAGTGTACTGTCACGGCGATTTAATGATGAATCTACCCATTGACTGATGTTTATATAAGTTTTCATTATCTGATAGTAAAATATATAGTTATTTATGTTATTCAATATCATTAATTAATAATCTACATGTAAATTATATTCGCGAATGTTGTCAAGCATTCTTAAATATGGAGTATATTTAGAATATTATGCAAAGGACAAAATATTTCGACTCAATATACTTAGACTGCCAAGCTAAGTGTCATCTCCTAAGTTATTGTTCTGAGTTTGAGTATTATTTGTATTGGTTATTATTTTATTTGTAGTGATTGTGGTCACCAGAGGACCGGTCCTCCCGTGACCATGATCACTGTAAAGTGTTCGAAACGTCGGGAAAATAAAAATCAAATACAAACGCGATAGAATCTGTAAAAGTATTTTTATTTCAAATGTGTAATACTCAACGCGTAAACATCAGAAACCAATACTACCTCTATCTTTTAGGTTCCATGTAGTACTGTGATCGTTATAATTTCATCCTATCGGTCTGTCCGGTTGTTACCGCAGTTTACCCAGTCAATATTGGCTCTAGTTACCTTCTTTATCTAGCGATATAAAGAAGTTAATTGCTAAGGTCTTATTTCAATGCTAGGATTTTAAAACAAAATTTGTTATGGCTTAACATTAGATATCAAGGACAAGTACTGGTCGTCCGTATAGTGATAGGTAGTGATAGGTTATGGGGTTGCATACCGTTGATTTCGCCACCGCGGGCGTTTTAGACCAAATACGAGCGGAACATAGACTGTGCCCAAGGAAAGTGATTAACATCGGATAATCATTATTGTCATATGAATGAATGATTAGAAAAATAATAATTATGTAATTAACAGATAAGATAAGGAAAAACATTAGAATTTTTCGTATAAACATTTTGTTATAAACAACTATTTATCATTTGTAAGAACAATATCCTGATAAGAATATTATGTAATTCTAATACAAGTAGTAGCGCTTTCACCTGCGTTTTACTTTTAATATTTTTCCAATGGTCAGGCAAGTTTATATTATAACACCATCTAATATTCTTGTTCTCTCTGCCTACCCTGCAAGGGATATGGCGTGATGATATGTATGTAATAAAATAATAATAATAATAATTTATTTGGTCAAAACATTACAAATTTACAATAATTTACTTAAGATAATTCCAGTATGTGTAACACTATTATAACTTAGTCTCGTAAACTAGGTCAAGCCTGTATCATACGAGACGGGGTTAATAAATTTATATTTAAAAAGGAAAAAGTCAATAGTATGCTGAAGAAAAGTGAATAAAAATAAAAAGAAAAATGTGAATGTTATATTTAAGATTATTTAGTTAATAATAAAGATATAGAAGTTGAGAGTGCGTATAGAAGCAGTGAGTGCACGGAGTATGTGCGTGTGTGTATGTCTGTGCGTGTGTGTGCGTGTGTGTGTGTGTGTGTATGGGTGTGTATTGTGTGATTAGTGGTTGTGTGTTTATGTTACACAGTGTATGTGAGTAATGATTCCGTATTTGAGTAATCCTGTTTTAGAAGCCAATCAGTTACTTTACTTTTTAGGTTGTGTTTGTTTAAATTAAGTATATGCAGTTCTTTGAGAATTTTTTGGTAGATATGAATTGATATAACGTAATACTGATGTCTGGCAAAACATGTCTTATGTTTAATACCTCGCGGATAAATTTTACGTTTGTTGGGATCGGCAAGAGGCGTAGAACCATGTATTCTAAGCACTGAACGGAGTACGTACAACTGTCGAACGGTTAAGACCTTGCAGTCATTGTATAGTTGAGCTGTAGGATATCGGAATGGTTTATGGGTCATAACCTTTAAAACTGCCCTATGAGCTCTTTCTAATTTTAATAAAAGAGTATGTATGTATGTTATGTATGTATGTATCTAATATTCTTCGATATTAATCAGTATTTTAATATTTTTTATTGGTTATGGTAGCAAACGAGCAAGAAGCACACCTGATGGTAAATGTCACCTCTGCTCATGGACCTTTGCAATACCAAGGGTACAGCTAGGCCGCTGTTTATTAATACAAACCCCAAGCCCATCCACCTGAGCTTCCGCAGCATGTAAGCGCAATAGCATGTTGCCATTACTCAGACGCCGATCTTCTGCGAGAGTGTGGTACTACCCCAGACGGATCGGCCCGCGGTTGCAGACAGAAAACTGTCAACCACTGAAGAAAAACTTCAAAAAGTACCTTCGCAATTTTTTTAAATAAATTAAAAAAGGTTGTTAAAATTGAGCCAAATATGGGAAACATAGCCATAATATTCTTACATTGCTGTAATAATTAAATAAAATTAATTCACATTCTTGAGTAGGCACTAAACGCAGAGACTGCACGAACTTCGCTTTGGTTACCCCTGCCCCGCTGGCCGCTTTGTCGCTTACTTCACACCATCGAACGCTCATTCTACTTTTGCCATCGTTATAAACACTTTTATCATAAATTCTTATATAATCTTAGTATTCTTATATATTCAATATTTACTAGATCATTATACATTGTGAGAATACCTCACAATATTTATCTGTGTGAGGATATTAAAACCCTGTTATAGGTACTTACCCTAGTAAGTTATGCTTTTATTGATCTATTTTTTTTTATGGCTTTTATGACTTAGTTACGAAGACGTTTAAGCTAAATCTTCCCTACTAATATATAAATGTGAATGTAAGTTTGTTTGTTACGCTTTCACGCTAAAACTACTCAACCGATCATCATGAAACATTGTACACATATTCTTGGAGGTATTAAAAGTAACATAGGATACTTTTTATTAAAAAAAAACAAAATTTTTATATGAAAAATAAAAAAATTGTTTGTCAAAAAATCTCAAAATCTAGCTTCTTTAACGCCATCTAGCAGACCAGTAATGAAGTTCCTACCCTGAGTATTGTAATACCGTTGCACTGTATTACCGACGGTCAAAAATAAAAATAGGGGATCAAAAACTTTAGGAAAGTAACCGTTTACGCGGGCGAAGCCACGGGCAGAAGCTAGTTGTTTATAAATTAACTTCATTTAAAGTCATCGTCCGTCAGTAAGCCAAATCGTCGCCTTCAACAATGGCAGGCCATAACTGTTAGAGGTATCTTTCGGCATTTTAGTGGAAAACGAAAACGTATGTAAGGCACTGTTATATCATGTTCACTATACCTTAGTACTTCCTGCGCATCAAATTTCATAAAATGCCGTTAAAATTATTTAATATAACACGTTAAAACACTAAGATATTGAATATAATACAAGAACACTACTACACTTTTCCTTTCCCGTTAAAACTCCCTTATTGGTCTAATAGATAATTCAAATAGGTAATCTTAGAATCTAAGCCCTTCTTAACCATATAGTAATATTAGCAGTATGTAGATTTTAAATGTAACTAAACTAAGCCCTTTCTAGCCATACAGTAATATTTGCAGTATGTAGATTTTAAATGTAACTAATCCTTTCCTATTATATATTAATAGCTTTTTTTGCAATCATTTAACATATATCAATAATCATTTGTTCATTAATTATTACATGTAGAATATTCTTAGTAGATGTTCATGATACAAATGTGTTGAAAGTTGTAGTGTAATTCTTTTTTAATTGTGTTGTTCATGCCCTTTCGCTTCGCTATACACCTTGACTGTCTCAGATTACAGATTTACAAACTGTTTATGTCGGAATCAATAGCTGTTTGATTATCGCTGGGTTACAGTCACGGCGATCATATCGAGGACATATACTCATTGTCCAACCGTAAATGATAATAGTGTTTTAAGATTAGGCCTTTTAATAGTAGTAGGACCACGCTGTTGACAGTTTTCTGTCTACAGCCGCGGGCCGGTCCGGCCGCGGCCGGGGTTGCTACCCCGGACGGACCACACTCTCGCAGAAGATCGACGTCTAAGTAATGGCAATGTGCTATTGCACTTCGTTCGGTGAGCGAGAGAGCCGGAAGCCCAACTGGGTGGGTTTTGGGATTTATTGATAGGCAGCGGCCTAAGCTATATCCTTAATATTGCAAAGGTCCATGAGCGGCAGTGACACTTACCATCAGGTGTGTTGCTTGCTCGTTTGCCGCCATAAACAATATAAAAAAAAATAAAAAAAAACTAACAGTCTATCTTACGGAGCTGACTTGCAGCTGCACTGCTTATCGCTACGATGCACTACAAGCAACAGGCGTAAGGAGAGTACCGTTTTCCGGTTCATTATCGGTACAGAGCCTAAGGAATCGCTAGAAAAACTAACGAACCCACTTCTCGTTGTATACCTTTTCTTATTAATTACAATTTTTAGACATCTATTTTTTTTTATTCTTATGTTACCTATACCCAGCGCAATAATATACAATGAAACGTTAGGAAAATAAAAATGAAGATACATACGGATGTAAAAATAGTTTTATTTACAAATATACAATATTGGCGTAAACATTGTCAAACATTAATATAAAAATCATATGACAATCATAATCCTTACTAATATTATAAATGCGAAAGCAACTCTGTCTGTCTGTCGCTCTTTCACGCCAAAACTACTAAAGCGATTTAAATGAAATTTGGTACACAGATGGTCTAGAGCCTGATAAAGGACATAGGCTACTTTTTAATGCAAAAAAGTGTTGTAAAGGGGGATGAAAAGTTGTAAGGAAGTATCGTCATTTTTAAAGCCAGAAGCTTGAAACTTATTTTTAGGCTATTGATTAGATATAAATAAATATGACATTAAAATTTGTAAAAAATTTACCCTTAAGGGGTAAAATAAAAATAAGGGATGAAAAACTTTAGGAAAGTAACTTTTTACGCGGGCGAAGCCGCGGGCAGAAGCTAGTATGTTACATTATAGGAAGTATATTAAACGATGACACGAACCTATTATCCAAATTACTTAGATTTAGTAATTAACATGCAAGGTTTAATAAAGAACCTTTAACGTATATATATTTTTTCGTTCTTAAACAGGTTTTTATTAAAAAAAACCTGTCTAAGAACGAAAAAGTAGTCACGCACTTATTGGAAACCCATTGATATGATGAAGACAGCTTGAAGAAATATATGTTTCATTTTTCGCTCGTAATGAAGTTTTTATAAATATCTTAGCATGTTAAATGCTAAATTTCAGTAATTTGAATAGCAGAGTCATGTCATCGTTTAGTACAATTTTAACTGCAAAGTTAGAGTAGTGAACTCTGTATAATATGTAAACATTGTCGGGTAGAGGTCACACATCTCTTTTATTTAAAGACGTAAATATAATACGAGTACGAGCCGCAATATGAAAATCATACGACAGCTCACACTTGTCTAAGTGGTAGGACGATTGGAACAGATTTCTAATAGGTGTGAGTTCGAGTCCTACGTGTGACATTCATTCTTCGCTCGTAATCAAGTTTTTTTAAATCAAAATCAATCGTTCTGAATAATTCTTATATAAACTGAACTATTTATTTAATGGATTTTTTTTTATTTAATAGAAAACGATGTGTAACGTTTGATTCGGTGTTATACTAAAAAAAATAATTAAGACAAATATATAGTTAAATGAACGCAAACTAAACTAATATTACTATAGAACCAAAGCATAATAAATAAATAATAATTTGAACAATGAATAATTAATTATTATAATAGGTGATTTTTTATTAAAAAGTAACCAACTCTAATATGTGTTAACATGAGAAAAATGTAAGTAAATATAAAATCAACAGTGAAAAAAGCTTAACTACAAATTGTAATCCCCGAGTGTAGAAGAAGCAGCATTAATCGATACACCAAAAATTTCTTAAGTCAGTGTTCAAAAAGAAAGAATAAACAGAGACGTAAGAGACACCGCATGAGATAAAAGCTTACAAACCGTTATAGTCTGAGTTACACTTTATATTGAAATCTTTCTAGGAATAAGTATAACATCTACATCCATTCGTCTGACAAAATTAAAATGAGGTTTAAATTCAATTGCTCCACCCAATTTCTTTAATTGAACAGCAAAATGACGAAGGATATGAACTAAACCAGCAAGCATCTGCAACTTAGAATATCTTTCACCAATACACGTTCTATTACCCATACCGCATATAAATATCATCACTTGGCTTATTAACAGGCGCAAATCGTTCAGGATCAAATATATGAGGTTCACTATATAGATCAGGATCATGGTGAAAACTATAAATTGGTGTAAATATTTTTGTTCCTTTCTGTATTGGAATATTACCAACAGGTAGTACAGTATCTTTAACACACTGCCTTGTTAAATATCCAATAGGCGGATTTATTCTCATTGCTTCAGATAACACTTGGTCTGTGTATGTCATTTTAGTGATGGCATCGTAGCTTAATTTATCTCCATATTCATTAAAGGTCTTATCGACTTCCTCGTGCACTTTTGCTAATATATCTGGGTGTTTACTGAGTTCCACAAGTGCAGTAAATATTCCTACAGCAACAGGTTCTACGCCAGCTAATAGGAAAAACATGGCTTGAGCTGTTAAAAGTTCGTATGTTGGTATTAACTCAGTACCGGTTGAAGGATCTTTCATTATTCCATTTTTTCGTATTGAAATACATATATCGGCGAAATCGTGCCTCTTGATATTCTCTTTCTCTCTTTGTTGTATAACATTTTTTATAGCACCCACGAAAAATTCTTCATATTCTTTAAATAACGTAATACCTAACGCTTTTCCTAATTTCGCGTTAACACTCAACACAAAAAATTTCAAGTTATTTATCAATGTTGGTGTTGTGATTTTTGTAGCCATTTTTAGAAAAGGCGAATCAAATACAGACTCTGAACCAATTCCAAATATACCACCACATACGGATGCATTACTGTATGTCATGAGGGTTTCAAATTGTTTACCTGTCCAGGTTTTCGGGTTATCTTTCAAATACTTGGCCAAGTCTTGAGCACTTTTGTCAATAATATAATACATGCTCTTTAGTTTCGTTGAAGTGAAGAGTGGAGTCATATGCTGACGCATTAGTTTCCATCTAGGTCCATTCATAAATAAAATGTTATCTGCTAGCTGATCATCTTCATTTACATCCACACCTCTATGATAGAAAGAACTGAAATCTGATTGTAGTACATGTTGTACATTTTTTGGGTTTAGAATAAAGATACTGGGTGAAAACAAACCTCCTATTCCCACAGCCGGCTCTCCTTTATATTTATTGTACAATTCAGCAAATCTTTCGAACATAGCACCTTTTGTTGTTAAAAACTCCCAGAAAACACCGAACAATCTATTCTTGTCATAGAATTTTACACCACGCTTTTTCCAATAACGTTCATTGTTTTTTCCAAATAAGTAAATTAACACTAAAGTCAGTATAGAACCAATGAGCAGTAACTGTAAAAACATTTTGTTGTCCGGCACAGTGTACTGTCACGGAGATATAATGATGATACTACGCAATGACTGATGTTTATATAAAGTGTCATTATCTGATTATGAAATACCTATATAGTTGTTTATATTATTTAAGATCATTAATAATATACATATAAATTATATTCGCGAATGTTGTCAAGCAGTCTTAAATATAAAGTATAGTCAGAGTAAACAAAGTATATTCAGAGTAAGTAAGAGAAGTATATTCAGAGCAGTTGGACATGTAGAAGGAATAAGTGATGAAAGGTTGATGAAGCAAATATATAAAGGAAGCGTTAATGGGACGACTACAAGGGGAAGACCACGCCATACTTTTCTGGAACAAATTGGAGACGCGTTGACGAGAGATTAAGAGTATCGTAGAGCATGTATGAAGACTATGATGAGTTTGAAGCCATGAGGATGTACCAGAATCGTATCCTATGTATTTATTCAGAGTAGAGTTCAGAAAGCAAAATATTTCGCCGATTTTTGTAATGTCTAGATCAACAAGAAATTCTTTGTCATCATCATCATCAATTTAGCACTTATATGGCCCACTGTTGGGCTCGAGCGACCTCCATAATGGGAGGAAAATTAACCCAATATACCACGCTGATCAGACGTGTTAGTATTTTATTATTGCAGTGGACTATTGATGTGGTCATGCCCCCGCCAAATCGGTCCGAGGCGGCGGAAGAGGCGGCGCGCGACTCCATAGATCCATCCTGCAAAGCGCCTCTCTCCACCATGCGAGCGGGCCATCGGAACCCATGTTTGTCTTCAGTGGCCCGCCCTGCGGTTTACCCTTGCGGGTTTCTCTCGAGTCGATGCCCCGATGGCGAAAGCTGTCATCATCCTCACGCGGTAGCCTTACTTCGGGCGACCGGACAAATTCCCGGCCCGATCACCCGATGCTTGTGCTAGGGCGGCATCAGGCGCAGATATTCGCGCCTGCGCCGCCGAACGCGCCGGCGGCGGATCGAGTTCGCGTAGAGGGAGTCCTCCCGGACTCATTGCGCCGCTTCCTTCTGCGATATGACGACCTCGCAGAAGGCGGCGACCGCGTCCCAGTTCTTAATGCTGTCAACCATCGCTTTCACGACAGCCAGCAGCGTGAGGTCGGCACCGATGACAGTGACGAGGTCACGGCACTGCCGAGCCCAGCTCCTACATACCTCGAGCGTATGCTGCGCCGTGTCCTCGTCGCTGCCGCACTGTTGGCAGAACGGAGTCAACTACGTCCTTGCGACCGTGTGCAGGTACTTGCTGAAGCAACCGAGCCCCGATAAGACCTGCACCATCCGGAAAGAGAGGACTCCGTGCCGACGCTCCATCCGTTCTATCACTAAGGGCCGGAGGGCCTCAACGGTAACAACACCGTATCGAGGCCTCTCCAGCCGCGTAACCCAACGGGCAATGACGTCCCGGCGGGCATTCTCGCGCCAGATGGCTATCTCGCTGAGCGAAAGAGAGCCACCCTCGTCGCGTACTAATAAAGCCCGCCGGTAGAGGTCGGAGAACATCTTCGCCTCCAGGTCCCACGGTCGTGTTCCGACCAATGCACATGCCGCCTTGGTCGCCACCGTGCGGTATCCGCAGATGGCTCTGACCACTATGACTCTCTGTGGGTGCCACAGAAAAGCCCTGAGTAGAACGGTCAAAGACCTCGCCCACATGGGTGCGCCGTATATGGCCATCGAGCGGATCACCCCCGCATACAGCCGTCGACCTTCAAAGCTGGGTCCGCCAACGTTCGGCATGAGCCGTGCGTGATAGAGCGTACCTACATCGCGCCGATCAGCCGGGGAGCAAGTCTATTGAAATGCTCCCGAAGACGTGTTAGTATAGGGTTTTGTTGCGATCCTTCCTTCTTTTGCAAAGATATTACGAGTATATTCATTTTATATCTCTTAATCGTCTCTTACTTTCACTCATGGGTAAGATAAGGACCTCCTTATATGGTGAATTGTATTCTTATTACGTCACCACATAAATTACTGAGAGTTAGCAATTAACATGATAGGTCATTAATAAAAACTTTTTTAAGAACAAAAAATGATTATCACGCACTTAAAGGAAATCCGTTTCAAGATATGAAATTATAAAGACAGCTTTATAATAATTTAATGTAATTAATCTATGCAGATAAATGAATTTCATTCAAATTGGTTAGCTTCTAGATAACAGTTTTGTATTGTTGTCATGTTACATATGATTTAAAAAAAAATGTCCGCCTGTAAATTGCTTATAATCTTTGAAACGGTAAGATCATTTTGACAATTTTGTTATTGGCAGAGAGTACTAATGTTACTTATTTTTGTAAGATTATTAAATATTAAGCATATTTAATGTTAGATTATATATTTTTGTTTTAAAAATAAAATAGAGTGCCGCGTATAAAAAGAAAGAACTTTTGTACAACTCATAAATTATTATTTTGAGTTTGGATGTTATTTGTGTTCGTTAATTGTGTATTTTTAAAGTCTCCAGTGAGACAAGGACCAATCCTTGATGAGGAATATAAAAAGATATTCCCTTTTTTTGTAATCTATCATTAATATTACGTAAGAGAGCGAGTAGGTATGAAAGAGAGTATTTTGGTATAAAGATGCGAAAGGGAATGCTCCGATGGTTCGGACATGTGGAAAGAATGCCGAACAAACGTCTGGTTAAGAAGATATACAATGCGAAAATGAAAGGATGTAGGTACCGGGGGAGACCGAGACTCAGATCCGAGACTACCTAGACCAGATTGGTCACGTACTGAAGGAAGGTGGAGTCAAGAGTCTCCGAAACCGGCGAGCGTGTATGAAGAGAATTATGAATTTTGAGGAAGCGAGTGAAGTATGCAAGGATAGAGTTCTCTGGCACTCTGCACTCTCTGCCTACCCTGCAAGGGATATGGCGTGATGATATGTATGTATGTACTATTGCAGTAGCTAACTTTAAGCAATTAATTGACGAACTACGTAGTTAGTTTAACGAGTTTAATAATCGATGTCTTTGTCCAATAACATATATTTATTATTTCACCGTTACTGGCAAAAAAAGTAAGATAAACTTAAAGACAGATTGTTCAACTCTCCCACAAATAAAAAACATATGAACGCAATATGACAAGATTTATACTGGAACTCATCATCATCATTCACCTACACTTATCCTAATTACTTGGGGTTGATATAATATGTACTCTTCTTTCATAGTATATATTGTAAAAGTTATTGGCAATAGTTTTAGTAACCGGCCGCCTGCCAGACGTCAACCCTCCTTGGCAATGTAATGACCAAACGGCATCAGATGGAATTGGCCTAGGTCGTTATATTATACTGGAACTCATGAAATAAAATAAAAATACTCAAAAAGCATTCATTATTGAAGAGTAATCACTCTAAAGAAAGGTTGACGACAAGCAGGTGGCTGGTTATAAAACTACTGCTAATAACTTTTGCAGTAGGTATATACGATAGAAGTTGACAATAAATCTTAATATATATAAATTACGTGTCACGTTGTTTGTCCGCGATGGACTCATAAAGTACTTAACCGATTTTAATCAAATTTGCACAGCATGTGTAATTTGATCCAACTTAAAAGATAGGATAGCTTAAATCTCAATTTATAGTAATATTATTTTATTGCAAATTATTTGTCTAATATTTGACAGTCAAAATCATATGTTATATCAAAAGGATTTTAAAAGATGGCGGCATTTGTTGACTTTATTCAGTAAGTATTTAATAGATGGCGCTATGTTAAATGTACAAACGCCTCATATAAGCTAAAATTTGTTAGATTAAACAAAAAGTGTTACTGAGGCTAACCTAAGCCACAGCAACGCGTGGCCCGGTCTGCTAGTATCCATATAAAAAGAAATTCATGTATTAAAAAAAAAATTTCTCTATCCCTACTACATGTCATGTCCTATATAAAGGCGTCTATGAAAACTATCAATCCACGGGTTGAGAGCCCTCAGCGCTCACCCACAGTCCGGGTAAAGTTATCATAGCCATCTGAGGCTAACAACTAAGACACAAAAAAAAAATTCTATCTAGCCATACCGGGTTGAGTTTGCCCTCAGCGCTCACCCATAGTCCGGTTAAGCTGTCAAAGCCATCTCGGGTAACAGCAATGGCAGTGGATGTTTTAGTGGGTATTCTAGCCCCGAGGCTAGTGAGTCCCACACTCCCCATTCCGGGGGGTGGTGCGTAAAAACATTCGGACCATTGCGTTATCAAAAAAAAAAAATATATCAATCCTTAGAATGCTCGTGGTTATCGTAAAAGGTGACTAAAAGCTTTCTATCATCCTTAACTAACTCCAACTGATGACAATCTTTTTAATGTTTACATTCCCAACAAGAGTCAACGTCAACCAGACCGATCATAATAGTCCAAGAGCCAGTAACAGATATATATGACCAAGTTCCTCTCAAGTGATAATTAGTAAAATGCATCAGAAAATGGAACCATAAAGTCTCGTGAACGTCAGCTAAGGCTCGGTGGGGGGGGGATGAGCAGTAGAAAAAAAAACATTCACTCATTTCCTCTCGGCTAAAAATTTATCAAATTATAGCTAACCCAATATCTCAACAAAAAAAAAGAATCAGCTGGCTATAACATAGTGTATTGTACGTCAGCTGATGTCTCGATCATGGAAAAAAAATCTTCACTTTCAGTGATATCCTCTCAAATAAAAATTTACCTGATGATAGCTTATATGTAACTATTGATAAAGATATACGTCAGCTGGCTGTATCTTGGTGGAAAAATCGTCAGCTGATAATTTGAAGGTCGTTACGTAGAAGTTAGCCAGAAGCATTTACTGACTGCTGCATTTACTGACTTCTTATTGTAATTTTTCATATTTTTTTTATAATAAATATTTTTTATCAAGTAACTAGTTAATTTATACTAAGCAAATAGACTATTTAAATATTGGAATAGAACTAAAATTATTTGAATACACACGTATAAGTTTAAAAAATATTGATACGGAATATTTGTTTCACCTCAACACTAATATTGGAGTGCTATGCCGAATAATTAAAGAGATGTCATTTCCTCTCACATGAAAATTTGTGAGCTGATTTTAAATATGTTTCTGTGATAAATAAAAAAAATCAGCTAGCAGTAAGTCGAGGGAAACTTAGTCAGCTGATGCATTTAAATAGTCAGTAAATGCTTCTGGCTAACTTCTACGTTACCTTCAAATTATCAGCTGACGATTTTTCCACCGAGATACAGCCAGCTGACGTATATATTTATCAATAGTTACATATAAGCTATCATCAGGTAAATTTTTATTTGAGAGGGTATCACTGAAAGTGAAGATTTTTTTTCCATGATCGAGACATCAGCTGACGTACAATACACTATGTTATAGCCAGCTGATTTTTTTTTTTGTTGAGATATTGGGTTAGCTATAATTTGATAAATTTTTAGCAGAGAGGAAATGAGTGAATGTATTTTTTTTTTCTTCAAGCGTGGGAGGTTACAACTGCTCATCCCCCCCACCGTGCTGCAGCTGACGGTCATAAGGCTTCATGATACTATTGTCTGATGCGTATCACCAATTATCTCTCGAGAAGAAATAATTAACCAAATTTTCACCTGGCTCTCGGACCATAAAACTATTGCCAATTTTTTTACAATTTGTGCAATGGAAGACGAATAAATATGACGACCTGAAGTAATTGGCATAAGAGCAAGATGGTGATGATCGTGATGAGTTAATTACACCATTGGCTTATTAATTCTATTACAATGATATTCTTTGGTGTTGAAATTTTTAAAAATGACAGTAAATAGGTATCTGGATGATTGTGCTCTGTGGTAGCGGCTACAAATAATACCAACCTTTGCTTTGCTCGTGGATGTCGTAAAATACAACTAAGAGCATCATATCGAACTGGGTCAACTACACCTGATGCCGTTTGATCCACAATTATATTCCCAAGGAGGGTTAACGTCAAGCAGGCGGCCTGTCATAAAACTATTGCCAATAACTTTTACAATATGTACTATAAAAAAGAGACCCCAAGTAATTGAGACAAGAGTAGGAGAATGATGATAAGAAATATGTTTAGATATTAAAAAATAATTGATAATACCTACAATGTGAAAATGTATAAAAAGGGGAATAATAATAAAAAAAGGAGAAACCGAGGCTCGAACCGAAGCTGTTGCTGCTGTATGAAACATATGTACAATGTACATGTTTAATAAAACGTATAAATTAGGCTATATCGAGTAATGTATGGATCTGTGTCTCTCGCTCGGGCACACTCGGCGGTCCCGAGTTCACCCGATCGAGCCTATCACCTTAGAACGTGACGGATTAGCCTCACTTACAGCTTACAAAAAAAAAAACTATGTGCAGTGCACCAAAAGAAGTTTTCATTTCAAAGAAATATTTACTTCGAATTTGATGACTGAGATTATTTACTGTAGAGATGCTTCCAGCGAGAAATGTAAACTAGTAGTTTATAACTAAAATCGTTGTTCAAAATATTTCACATGAGACTACTCTAAATTATATGCAATGAAAGTTGTAATTTTGTCGGACGGTATTGTTAGAATACCCAGAAAGGGTTGAACGTTGATGGTAACAGTGGCAAGCATCTGTGTCCATTTTGGCGAAATGTGTCGAACATGGTTTGCGTTTTACCAGTGTGTCTCAATATTTTTTTGGCTTAAGATATTATTATAACGAACTGTGATAGTCACAGCGTTCAAGAAAATAACGTAGATATAATCGCCTATTTTCTACTTCTAGACTTTGCTAATAGATGAACACCACTGCTCACTGACATCAATAATAAATCGATCACCAGTACCTTTGAATACAACGGTTCGCTAACCCTTGCTTTAAATTTTCAAATGAACATATAATTATTTTTATCCTATATGGGTAATTGCCTCATAAGTGGGGTATGGAAGGTTTTTTTTATTACATAAAATACCATCTGATTGGTAGAACTACATGATTTGCAGTTTTCTGTTTGCAGCCACGTGTCGGTCCGTCTAGGGTAGTACGATAATCCTGTCGAAATCTGAGCAGTGGTAATAAGTGCTAGTGCGCCTCATTCGGTGGGCGAAAAATCTGGCAGCCTAAACTGGGTAGATTTTGATTGATAGGCTTATCCGTGTGGTGTGTAGTGTATGTGGAGTAAGAATACAATTCACCACCCCCTATATTACCCGTGGGTGATCGTAAGAGACGAGTATGAGATATAAAACGCATATAACATTTATGCAAGAGAGAATGAAAACTCGAAACAAAACCTTATACAAACACGTCTGACCAGCGCGGTATAATAGGTTAATTTTCCTCCCATTAAGGAGGAGGCCCGAGCCCAACAGTGGGACATATATGGGCTGTGATAATGATGATGATGATGATGATCAATAGGCAGCGGTCTAGTTATACCCTTCGTACTGCCTCTCCATAGACGTAGTAACACTAAGCATCAGGTACTATTTACCCGATTACTACCATAAGAAAAAAAAACAAAACTAAGGAATAAAACCTCGTATTTGGATTGTTGTTATTAGGTTAAGGGTATTTTGATCGATCGTACATCGATCTTCAATTTTGATAACTATTTTAAAGAAGTAATTTGTTGTATCGTTCCGTGTGGTGACGGAATAAGAATACAATTCAACCGGCGAATTACCCTTTCGTATATCGTCTCGAGTTAC
This sequence comes from Lymantria monacha, assembly GCA_905163515.2. NCBI lineage: Eukaryota > Metazoa > Arthropoda > Insecta > Lepidoptera > Erebidae > Lymantria > Lymantria monacha. Next base: position 5,046,939 of record LR991082.1, read on the forward strand.
TCCAGCAGTTTTCGCTATCGAAGCGTCTTCCTCACGCGGTAGATGATTGGACACCAACAGTGAGTAGTGATATGAGCTAAAATAGCAAATGATAATGCTTATTAAAAAAAAATATTCTCAACTTTGAGAAACGCTATAGATAGCCTCGATTAACGCTCTGATAGGGCAGTGAAAGTATGTCATTAACTATAATGAGGTTTCATAAGCCTGTATAGTATTATTAGGTGGTTATAAGTATCTATTACAGTATGGTTGATCTTATGATTGCATTTCGGGTAATTTTTAGACCACCCGCGGACGTGATAAGGGATCGAAGTATTTTCCTGTGTTTACATTTAATAAGCATACTAACATACTATCAAAAGGATGTTAAGGTAAAAAAACAAGCGCTCGATTGACTTCTGCTACAATGACTTTTTAATTATGTGAATAACTAAACGTATATTTTATAAAATAACCATTGTTAAAATGCGTTTAGTTTTTACGAAAGCGGTCTTGAATATGCTAAAAAACATTATAAAAATGCATTTAGTTTTTGACGTGACAACGTCTTATAATTCGATGGAGCCGGCTGCACGCACGAAAAAACATCACTCATGCGGCGTTACCTCTAATATCTTTAAAGGAGCACTTCTTGTGTTCAAATGACATTAAAAAAAAAACAACATTAACTTTACATCTCTAGTATACACAATTTCTAAACATGTTTATAATTATACAGTATAATCTGTGTAAATTTAACAGTTCGTTAAATAGATTAACAAGATTAGACCATCAATAATGTCGTTTGGAACAACTGCTAAGAAAGTGAAGCAATTTGCCTCGGAAAAGCCAGCGCATAAGAGAAACTCCAAAATTAGGTAGTGGTTTTACGGCAAACGAAAGCGGGAGCGAGCTTATAAATAATAATAATAACAACACTATATTTTGATAACTCAATACAATAAAATTTATTTACGAGCGGACAAGTGGGACTTGAACGGACATTTCAACTCATATACGTCCCACTGTTGGGCTCAAGTCTCTTACACAGTAGAAGGGAAATTAACCTACTATTATAGCACACTAATTAGTCAGATTGATAGAGTTTTATTTCGAGTTTTCCTTCGCCGATAATAACATTGTATACATATTATATTCCTTAGTTATTTTTTATGAAACCCACTGGTTAGATAGTCAGTAGAAATCTGTTCCAATAGCCTCAGCAATAAAACTCTCAGTAATTTAGATAATTGGTTCATATCATCGCTTGTTACATTTCTAATTGAAAAATTTGAGAATCAAATTGAGAAAGTGTGTAAAAAATTGCAGATAAATGAATGGCATGTATGATATAAAAATCAAAATAATTGATGAAATAATTAAAATGATTATGAAAAATTAAAACAAAGAAACCAAGGATCGAACCAGGTCACCGAAGACAAAGATCGGGTATTGGTGGCCTGCTCGCATGGCAAAGAGAGGAGTTTGCATGGTGGTTCTATGGGGTCACGCGCCGACGCTTCCGTCACCCTGGACCGATTCAGCGGGGCGAGATGCATCCCTAGTCCACCGCAAAAAAAAGGATCAAACCAGATCTGATCGAAGCGACTGCTCGATGTCACAAATTTATTTTCACATTCCAATTATACAATATAATATATACTTTTTTAAACTGACAAAAAGAGATTTTCTATAATTGAAACCTAGCTAGATCGATTTACTGCCCTTAAAATCTCCTCGAGACTAAATTTCATGAAAATCGTTGGAGCGTTTATGAGATTCTAAATATACAGGAAGATAGAAAAATTGTTTGTTTAGAGGCATTAAATTTAAAAACGTTAGCTTTATTTCCTCAATCACTAACTTCACACCCTTAATTCATTCAAATAAACGAAAAAAAATCCAATTTGTAGCGGAAACAAAGCTGTGCATTCAGAAGAGTCTTTTTCTATTATGTTGTTAGTGAAAAACTTTTCCCATTTGATCCATTAAGTAGAAAGAAAACACTTTACTTTCTATCATATTTTAATCATCAGGATATACCTAAATAGTGACCTATGCAGCTCTATGACCGGCGCTTTCTTTTTTGGCCTTTGACGGTAAATGATTAGGCAGCCCATCTGATATTATTTATAAAAAAAAAAGTTATAATATTCAACGCATTTATAATATTAGATAGAAAGAACTTACGAATGAAATCCAAGTATTTAATTTTTTATTCAGACTAGAGATATGTACTTATTCAACAAGTTACTAGTAGATACGACCGAAATTCTCTTTTTGGTTCACTTTACCTATGGTTGGTTTTCTGAATACAAAACCTCCAAAAAAGTAAAAGAGAAGAAAGACCTAGGAATAAAAACTAAAATGCAATTCTTGCGTTTCAATTTATACCTTTAAACTTACAGTCTAAGTAGCAATAACATTCTATAGTAACCACAAAATAAAAGGCCCGTTTTGACAGTTCACGCGCAAGAAGTTCTATATTTTTTACCGATCGAAATGTTCTGAAGGTAATTAAATTTTTCATTTATGGGTACCGCCTAGTCGGCTAAGTGCCCGTGCATAACGATTTTTTCATATTGTCAACAGACTATAAATAATCGGTTAAAGAAAAAATAAATCGATCAAAATATTTTTTTTAAGATGGACTTGCACTTGTCCGGTTTTATTAATTTTAACACTATAGTCTATCTAATCTAAGAAGTGCACTTTGACAGCTGTCAGAGTAAGTTGTCTAGGTATGTGAACCAAATAATCGCTATCGAAAATATCCGATTTTGATGAGAAATCGATATTAATTCTTTGTAATTAATAATCAAACCGATTATTTTTTATTTTTCAAAAAGGAGATGAAATATTAAGTGCTAAATTAACACTAAACAAATTTAATTATTTCATCATAAAATCTATTCATCATATTTAGTAGGATTAGGTTAAGTAAAAAAAAAACTGGATTTTAAAATAGCTATTTGTTCAGAATCATTAGTATTTCTTGAATTATCACCGTAGCGAACATTAATAATTATATCCTTATCATTAAAATTGTCGAAACGTACATCACTGTCAAAATCTACACATACATACACACATACATATCATCACGCCATATCCCTTGCAGGGTAGGCAGAGAGAACAGAGTGCCAGAGAACTCTATCTCTGCATACTTCACTCGCTTCCTCAACATTCATAATTCTCTTCATACACGCTCGCCGGTTTCGGAGACTCTTGACTCCACCTTCCTTCAGTACATGACCGATCTGGTCTAGGTAGGTTAGTCTCCGTCTCCCTCGGTACCTACATCCTTCCACTTTCGCATTGTATATCTTCTTAACCAGGCGTTCGTTCGGCATTCTTTCCACATGTCCGAACCATCGGAGCTTTCCCTTTCGCATCTTTACACCAATACTCTCTTTCATACCTACTCGCTCTCATACGTCGTTGTTACGAATGCGGTCGGTCAGCCTAACTCCACAGATTTTCCGCAGAGATCGCATTTCGACCGCATTAATTTTACTATCATACTCTTTTCTGCATACCCAACTCTCGCTTCCATACAGTAATGTTGGGACAAGCACTGCGTTATGTATTGCTACACGTGCCTTCTGGCTGAGGTGGTGGCTGCCGAGAAGTTGCCCCAACGCTCCGTTCACTCTATTTCCCGCATACACTCTTCGCTCTATATCAGTGGTGTACCTTCCATCTCGGCTAAATCCACATCCAAGATATACAAATTCATCCACTTGCTCTAGTACATCATTACCTATTGTTACTCTTACATCTGTTCTGGTTTTATCTCTTTCAAAGACCATTATTTTGGTTTTGCTCACATTCACGCGTAGACCCCTTTTCTTACAATCTTCTGTCATTGTGTCGACTAGGGTCTGCAGGTCAATCGCTGACTGTGCCAGCAGGACTGCATCATCTGCATAAAGCAGAGCAGTGACCACTGAGTCGCCCATATGAACTCCCACATTCATATCGTTCAACCTTTGGAGACATTTATCCAGATATATGATAAACAGCCTGGCTGACAGAACGCACCCCTGCTTAACGCCGATATTGACGTCAAACCAAGGCGACATTCCATCATCCAGCCGCACACAGGCTCTACAGCCCATGTAACTGGACTGCACAGCCTGTAGCAGTTTACCGTTAATACCATACTCCGGTAAAATGTCCCAAAGTTCCTTTCGTACAACCGTGTCAAATGCTCTCTCCAGATCCACAAAACTGCAGAAAACCCTCTGACCTAGAGCCAGATGCTTCTCCACAATGTTGCGCAGAGAGAACACTTGATCCATGCATCCCCTTCCACTCCTGAAACCTCCTTGTGTCTCACACAGTAAACCATCGGACACCATCCTCATTCTCCTTTCAATAATTTTTCCATACACTTTTGCTGCCAAACTGGTCAAGCTTATGGCTCTGTAATTTACGCAGTCATAACGTGAACCCTTGTTTTTAAACAAAGGCACGATGACTGCGCTATTCCAGTCCCTGGGAACCATTCCCGAGCTCCAACATAAATTGAGGAGCAACAGGAACGCCTCCCAGACACAAGAGCCACCAAGCTTGATCATCTCGGCAGACACCATATCAATGCCCGCTGCCTTACCATTTTTCAAACTTCTTATCGCCCATTCAACTTCATCCATACTGATGCCATCGGAGGACGCCGTTGTCGAATGTTGATCTACTAAACCACATCCAACACCGGCGCCAACCGTAGCATCCGCATACATATCGCCAAAATATTCACTCCATCGGCTTAACACGTCTTGTGTTTGTGTAAGAATGTCTCCACCTTTAGACCTTATTTTATTCATTCTGAAGGCTGACCAACCACCCCGAGACTTCTTCACCTCCCTCCAAAAGAGTTTGGTTTTACCCTCGAAGTTTTTAGTCAGCCTATCTTGTGCACTCATACTTGCTCTATCACGTTTCTCTTTCACTAAGGCCTTGGTGTCATTCTTACATTGCCGATATATTTCTTTCTTCTGTTCAGTCATACTGTCATTCAGATTCAAAGAAGAGACATAGTCCAGCCACGCTTTCTTCTTTTGCTCTACGGAAGCTGCCACTTCCGCATCCCACCATGCATCACCATTTGTTTTTCTATGCTTCTTTGAACTTCCACATACTTCTTTCGCTGTATCTACCATACTCTCTTTCAATACTCTCCAGCATTCTTCAATGTCCGATTGCGGCTGGCTTGCCATCGTCAGCCGTTCTCGGACACCCTCTGCATACTTTTCTCTTACACACTCTTCTTGCAACCTTTCAACCTTTATTCTTTCAAGCCCTCCGAAGTGGACACGCTCTCGCCAGTGCCTCCACTTTCTGAACAGACCACTAAATCTCGCAATAACGAGATAGTGGTCCGTGTCGACTGTGGGGCCCCTGTAGGCTCTTGCGTCCAATATTTTGCTTCGGAGGCGACTGTCTACCAAAATTAAATCTATTATGCTTTTCTGTTCATTCCTTCTCCATGTATACATATGGATGTCCTTATGTTGGAAAAATGTGTTTGACACAATAAGGTTTCTCTCCATGCATACATCCGCTATGAGCCTACCTGCGTCATTCACTCTCTTATCACCAAATGGACCAAGTACGTCCTCATAGTCGGGACGCTTGGTCCCCACCCATCCGTTCAAATCTCCGCATACAATCACGCGTTCACTGGTTTTTGCCATATCCAGAACTTCCCTAACATTGTCCCAAAACTTCTCTAGGTCTGATGCCACCGAGGATCCTACGGGAGCATATGCTACAACCATGAATACCTTGGTGACACCTAGTTTTATACGGACCCAGAGAAGTCTGGGATCATACATTCCGTAATCCTTCACACCTGAGGCCAAGCGAGAGGACAACAGCACTCCTACCCCCATGCTGGCTCGATCGCTCTGTGGTACACCAGACCACAGAGACATCCCGCCACCAGGAAGATCGCAGGCGTCGCTGCCCCTTCGCTTGGTCTCTGTTACACAGAGCACGTCTAGCTGTTTGTCCGCCATGACGGATATCAGCTCGTGCAACTTACCTTCCACACAACCTCTTACATTCCACGTGCCCACCCGGCACTCCGTTCTCCTCGACTCGCCTAACTGGGCAAGGCGTGATGGGTGGCGGCCCCCATCGCCGCAACTGCCGATGTTCGTACCGACGGGGGCGGGTCGGTACGCGTCGCCTCCGGGGGACGCCCTAACCCGCATTGCGGTACGCATTTCGAGCCGGATTAGCAGTCTATTTAGACTGGCAGGGGACGCGAACGAGCACGCTCCGGACTATGCCCCCCCCTTTTTTTTTTTTTTTTTTTTTTTTTTTTTTTTTAGCGGTGGGCCATGGACGTCGCAACCCGCCAAGTCGGTCCGGGGTGACGGAAGAGGCGGCGCGCAACCCCATTGACCCACCCTGCAAGCACCTCTTCTTCGCCGTGCGAGAGGGCCACCGGTACCCGATTTTTGTCTTCGGTGGCCCGCTCGGCGGTATGCCCTCTCGGGCTCCTCTTCTGTCGACGCCCCGACAGCTTTCGCCGTCAAGGCGTCGTCCTCACGCGGTGGCCTCACGTCGGGTGACCGGACAATTCCCCTGTCCGATCACCCGAAGCCTCGGTTAGGGCGGCATCAGGCGCACTAGTGCACTAGTGGCAGGCCGGACTCCACTCCCTATACGCGACCGTGTGCAGGTACAAACCGAAACACCCGTGCCCCGACAATACCTGCACCAGCCGAAAGGAGAGGACTCCGTGCCGCCGCTCCATCCATTCCATCAGTACGGGCCGGAGGGCCTCGACGGTAACGACACCGTGTCTTGGCCTCTCCAGCCGCGTAACCCAACGGGCGATGACGTCTCGGCGGGCGTCCTCGCGCCAGGTGGCTATCTCGCTCAACGATGGGGAGCCACCTTCGTCGCGCACTGAGGTAACCCGCCGGTAGAGGTCGGAGAGCATCTCCGCCTCTAGGTCCCACGGGGGTGTCCCGGCCAATAGGCACGCCGCCTCTGTCGACACCGTGCGGTACCCGCGAATGGCTCTGACCGCCATGGCTCGCTGTGGCCTCCACAGCACCGCCCTGAGCTGGGCGTTCAGAGCCCTCGCCCACACGGGTGCGCCGTACATGGCCATTGAGCGGATCACCCCCGCATACAGCCGTCGGCCCTCGAAACTGGGTCCGCCCACATTCGGCATGAGACGAGAAAGGGCGGACGCCGCGCCGACCAGCCGGGGAGCAATTTGGCGAAAATGCTCCCGGAACCTGACTATGCCCCCCTAAATGTCAAAATGTCAAAATCTATGTTCGATTAAATATATTAATCTAATATTTTTACCGATTATTTAGATATTCGTGAATTGGAAGTTGTCAAGCACTACTGTTTAGAACGTTATGACGTGAGTAAGATCGTCCATAATAATTACTATTTACAATGTTATTTTAATTTTAAATTAGTTTTACGAGTTTCAATATTACATTTTTGTAAAAAAAAAAAAAAAAAAAAAAAAAAAAAACTCACTCGCAACGTTAATTATGTATTAAATTTCAGATTTATTGTTTGCAATCATGTGTATACGTTTGACCAAGGTTATTGTGAATTAAAAAAAAAAAAAAAAAAAAGAAAAAAAAAAAAATGTGAAACGTCAAATTGCACTTCTTAGATTAGATGAACTATAGTATTTAGAAGTACAGAATTTCACCAGCTGTGTAGTGATCTTTACTGAAAGTTATGAGTTGGGAGCTAACAAAGTTTTTCAATTGAGACAATGTCATATTTGTCGAAGAGATTTGGCTGAACTCGAATCATACCGTGCCGCAGTCGTGGATAGACGATACCTAGGCATCTTGCTCAAAAGTGCCAATGGGAAAAGGTGGACGCCATCGGTTTGAGAGCCCTCAGCGCTCACCCACAGTCCGGGTAAAGTTGTCATAGCCATCTGAGGCTAACAACTAAGTCACACAAAAGAAAAGGTGGACGCTTAATAATCTGCCACGCTGAATCAGCTGGGGGAAGTTTTTTGAATGACGTCTTGCGAGCAACTGAGTCTAAAAATACAAAAAATTATCACGAAGAAATGGACGCAAATAAATTCACAGAGTGGTTTACTAACTTGTTAACAAACGTCCCTGAACAGTGCATAATCACTGAACAATGCACCTTACCTTCGGTTCAAATAGATAAAGCACCTACTCAAGCAAATAAAAAGGCTGATTTAGTAGCATGGCTACAAAGACAAGGCGTTAAAGCTGACAGGAAATTGTTATAACCTGAATTGCTGCAACTGGTAACAGAAATTAAACATGTGAAACTAAAATATAAAATTGATGAATTCGCACTTCAGCATGGACACAAAGTGATAAGAACCCCACCGTACCATTGTCAGTACAATGCTTTGATCTGGGCTCTTCTTCTTCTTCTTCTTCTTATATATTAGCAATCAGCTACATATACGAGCTATTGGTGCCAGTGTCAAGTTATAAATATTTTCACGTTTTTAGTCTTTCAAGTTAGTCATTGTCTAAGTCAAATTGTCGCCATTAACAGTGCAATGGCCACACTGTTAATGGTATATTGTGGGAATTTTGATGGAAAACGAAAACCTTGTAAAGCACTTTTATATGATATTCACTACATCCCAGTAGCGCCGCCGCTTCATATTACATAAAATACCATCAAAATTATCTAATATAACACGTTAAAACACTAAAATATTGAATATAATACAAGAGCACCACATGACGTTTTCAAATTCCCGTCAAAAGAGTTGATCTGGGCTCAAAACGAAAGGATACGCAGCACGCCACAATACAAAGCCGCCATTCTCCACTACGAAAATTATGTCATTGTTGAATGAAACTTGTGCCAAAATTACTAAAGAAGACTGGGCAAAAGTGTTAGAAAACTCAAAAAATAATTATAGTTCATCTAGTCTAAGAAGTGCATTTTGACGTTTTGCATTTTTTAATACACAATAACCTCGGTCAAACGTATACCTACACATCATTGTAACCACTAAATCTGAAATTTTAAACAACTATTAAATTATTTACATAATTAACATTGCGGGTGATATTCTTGTACAATAATCTAATGTTGAAACTCGTAAAAATAATTTAAAATAAAAATAACATGGTAAATAGTAATTGTTATTAACGACCTAACAATGTCACATCATCACGTTCTATACAGTAGTGCTTGACAACTTCCAATTCACGAATATCCAAATAATCGGTAAAAATATTAGAATAAAACAATTAATCGAATAGAGATTTTGACAGAGATGTAGGTACATTTCGACACTTTGATTGATGAGGAAATAATTATTAATGTTCGCGACGCTGATAATTCAAGTATTAGTAGTAATTCTTAATAAATAGCCATTTTCAAATCCAGTTTTTGTTTTTAATTAACCTAATCCTACTAAATATGATGAATAGATTCTATGCTGAAATAATTAAATTTGTTTAGTACTAATTTAGCACTTAATTTATTCATCACCTTTTTGAAAAATAAAAAATAAATCAATTATTAATTATAAAGAATCAATATCGATTTCTCAGTGAAATCGGATATTTTCGATAACGATTATTTGGTTCACATACCTAGACAACTTGCTCAGACAGCTGTCAAAGTGCACTTCTTAGATTAGATAGACTATAAGGAAGACTATGACAGAGACGTCAATATTGACAATATAATTGAAAATGGAATAATTATACATACGGGTGACGATAGCTCAACTGACAATTTTGGCTCATCATTTAAAGAAAATGAAAAAATTAAATGAAGATATTGAAGATTCACTTTTTCTCGATTTTTTATTTTGTTATTGAGTGAATGTTATTCTAACACAAATATTAAATGATAGAAAATTGACCTTTCATAACATTGTATAATTTCAAAATACCTACAATAGCAAAGTTTTAACTTAAATTTTCAAATCAGAACTTTAATCGATTTATAAAATCCGATTACGAAATGAAAAATGATGTCGCAAGCGGGATTCGAACCCGCGCCTATTGGGATTCCGGCCCAATCGTGCTGCCACTACACCACCGCGACTAATTGTAGGACATGCAAATTTCATTTCGTATTATATTTACGTCTTAAGGTGACGGTATGCTATCTACCCGACAATGTTTACACATTGTTATAGGCTTAATACTTCAAAGTTTACAGTTAGAATTGTATTAAACGATGACACAACCTTGTTATTTAAATTACTGAAATTTAGCATTTAATATGCTTAATTATTTATAAAATCCGATTACGAAATAAAAAAATTCTTCTTCTTCTTCTTATATATTGGCAATCAGCTACATATACGAGCTATTGGTGCCAGTGTCAAGTTATAAATATTTTCACGTTTTTAGTCTTTCAAGTTAGTCATTGTTTAAGTCAAATTGTCACCATTAACAGTGCAATGGCCACACTGTTAATGGTATCTTGTGGGAATTTTTATGGAAAACGAAAACGTTGTAAAGCACTTTTATATGATATTCACTACATCCCAGTAGTTCCGCCACTTCATATTACATAAAATGCCATCAAAATTATCTAATATAACACGTTAAAACACTAAGATATCGACTATAATACAAGAGCACCACATGACGTTTTCAAATGCCCGTCAAAAGTCCATCAAAATTCTCACACTTAATTTATTCATCACCTTTTTGAAAAATAAAAAATAAATCAATTATTAATTATAAAGAATCAATATCGATTTCTCAGTGAAATCGGATATTTTCGATAACGATTATTTGGTTCACATACCTAGACAACTTGCTCAGACAGCTGTCAAAGTGCACTTCTTAGATTAGATAGACTATAAGGAAGACTATGACAGAGACGTCAATATTGACAATATAATTGAAAATGGAATAATTATACATACGGGTGACGATAGCTCAACTGACAATTTTGGCTCATCATTTAAAGAAAATGAAAAAATTAAATGAAGATATTGAAGATTCACTTTTTCTCGATTTTTTATTTTGTTATTGAGTGAATGTTATTCTAACACAAATATTAAATGATAGAAAATTGACCTTTCATAACATTGTATAATTTCAAAATACCTACAATAGCAAAGTTTTAACTTAAATTTTCAAATCAGAACTTTAATCGATTTATAAAATCCGATTACGAAATGAAAAATGATGTCGCAAGCGGGATTCGAACCCGCGCCTATTGGGATTCCGGCCCAATCGTGCTGCCACTACACCACCGCGACTAATTGTAGGACATGCAAATTTCATTTCGTATTATATTTACGTCTTAAGGTGACGGTATGCTATCTACCCGACAATGTTTACACATTGTTATAGGCTTAATACTTCAAAGTTTACAGTTAGAATTGTATTAAACGATGACACAACCTTGTTATTTAAATTACTGAAATTTAGCATTTAATATGCTTAATTATTTATAAAATCCGATTACGAAATAAAAAAATTCTTCTTCTTCTTCTTATATATTGGCAATCAGCTACATATACGAGCTATTGGTGCCAGTGTCAAGTTATAAATATTTTCACGTTTTTAGTCTTTCAGGTTAGTCATTGTTTAAGTCAAATTGTCACCATTAACAGTGCAATGGCCACACTGTTAATGGTATCTTGTGGGAATTTTTATGGAAAACGAAAACGTTGTAAAGCACTTTTATATGATATTCACTACATCCCAGTAGTTCCGCCACTTCATATTACATAAAATGCCATCAAAATTATCTAATATAACACGTTAAAACACTAAGATATCGACTATAATACAAGAGCACCACATGACGTTTTCAAATGCCCGTCAAAAGTCCATCAAAATTCTCACAAGATACCATTAACAGTGTGGCCATAGCACTGTTGATGGCGACAATTTGACTTACTGACGGACAATGGTTGCTTTCTATTTAGTTAACACGGAGGGACTCTGCGGTACATTGTGAAACACTGCCAAACACTGTGTAAAAGTTTAAAGGAAACAGCTAGCTGTTTTTTTACACAGTGTCTGGCAGTGTTTCACAATGTACCGCAGAGTCCCTCTGTGTTGTAAATGGAAAGCAACCAATGACTAATCTGAAGACACTCAAAACTTGAAGATAATTATAACTCGACACTGGCAACAATGGCTCATTTAAGTAGCTGATTGCCAATACATAAAAATAAGAAGAAGAAGAAATGGCAAAACGGGCCTTTTATTTTATGACAACTATAATTTGGTTAATTGTATTTTTCTTAAATAACATATTTTTGCGTAAACTGCAAATAAAAACGTTTTCTTATTTCCATTTAATTTGAAAAAAGTATATATAATAATATGTTTTGTTGCTACATACCCTACGGTCTGAATGGTCTTTCGGGATTTTAGCAAGAAAGCACGAAGTATGTGTATCTTCGTTCAGAAAGCATCAATCTCCTACATGTCCTTGGGTAAACTAACCTCATACGTAACTCTGCCATCTATGAATAAATTTGTAAACTAAGCCGAAGTCTACAAGTTACGACTATTAAAAACCTTAAGACGAAACAAATTCATAAATATGTCAATAGATGGCACTATTTAAATTTAACAACTCGTAAGTATACACAGACTTATAAAAAATATTATATTTCGTATATTATGGCCGCACAGATGGCGTAGTAGTCCAAGTTCTACCTTTTATGCCAAGTGGATTCAAACTTCACGCCGAGCATTTCTCACTCATTATGGAGAAGGCTCGAGCCCAACAGTGGGATATATATGAGCTGACATGATGGTTATGATGACGATCATTAGTGTTATTAAAAAATCTAAGTTTTGTATGATAATACGTCCGGTTAAAACGACGCGCAATGTTTTGTTTATTATACAACCTACGCAACAATACTTGGCGCCCCAACTTCATCCCGCCCCGCGCGCTTCACCTTTCCTTATTGGCGCGAAAACAAAAGTTTGTCCGAAACAAACTCAAATAACAGATTTTCTACGTTAGTTAGTAAACAGAGTTTTTCGTGTGTGTGTTTTTTTTATCTCTTCGTATTGCAGTACATTATATATGCACTATGTTTGTAATTTGGAATGTTTAAAAACCATTAAAATAAAGCACATGTGATTCCTAGGAAATGTTTTATTTACCTAAATAGGAAAAACAAACTTTCTCAATTATAATACACGTGTACATATGTATTCGTAAGTTAGGTACTTATGTACTTAAGAAATAATCCTGCCGTTTTGTACGTCATTCGGTTAGTACGCGCCGGTCCCTTAAAGGTTGCTATATTCAGATTCTACTGTATATGCAAACTTCTTGATCATAACTTTCATAATAGTAGTTTCCTCTTTAGGATATTCTAATCCAGCATCAGCTAAATCTTTAAAAGTCACTGTTGCTGCGGTTGTAAAGCCGACACGTTCAGCGCTTTTCTGTGATTCAGCTGCTGTGAATATTATAAGTGCGCCTTTTACGCAATGATGCAGACCTAAGGATTCGCTGCAAAAAAAAAACACTTTGTTAAAACTAAACTTAAAACTAAAAACAATTATACGTTAGAAACTCACATTAAAAGGTGAAACAAATACAGGCGATGGAGTCGTAATACGGTAGGTTATAAGACCGTACGACACCCTTTCGTTGCCCAGACAGAGACTGACATAACAATGGAAATTACGTGTAATATAATGAAGTCAAAGACATAAGCAGAGAAGTTTTAGTACAACAAACATGTTATTTTTCACATTTGAACTTTATAACATGAATATATATATTAGTTACTTTCCGTGTGGTGACGGAGTAAGAATACTATTCACCACCCCATATCTTACCCGTGGGTGATCGTACGAGACGACTAAGGGATATAAAAGGCATATAACATCTATGCGAGAGAAGGGTACAAACAAACAAAACCCTATACCAACACGTCTGACCAGCGCGGTATAGTAGGTTAAATTCCCTTCCATTACGAAGGAGGCCCGAGCCCAACAGTGGGACATTTATGGGCTGTGATGATGATGATGATAAGATATATTAGTGTTATTTCAAGCAATTGCAACGTTAATTTATTTAAGACACGAACATAACTAGAGGGTTGAAGTCCGACAAACAATTTGTTATTTTTTACATTTAGGTAGACTTAATAATATGAATAGATATTAATGTTATTTCATGCAATTGCAACATTAATTTACTTAAGTCACGAGCATAACCAGGTGGGTTGAAGGCTGACAAACAATCGGTTATTTTATATTATAATAGATTTTGTTTTTTTTTTTAACCCACTTCGAGAACAAACCTTGGTTTCATTCGTGATTTAAGTTACACACATTATCATCGCCATACTCTTATCTATATCTTTATTGCTTAGGGTTGACGCAATATCCACCGAAGACAAAGATTGGGTACCGGTGGCCCGCTCGCACGGCGAAAATAGAAGTCCTTGCACAGTGGGTCTGTGGGGTTGCGCACCGTCTCTTCCGTTGTCCCGGACCGATTTGACGGAGCGCGACCACATACATAGCCCTCCGCAAGGAAAAAAAAAGGTTTAACGCAATATGTACTCCACTTACATCGTACATATTACAAAAATCATTGGCAATAGTTTTATGACCTAGGGTCTGCCTGATGTTAACCCCTTTTTGCGAATGTAATTATTAGTAGGACGACATCAAATGGAGTTGGTTGGTTTGAAGTCAATGTAAAGAGATTAGTCGTCTAACAGCGAGTAATTTCAGAGTTGGTTCGTAGCTGCTACCACAAAGCACTTCATTTTTTTAAAGATACATACTAACATATCATCACGCCATATCCCTTGCAAGGTAGGCAGAGAGAACAGAGTGCCAAAGAACTCTATCCTTGCATACTTCACTCGCTTCCTCAAAATTCATAATTCTCTTCATACACGCTCGCCGGTTTCGGAGACTCTTGACTCCACCTTCCTTCAGTACGTGACCAATCTGGTCTAGGTAGGTGAGTCTCGGTTTCCCCCGGTACCTACATCCTTCCGGTTTCGCATTGTATATCTTCTTAACCAGACGTTTGTTCGGCGTTCTTTCCACATGTCCGAACCATCGGAGCATTCCCTTTCGCATATTTACACCAATACTCTCTTTCATACCTACTCGCTCTCTTACGTAGTCGTTGCGAATGCAGTCGGATAATTTTAAATATTTGAGTTGTAAATATAATTACATGGCAATAAGAAGTCTGGAAACGAGCCCAGCGCCTTGATGATCTACATGGACGGCCAAACCCATTGCGTATAACATCATATCAATATCCAATATTTTTAAGGCGTCTACTTTGCTGTCGCATAGCTTCATCGCATTGTACGCATTCTTCCAAGCCTTGCCTTCGACGTTGACCTAAAATATTATAAGATTTAGGGGAAACCTAGGCAAAGTGAACACCTTAAGCTACTAATAGTTGTTGTTTAGTTATAGCTGGACAAATTGAAACAAATATTTATAATCATTCATTATTTAAAGGACTTACAAATTTATAAAACATTTTTCCTTAATACATGTTAACAAAAATGGAAAATTATCCACTAAAATGATTCTATATATAAAATTTACGTATTTTGCTTATGATCAGTTATTATTAAACATTTAACTTATGATAATTATTATACACTGTGACATTTATATCGTCTTACAAAAGAAGTGTCATAAAAGTATCCGACCAAAGAAACATATCTAACATATTTAATTGTTCAATAGTGGTAGTGATAAAAAAATAACAAAATAAAATAAATTAAAGTTAATATTTTGTAACAACCTGTTTATAATGTTTATATTTTAAACAAAAGAAATCATACGACATTCCGCATGATAATGATTGGCTAACGTTAGTCAATCACAGCTACGAAGTCCACGTAGACTGCTATTCCAAAACGTACCCACGCCTAGGCAGCTATACAGTACGTAGGTTATGTCGAGTAGGTAGCCTACCACTCGCTATATGCTGTTCTCTTACTATTTTAATTAGCAATTATTTATAATAATTTTTAATAAAAAAATATTCCAGTAATTTTTTTTTAGCCTTTTAATTGTACGAATGAATAGTAGATACTGGATACGTTAACTGAACTGCTTTTGTAAGACGATATAAATGTCAACGTGTATTGTGGCAATTTACAAATTTAGAAAACTATTCAGCTACCAGCAGATCGAAACTGAGCCATACTGAGAAAGATCTGGCAAAAAATATCTGGGAATCAATTACATTCCCAAGGAGGGTTGATGTCAGGTAGATAGATGGCCGGTCGTAAAATTAGCCAATAACTTTTCCAATATGTACGTAGAAGACTTTATATTGCTTCATCTCCAAGTAATTGAGATAGAGAGTAGGACAATGATGCTTTACCTCATCTAGAACTTTATCGCCTTGACAAAGAACTGTGCATACGATTAACCCTACAAGATTTCTTTTTCCATCTGCTTCTTGGTAGCAACCAATACTCATTCTCTGATTTAGATGTTTTCGCCAAAATGCTTTTAAAGCTTCCATGCTAATGGTATCATTGATAGTATCTGAAAGAGATGTCATTTATTTTTAATTTCATTTGTTTAAAGGGTGATCATCATCATCTCAACTCATATATGTCCCACTGCTGAGCTCGAGCCTCCTCACTAGGAGGGAAATTGACCTAGGTGCTTACTGGAAATGGGGTCTTTGGTATGTACCTACACAGAATTGGAAGAGAAGGAGTCCCAGGATGACACGAGTATGGCGCGCCAGTAGATGATTCGCGTCACACTCTGGAGATATGCCGCGCCTGGGGGCCCCAGCACTACGTCCTGTCGGCGGTCGTTGGGAGTGACCTGTCGTTGTCGACCAGCGGGAACGTGAGGGGCTTGTGTCCGCTGACTTGCTCCGCCGCTGGCGAACGGGGAGGAAGAGGCGCCGTTATGCGCACCTCCTCCCACGGACTTGAGGGACGATAGGATGTGGCCAGAAGGCCAAGCTTTGGGTTGTTGGGGATCGAATGTCAGTAGACGATCTCTCCGACGCCCCGTTAAAGCGCTGAAGGCCCGCTGTGGTTTTAGTGCGTATTGCGGTCGGGCTTCAGCTAGCCGGTCAGTCCTACGATACAATCACGATCATCAACCCTCTACTGCACAGATGGCGCAATGGTTAAAATACCGACCTTCCGTGCCAGTTCCGAGAGTTCGATTCCCACGCAGGACAATACTTTGTGCGCTCCACAAACTATTGTTCTGAGTCTGGATGTAATTTGTCTGCATTAATTGCATGTTTGTAAAGTGCCCCGCGATACAAGGATTACTTCCTTAGTGCAGGGTGGTGTTTTAAAAAAAAATCCCAGTTCATATATCGCAACCCCGGTGCGACACTGTCATTTATGCAAAAATGTAGTTTTTCAGGAGAAGCATTTAAACTTTGACACCTCACAAAACAATGACTTAAGAATATATAGATGAGATGAACAGCTCATACTACAACGTCAACTTTTAACTTTACTTTTGGATAAATATTAATCACTCTATATTGTGAAAAATATATACTATACCATTATTTAAGCCTTCCAACCCCCTCAGAAGTGACGTTGTGGCTCTAACGAAAAATTATAACTGTAGTTATGCTGCTCCCAGCGACGCGTGATTCGCGCCAAAACGGCAATGACACTCACGCCCTCATACGGAAACTATGCGTACTACAACAGTAACGTTATCGCACCAAGTAAAGGGATGCTTTAGGATCATTTTTGGATATTTAACTCATTTTTACATTTTTTGCAAAAGTGACAGTGTCGCACCAGGGGGGGTGCGATATGTCCTACTGTTGGGCTCGAGCCTCCTCCATAATGGAAATGAAGTTGACCTATACCACACTGCTCAGACGTGTTGGTATAGGGTTTAGTTTCAAGTTTTCCTTCTCTATATAATCGTAGTCGTCTCTTACGATTACCCACGGGTAAAATTTGGGATGGTGAACTGATTCTTACTCTGGCATCACACGGAAAACGATATTTAAGATAAAAGTAATAAAAAATAATAACATGAAGCTTGGGGTACAATTTTCAAATATGCCTTTTCGAATTACAAATAAATAGTTTAATTTTCAAAGGCGCATTAATCCAGCAGTGAACTGAGAAAGGTTGAATAAAACTCTTTGATTTAACATTTTAATTGCTTTTTACGACTGATAGCAGCATTCAAAGAAATATTGCTTCTTCAAGTCTCACGTGTTTTCACTTTTCACATACAAATAAGTTTTGGATTATAAATACTAAAACAACAAAAATATTTAATAATTACCATTGATACTATAGAATATTTCATCCGGACTCTGATGCTTCATAAGAATCTCAACCGCCTCATCCTTATCCTCTGGTGGTATATCACGTATCGTCCAATTGATACCATCAGCTTCCCAACGGTCCCAAACATGAGGACAGCATGAATCCCAATTTCTTAGAAAAGGCATCGTCTGAAAAAGTATACACGAATACGATATTTAAAATAATACCTACTTGTTAGAAGCAATCAAAATAAAACCCTATACCAACCCGTTTGACCTCCATTTCCCTTCCTCTGTAGAGGAGGCTTGAGCTCAACATTGGAAAGCATGTGAACTAAGATAGACTGATGATACTGATGACTTTTGAAATATGTCGTGGTTTAGAACAACGATATAAGTATGGATTTGATTGTGATGTCCTGATTGAAGTATTAAACCTAATATTATTAGTACATGGTACATGGTACCAGAAAATCAACCAAATGAGTACCCCTCTGCGACTGGGGCGGCGCAGGTGCGATTACCTGCGCCTGATGCCGCCCTAGCTGAGGCCGCGGGTGACTGGACCGGGGAATTAGTCCGTCACCCGCCGAGAGGCTGACCGCGTAAGGAAAGACCGACGTCCTCCCCGAGTGGGGGGATGTCGGGTAAGGAGAGGGTACTCTCAGGGGGTATTCCGTCGGGCCGGCCACTGTTCACGCTGGTCCGGTGGTCGGTCCAACGACGAAGGCGAGGTATCAGGGGTTGGTTACGGGTGTGCATGCTTAAGCCCCTCTGTCGCCCCCGACGGAGTGGTGCGAGGAGTGCGCCGATCATAGCCCACCCCAAAAGAAAAAGCCGAAAATGATAGAGGATATTGGCATTACTCAGTGTGCTGAGTGTGAGTTTTGTCGTTAACAATACGCGCTCGACAGCGTGCGCGTAAGCATGCGATTTGTATGAAGAAATGTAGTTTCAAAAACGCACCACTAGTGGCGCTGTATATTTCTTCATACAACTGGCATGCTTACGCGCACGTCGTAGAGCGCGTAATGTTAACGACAAAACTCACACTCAGCACACAGGCGTCAATTTTCTACGAGAGTGTAGTACTACTAGAAAACTGTCAACATTGTGGTCCTAACAATATAAAATCTTGGAAGTAAAAAATATTATCTTGTTTACTTAAAGGGGCAAAATCCTCAAAGTTGTGTCCTCAGTAGCAACATACATACATATCATCACGCCATATCCCTTGCAAGATCAGTAGCAACGATCCACCTAAATAGCAAGCGAGGTTTCCTCGTGTGGTTTGCTACCCAAACCACCTATCAATAAAAATAAAATAACAAAATGCAAAAAACATCAGTGTGGTGACGGAGTAAGAGTACTCTTCACCACCCCATATCTTACCCGTGGGTGATCGTACGAGTCGACTAAGGAATATAAAACGCATATAACATCTATGCGAGAGAAGAAAAACTCGAAACAAAACCCTATACCAACACGTCTGAGCAGCGCAGTATAGTAGGTTAATTTCCCTCCCAATATGGAGGAGGCCCGAGCCCAACAGTGGGACATGTATGGGCTGTGATGATAATGATGACCACGTTTAAACATGAGAAATGTATATTGCAATATCCTTACCTCGATATTTATTATAAAATTTACTGGTCTTCAAGGCACACGTGCGTTCTCGTTAAAGTTAGTTCTTTGAATGTGGTCACTGGTCAATGTGGTTCGATATAACGGCTTAGAAATAATTCGTACGAGAAGAACAAGCCATTCTTTTGTTAACAAAGTTCAAACATTATAAGGTTATCTAACTTAAATATAAATGAAGTACTTTATAAAATTCTTAGAATATAAATAATAGGTAGCCTTTTGTATATGTTACAAAGTAAGCAATGAAAAGTATAATTATGACTACTAAAAGACTGTTTATAAAAATCATCATCTTAATCATTTCAGCGCAAGTACTTGCTGTTACGACTAAGGGGATTGCGCCGGTGTATCTGCTATGACTTTAAAAGAAGATAGTTTGTTCGCCGAAATAAATTACGTGGCAAATTATGTGAATAACGATGTTCTAAATAGATGGGAGCAGATGAATAGCAATACAGAACAACGATGGATAGAGGTGTTCAAAAGTTTCAAAGACAGGGGAATACCATTCCAGAATTGACTGGGCATAGTCCAGTACCTTCTTTATTTGCCAGGACAAACGCTCTTGCAGAACGAGTATTTTCCTTAATGAATAGCTTAGGGTCAACCAAAAAATCGTCACTAAAAGTAGAAACGTTAAGTGCAATCCTAATTATAAAATTTAATATGGGCAGCTAGGAAAACTTTTTAGACAGTCTGAACCAAAATTTAGAACCAGGAAAAAAATGCCACTCATGTGAAAAATATGACTTTAAAAATAAATGTTAATTTAGAGCCACTAACAAATCCTCAATCTTGTTGTGGATAGTGGTTAGGGTTGCCACCCGTACTTTATTATAAAGTATTGTACGTTATTTCAGATAAATGTACTCTATACTTTCTGAGAACAATGAAGTATACGAAAATACTTTATTTCGTATGATAAGAATTCTTTGGGAGTTTGTAAAGTTTAGTTGTAGGTATATTTAGGGGGTTATAGGTAGGGGGGCATAGTCCGGAGCGTGCTTGTCGCGTCCCCTGCCAGTCTAATTAGACTGCTAATCAAGCTCGATATGCGTACCGCAGTGCGGGTTAGGGCGTCCCCCGGAGGCGACGCGTACCGACCCGCCCCCGTCGGTACGAACTTCGGCAGTTGCGGCGATGGGGGCCGCCACCCATCACGCCTTGCCCAGTCAGGCGAGTCGAGGAGAGCACGTGGAATGTAAGAGGTTGTATGGAAGGTAAGTTGCACGAGCTGATATCCGTCATGGCGGACAAACAGCTAGACGTGCTCTGTGTAACAGAGACCAAGCGAAGGGGCAGCGATGCCTGCGATCTTCCTGGTGGCGGGAGCCAGCATGGGGGTAGAAGTGCTGTTGTCCTCTCACTTGGCCTCAGGTGTGAAGGATTACGGAATGTATGATCCCAGACTTCTTTGGGTCCGTATAAAACTAGGTGTCACCTGTAGCATATGCTCCCGTGGGATCCTTGGTGGCATCAGACCTAGAGAAGTTTTGGGATAATGTTAGGGAAGTTCTGGATATGGCAGAAACCAGTGAACGCGTGATTGTATGCGGCGATTTGAATGGATGGGTGAGGATCAAGTGTCCCGACTATGAGGACGTACTTGGTCCATTTGGTGATAAGAGAGTGAACGACGCAGGTAGGCTCATAGCCCCTCACCGCCCGCAACAGAGCCCTTTTGCGAAGACCGCAGAGGGTCATGGCGGTGAGGGCTATTAGGGGCTACCGTACGGTTTCATGGACCGCGGCGACGTTGTAGGCGGGCGACCCACCTTGGTCGTTAGTGGCTGAGGCTCTGGCGGAGGCTTACCGAATCCGCGTTGCGGCGCGGGCCGACGGCGAGCGAGTCTCCATAAGGGGACCGGGCAGAGCATTAGAAGTGGCCCGAAGGGGAGTCATCCAGCGGTGGAGAGAAGAACTGGAGTCCCCCGTAGCAGGGCGGGGGACTGTAGAGGCGGTCGCGCCGCATTTCCATCGCTGGATCAACAGAAGGCACGGCAGCCTAAGTTTCAGGGTGGCGCAGGTGCTTACCGGACACGGGGTCTTCGGTAAGTACCTGCACAGAATTGGGAGAGAAGAGGCCCCAGGGTGCCATGAGTGTGGCGCGCCAGTGGACGATGCGCGCCACACACTGGAGGTATGCCCCGCCTGGGGGCCTCAACGCCACGTCCTGTCGGCGGTCATTGGAGGGGACCTGTCGCTGTCGACCGTCATCTCGAAGATGCTCGATAGCGACGGGTGCTGGTCGTCGATGGCCTCCTTTTGCGAGGAGGTCATCTCTACAAAAGAGGCGGCGGAGCGGGGACGCGAGGCAATTGCGTCTGCAAATTCGCTCCGCCGCCGGCGGCCAGGGCGGAGGAGGCGTCGATATGCGCACCTCCTCCCACCGCCTTGAATGACGACGGGGCGTGGGCCAATGGCCAAGCGTTGGGGTGCCGGGGATCGAATGTCAGTAGACGATCTCTCTGGCACCCCGTAAAAGCGCGGAAGGGGCCGCTGTGGTTTTAGTGGGTATTCCGGTCAGGCAGCTCTCCGGTGAGTCCCACACTCCCCCTCGCCTGTCACCGGCGGGGGATAGCGCGGAAATGCGTTTCCACAGCGTGAAAAAAACAGAAAAAAAAAAAAAAAAAAAAAAAAAAGGTAGGCTCATAGCGGATGTATGTATGGAGAGAAACCTTATTGTGTCAAACACATTTTTCCAACATAAGGACATCCATATGTATACATGGAGAAGGAATGAACAGAAAAGTATAATAGATTTAATTCTGGTAGACAGTAGCCTCCGAAGCAAAATATTAGACGCAAGAGCCTACAGGGGCTCCACAGTCGATACGGACCACTATCTCGTTATTGTGAGGTTTAGTGGTCTGTTCAGAAAGTGGAGGCACTGGCGAGAGCGTGTCCACTTCGGAGGGCTTGAAAGAATAAAGGTTGAGAGGTTGCAAGAAGAGTGTGTAAGAGAAAAGTATGCAGAGGATTTCCGAGAACGGCTGACGATGGCAAGCCAGCCACAATCGGACATTGAAGAATGCTGGAGAGTATTGAAAGAGAGTATGGTAGATACAGCGAAAGAAGTATGTGGACGCTCAAAGAATCATAGAAAAACGAATGGTGATGCATGGTGGGATGCGGAAGTGGCAGCTTCCGTAGAGCAAAAGAAGAAAGCGTGGCTGGACTATGTCTCTTCTTTGAATCTGAATGACAGTATGACTGAACAGAAGAAAGAAATATATCGGCAATGTAAGAATGACACCAAGGCCTTAGTGAAAGAGAAACGTGATAGAGCAAATATGAGTGCAGAAGATAGGCTGACTAAAATCTTCGAGGGTAACACCAAACTCTTTTGGAGGGAGGTGAAGAAGTCTTGGTGTGGTTGGTCAGCCTTCAGAATGAATAAAATAAGGTCTAAAGGTGGAGACATTCTTACACAAACACAAGACGTGTTAAGCCGATGGAGTGAATATTTTGGCGATATGTATGCGGATGCTACGGTTGCGGATGCAAAATGCAATTAACGCAAATAACAACCAGACTCAGAGCAACAGTTTGTGGATCACAAATCGAATCCACTGCTCTGGCACGATAGGTTGGTATCTTAATAAACTGTATAGTCAATAGTTGACCAGACGGCGCTAGTTGAAGTTGACCCAGGTCAATGTCAAGCTCTTAATTGTCTTTTACGACAATTACGAACAATATAATATTTGGTAATAGGTATTCGTAGCCGTCATCCGTGTAGTGCCGGAGTAAGGACACGTATCACCACCCCCTATCTTACCAGTGGGTGATCGTAAGAGACGACTAAGGGATAAAAGACGTACATAACATCTATGCAAGAGAAGGAAAACTCCAAACTAAACCCTATACCAACACGTCTGACCAGCGTGGTGTAGTAGGTTAATTTCACTCCCATTTCGGAGTGGGTGATATATGGGCTGTGATGATGATGATGATTCGTAGCCGTTATACAGTATTGCTACACATATTTACTATTTACGCTTGCAAAGTGAAATATTGTCGTAAAAGAGTTTTCGCTTTTAACAGGATACCATTGTTTGTTTATGCAAATACCACAAGCATACAAATCGTTGTTCTCAGTAAAATCAATTGTATTAGTCGGTCAAAGCAATTTGTAGAATAAAGTGAGATCATGAAAAGTGTATTATTTTTTGTCATTATACTTAGCTGGCACTGTAAGTATATTCATATCGAATATATTATAAAATAAAAACTTGGTTACGAGCGAAAAAAGAATATCACACGTGGGACACGGAACCCAGTGAAACTCTGTTCCAATCCTTCTAATACACAGACAAGTGTGCTGTCGTATCACATTTAATTTGTGGATCGCATATTAAACATAGTTAGTCAATTATTGCATTTACGGGGTAATGGTTAAAATACCGATCTGTTTGGTAGCGGCCACGAATACTACCAACCCTTACTTTGCTCGTGGATGTCGTAAAAGACGACTACGAGCCGTATAACGACCTGGGCCAACTCCATCTGATGCTGTTTGGTCAACAATTACATTTCCAAGGAGGGTTGACGTCTGGCAGGCGGCAGGTTATAAAACTTTTGCTAATAATTTTTACAACATGTACTAAGAAACAAGAGTACATATTGTATCGACCCCAAGTAATTGAGATAAGAGTAGGAGAATGAATGGTTAAAATACCGATCTACAGTGTCAAGTATCGCGGTTTCGATTCCAACGCAAGACAATTCTTTCATGAGTGTGCGCTTCGTTTTCTTCGTACGTGATCCATTAATTGTTGTTCTGAGTCTGGCTATAATTCGTCTCTATTATTTGTATTTTTGTAAAATCCTTTCTAATACAAAGATTATTTACATAAAACAGACTGTGTGTGTCTTTAAAAAAAATATTATATACACATCCCATTGCCTTTTTATATTGGCGTTTGGCCCCATTCTTTTTCATAATCACCTAAATTTTTTAGGCAGCCGAAATAGTGTAAACATTGTCGGGTAGATGGCATACGTCACCTTAAGACGTAAATATGATACGAAGCGAGATTTGCACGTCCTACAATAGTTCACGGTGGTGTAGTGGCAGCACGATTGGGCCGGAATCCCAATAGGCGCGGGTTCGAATCCCACTTGTGACATCATTTTTCGCTTCGTTATCGGGTTTTATAAATAATTAAGCATATTAAATGCTAAATTTCAGTAATTTGAAAAACTAATAGTTTCTTCAAAATACAGCTGATATTAGTCGCTAATCACCATCATATTGCTCGTATCCCAATTACTCGGAATCGACACAATAAGTACTTCCATTGTATATGTTATAAAAATTTTGACAATAGTTTTATGGTTTATAATACAGGCGGCCGTGTCTATATGTTGTCAA
This sequence comes from Lymantria monacha, assembly GCA_905163515.2. Lineage (NCBI taxonomy): Eukaryota > Metazoa > Arthropoda > Insecta > Lepidoptera > Erebidae > Lymantria > Lymantria monacha. The sequence continues at coordinate 5,072,176 of LR991082.1, forward strand.
CTCTTCTTGGTAATGTAATTGTTGACCAAAATGCATCAAATAGGGTTGTCCCAAGTCAATGTAAAGCTTTTAGTTGTCTTTTACAACATTCACATACATACATATCATCACGCCATATCCCTTGGAGGGTATGCAGAGAGAACAGAGTGCCAGAGAACTCTATCCTTGCATACTTCACTCGCTTCCTCAACATACATAATTATCTTCGTACACGCTCTCCGGTTTCGGCGATTCTTGACTCCAACTTCCTTCAGTACGTGACCACGACATACACACGTGATTACGTCATTCACAAGCAATGTAAATTCATAATTGCCACCTAATAACATAATAATACTACCTTATATTGTTTCAGATGCTAACACTCAATTTATAACAGTTGATACAACCAACATTCGTAATAAAACAACAAGATCAACATGTGACAATTCAAATAAATCAACTTTAGTAGAAAATTTTTTCAACATAATTTTCAGCGAATTTCACGATCTACCACCTGTATGTGTCTGCGTTCAGATGTGTTCTAACCAACCTACATATTGCTATCCTAACGGTTGTTTTAAAAAAACTGATGGCATCAAAAAATCTGAAACGCCTGTTGCGAGATTCAGTGAAAATACAAAACCAACATTCTTTATAGAAGATAAAACTGACTTTGTGCATGACTTTATGAATAAAAATTATGTTGATGAAAGTAAAGCGGCCTTTGTTCCAGGTATTGATTATTTTAAAATATAATACAATAATAATTTGATTTCAATTGTCGTATTATTTTTCCTTCTGCATAGTGACGGAATAAGAATACAATTCACCCACCTTTCTTGCCCGTAGATGTTGTAAAAGACGACTACGGTATATCATATGCAGACACCTACATGAAAAGGAAGACTGATTTATCTGATCAGCGTGGTATAATGGCTTCTTATTGCGGAGAAAATTTAATCGCAATAAATAAATGTATATGGATTGAAAATAGAAAAAGAAAAGATTATTTTTATCTTCATACCAAAAATTAATAATTTTCTGATTTCAGTTCCATTCAAACAAAGTAACGTTATGCCAATTAATTTACGACCAGATCTTTTTAAAGACAAATATAAAATCTTATTTAAATACAAGAAGATGCCCAAAGTAGAACTTAAATACAATCTTGGTGAGCAAGTGAAGAATATGAAGGAAGAATCTATAAAAAAAGAAAACATGGAAGTTTCAAAAACAAGATGGCCGAGAAATAAGATTCATCATCATTTTAGTGGACAACGATTACACACAGATTCTGTAACAAATCGAGGATCAAGATCATTCTTGTCTGCGATCCCTGCTAAAGATGTAACAAACTACTCATCAAAATATTTTAAGAGAGAATTAGCCAATAATATAAATATTGATACTGATGATCTTGATCTAAACGCCTCTATTATTCGTAGAAAATCAGAGTTAGAAAACACACCCTTCTCACTAGAGAAACTGTTAGACAGTTTGATTGAAAATAATTTCGAAAGTAATAAAGCATCTAATTTTGGCATAGAAAATGATTTCAATATGATGAATATGACTAATTATGATATTAATGATACACTTATAGAAGAAATTGGAATTAGAACGAAAGCTAATGAAACTTTAGAACAACTTGTATCTAAAACACTAATTTCCAATATTACAACAGATATAATATCAATTAATGATACGCTAGAAAATATTGATCAAAATAAATATACCAAAATAAATACAAAATTGAATATGGAAAACAGCACAAATGGCTTTAGTGATGTAATTGCATCTTTATCAAAGAAGATTGATATTCAAAATAATACAAGCTTAGAAATGATTAGACGGTTGGATAGTGAACTTAATATTGAACTAACTACAATTACAAACAATCACATTAATGAAACTTCTACGATAGAAAGTACTACAATTATAACAACAGAAAATACGGTTTCTCCTACAGAATCAGATATTAAAACAACGAAAAAGAGTAGACAAATATTAGCGAAAAGACTGCTTAAACAGCAAAAATAACTGTAAATCGTGCTTAAATGAAAAACTAATAATTATTTTTTATTGATTGTTGAACATTTGACACAACTTGGCTTCATTATAGTCTAAAGAATTTCGGGTCAACTTAAACGTTGAAACTAAGATTCGGTTCAAAGGACCAATACTGGCTTATTAAACTTACAATGTAATGTAAAACGAAAATCGATTATTTGCTATGCTTTATTTACTCGATATATATAACATACAAGAATGATAAATTTTTATTGCCTAAAACACAATTGGTGTTGCACAAATGTACCAATTTCTTTAAATGTTTCTCATTTAAAAATAAAACTGTAAAATAGATTAAACTAGTGTTATTAATATAATTTAATATGACTGTGTTTTTACTTTGAAATTTTAAAATCTTTGGATGGTGCACGTTATCTTGAACGAGAAATTGATCATGTCTTGGAGCGCGAACGAGAACGACTGCAACTTCTGGAACTGGAGTCTGGACGCGGAGAGCGGGAGCATGAGCAACGTTGGAACCTCGACCGGCCATAATGACGACATCGTATAGACTCACGAGCATAGTGTTGTCTATCCCCACAGTCATAACAGCGATCGATTTAAGGGCGCGGTGGTGGTCCTCTATCTCTATAATCTCAATCGCCATTCGACATTTATACACGAGCATGGTGATGTGTTGACCCCAATTATCACTAAATCTAATTGAAGTTCCACAATTTTGATAAATTTTAAAAATATTATATAACTTTAGAAAAGTCATACATTATGCTACATTAAACAATTGAAATAAATTAGATTATAAATAAATGATCTTTCTGACAAACTGGTCTTTTTTCCCGAAATCAACGACAAATGCCTTTATATTTTTCTTTTAATTCAAAAATACATACATACTGATACTATAAACTTTATTTTTTTCTTGACAGACCTGGTCTGGTCACACCCCGCCTATATCCTCTGGAAGAGCGATCTACAGCCCCATGACCTGCCAGATAAAACCTTCCCATCGCCACTTGTACTGACAGCTGGTACCGATTACATGACATCGCTGGTGAATTGCCTTCTTAAATATTATCCTCTATTAACGCTAGAGCAACAAAGTGCCACGACGTCGCCCTCACATGATTGGCCTCTCTATAAGTTGCAGACTAAACCTCTGAGTACCTACTCGCGACCTCAGCTAGAACGGCATTTGGCGGAATCACTTGCGTCTGCGCCGCCACCATTGATGCTGTAAATCACCCCAAATGGCTAGGGTAGGGTGGGGTATGTCCAGAATAAAATTTGTAAACAATTGTGTGCTGCTTGCTTGTTGGCCACCATAACCAATAAATAAATAACCTTATTTATAACTTAATTTATACTTTAGATATTACTTATCTAGAATATTTTAAATAGTTGTAAACTTGGAATATATTTCTCTCAGATATATTTCTTTACCATCAGCTTTATACATCTAGTTTCATCTTGGGGATAGTTTAATCCAGCTTCGGATAATTCCTTCAAAGTTAAAAACCAGTACGCTCGGCCATTAATTGACTTATTGGTGAAGTGAACATTGTACTTGTACCCTGAATACCTTGATTAAGCGCTAGAGATTTTGTGAAATGAAAAAAAAAGACTCGAGAGTCTTTAGTAGTACAACTATCGCTCTACTAGCTAACAACAATAACCTATATTCAAATTACTGAAATATAGCATTTAATAGGCTTGATTATTTATAAAAACCCGATTACGAGCGAAAAATGATTGCGAAAAATTAATAATTCGCTCGTAATCACGTTTTTATAAATAACCCATATTTTTAACTACTTATCGAAAGAAACTGATATGTAAATCGTTACCTAGCAGCAAGTATTCTGGTGCCAAGCCCGATAATCCCTGTGTACAACCAAGCCTTGCCCGTATAACAACATTTTGGTATCCAATATCTTGAATGCGTTTACTTTGCTTTTAAGTAATCTCACCACATTATACATATTATTTAGGGCCTACAATCTGGAAATTGTATAATAAAAATATTTTACATGAAAAATACACAAGAATTATTTCCTTAGAGAAAGGGTGTGAAACAACAATAGTATAATTGCAATTTTCTGTACTTTGTTGTGATACTCATCACCCTTCATGTTACGAGATATGACACTCCGAATTTAGCATTAGCTGGGAGATTGATGAGGATAACGGAAACGTCCTTACTTCACTCATATGTAGGCACATTCACCCGAAACACCATCAAACAGTACCCGGAAATAAACGTAGCACATCGGTCTTTGGAAAGAAGCAATCGGTTAATTTGGACTTCGTAGATCGTTGTCCCTCTCGCACACTATCCGAATGACGTTTATAAGTGGTTTTCAAATGCGAGATGTCCAATCAAAAAAATATACATATAGAGCTATTGAAGCCGCAAGAAAGTTTGAAAAATAGGTGAATTTTATTTAATAATAAAAAAAAACATAATTATTTTAGCAGCAACCTCTAGAGATACCAGAGTCAGTGCTTGGTGCGACGTCATATAGGTAGTGGGCGACAGGGGCGACGTTATACGAAGATGAAATTAGGCAATTGTCCTTTTTCAACGTTCGAAGTGCAATATTTACCGGTGAGTACCTACTGTATCCACTAATACAGCCAGTATAAGAATAGGATCGTATCGATTATCATCCAATCAGTTAATTCACTAATTATAAACTATAATTAGTAATAAATTATAAAAAAAAACACAATTTATAATAAAGTCGTATTAACAACTTTTATCACTTTTGTTTTAAAATTGATTTTTTTATTGTAATTTAATAACTAATACTGTAACGAAGTATGTGTGGTAGCGGCTACTACCAACCATTATTTTACTAGTGGGTGTTGTAAAAGACGACAAAAAGCTTTACATTGTGGACTAACTCCATCTGATGACGTTTCATCAAATTTTACATTAAAAGACATCAGTCTAAACGTTCATTTATTCGTGGTATAATAAAACGCAACTGACAGTTCACGTAATGTTGTCTATGGTTTATTTTGAAAATATCGTAAAACGTTAAAAGTAAAGTTGACCCGTCGGTGTGTTTGTGGGTACGAGTTGCGAGTGCTGCGAGTATTATTATAATAAATCTTGTTGGGTCGAAATTATTATTAACAATGCTATGACCAAAATGATCAAAAATTTTCCGACAAAGCCGCAATAATAATAATAATAATAATTTATTTTCGTCTCACAAGGAAAGTAGTTACAAATGATATACAAATAATTGAACAAATATCGTCCGAAGTCCTTGTGAGAGTCTGGAGTCTATACTAGGTCGAGACCTGTACTACAGAACTCCAGGCTCTCTCCCTTTTATAAATTTTGGTACATTAGCATTATTTTAAGTTATTACAATTGTGAAAGGCTAACAATCATATAAAAATAAAAAATAAAATAAAATTAAATTATGATTAAAGTAAACAAATTGTGTGTTTATGTGTGCGTGAGTGTGTGGGAGTGTATGTGTAGGTGTGTGTGTGTGCGTGTGTGTGTATGTGCGTGTGTGTGTGTGTGTGTGCATGCGTGCGTGCCTATGCGTGTGTGTGTGTGCGTGTGTGTGTGTGCATGCGTGCGTGCCTATGCGTGTGTGTGTGATAGAGAGTGTGTGTGTATGTACATACTTGTGTTTATCTTAAAATGGTAATCAAGTCTTCCGTTTCATCATAAGATAATGTTAGTAACCATTTCATTGTTTTACGTTTGACATTTAGAGTAGTTTCAGGATATAAAGATAATAATATATTAATTTTATTATATAAATAGGGACCCAGAAAACTGTAAAATCTTTGAGCATGAGAAGTGCGAAAGCTACGGGTTGATTTGCTGACATTATAAGATTTACGTTTTGTCAGAACTAAGGGGTCAAATTTTAATTCTTTATGTTGCCTAATGACAGTTGTGAGGATATATAATTGGCGTATACTGAACATTTCGCTATGTTTGTACAATAAGGTGGTTGGATATAGATACGGTTTGAAAGTGGCTACCTTTAATAACGCTCTTTGGGCTATTTCCACCGGCTTTAAGATGGTTTTCGGAGAACCTCCCCATATAGCAATACCATATGTGGAAATAGATTGACAAAGTGCAAAATAGGTTGATCTTAACAATTGTGGAGTTAGAACATAGCGAATCTTTTTGAAGATGATTAAAAGTCTACGGATCCTCTTACTAAGAGTGGCTATGTGTAATTTAAAAGTAAGATTGTATTCAATTTCTATGCCTAAATATTGAGTATGTGCCATTTTTTCGAGAGGTTTGCATGAACAAGTAGTATTAATTAAGTTGGGACAAGTATGAGCGGTCAGTGTAAAATTGGCTGGTGGTTCTAAGTTCCGGATAGAGAAGCAAATGTATTTTGTTTTAGTTGCATTTAGAGATAGAAGAGAGGTTTGTAGCTGCGTTGTCACGCTATTTAATCCCCTTTGGGCAGCATGGAAGGTTTCTTTCCAGGAGTTGCCAGTGAAAATGAGGGCAGTATCGTCAGCATAAGAAATTAATTTGCCATGTGTGAGCGATGTTAGGCAGAGGTCATTGATGTAAATGAGAAAGAGAGTAGGACCTAAGATTCTTCCCTGGGGAACACTGTAAGTAACCGGGAGGTCGGTACTAGTGAGTTGATTAATAGTAACTTTTTGAAGCCGGTCCTCCAAGTAACTTTTAAAAAGTTTTAGTTGAGTACCCCTTATGCCAATTCGATATAATTTATCAAGTAAGATTGGTGCAGAGACAGTGTCAAAAGCTTTCGCTAAGTCTAGGAAAATAGTAAGAGCTTTTTTACCATCATCTATCGTTTGCATAATGAAATCTGTAAGATTGTGGACAGCGTCTATAGTAGATTTGCCACGTCGAAATCCAAATTGGTTATCTGAAATAATTGCATATTTTCCCAAATAATTAACAAGGCGAAGATTAATTATTTTCTCGAGGATTTTCGAAATAGCCGGTAGTAAAGATAGGCCTATAATTGCTGAAACTATTCCTGCTGCCCCCTTTATGAACTGGTACAACAAGTGATTTTTTTAAGCATGAGGGAAAGATACCCTTTTTAAAGCAGGAATTGAATATAAAAGCGAGCGGTGGGGCAAGGTGATGTTTTAATTTTTTTTAAATGTTATTGGAAATTTTGTTCCAGCCTGCCGCAGTGTGTCTCTTAAGAGTGAGTTGGCATATACTTTCTGTTAGAATTTTACCAGTGTTTGTGAAATATTCGTTAACTAAGTTGATAGATTCTTGTCGGTCAGTCAGTTGGTTAAGAAGTTCTGTAGGATATTGTTTAGAAGATTTAGATGTATAAGTTATATTTTTAATAGCTTCCCATATTTTTCTGTTGTTATTACCCGCGTTTTCTATTAGTGATCTGTCATGAGCAATTTTAACTTTTTTGATAAGGGAGTTGCAAAAATTTCTGTACCGCTTGTAGGTTGTTTTTAGGGTTTCATTTTCGGGATTGTTATTAGATTTTAAATGTAGATAATCTCTGTTACGCATAGACCGAAGCAAACCCTGAGTTATCCAAGGTTTTAATAACTTTTTACGCCGGCTGGCCTTACAAACAGTGGTATTATGTTCTATTGATGATGTTAACTTATTTATTAGATAATTAATAGAAATTTCTGGATCATCTGCTACGTAAATCGGTCTAAGGTCTAGTTGTAGAATATCTGAGATGACTTTTTTCTCATCAACTTTGTTACACACAATTTTTTCGTGGTGGATGACTTTTCACAACTCCTGGAGGAAACAAATGACGACTCTATGATCAGTTACAGAAGAAAAAGGGACAAGCGTGACCGTTCGTGTATCTGTTTTTAAAAGTACATGGTCAATGCACGTACCACTTAAATCTCTAGTAATGAGTTTATGAGCAGGTAATAAGCCATGAAAAGCAGCAAGGTTCAAATAAAGTTCGGTATTATCATTGGACTTAACAGAATTGATAGGAATGTTTATGTCTCCAGTAAGAATAATATTTAGGTAAATAGATAACGTGTTTAATAAATTATTTAAGGACAATAGGAAAGGGTTGATATTGTTATAAGATGGCGATCGGTAAATCGCTATGATAACAGTATTTGGTTTTAATTTAATAATGAGACAATTTGCTTCTACTAAAGTTATTTCTTCCACGCAGACACTCAGTGAGTTTTTAACAAATACGACAACTCCAGCGTTTTGTTTATGTAAAATTTTGGTATAAAAACATGATTAACTATCGAGGAAGGGTAGTGTTGTATTGCAGGTTAACCAGCACTCCGTTAAGATTAAAATGTCTGTTTCTATTTTTAATCTTTCTAATAATACTAAGAAATCTTCAAAGCTGCCATTTATACTATGATATTTTGTATAAGGAATGATAAGCCAGTTTTGTGGAAGGGAGCTAAGCTAGCAACCAACTCAACATCACACTCCATAGATTCATTGCATGTGGAGTGCTCCATATCATTAGCGATATTTATTTCATCGAATGTGAAACAATATTATAGTTTCTAAAGTAGTCCCAAACAAGTGCGACTTTACATTTTTAAGATTATAGAGTTGAAATTGGTAATAAGGTTTATAGAATATAAGAGTATAATTACAGCTTCTCTCAATGGTAGGATGAAATTGTAGGATAAAATCACAGTGTAGAGATACATTGGCACTTATAACCATAATTAAGCCAGGTGAAGGTATAAATTTTAACTTAAATACGATATCTAAATAAGCCAATTGTGAGATAGTGGTGTAAATGGCAATACTGAAATTAAATATTATGTATACGTGTGTTATACGATGTGATTTGGGAAAATGTGTGATAATGTGTTTAGAATAGATGGGGACGGGTTTCAGATAAAGTATGTTTCCTAAATATGTAACAAGATATCTTCTTTAAGTATCTGTTGGATAAATATATAGATGTTTGGCATCACATATTTTTATACAAAATTATTCGTGCATGTTGGTAATATTAAGGTAATGTAAAATTAAATAATAATAAAGAGTAGTTGAGTTCACGTATATAATAAATGCAGTATGTAAGAAGTGAGTAAGATGTGCAATGTTAGTCATGCTGCGTAAGTTAATGTTTAAAAAAATATCATAAATTTTAGTTTTGAGTATATTTGTAGTAAGAAAATTTAAATGAGTTGTATTTAATTTCAACATTATTCGTAAAAAACCATCCAACAATATTGATCATAACACTGAATAGTTAAGAAAAAGAATGTACTTATGCATTTTATGACATTTTTACGGGATTCAAAGTTATAAGTATGCAAGGCCCTAGGATCCAACTTTATTAAACAATTTATAATATTTAAATAAACGAAACTTATGTTTAGTGTTAAGATGGAATAAAAAAGTGTTATTAATAAGTTAGGAAACAATGCAATTAGAATTGGAATCACCGCGAATGAAATCACTGAAGAAGAACGGGATATTGAGCACATGAAGAGCACCACGTTAGTATGGCCCGACTTTGTGCTTCTCAATCACAAGAGCAAAGTGAAGCAGGCCCTGAAACAGCTCGATTGACAATGCGAAATCGTCGAGCAAATCCCAGAAATCAACAATAAGATAATTTTCAACGCGCAAGAAGAAATGTTCTTGCATCTGATAACAAAAGGAAAACTGTCGTATATCACAAAGTGCTTCTTTGTCTTACTGGCACGTCATTAAAATACTTGATTTTTAAATTTACATATCAATCATCATCATAAAAAAATAACTTAATTCTTAATTAATCTAAATCTGATCATTCAGAGAACTGTTAGCCGGAACGAAGTTTTGAAACGCCTTACAGTGATAAAGAAGGACTGATTCCATTCATTCATCTCAGCTCATATATGTCCGACTATTGGGCTCGGGCCTCTTCCGTAATGGGAGGGAAACTGACCTATTATACCACGCTGGTCGTACGTGTTGGTTTAGGATTTTGTTTCGAATTCTCCTTCTCTTGCATAGGATGTTATCTGTGTTTGATATCCCTTAGTCGTCTTTAACGATCACCCACGGGAAAGATAGGGGGTGGTAAATTATGTTCATACTCCGTCACCACACGGATAGATTAAATATAATATAGATTGAAAAATTAAGACTGATTGAGTATTTTTTACATGTATAATATGAGTACAATTACGATAATACTTACCGTATCGCTAAATTCTTCGCCTTCGTATAGAACTATGCATACGTTAACACCAACAAGCTTGCAGCTTCCATTCTTTTCTTGATAGCATCCAAGACTCATTCTCTGCGCAAGGAAACTTTGCCACCTAATATTCGCATATTTCATACTGATCGCGTTTACAAAATCTAAATGAGAAATAAATTATGTCAACTCTTATAAAAAAGAGGCTGTTTCTGTCCACTTCGCGTGATATAATTTAGGGGGTGTCCGTCCATTTATTACTTTTTTATGAGGATTCTATGAAGATGATAAGACGAGCGAAGCCATGACCATAACTAGTAATAATATAAAAGTTTAAGGGAAACAGAAAGTTGGACTGCTGGTTCTCTCGCTGACCAAATAAAGCGCAATTGCAAATTGCCATTGCTCAGACGTCGACTTTTTGTGAGTATGTATAAGCCATAAGTGATTATGTTTAAGCAAAAAGGCACTTACACATCGTCAATTTTACATCATTCCTTAAATTAAACTACCACCGGATCAGAAAACGGCTACAAACTGAGAAGGTCCGGGAAGAAACTCAGCGGGCTCGTAATATTTCTTTAAATTATATATTTTCATCATAACAATACATGTTTAATCTGTATTAGCTTCAGTGAGATGCCCATCGAGTAAGGATCCATTTTTTAAAAGTTAAATACAAAATTAAAACAAAAAGAAAAACAGAAATGGCTGGACCAGATCCCAAACGAGCGGCACCCGATCACGAGTTAACCCGTGATCGGGTCGGAACCCGAACCCGGTATAGGGTTTTATCACGAGTCATTCTTATCTTGCATCGATATTAACTTCATAAGTTTAGTCTTCATATTAGTTATTTCGTAAAAGACACTCGCGTATAAAAAAAGAAGCGGTGTCCTCATTTACTAGAAATACATTACAATTCCAGTGGATTTATATCCCACGTTGGCAATTACTTCTCGTTCGCAAAACCAATTCATCGTTTAATACAATTCTGTTTAAAAAGTTAAAATATTAAACCAAAAAACCATGTAAATGTTTTACACGTATAGAACGTTTACCATTATGAAAGATGGCAATACGAGCGAGAATTTGGTTTTATAGTAGCTCCACGCCCGTCTATTGGAAACAGATTTCCTATAGATGTCTGAATGATCTGGTCAGGTCTAATAATTATTTTTCCCTCGCATAACAAGTTTTATAAATAACTTAGCATGTTAAATGATAAATCACTGTAATTAAGGAGGTGAGGTTTTAGCTGATTGATAGCTTCTAATTCTTTTTTCTATTAGCTCGTATATGTCCCACTGTTGAGCTCGAGTCTCCTCCAAAACAAAAAGGGAAATAATCTAACATATCACGCTGGTCAAATAGACAAAAATGGGGTCTTATTTCGAGTTCTTCCTCTGATAAAGAAATAATTAAATATGTCATGAAATCTACATACCGCTAAGATGACGTAGAGTCTCATCCGGACAAAAATGCTCCACTAAAAGCTTGATCGCCTCTTCATCATCCTCCTGTCGAAGATCACAGATAGTCCACTTAACACCTTTAGTTGCCCAAGAATCCCACTTACGAGGACAAGATAAGTCCCATTTCCTTCGAAATTTCATTGTCTGGAAAGATAATTATTTATCGTTTGCCTGCATTTATACTTTATGTATAACGTTAATGCGTTCCGTTTACTGAAACGCGTTAACGTCAACTCTAACTTGTATGACGCATAGTTAATTTTATAAATTGATCATTACATGTGCTGACATTTAAATTAAAACTATAAACTCTAATTCGAATATTGCATATGATGGCATACAAGCATGCAACACACCTGATGATAAGTGTTATTGCCGCCCATGGACCCTTGCAATACCAAGAGTATAGCTAGACTGCTGCCGACCATTACCAATCCCAAACCCACCCAGTTAGGCTGCCGACTCTCTCGCTCTCCGAACGAAGCGCAATAGCACATTGCCATTAATCGAACGTCGATCTTCTGCGAGAATGTGGTACTATCCCGGACGGACCGACCGACGGCTGTAGACAGAGAACTGTCAACAGCGTAGTCCTACCACAATTTACATTTAATTATATGTTTGATTAGGTAAAAAAAATAGCATTATATTTTGTTCTATACAGCATGTTTACTGTTAATATGGACAGATTAAAAATGCAGAACTTTTGCAAGTTTTCTAACGAGATCAGATCACGCAATACTCAGGCGTATGCCCTCATCACAATGACAATGGTGAGAAACAAAGAGTCGACAGCACATAGCACCACCGGCAAGGCGGCGATGATTTTGGATTGCTCTAATACACGTGACAAAAGAAGTGCCATTAAAGTATCCGATCAAAGAAACATATCTAACATATTTAATTTTTCAATAGTGGTAGTAATAAAAAAATAACAAAATAAAATAAATTAAAGATAATATGTTATAACAACCTGGTTATAATATTTACATTTCAAACAAAAGAAATCATACGGCATTCCGCATGATAATGATTAGCTAACGTTAGCCAATCACAGCTACGAAGTCCACGTGGACTGCTATTCCAAAACGTACCTACGCCTAGTTAGTACCTACACAGTACGTAGGCTATGTGGTGTAGGTAGCCTACCGTTCACTACATGCTGTTCTCTTACTATTTTAATTAGTAATTATTTATAATAATTTTTAGTAAACAATATTCCAGTAATAAATATTTATTTTAACCTTTTAATTGTACGAATGAATAGTAAATACTGGATACGTTAACTGAACTACTTTTGTGAGACGACATAAATGTCACCGTGTATATAATACTAGATACCCTTTCCGTCTTAGTAATAGGTGGGGACACTTTCATCGTCCACCTGGTTGTTGACAGTTGCCCCTAATAATCCATTCCACTTTCAATAACCAAATTAAAGTTAGACGCGAAGTTCGACTAGTACATTAAGTAAAAGTCTAAGAAAATCGCGGTATTACAAGTTGCTTTAAGATACACTGTACAGAATCAATAATCATTTCCAGGTGATTATATAAGTGATATCCTAATTTAATAAAATTAATGAAAATTACATTTTCGAGCCGTTTCAAATTTAAATTATCTATAATTGTCTGGCTAAAGTCTGTAGATATTCAAGCTATAGAGAACCTCTTAAAAGTGCCATAGAATCTCTATAATATACACACACTTATATATACATGTAAAATAATATATTCATACATACACACTCAGTCACGCACAAACACACACGCTAACACGCACACATAAGTACACACGTACACACGCACGCACACACGAAAACACGCACGCGCACACACGCACACACATACACACCCACACACAAACGCACACGCATACACACACACGCACATACATACACATAAGCACACACGTACCTACACTTTTTTAACTTTATAATTACTTTTCTTTTTTTTTATATTATTGTTAATTTTTATTACTATTTTATTTAGTTATTGATGTAACAATAATGTCAATGTTTAAGGGGGAGGACACTAACACCTGTGTTGCCACCTACAAATTCAGCATTACGTGACATCGTCGGACTTACATCATCTACATCTGACCTACTAACCTACTACACCGACATTTACATAGGAAGCCCAAACTTAAGCATAAGCACTTTTAGTCACGTAATATTATAGTATTTAAGCCGCACCACATCTTACAATAAACCAGACTAAAACTAGATCTTGTGTCTCATTATTCTCTCCGTCCGCAAGAACTCCACAGTGGTGACCCCGAAGAAAAGAATAAGCAACATGGCGCAACCCACGTGCAAAGCAAACGGCAGTCAACAAGAAGCATTAGAAGTAGCAGCTGGTACCTCAGTACTATCCCAAATTCCGGCATTCTGGAAGGATCAACCGAGATTATGGTTCACACAACTCGAAGCCATAATAACACCACAGAAACAAGGAGACGAATACAAGTACCGTACAGTGGTGGCGAAGCTATCAAAAGAAGAAATACTACAGGTTAGTGACCTAATCACGTCACTTCCGCCTACGGAAAAATACAAAACCATCAAGGAACGTCTGATTGATTGCTATGAAGAATCAGAACAACAGCAATTTCAAAAATTACTATCAAAGACAGAACTTGGCGACCAAAAACCCTCGCAATTATTACGCAAGATGCAGGTTCTCGGAAGAGGAAAGATGAGCGACGAAATAATCAAACTACTATGGTTCCGACTCCTACCACAATCAGTAACTACGGTCCTAGCGGTCACGGAAGACATGGAAATAGACAAAATAAGCCAGATTGCGGACAAAATAATAGCAAACTCAAAATTAACAGAAGTATCAACAGTAACCACTACAAGTGACACAGAAACGGCGTGCATTTTAGCTCAATTAGCTAAATTACAAATAGATATAAACGCAATTCAGCAAGGTCAGAGGAACCATCGATACAACACGCAAAACAATTTCATCAAACGTCAACATTTTCCAACGAGGTCAAGATTAAACTATAGACGTATTAATCAATTTTGCTATTACCACGAAAGATTTAGAAAATACGCTAGGAACTGTACACAACCATGTAGTTGGAAACCGACACCTCACGCCAAGAACCAGGGAAACGAATAAGAGCACTGAGAGCGGCGAAACTCTGTGCAATCCACCCATCCAATCGCCTCACTATTACCGACCGAAAAAGTGGTATAAAGTTTTTGATTGACACGGGCGCAAACATCTCAGTAATTAGCAAGCAACAGAGACATTCAACATTACCAAACGATCATTACACACTCTACGCCGCCAACGGGACAAAAATCAAGACATACGGCGAGAAAACTCTCACCTTAGACTTGGGACTTCAACGTTGTTTTAAATGGAATTTTGTTATCGCCGACGTCACTCAACCAATCATCGGAGCGGATATCCTAGAGCACTACGAATTATTAGTCGACATAGCGGGTCGTAGAATTATCGACAAGGTTACACAGCGGACAACGCATGCAACCTTTAGAAAAGCGACACAGCAAACAATTCGCACCATCGCAGCGGGAATTAAACCACACATCACGCAACTTCTAAACAAATACGAAGACATCACGAGATACTCAAACCTCCGCGCCACGCCCAAACACAAGATTGAACACCACATTATTACCCAAGGACCACCCGTTGCAGCTCGCGCAAGGCCATTGCCTCCCGAAAAATACGATATAGCCAAAAAAGAATTTCAAGATATGATCGAACTCGGCATTTGCCGACCATCAGAGAGCCCATGGGCAAGCCCATTACACATGGTACAAAAGAAAAATGGCGAATGGAGACCATGTGGAGACTACCGGATGCTCAATAGTGTGACAGTACCGGATAAATACCCACTACCAAGATTAACCGATTTCACCTACATATTAGAAAACAAGAAGATACTGAGCAAAATTGATATACGCAAAGCATACCATTGTATTCCCGTAAAAGACATTGAAAAAACCGCCATCATCACGCCTTTTGGACTTTTCGAATACCTAAGAATGCCCTTCGGCTTACGCAATGCAGCACAAACATTCCAACGCTTTATGGACTCCTTATTCAGAGATTTAGACTTCGTATTCATATTCATCGACGATTGTCTCATCGCATCCGATAACGAAGAAACACATTATCAACATTTAGAAATAGTTTTCAAGCGTCTACATGAAAACGGAATAACCATTAACCTCGAAAAATGCGAATTCCTCAGAAGGGAAATAGATTTCTTAGGTTATCACATAACGAGCCAAGGAATACACCCAACGGAAGAAAATTACAAAGCAATCATGGAATTCCCAAAACCAAAAACAATTAAAGAATTAAGAAGATTTTTGGGCATGGTTAATTTCTACAGAAACAACCTCCCACAAGCAGCAAACAATCAAAGGATTCTTAACGCCTATATACACGGTTCAAAAAACAACGACAACTCGCCTATCCCTTGGACAACGGAAGCCGAAAAAGCTTACGAAAAATGCAAGGAGAGCATAAAAAACGCAATAATTACAGCGCACCTTTCCCGCACCGCACCACTCTCACTTATGACAGACGCTAGCGCTACTTGTATCGGTGCAGTTCTGCAACAAAAATCCGGCCGTGATTGGAAACCATTAGGTTTTTTCTCACAAAAATTAAGCGAAACACAACAAAAATACTCAACATTCGACAGAGAACTACTAGGAGTATACATGGCCGTCAAACACTTTCAAAGATTAATCGAGGGAAGAGAATTCACAATATTCACGGATCATCGACCTTTGACCTACGCATTCTCCCAAAAACCATCATCAAACGACACGCCAAGACGAGTCCGACAGCTAGATTTCATTTCACAATATTGCACCAATATTTAACATATAAGCGGACGTGACAATATCACCGCAGACGCATTATCACGTATAGAGGAAATATTCATGCCATCACCGATCGATTACGCCGATTTAGCTAAATACCAATCAACAGACAGCGAATTAATTAAACTACGTGACAACAGAAGATTAAAGTTCGAAAACATCAGGCTTCCGGGCTCCACAATAAACATTAGCTGCGACATATCTACAGGAAAAAGTCGCCCTTACTTACCACAACATTTCCGTAAACAAGTTTTCGACGTCATTCACGGCATGAGTCATCCAGGAAAAAGAACTACCAGAAAAATGATAACCCAAAGATACCTATGGCCATACATGAACAAAGATATTAACAACTGGTGCAGATCATGTATAGCTTGTCAAAAAGCAAAAATACAGCGACATACAATATCACCCCTTGGCAAATTTATGACAGCACAACGCTTTGAACATTTACACATTGACATCGTCGGACCACTCCCTATCTCACAAGGCAAGAGATACCTAATCACAATCATAGACCGTTGTACATCGTGGCCCGAAATATTTCCAGTAGAAGATATAACTGCAGAAACAGTGGCCAAAGCACTTTTCGAAGGATGGATTATTCGATTCGGATGTCCATTACGCATTACTACTGACCAAGGCAGACAGTTCGAATCAAGAATATTTGAGTCACTTACACAATTTTTGGGCATACACAAGATCAGAACAACGAGCTATCACCCACAAGCGAACGGAAAAATCGAGAGGTTCCACAGAACTTTAAAAGCGGCATTAATGACAAGGGAAGCCAGCGATAATTGGGTAGAAGAAATCCCAACAGTCCTACTCGGTTTGCGGAGTAGTTTACGAGAAGACACGGGCTATAGTTCAGCAGAGATGTTATACGGAACGCCAATAAGACTCCCTGGAGGATTTTTTGAATCATCAACAACACAACTATCAACGTACGAAGAATTTGTAAAACAGATACAAAAAAACATCACACAAATGACATCAGTCCCAAAAAGAGAAAAACACAACCAAACCATATTTGTACACCCCGAACTTAAGGAATGCTCGCACGTATTCGTGCGGTGTGACAGAATGAGGAAAAGCCTGACACTGCCATATGAAGGTCCTTATCCAGTGATTAGAAAAACGGACAAAACATTTTGCATTAGAATTAAGGACAAAGAGACGATAATATCAATCGATAGATTAAAACCAGCCTTCATTATCAACAACGAACCAGATTACGTGCTGAACACGAGAAACAGCGACAAGAACGCACATACGTACATCACAAGGTCGGGCCGTACAGTCATCCCAGTAGCACGTTACGGAATTTCGCAAACGCAAGCAACTTGTACACATATATAAAGAACGCAGATGCTAAATACACAATACAATCATCGCAATGGGACAAATTATTTTAACAATCAGCGTACTCATTATCTACGGCCTATTGAAAACCATGGACAGAAGAATGAAAGTATTTACAAAAAAAATCAACACTCATGCAATGGATAACAAGGCATTTGAACTCAGCACATACATAAGTCACAACACCGTCAGCGCACACGTCGCACTCGACACCACAACAACCGTCAGCACATTCCACGCATCAATGTCAAGGCCATACCCCATCATAATCGTTTACAATAATAGACAACCTATATATTTTTTTCTTTTTTAAAGGGGGTTGTACTGTTGCCACCTACAAATTCAGCATTACGTGACATCGTCGGACTTACATCATCTACATCTGACCTACTAACCTACTACACCGACATTTACATAGGAAGCCCAAACTTAAGCATAAGCACTTTTAGTCACGTAATATTATAGTATTTAAGCCGCACCACATCTTACAATAAACCAGACTAAAACTAGATCTTGTGTCTCATTATTCTCTCCGTCCGCAACACACCTGCAACACAGTCTTTACTAGCGCAGGTGTTAGGGAATCCTATTCATTATAATGTACACTTTACGTCAATAAACATGTATTATTATTAGCTTTTTTTAATTCACGGGATCTTCCATAGGGAAGATGCCCGGTCCTTTGGGAGGCTTACATGGGGATATGGATCCAATACGCAGAGGCCTTTGGAGAAATTTAATCTAAATATTGGGATGGGACACCTACCGATGACATTCCACGTCTGCACTTAACATACGTGGAATGCCAGCAGTAAGTGTAAAACTATTGTGTGATGATGGTATCTAATATATGAAATATGGGAGTGGGTGTTTAGTGGACTGGTTCATCTTAAATCTATGAATTTATAACTGTCGTCTGCCTTCAAACCCATGTTAAGAGCTGAACGGTGGCAGACGGTGACTCGCCAACTCACTGAATGGGCCCCCTAAATAGTCGCTACAGACACACAAGTCATACGGGCAACAGAGGGCAACATTGATGTAAGTGGCTAGGGGTGTCGAGCGGTGCGGCGCCGGTTTCACCATTGAGTCTGCGGTAAACAAACTCATGGTTTCCCCGTAATTATGCCCTTGAAAACGACACTTCCACCCCCGAGCATATAGCTCTGGCGACCCCTCTCTGATCAGCTGTTTAAGGCAAGCCAGAGCGCTAAGAGTCCTTCGGGCACTCTTCGGTTTCCACTCTAGCCACCCAATGAAGGCCAGCTGGAGACGAGTCCCTGATCGACTCTCTGGAGTATTCAGGACCGCAGTGTCGCCACTCACATTCAGCTCGCCACAAGCTGCCCTGCGGTTTAATAAACCGCAGGGCAGCTTGTGGCGGAAAAATGTATCACAAGATTTACAGGAAAGCCAATAGGCTTTCCTGTAAATCTTGTGATACATTTTTTTTATATCAAAAGAACTTAGGGAGCCAAATAATGTTCCTCCGAGTTTTGCGTTAGCCTCATGGTGAAGTAACGACTGGCCCGGAGGTATTATTATTATTATTGTTTGGGGTCGAAACGCTTGGGCCGTGGGGTCCGAATGCTCACATTTTATATAAAGAGATTGCAAAAAAAATATACACTGATTCGTGTGATCCGAGGGCTGGCCTATAGTTTGCACAAAAGGTTAACATTGCCATTCAACGTGGTAATACTACCAGCCTTCTGGGCATATTACTGGTGGACAGAGACGCGAAGGCATTGTCTGATAGCGCCTTTTGTTTTTATTCTTTATTATATTTTTCTGTTAATATTTTAATTATAAAACTTAGCATTGAATGTATATATATTCAGAATTTCAAAATACTAGGAAAATTATCTCAACAAAAATAATAAATAATTAGATAATTGCCCTATTAGTAGGTATGCGGGTTATTGCTTAATTAAAAAAAAACTAACCTGTATAATTTGGATATTTCGTAACTTTACCTGTCGATATGGGGCCAAGTCACCACTAAAAGTCAACTTACAGTAATATTTTCTTTCTTTTACATACATACATATCATCATGCCATATCCCTTGCAGGGTAGGCAGAGAGAACAGAGTGCCAGAGAACTCTATCCTTGCATACTTCACTCGCTTCCTCCACATTCATAATTCTCTTCATACACGCTCGCCGGTTTCGGAGACTCTTGACTCCTTCAGTACGTGTCCAATCTGGTCTAGGTAGGTGAGTCTCGGTCTCCCCCGCTACCTACATCCTTCCACTTTTGCATTATTCTTTCTTTTAAAGTCTTTATAGACGGATATGCAACTTTCTTTTTTTTTGCTAAAGATTTGATGAGGAGTATTTGAGACAGACAATGGAATTCTTCAATGAATACCAGCACATCAACCACAACTTCTAGTATCGAATGTCAATGCATTAGTGTAAGCCAAAAACATAATCTACTAAATTTATATATTAATAAAATGTACCTATATAGACAAAGGAAAAATGCTAGGTTTAAATTTTAGTTCAATTTTAAAAGATATCCGTATGCATTTAAATGACGCTTAACTTTTAAAATCCAACTACATAACATAACTTCACAGCCTTACCTGAAATTATTTCTTTTTTAGTTAATAAATTTTCACTTGTATCAAAATATATTTACAGTACGTTCTTTATCTTTCGAGTTACCTTGGCAATTGTGATTTTGTAAACAGGTTTCTTAATTAACTCAAGTATACTACAATATAATAAATATAGTCCGATATAAAAGCAGTTGAAGGACTCGCAATTTCTTTAAGCTAATATCGCAAAAATTAACAAATAGTAAAATTTTATATCAATAAGCATATAACGATAAGTTGTTCTGCATTTTCATCATCATCATCATTATCTTAGCTCATATATGTCCCACTGTTAGACTCGAGCCTCCTACATGATTTACGAATGATTTACCTACTATGCCAAGTTGGTCAGACGTGTTGGTATAAGATTTATTTTTCGAGTTTTCATTCTCTTGCATAGATGTTATATGCGTTTTATATCCCTTAGCTGTCTTTTACGGTCACCCACGGGTAAGATAGGGGGTGGTAAATTGTATTCTTACTCCGTCACTACATAGAAAGTTCTGCATTTTATTTTTCATATTAATTTTATTTTTAACTATTACTCACATGTTCCCTGTGGTGATGAACTTAACATACAATTACCATCCCCTATCTTACCAGGAAGTATAGTAGAAGACGAAGTGAAGCTGAAATACCTCCCCGTGGTGCACCCTGGGAACGTCAGTCTTTCTTCTCTAAGAGTTAAGATTTCAGCACGCCTCATAAGCGAAGCGTTGACGTGATGCTCTACTCTCGATATATGAAAATTAAGGACTTTTCAAAACTAAAAATGATTGTATTTTTCTCACAATACACTTATAGGACAAAATAATCATACATATGTCAAAAAAAAAACATTCGTTTAAACGTATTTGATATTTTAAACACCAATTATTTTGTTTAAAGTAAGAAATAATTTAGAAAATCCAAAAGTGCACGTCTCATAATTTTTATATTATTTATCATTTATACTATTATCACTTATTGTAATCGCTGACATTTATTTAATTATTTATTTGTTTTACAACCACTTATTTCCTTAAAGCTAGAAAGCTCTATATATTTACAAAAAAATTTATATCTATTAGGGGTGTGCGAATATCGTTCGAATCGAATCGAATCGAATATTAATATTCGATTCGAAATTCGAATCGAATAATTCGAATTTTCGAATTATTCGAAATTCGACGAATAATTCGAAAAAAATCGAATAATTCGAAAAAAATAAATATCCCCGATTGTCACTTATGGCGAGAAGATATTTAGGAATACCTTGTACTTCTGCTGAAAGTGAAAGATTATTTTCCACTGCTGGTGATATTGTATCTGATAAACGAACTTCATTATTACCAGATTCAGTATCGTATTTATTATTTTTAAACAAAAATTTGTAGCAAATGTTCATACTCATTGTTCTATTCATGTAGTTATATTTCATGGTTTAAATAAAATATTTATTAATTATTAATGTCATATTTGAATATCGAACATAACAAACTCCGAATTTAAAATACAATAAAAATTTGCGAATAATATTATAATTCGGAAAAATTCGAAACTATTCGAATAATTCGAAATTTTTCGAATTATTCGGGAACTTTCGAATAATTCGAAATTTCGAATTATTCGATTCGAGTTTCGAATCGAATATTAATATTCGATTCGGAACGAATAATTCGTAAGTTCGAATTATTCGCACACCCCTAATATCTATACTAATATTATAAAGAGGAAAGATTTGATCGTTTGTTTGAATTGAATAGGGTCCGAAACTACATGACCGATTTGAAAAATTCTTTCACTGTTGGGAAGCTACACTATCCCCGGTGAACATAGGCTATATTAAATTTTCAAAAAAGTTAGGGGCCCATACTCAAAACTCCAATAATGTAACCCAAAGTGTGAAAAATTACCAAAAATCTTCCTTACATCGCGTGCGCTGCGAAAACTATTGATTATAGAATAAAATAATGTACTACGACTTTGCAGAACATATAATTATCTACAATAAATATTACAACAGCATATGTCTAACTATTATAGTTATGTCATAATAAGTGTTTTTTCATTTTAAATAATATATTCAAATGCCACCGCTATAAAAGTTCTTTTATTTGTACATACATACATACATATCATCACGCCATATTCCTTGCAGGGTAGGCAGAGAGAACAGAGTGCCAGAGAACTCTATCTCTGCATACTTCACTCGCTTCCTCAACATTCATAACATACATACATATCATCACGCCATATCCCTTGCAGGGTAGGCAGAGAGAACAGAGTGCCAGAGAACTCTATCTCTGCATACTTCACTCACTCGCTTTCTCTTTTATTTGTACTTTGGTATTAATCCTTATATCAAAATAAATGACTTCATATATATATATATATATATATATATATATATATATATATATATATATATATATATATATATATATATATATATATATATATATATATATATATATCATCACGCCATATTATATATATATATATACACTCATTTGCAAAAAAAACGGGCACCTAAGCAATGAACCATTTCAAATGTTAATATTTCTTTGTTTGATAATTATAGGTAGTTTTATCCACACAATTTGGTAAATTAATAAGAAAATAATCGTTTTCATCAGTATTTCATAAAATTTAGATACAATTTATGGGAAATAATGCTAAACCTCGCTAGTAGTGTATATTCGCTAGTAGTGCATATGCTCATGAAGTAAAAATAAAAAAGTTTTTTTGTTTGTTTTTCTTTAATAAAGTAAAAGCAGATAAATGTTTAGTATCGAGTGTGACCCCCTCTAGCTAAAATCACAGCTTGAATTCGTCTGGGCATGCTAGCGAGTATATCCCGGATACTTGCTTGCGGAATACGTTCCCACTCCGCAGTAATCACATTCTTCAGCTCTCTGATGGTCTGCGGAGCCGGGTGTACTGATCTCACACGCCGTTTCAGAACGTCCCAGACATGCTCTATGGGATTGAGGTCGGGACTTCGAGCTGGCCAATCCAAACGACGAATGCCGACCTCTTGCACATACGCATTAACATCGCGGGATCGGTGGGCGCGAGCATTGTCGTCCATAAAAATCGAGTCTTCACCTAGAGCGGCCAATGCGGGTTGTGCATGAGAAATTAGAACTTCCGTTATGTATCGATGCCCAGTCAGTGAGCCGTTTTCAATGAAGACTAACTCTGTACGATCCATTGAATTTATTCCTGCCCAAAACATAACAGAGCCCCCACCATAAGGTGTGATTTCTTCGAAACATGCCTCTGCAAAGCGTTCTCCTTGTCTTCTTAGCACTCGCCGACGTCGATCTTCACCGAACAGAGATATCCTGGCTTCATCAGAGAACAAAACCCTATTCCAATCGTCTTGAGTCCATGATTCACAATTTCTAGCGAACCTAAGCCTGTGAACTCTGTGCTCACGGAGTAATTTGGGGCCGCGGGCCGGGCGGTGACTGCGTATATTGGCAGCGAGAAGCCTCCTCCTCCGACCGTCCATAGACTAATATGCACATTTCTTACTTCTTGGAGGTTGTTCTTAAGATCCACATACGAAGATTTGCGATTTCTCAATGCGCGACTCACAAGAAAACGATCATCCCGTGGTTGGGTACATGGTTTTCTTCCAGAACCAGGCCTTCTCTCGACGGAACCAGTCTCCTGATATCGCTGCCAGGTCCTTTGGACTGTCGAGCGACTAACATTTAGCCTCCTAGCCACGAAACATTGGCTGCAACCCTCTTCAAGCAGCGCGATAATTTTGGTAGCTTTTACCACTTTATCTACCATTTTTGATACAGCCAAACAGCATTAAATAAAGCTTTGACAGTCAAGGATATGAAATTAATCGATAAAAATTGAATAAAAGTTATGAAAGTCGATGTTAACTTCTGGAACTTCGCGCCAAAAATGTAGGATAAAAAGGGGTTTTCTGTAAAAATGAACATCAAATGAAAAATTGAATTTAGAACGTACTTTTTTAAATACCACAGCATTTTTAAAACCGGCCAGTAACGTGTACAAACGATTGAAACCTTTTTGGTATTGTATCTTTTTAAATATGAATGAAAATCAAAACCGCCCGTTTTTTTTGCAAATGAGTTTATATATATATATATATATATATATATTTATATATATATATATATATATATATATATATATATATATATATATATATATATATATATATATATATATATTTATATATATATATATATATATATATTTATATATATATATATATATATATATATATATATATATATATATATATATATATATATATATATATATATATTATATATTTATATATATATATATATATATATATATATATATATATATATATATATATATATATATTTATATATATATTTATATATATATATATATATACATATATATATATATATAAGAGATTTCCACCCAGTGTTGACTCATCTCGCGGAAGGAGGCGGCGGGGTGACTCCGAGAGGAAATCCTCTTCGGTGAGACGCTCCGCCGCCGGTGCCTGGGGCGGCGTAGGCGCGAGTATCTGCGCCTAATGCCGCCCTAGCCGAGGCCGCGGGTGACTGGACCGGGGAATAGTCCTTCACCCGCAGAGAGGCAGACCGCGTGAGGGCGACGCTCCGGCAGTTAGCTGGGGCGTCGACGGGGGATGGTACCCGAAAGGGTAACCCGCCGGGCTGGCCACGGAAGGCAAGGAAGTGGTACCAGTGGCCGGCCCAATGGCGATGGGGAGGGAATAAGGTGGGTTATGGGCCATAGCCTACCAAAAAAAAAAAAAAAAAAAAAAAATGTGAAAAACAAAGTGTTGACTCATCACAATATCTCTGGAACCTACAGACTTAAAATTTACTTGCCGCCATTTCATCCATCCCGCATCAACTCTGTGCTTCACCACTTCTTTGGCATCATTAAATAAAAATTTAGTAGTTATTCATCATCATCATCATCATTTCAGCCCATCGCCGTCCACTGCTGGACATAGGCCTCCCTCATGGTATGCCACAGAATGCGGTTCTGTGCCGTCTGCATCCATCGACGCCCAGCAATTTTAACTAGATCGTCTGTCCACCTAGTGGGGGGGCGTCCTACACTGCGTCGTCCAGTACGTGGTCGCCACTCTAGAACCTTTTTTCCCCAGCGGTTGTCGGTTCTTCGAGCGATGTGGCCAGCCCATTGCCACTTCAGCGTGCTAATTCTTCGTGCTATGTCGGTTACACCCGTTCTTCTGCGGATTTCCGTATTACGGATTCTATCACGCAGAGAAATCCCGAGCATAGCTCGCTCCATAGCACGCTGAGCGACTTTGAGCTTGGTTATGAGGCCTACATTTAGGGACCACGTTTCCGTGCCGTAAGTCATCACTGGTAACACACACTGGTTGTAGACCTGTGTTTTCAGACACTGAGGTATGTTGGACGAGAAGATCCTCTTAAGTTTCCCGAACGCTGCCCAACCGAGTTGGATTCGTCGGCTGACCTCTTTTTCGAAATTGGATCTACCTAACTGGACTGTTTGTCCAAGGTAAACATAATGATCGACAATTTCGAGAATCGCATTGCCAACTAGGACCGGTACAGGAATGACATGGGCATTTGACATGACTTTCGTCTTGTCCATGTTCATTCGTAACCCCACCAGTTGGGATACCCTGCTGAGATCGTTGAGCATGGTGCCAAGGTCCTCCATGGATTCTGCCATAACGACGATATCGTCTGCAAATCGAAGGTGAGTGATGTATTCGCCGTTAATGTTAATACCTAGTCCGGTCCAGTCTAAGAGCTTGAAGACATCTTCCAGTGCAGTGGTGAACAGTTTCGGAGAGATGACATCTCCCTGTCTCACGCCTTTCTGCAACTGGATCGGTTTCGTACTCTTATCCCGGATACGGACTGACATTGTGGCGTTTCTATACAAACACTTCAGCACTTCTATATAACGATGGTCGATTTGGCACCGCTGAAGGGACTGCAGCACCGCCCAAGTTTCGACTGAATCAAAGGCTTTCTCATAGTCCACAAACGCTATACACAGAGGCCGATTGTACTCCTCGGTCTTCTGGATAATCTGCCGAAGCGTGAGAATATGGTCTATGGTGCTATAGCCTTTTCGGAAGCCAGCTTGTTCGGGCGGCTGGAAGTCATCAAGCTTGCACGTGAGTCGATTGGTAATGACCCTCGAAAACAACTTGTAGACGTGGCTCAAGAGTGAGATGGGTCTGTAGTTCTTTAGAAGAGCTTTGTCGCCCTTCTTGAAGAACAGCACCACCACACTCCCGGTCCACGACTCTGGAACGTCGCCCCCGAGGATAACGGAATTAAATAGCTTTTGAAGGGCTTTTAAGACCGGCTTACCGCCTGCCTTCAGTAGCTCTGCCGTAATTCCGTCATCTCCCGGTGCTTTACCGTTTCGTAGTTGTTCGAGAGCCATTCTGATCTCGCACAAGCTAATGTCCGGGATTTCTTCGGTATAGTGCCGAGTTAGCTTGGATCTGGGATCTTGGACCAAGCCGACAACAGGACTTCGGGATGATTTATATAACTGTCCATAGAACCTTTCGACCTCTCCCAAGATCTCACCCTGGGATGAAATGACAGTGCCGTCATCGGTCTTCAGCTTAGTCAATTGGCTTTGCCCAATAGACAGATCTTGTGCGAACACTTTTGAGCCACGATTCCGCTCTATCGCTTCTTTAACACGGAGCGTATTAAATTGGCGAATATCGCGACGCACAGACCTGGAGATCTGCCTATTAAGCTGCCTGTGTTCGGACCAATCGGCTGAAGACTGTACTGTCATTTCTTTTCTCCGCTCCATGAGCCTGAGAGTCTGGTCAGAAAGTTTTTTAGGTCTATTGGCGCGGTGAGCCTTGAAAAACTTCGACCCAACCGCGTGGACAGTTTCCACGAACCTGTTGTTCATATCGTTCGGAGATTCGCACTCGTCTAGACATTGGAAGCGATTGTGTAGTTCGAGTTGAAAGCTTTCGAGGTTCTGGTATTGGACAGGTGTAGGTCGGAGGGTAGACTTCATCAAGCGTGACCGTTCGACTTTCGTATGGATATTTAATGAGCCTCGTACTATTCGGTGATCGCTCCCAGTTTTAATCCTGCTGATCACTGAGACATCATTAAATATATGTCGTTTGTCCGACAAGATGAAGTCTATCTCGTTTTTTGTTGAACCATCGGGGCTAATCCAGGTCCATTTCCTTTGTAGTAGTAGTTATTAATTATATTAAATGTCAATAAATAATATAAACAGGATAAACATTTTTATTGGTAATATATAACATTACAAGTCAAAGCTGTTTTGATTACATAATTGTCATTTCGTTATAACTTAATGTCATTACAATAATTTAATATTTTATAAAATACAAAATAAAAAATAAATAGGTAAAAAAGTCATTCACAATCGGTTATTGACCTATCCATTAATTCGTCAACCGTATAAAAGGCATTTTGAGCGAGCCAGCGCCTGAGTTTAGTTTTAAAAGCTGTTCGCGTAACAGCTGAAGTAACAGTCGCTGGCAATCTGTTATATATTTGAGGGCCCATAATATGTGTCAATTTGCTAGACTTTGACAGACGATGTGGCAGTGACGCGAGCTTGTCAGCCTGACGAGTGGTATAGTCATGTCTGTCTCCTCGCCTTTCATAACTACTTAAGTTGTCCCACATGTACACACATATCTGAAATATTACTATACATGGGAAAGTTAATATTTCCAGTGAAACAAAGAACGGTCTAACTGAAGTTTTTTGTGTGACTTTTACAATGGCTCGAACAGCCCGTTTTTGCATTCTGAAAACACGTAGTCTGTCAGCAGCTTGACCCCACAACTCAGCTCCATACTGTAGGACCGAGTGCACAGTCGCGAAATAACAGGTCCGCACGACATCAGCAGATACTACACGCGACAGACGGCAAAGCGCGTAGCAAGCGCTGCCAAGCCTGGAGCACAACTTATCAATATGCGAACTCCAGGTTAGACCCTTGTCTACCTCAAAGCCTAGAAATCTAGTACTTTCAACTTGTTCTATTTTTAATCCGTTTATCATTACGCGTAAGTTTCTGGTTTGGCGTCCTGATAAAGAAAAATGTATAAAATGGGTTTTTTTAATATTTAGCGCTAGGCCATTTACATTAAACCAGTTTGATACTTCAAACGCAGCCATATTTAGGCGTTGTTCGAGGCCATCTAGGTCAATTGCATTTACAATAATTGCGACATCGTCGGCGTACATGAATACCTCACCTGATAAGACACAGTTAGGTAGATCATTCATTAAAAGTGTGAATAGTATATTGGACACAGAAGATCCTTGGGCCACACCCATGACAGCAGTTAACGGATCGAACTTATGTTCTCCACCATCCGCGACGACAATTTGACACCTATGGCTTAAAATATCTCTTAGGAGAGCATGAGCAGTGCCTGATATTCCATAGTGTGCCAACTTAAGAGCCAGCACACTGTGGTCAGCCACATCGAAGGCCTTGGACAAATCACAGCATAAAACCGCAACACATTGTCGTTTTTCACTGACCTCGAGTACGCGTCGAACTATCTCCCGAGCGAGCGAGGTGGTGGAGCGTCCTGCGCGATACGCATATTCAGATAGCGCTTTTGTCGTTTTTAAAAAATTTGTAAGACGAACACTCAGGCCATTTTCAAAGATTTTTGCAATTGCAGGAATGATCGCCACGGGCCTGTAGTTGTCAATGTCCTCTCTTTTTCCCTTACCTTTGAAAATGGGAGATATTTTACTGACCTTCAAGGCGCGCGGATATATACCCGTTTCGATACATCGATTAAATAAGAGGGCAAGACAGGGTGATAATTGTTCCACTACATTATACAGTAATTCCATAGAAATGCTATAAATGTCCTTAGTATTTTTATGTGGAATGATTGTTGTGATAATTCTGTGTACTTCTGAGACGGTGAAGCGTTGAAGCAGAAGTGAGCAATCTGCGGTTGGCCGAGCAGTATTCAGCAAATGCATTACACTACCCAGGTTTGCATGAGCAGCACCACATGCTTCCGCCGCATGAATATATCTCGAATTCATGGCGTTCGTTACTGCCTTTTTTGAATTAAATTTTAAACCTGTCGAGTCACGAATTAATTCTGTAAAACCAACGCTATGTTGTATATTTTTACCTCTCTCAGTGTTAACTATTCGCCACATGGACTTATTTTTGTTCACACTACTAGATATCATTTTGGAGTAATAATTAGCCTTTTGAGATGTGACACTCTTCTCATAATTAGACTTAAGTTGACAGATTAAATTACTGAGCGGTTGATTGTTAGGACATATTTGTTGTAATTTTATAGATTGAAATAATATTGTTTTTGAAGCTACTATGCTATTAGTTACCCATGTAGATTTTTTGATGTGTTTTCGTTTAAATGGAAAAGAATTTTTAAACTTATTAGAAATTATATTTACGATCACTGAGGCTAGCTCTTCAATAGATTCCGCATATGTCGTCACAATTTCTTTCCAGTCTACGCCCATAATAGCAGAACGAAAGTTCATATAACTTACCTGAGAGTAATCCCTGACGAGGCGAGTCCTTGGATTACATGCGTGTACCTGCCACTGCACTTGTGCGCGCACCGCACGGTGGTCACTTATGTTAGTGTCGACCGGTGAACTTGTAATCCATTTACAAGGATAGTTATGATACACATGATCTAAACAAGTTGAGGATGCTAACGTTACGCGGGTGGGGAAGTCCACTGCATTCACAAAATTATAAGCCATCAGTATATCATTCAACTGTTTGCTCTCAGCTTTACTTGATGAAATACTGTTAATATTAAAGTCGCCCACAATAATACAATATTTTTCACCACTACTGGCTCGCTCAAGAATACCTTCAAGAAGTGGTAAAAAACTCGATACACTTACTAAATTAGTCCGATATATACATAAAATCACAAGGTTCTGATGTGGTAATTCAATAGCTGACATCTCACAGTATTGCTCTATAGAAAAGTCGTTAAAGTCGAAATTTTCTACACACTTTATGTCACTTCGCACAAACAAGCAAGAGCCACCACGCGATTGGGCTTTTCTACAAAAACAAGCGACGAGTATATACCCATCGATATTTACACATTTTAATTTCGATTCGTTTAACCAATGCTCTGTTATTGCAAGTACATCGCACTTTAGTTCATTTTGTAGCAAAACTTCTAACTGATGTGTTTTTCTATCTAAGGACGCGATATTTTGTTGACAAATACATAAAATTTTGAAAATTTCTGACGAGGTATTAATTTTATTGTCATTTACACGAACACTATCCCCGCATTTTGCGGGGTTTTGCGAGAAACCACTCACTAAACTTAACACGCGGTGGACACGCAGTTGGCATGCAGATCGTCTCATACAAGGTTTCTGGTATGCCTATTATAAATGACGCGTGTTTGTTTGATTTAATGTCACGTTTTTTAATGATGTAATCGTCAGAAGGAGTTACTCTGTTCAAAAAATTGCGAATATTATCTTCTGTTGTGTCTGGTTTAAATGACCAAGCTTGGATATATTTTGTTCGCTCAATAGTTTGAAGCTCATTATCCTCTTTCCCTGTCCCTATAGTCACTAGTCGTGGCTTTTTATTTTTTCTCGATCTTACTACGTTCCACCCTTCATTCGTGGACTCATTTTTCATTATAATCCCTTCGGTTTCGTTTGGTGACATAGTTATGGTCGATAATAAGTTTTCACTGTCATTCTTGATTAAGCCAGTGTTTATATTATTGTTATTATTTCGAGTCACCGACGCAGGTTTCATAGCCACACACTCAGTTGCAGTGGAGGTCGTAGTTGTTCGTGAAGTTTCGGCTGGTTCCGCTACTGTATCAATCGTCCGGGTAGCGCTGCGTTTCTTTGCGCCCGACTTAATATTCGTAAAGGCGTTTATCTGCGCTAAGCGCTTAGAGCGCTGCGATGGAGCCGGAATATTATTCGATGGATGTAGGGTATTCGGCGATTTAATTACTTCCTCAGCTTGTGTTACATTATTACTTGATAATTTTAACTTCGAAATTATTTCATTTTGCTTGTTTATCTGAGCTTCTAAAAAGCCCACTTTTGTCACCAGGTCACTCACAGTACTATTAAGTTCTCGTATCACTAATTCTAAAGCCTTCACTGACATTATTTTAGCTAAAATCAAATTAAATATACGGAACTAGTGATAGCGTGTCAAATCAAAAAACACGAATCGGAGGGAATATATACGGATAGTTAACCTGAATTAAATTGGAGCACTTCAAAAGTATATAAGCACAATTTTTTCACTAATATTTAGGAATAATACATAATATTAATCAAAATATTCAATTTAAATTCCAACTGAATATAATTTATAATATACCTAGTCCGCTTAGCCGGTCTTAATTTAAAGATGTATTTATTACTTAAGGGAGGGAATAAGGTATTTTTTTTGCATTATTTCTTTATTTTTATAACTGAATATATAATATCTCAAGAATATTCTGTCAAAATTTCAAGTCGATTGGCGCAAAATTGACGAAGTTATGAATATTTTTATACCTGTCGGATTTTTATACCTACCCGTCCCGAGCAGAGCAGGAAGCTGAAAAATAAATTAAAGACGGCAGGATGTGTCGTAAAAGTATGGTTTAGACATCTTGGATGATAGTAATATCCTTTATGGACCTGGAATTGATGATTCAGTGAGAGGTAGACGATAAAATTCCCTTAGATATTTCATTAATTTCTAGTGTTCTAAACTTTGAAGTGTTTTTTTCACAACTCCCGTTTTCAAAATCGGTGCCCCTCATAACTTCAAAACTACTGCACCGATCTGTACTATTTCTGTACATAATTTACGAGGTAACGGTGGAGAGTTGTTTTTTAATGTACAATATCAATTACCAAGTCAAATTATTTGTACCAAATATTTCAATTATTTTGCCCTTAATCATCTTTTACGATCACTCACGGGCATGATAAGAGGTGGTGAATTATATTCTTACAACGTCACCACACGGAAACATTTCATTTGGTGTATGAACCTATAAGTTTTTGGATGTGCCAACTCGAGAGCAAGCCACATACAATTGGCCTTGTGAAAAACATACATTTTCTAAATTCAGGCCGGCACGGCGCGATACTTAAAAAAAAACATGCTCCGATCGCCATCAGACTTTACAGGATTCTTTGCTGGATCAATTTAAAAATTTCATTAAAATCGGTGCAGCCGTTTCGGAGTCTATAAGGAAAAAACATACATACTTTCTATTTTATATCATTAGTCTGTTGACAGCTTACTGTCTACACCCGCGGGCCGATCCATCCGGGGTAGTACCACATTCTCGTACGGTGAGCGAAAGAGCCGGAAGCCCAGCCCTGGGTAGGTTTGGGGTTTGTATTGGTAGGCAGCAGCCTAGCAATACTTTGGTATTGCAAAGATCCATGGGCGGCAGTAACACTTTCCCTAAGATGTGCTGCTTGCTCGTTTGCCACCAGCAATAAAAAAAAAGAAATATATAGACATACGAGTATATAGATTAGCATACATGTAATTCGCAATTGTCATCATTCTCCTACTCTTATCCCAATTACTTGGGGTCGATAGAATATGTACTCTTCTGTCGTGGTACATATTGTAAAAGTTATTGGCAGTAGTTTTATGACCGGGGGCTACCAGACGTCAACCCTTTTTGGGAATGTAATTGTTGACCAAACGGCACCAGATGGAATTAGCCCAGGTTAAGGCTCTTAGTCGTCTTTTACGACATCCACGAGCAAAGTAAGGGTTGGTAGTATTCGTAGCCGCTACCACACAGCAAGTACCATACAGCATGTAATTCGCAATTGTATCAAAGTAAAGCACGTGTTGTAAATGTAGAAACTACAAAGAGGTTATATTTTGTTGGTAGCTTTTTTTCAAGACTTAATTAATGAGTGGTTTAGCGGCCAACTTCAACCTGTTACTTTTGTGTTACAGTGATACGAGCGCATCTTAACATTTCACTAGATTCACTTTTTCATAACGTGCCTAAAGCAGTATATTCTTCAATATATGTTTATACTTAGCCGGCTTATACTTAGTTACAGTTAAATAGTATAGCGAGTTTAAGTGTTGCCGTCGGCAACTAGTCGCCGATTATTGAACAGAGAGCGCCAACTATCCGGCTTCTTTTTTTGTACATATTTCTCAATAAAATGCATATAGGTGCAGGGCCGGACGGTGAGATTAGGGGACCCTAGGCATTAGCCTATGGTTATTTAATACTACTTAGGGTGGGCCCCTAAGTAGTATTAAAGTATAGTATCCTAATTATTCAAATTATAGGATAATATAATGCCTTAATGTTTGTTAAATACAACTGTAAATAAATTGACAAATTATAAAACAACCTTTCTGCACTTTCCTTTCGCAAATTCTTTAAATTATTATCGTTTATTTTTGACTTTGGCTTAACTTAGATGGGGCCCTTTGAATCCACGGGGCCCTAGGATGAAGCCTGAAAAACTATATGGTAGATCCGGCCCTGTATAGGGGTATAATAAAATTTATAATAACCTTTAATAGAATCATTGGTTGTTTATTAGTATTATTATTTTGTAATCAGTCTTTACATTTTGTGATGTAAAGCGAAGTAAATGTTACGTCCGATCAGTTTTTAAAATTACTTGTTTACGAACGTTTAAGGAAATATTTCTACGATATTTATCACACAAAACTAATTAGTATCTTAATTATCAAACAAAACAATATCTTTAATTAAAAAAATATATGAACAATAAACATTTATAAATTATGTTTCCTTATTAAAATAAAAATATAAGATTTGAAAAAAATAAACTACTTATAACTAAAAGTATAGTAAAAATACTATGTAAATGTATTTTTATAGTGTTTCCTTTTTGTAAAATTAAGACTCGGTAAGAAAGAATTTCACTAAATGTGTGGTTAACCACAAATATAAAAAGAAGTAAACTTTAACCGAAATTATTCGAAACTTTTGTATGAAATTCGGTTACGGTTTTGAATATATTTTCATGTCGGTTATTTGATAGTTATTTTTCGCTCGTAATCATGTTTTTTTTATAAATAATCTAGCATGTTAAATGCAAAATTTCAGTAATTTGAATCATTTTATTTTAGTTTATTGGCACATTAAAAACAGTTACACATTTATTAACAATATCTATGAATGTTCTTAAAACTAAATAAACGTGTAACCCACACCAATGTCCGCAAGATAATATTGAATTCTATAGTGCATAAACCTGTGTGGTAGCGGCTACGAATACTACCAACCCTTACTTAGCTCGTGGATGTCGTAAAAGACGACTAAGAGCCTTATAACGAACTGGGTCAACTCCACATCATGCCGTTTGGTCAATAGTTACATTCCCAAGGAGGGTTGACGTCTGGCAGGCGACCGGTCATAAAAATATTGCCAATAACTTTTACAATATGTACTATGAAAGAAGAGTACATATTGTATCTACCCCAAGTGATTAGGATAAGAGTAGGAGAATGATGATGATAGTGTATAAAGTTAGCAGTAATATAACTATAATGCATAAGAAAGTATTCTGACTACTTTAGAGCTAAAACAGCCATTCATTAGAACTTTTGAGAATATATTCAAGTCGATATAGTACGTTTTATACGTTATTACTACGAGACGGCCCAGGAGCGAACGTGCACCGACCACCGACCGCACAATATAACATAGCTTATTAGTTAAATCAGTACAATTAAATTTATTATTACATAGACCATTTGTTTGTTATATCGTAGCTCCTAAACCAGTGGTTCTTAACCGGTGGTCAGAGCATCTGAATTGGTCCCTAGAGCCATCCTTTTAAAATAACAACTATATACAATGTAGTAAAGAATATGCATACATACATACATACATATGATCACGCCATATCCCTTGCAGGGTAGGCAGAGAGAACAGAGTGCCAGAGAACTCTATCCTTGCATACTTCACTCGCTTCCTCAACATTCATAATTCTCTTCATACACGCTCGCCGGTTTCGGAGACTCTTGACTCCACCTTCCTTCAGTACGTGACCAATCTGTTCTAGGTAGGTTAGTCTCGGTCTCCCCCGGTACCTACATCCTTCCACTTTCGCATTGTATATCTTCTTAACCAGACGTTCATTAGGCATTCTTTCCACATGTCCGAACCATCGGAGCATTCCTTTTCGCATCTTTACACCAATATAATACAATACAATAAACTATATAAATAAAATACCAATACAATAAAGAATATGCAATCACAAAAATCCCATTAAATTTTATCTTTGATTCGTAATAAATATAATTTAATACGTATTATATAATTAGTTTTCCTTAGTTTATTTTCTTCTAACTATATCTATATTACCTCCAAAACAATAAATCAGGTAGGTGGTCCGCGGCTAGTGAAAAATTTTGTCTAGTGGTCGCTCATGACAAAAAGGTTAAGAACCACTGTCCTAAACAAATGAACCAACTATGATGCATTTTTTTTTTGTATTAAATATATATATTCTGCCGGGTAACTATGTACTGACCGCTGATACCAATTCTATGATGTCGGTAGTTAAT
Source organism: Lymantria monacha (assembly GCA_905163515.2). NCBI lineage: Eukaryota > Metazoa > Arthropoda > Insecta > Lepidoptera > Erebidae > Lymantria > Lymantria monacha. Next base: position 5,108,292 of record LR991082.1, read on the forward strand.
AACCCTATTAAGTATTATCCTCTGTTGACGCAACAGCAATAAAGTGCCACGGCGTCGCCGCCGTCACCCGACCAACCTCTTTATGCGTTGTGGGCCTAACCTCAGAGTATCTACTACTAAGCACACTTGTGCCTGCGCCGCCCGAATGCTGTAAATCGAATAAACCACCCCAGATGCTGCGAGCAGGGTATGTCCAAACTAAAAACTGTGAAAAAAAAAGAGTGCTGCTTCCTTCTTTGCCACCATAACCAATAAAAAATCCTAATTTATACTCTATACATAAATTCTTTAGTTTGAGCTGTGTGGTAGCGGCTACGAATACTACCAACCCTTACTTTGCTCGTGAATGTCGTAAAAGACGACTAAGAGCCTTATATCGACCTAAGTCAACACTACCTGATGTCGTTTGGTTAATAATAGCATTCCCAAGGAGGGTTGACGTCAGGTAGGCGGCCGGTCATAAAACTATTGCAATATTTAGGAAGAGGAGTACATATTGCTTCGACCCCGGGTGATTGAGATAAGAACAGGATAATGATGATGAAGACAAATTTTTTAGCTTAACTTATCCAGAATATTCAAAACAGTTGTAAACTCGAAATATTTTTTTCTCAGATATATTTCTTTACCATCAGCTTTATACATCTAGTTTCATCTTGGGGATAGTCTAATCCAGCTTCAAATAATTCCTTCAGAGTTAATGTTGCAACAGTTGTAAATCCAGCACGCTCGGCCGATATTTGACCTGTTAGTGACGTGAATACCGTACTTGTACCCTGAACACCGTGATGAAGCGCTAGAGGTTTTCTGAAATGTAAAATAGTAGTAGTTAGTTTATACCAAGATACGCGGAAGATCGACGTCTGAGCAATGGCAATATGCTTCGTTCGGAGAGAGACAGAGCCGGAAGCCCAACTGGGTGGGTTTGGGGTTTGTATTGGTAGACAGCGTACACTGTAACATACTGGTATTGCAAGGGTCCGTGGGTGGTAGTGACACTTACCATTAGGTTCCGGATTTCCATGTTCTGAATATTATAAAGTAGAGAATACCGAGCATAGCCCTCTCTATAACACGCTAAGCGACTTTAAGTCTTTTTATGAGGCAGATAATTAGAAACCATGTTTCAGTGCCGTAAGTCGTCACTGGTAACTGGGTAAACATTTGTTTTCAAACACTGCAGAATATTGGACGAAAAGTTCCTGTTAAGTTTTCAAAACGCTGCCAAGCAGAAATGGATTCATCGGCTGATCTCTTTCCCGAAATTACATCTACCTAATTGGACAGTTTGTCCTAGATAAAGAGAGTGATCGACATTTGCGAGAATCGTATTCTCCACCAGGATTGTCCAGAAATGATTAGACATGACTTTTTCTCATCCATGTTTATTTGTAGACCTACTAGTTGGGTAACCTTCCCCAGGCCATTAAGTATTGTGCCAAAATTTCTTCAGCAGTCTAAGACTACTACTCTTGAGGACATCTTCCAGCGCAGTGGTGAACTGTGAGAGATAACATCTCCCTGTCTCACGCGTTTCTGCAACTGGATCGATTTCGTACTCTTATCTCTCATGCAGACCAATATACACTATACTTCAGCACTTAGATGTATCGATAATTAAATTGGTACCGCTGAACGGCCTGCAGCATAGCCCAAGTTTCAACAGAATCAAAGGCTTTCTCATAGTCCACCAACGCTAGACACAAAGGCCGATTATACTCCTTGGTTATTTGTATAATTTGGCGTAGTGTTTGGATGTGATCTAAGATGATATAACCTTTTCGGCATCCTGCTTGTTCTGGCAGCTGGAAGTTTACGAGTTTGCGCGCGAGTCCGTCCGTAATGACTCTTGAAAATAATTTATAAACCTGGCTCAGGAGTGAGATGGTTCTGTAATGCCTTAAAAGCGCTTTATCGCCCTACATACTCTCGGTCCACGACTCTGGAACGACGCCCCTGAGAATGACACAGTTAAACTGCTTCTGTAGAACTTTTAAAACCAGCTTGCCGCCTGCTCTCAGGAACTCCGTCGTAATTTTGTAATCCCCAGCGCCTTTACAATTTAATAATTTCAGTAAAAATCTAATTCCCTACAAGCTGACGCCCAAGATTTCTTCAGTATAGTGCCGAGGTAGCTTTATCTGGGATGTTGGACTAAGCCGACAACAGGGTTCTGGGATGATCTGTACAACTGGCCATAGAACCTATCGGCCTCTTCCAAGATCTCACTCTGGGATGAAATGATAGTACCGTTATCAGTCTTCAGCTTAGTCATTTGGCTCTACCTGACAGGCAAATCTCGTGCGAACACTTTGGAGCCTTGATTTCACTCTATTGTTTCTTCAATACACTGTGTATTAAATTGAGTAATGTCGCATCGCATAGATTTGAAGATTTATCTATTAGACCAATGGGCTGAACCATTATTTCATTTCTCCTCTCCATAAGCTTGAGAGTCTGGTCAGAAAATTTTTGATTCTAATTGCGTGACGGGCCTTGAAGAATTTTAACCCAACTGCCTAGAGTTTTCACAAAACTGTTCTTTATATCGTTCGAGGATTAGCATTCCTTCAGGCAATAGAAGCGATTATTTAATTCGAACTAAAAGCTATCGGGATTCTGTTATTTGATAGGACATTTTCATCAACAGGGAAACCTGAACCACTTTAACATAAATACCGTGCTAAATTAATCTAAGCACTCGCTACAGTCAACATCTCATCTCATCTCAGCTCATATACGTCCCACTGTTAGGCCCGAGCCTCCTCCATTAGGGTAATTGACCTACAACACGCTGGTCAGACGTTTTGGCTCGCATAGATGTTATATGCGTTTTATATCCTTTAGTCGTCTCGTACGATCACCCACGGGTAAGATAGAAGGTGGTAAATTGTATTCTTACACCGTCACTACACGGAAATATAATATAGTAAGCACCCGAAAATCTTCAGTAGTATAACCAGCTAACAACAACAACCCATATTATTAACTATAGGTCAAAAGATAATTATAGGTAAATGGTTACCTAGCAGCAAGTATTTTAGCACCAAGCCCTGATCCTCGATAATTCCTGTGTACAACCAAACCAATTCCGTATAACAACATTTCAGTATCCAATATCTTGAATGCGTCTACTTTACCATCAAATACCATCATCGCATTGTACACGTTATTGAGGGCTTTGCCATCAATCTGGAAATTTGAAAAAGAGAATAATTCAAGAATTATTTCCTAAATAAAGGGCATGAAATAACTGTAAAAGCTGATACTTATCGTCCATTACGTTACGAGATATGAAGGTAAACGTAATAAAAGCCATAAGAAAATTTTATTCCATAGCTACTTGCCGCATAAATAATAACTTTCCCATAGTTGAACTATTATCCCCAAACAATATATTACTGCAATAAAATATATGTTTAAAGGTAACAGTCGATCTATATGCCAATTTTCATGCAACTCTGTGGAACAGTTTAGACCTGATTAAGTAACAAACATCCAAACATCTTCCCAAACTGTCACATTCATAATATTAGTAGGATTACTATAATATGTCAAACGAACGTCTAGTTAAGATATACAATGCGAAAGTGGAAAGATGTAGGTACAGGGGGAGACTGAGACTAACCTACCTAGACCAGATTGGTCACGTACTGAAGGAAGGTGGAGTCAAGAGTCTCCGAAACCGGCGAGCATGTATGAAGAGAATTATGAATGTTAAGGAAGCGAGTGAAGTGTGCAAGGATAGAGTTCTTTGGCACTCTTTTCTCTCTGCCTACCCTGCAAGTGATATAGCGTGATGATATGTATGTATGTATTACTATAATAGTGCGCTGTGTGGTAGCGGCTATACCACCAACCCTTACTGTGATAACTCCACGTGATGTCGTTTGGTCAACAATAACATTCCCAAGAAGGGTTGACATCAGGCAGGCGGCCGGTCATAAAACTATTGCCAATAACTTATGCATATGTACGAGTACATATTAAGTCGACCCCATAATTACAATAAGAGCAGGAGAATGATAATATGATAATACTTACTGTATCACAAGTTTCTTCGCCTTCGTATAGAACTACACATACATTAACACCAACGAGCTCACAGCTTCCATTATTTTCTTGATAGCATCCAAGACTCATTCTCTGCGCAAGTAAACTTCGCCACATAATCTTTACATTTTCCATACTGATCGTATCGTTTACAATATCTAAATGAGAAAGATAAATTATATTGATAGGTACTAATAACTAACTGTCTCTACTCGCTTCGCAGGACGAAACCACGAGCTTAGTATTGCCTGTATTTTTTATATTATTTCTAGAATAGTATAAAAGTTTTTAACAGTAACACTTTCCGTGTGGTGACCCCATATCTTACCCGTGGGTGATCGTACGAGACGACTAAAGGATGTAAAACGCTTATAACATCTATGCGAGAGAAGGAAAATTCGAAACAAAACCCTATACCAACACGTCTGACCAGCGCTGTAGGCTAATTTCCCTGCCATTACGGAGGAGGCCTGAACCCAACAGTGGGACATTTATGGACTGTGATGATGATAAAAGTTTAAGGCAATATTTTTTTTACTAACCAAATTTTCTGTTTTCCTGGTGGTGACGTAATAAAAATACAAATTACCACCCTCTTTCTTGTCCAGGAGTGTCATAGTAAACTATTAAGGTATATAATACGAATTTCATATTTATGCAATTGAAGGGAAACTCAAAATAGAAACCTATAGCAATCCATCTGACCACCATAATATAGCAGGTCAATTTTACTCTTATTGTTGACGTTTGTGCTCAACAGTGGAAAGTACATCAGCTGAGATTACGAAGAAGTTTTATCTTACATACATACCCTCACCCCATGTCCCTTGCAGGGTAGGCAGAGAGAACAGAGTGCCAGAAGTTTTATCTTGAAATATAATATCCGCAACTAATAACTGTTATTCTATTCTATTATAGCTATTCATCTTGTAAAACTGATGAAAAATTCGGCATTCTTATCTATCTCAACTCGATATTAAATTTAAAGAGCTTCAAAATGATTTTCAGTTATGCCACAGCTGCCAATTATAAAACAAATATCTCTAATTGTATTAAATCGTAGCACTCATCTCAAATGAAACGCAAAAAAACAATAATGAGACTTTGATAATAGCTTCTTTTAGTTAAAGCAAAAAAACTGTGATAAAAAGATCTTTGCGTGACTAAAATGTTCCGTCAATAGCTTTAAGAAATTACGGCAACTCATATACGTCCTATTAGGCTCAGAACTCCTCCACAATAGGAGGGCGATTGGTCATGTTAGTGCGACAATGAGGTATAGGTTTTAATACGAAATCGTCTTCTTTTGAGACGATATTATCTGCATATCTCTTAGTTGTTTTTTGCAACAACCAAGTCCAAGAAAGGTGGTGTTTATTAAATTTATTTTGCGAGTAAAATGTGAATGTTAACTTGGGATTTAAACCCACTGGAATTGAAATAAAAGACTGCACATATGGCGAAGTGGTTACCTTCCATGCCAGTGACGTGGGTTCGATTCCCACGCAGGATAATACTTTGTGCGATCCACAAAATGTTGTTCTAGGTTTGGGTGTAATTTGTCTGAGTCAATTGCATGTTTGTAAAGTCCTCCGCAATACAAGAACTGTTTCCTTAATGCAGGATGGCGTCTTTAAAAAAAAAGTGTGTGTGTCAGCTCCGACGCACGACTGGAGTTTACTCCTTAAGTACGATTATCAAAACAGGTGCAAAAAAAGCTCATTTGACTAAAAATAATATATATATTTATTTATTTACATTTATTAAAACTGTTCAGTGAAGTATTATCTCAAGTCAGAAAGTGAAAAGTGCCCAGAATAGGTTGCGCACCAAAAACGTAACGAGGTCATTCGATCACTTGATTATACTCCTCAATTTTTCTCATACCGGGCGTCTTATATGAAATTCGATTCTTAAGGAGTAAACTCCAAAAAAAAGAAAAAGTAGATTTCTAGTGCCACGTACAGCAATCATGTTTCGCTTGTATAACATTTTTTTTGTATAAAAAAAGAAAGAAAAAAAAGCATATTAAATGCTAAGTCTCAGTAATATATACAATTGCGTCGTGACATCGTTTTATACAATTCTAATTGAAAACTTATGGTGTTAAATCAAAACAATATACAGGATGTATCAGAGAATGGAGCAGCTGGTCAGAAGGGTGGTAGGTAATGATGGTACGAACCCATAACAAAAATTTGAAGGGAAAATTTCAAGGTCATTGACTCGTCAGCTGTTTGTAAAGATGACGTTTGTTATACTGTAGCAAACGTAATCATTGATTTATTTAGGTACTAATGAATATTTAAGAAAGTATGAGTATGTAGCAGACTATTTATCATTTACTTGGTACATTTCATTCAGTTTTAAAGAAAAAGCGATGACAAAATTGAAAACTTTAAATGCTTGTAATTTATTAACGAATCGATATTTTCCCTTCAAATTTTTGTTATGGGTTCCTAGCATCATTACCTACCATCCTTCTGACCAGCTGCTCCATTCTCTGATACATCCTGTATAAACGTTTTTAAATAGGTGGCGTGTGGAACATCTGCCGTAAGGACAACAATACGAGTGAGTAATTGTTTATTATAGGCCCACCATGACGTGTGAAAAATCTACTAAGGACGAGAATACGAGCGAAAAATTGGTTATTATAGTAGGCCCACACTCTAAATGGTAAGACGACCGGAATAGATTTCTCGTAGATGTCTGAATGACCTGGTCAGATCTGATGATCATTTTGCACTCGCAAAATAAGTTTTATAATAACTTATAAAATGTTAAATTCTAAATCTCTGTAATTAAAGTGTAATTAAGAAGGTTAGGTTTAAGCTCAATGATAGCAAATTTTTTCTATCGGCTCCTATATGTCCCACTGTTGGGCTCGAGCCCTCTCCAAAAGAGAAGGGAAATATATCACGTAAATCCAACAGTTTAGAATAAGGTTTATTTCAAGTTTTCCTTCTCGTAAAGCTATAAGTAAATGTGACATAAGATCTACCTACCGCTAAGGTGACATAGTGTCTCGTCCGGACATAAATTCTCCACTAAAAGTTTAATCGCCTCTTCATCATCCTCTAATCGAAGATCACAGATTATCCAGTTGACACCTTCAGCTTCCCAGGAATCCCAAACACGAGGGCAAGATAAGTCCCATTTTCTTTGAAATTTCATCATCTAAAAAGTTATTTGATTATCATTTGCTTGCACTTTTCTAGATGATTATGCAATGAACAATATTTTAATTATATTCAGAAATTCGAAATACGAGTAAGTTTATCACAATAGTATTAATAAAATATTTAGATCATTGTTCTAGTAGTACAGGTATGCGGGTAATTGCTTAATTAAAAACTAAAAATTTACCTGTACTATCTGGATATGTCGTAACTTACCGATATGGAGCGAATTCACCACTAACATTTTGCTTACAGTATTATTTTCATTTTTTCAAAAGAGAACGTTGCAAACTCGTTTATTTATAACAAATAGACAAACTCGCAACATTTTTTTTTATCTAAAAATCTGACTATGAGAGTATTAGAGACAGACAACAGAACTTTTCAATAAATACCACCAAATCAACCATGACTGCAGTTATAGAATATCTATACATCATAATGCACACGTAAATAAATAATTTACACAACCACACAACATAACATCACAACCTTACCTGAAATGTATTATTTTTTGATTAAAAATCTTTCACTTGTATCAAAAAATATTTATAGTACGTCTCCTATCTTTCAAGTTTACTTAGCAAATGTGAATATACAAACAGGTTTTTCATAATTAACTGTAATATACATCCGATATAATAATAATTTGAGGTCTTGTTATATCTTTAAGCTATTATTACAGAAGTTAACAAATAGCATAGTTATATATTAACAATATTATAATGATAGATTAGTATGCATGTTATTTTTTCCTTACATAGAATTTAGCGGGTACAATAACTATAGTAATCCTCCACTTAAATACACTTGAACGATCTCTTCGTTTCTTTCAGAAGTTGTAAAGCTTTTTACAATGCAAATTAGGTCTGCAGACTCTGCAGTGTAAACGTTTTTCGTGAGAGTTTCAACCTCCGCAGATCCCGGTCCAGAATTCAAGGTACCCCGAACTCAGGGACGCGGATCGGACATGAGGGTCTATCTCGTGAGAGTGAGAGACTCCTATGCCCTACGGAGAGAGGAAAACGTGAACCTGCTGAACAGGGTCACATCGTGCACTCTCTCTTCAGGGCAGAGTACGCCGAGATCCTACTGCTGAACTCTTAATCGTCAGAGGGGAAATGTCTGGCATTTCCAGGGTGCACCACGAAGAGGGGATTCAGCTTCGCACCCCATATATATACGTTGCCTTACCTAAAATTTAGATGTCGTTAGTTAAAACGAACATAAATCTTTTTAATATACTATAAGATTGATACGCGTGCAATTATCTGATTGATTCAAGTCTTTGTTACAAAACAAAATCATGCAACCATTTTAGTTTTTATTATATTGATGCGGGGTGTATTTACCTAATTGTTTTAAGAAAATATAATTTACTTTCAACACGGACTTACAGAAAAAAATGTTAGCAAATTTTATTCTTACTCAGTAAATCACACGGTAAAAACCAAATAAGGTTATATATACTGTAACTAAGAACGAATAACTAGGTCTTGGCTATTCAAACAAATATGTAATAAGCTAACTCTATTATACATATATAGATGAATAAATGACGTGAAGTTTAATATTTGTTATAATTAAGACTATATTTAAAAGATACATTGTAACTATAGAAATTTTTCATTCATATGAGTTATTAAATAAATCCTTGAACCAATAAAACGGTGACAAAACATTATTTGTAATAGCGATAAATTTATTTGTATTGACTTAAACATAATATAATTCATTTGCATTTGGTTTATATATTAATATTGAACGATTTGTTGTCAAGAGAATCACATATGATGTGAATGATAGCCAAGCTTGGCAAAGTTATGTGACATTTTTAATCATTTTTCAAAATGGCACCAATATTTTTTTTCATCTTTTGAACGTCCTTGTTTTGTATCTATTCAGTTTATGAAAATTTTAAAAATTTTCATAAACGGAGTAGATAAAAATATGAAAATCTAAACACAAGCCTTCATAAGAGTTTGTTGAAAAGTATGATGACCTTTAGATGGAAACAAAATGGTATCCAGACAGAGATACGTAAACCGAAGCCGAAACGAGGACGCTCGTGCTTCGCACTTGCTCGGTCATTCAATCTCGTTTTAATATGCCAGTCTGATCACAGTGCTCGACGGGCGATGGTGGTTCTGGGAGCATTTCCGACAGATTGCTCCCCGGCTGGTCGGCGCGTCGTCCGCCCTTTCTCGGCTCATGCCGAATGTGGGCGGACCCAGTTTCGACGGCCGACGGCTGTATGCGGGGGTCATCCGCTCGATGACCATGTACGGCGCACCCGTGTGGGCGAGGGCTCTGAACGCCCAGCTCAGGGCGGTTCTGTGGAGGCCACAGAGAGCCATGGCGGTCAGAGCCATTCGCGGGTACCGCACGGTGTCGACAGAGGCGGCGTGCCTATTGGCCGGGACACCCCCATGGGATCTAGAGGCGGAGATGCTCTCCGACCTCTACCGGCGGGTTACCTCAGTGCGCGAGGAGGGTGGCTCCCCATCGTTGAGCGAGATAGCCACCTGGCGCGAGGACGCCCGCCGAGACGTCATCGCCCGTTGGGTTACGCGGCTGGAGTGGCCTAGACACGGTATCGTGACCGTTGAAGCCTTCCGGCCCGTATTGATGAAATGGATGGAGCGGCGGCACGGGGTCCTCACCTTCCGACTGGTGCAGGTGTTGACGGGGCACGGGTGCTTCGGGAAATACCTGCACACGGTCGTGTACAAGGAGTGGACTCCGGGCTGCCATCATTGCAGTAGTGACGAGGACACGGCGCAACATACGCTCGAGGAATGCTCGGGCTGGGACGGGCAGCGCCGCGACCTCGTCGCTATTATCGGTGCCGACCTGGCACTCCCGGCTGTCGCGAGGGCGATGGTCGACAGCGTCAGGAATTGGGACGCGGTCGCCGCCTTCTGCGAGACTGTCATCTCGCGGAAGGAGGCGGCGGAACGAGTCAGGGAGGACTCCCGCGACCCGGGCCGCCGCCAGTGGTCGGGGCGGCGCAGGCGCGAATACCTGCGCCTGATGCCGCCCTAACCCAGGCCTCGGGTGATCGGACCGGGGAATTGTCCGGTCACCCGACGCGAGGCCACCGCGTGAGGGCGACGCCCCGACGGCGAAATCTGTCGGGGCGTCGACGAGAGGAACCCGCGAGGGTAAACCGCCGAGGACAAAGATCGGGTACCGGTGGTCCGCTCGTACGGCGAAGAGAGAGGACTTTACGGTGGGTCTATGGGATCACGCGCCGCCTTCTCAGTCACCCCGGACCGATTTGGCGGGGCGAGACGCACCCATAGCCCACCAATATAAAAAAAAAAAAAGTCTGATCAGGTAGTGGTAGTACGCCAACTTTTTTTATTTGCCTCCAAAATGGTTTCGTACCATTCTAGCCCAACAGGGGAACAACACTATATGAGCTGATGCTGACAAAATATTTTAGAATTCATTTACATTTATTTAGAACTAACCTGCATTAGACTAGAACTCAACTCGTTACTTTAAACACTACGCCATCTATGCAGACAATTTAGATTTTTCATGTACACAGCTATCTAATCGACCATAAACCAACGCAAATATCGCTAGTTGCTAGTCCAACATTAAACCTAGAGCGCGTGTTTATATGTTAATGTGGTAAAAATATTTATTTTTTTATTTTAAAGTGTAGTTTTTTTTTCTAATTATAATCTCAGGGTAAGTATTTTTATTAATCCTTATATATTTAGCTTCATTTATAACTTACGTAATATATATTTTACTTCAAAATTTACATAATTGAAATAAAATTAAAAATGCAGGATATATATTTCTATTTTAATTTTGAAATATAATTTTAAATTAAGATGTAAGTATTTAATTGATTTATAATAATCGGTTTCATTTGTAATTAATACCGAATTTTTAATTTAAAAAAAGGAGAAGATTCTCAATTCGACTGTATTTTTTTTTATATTTGATACCTTAGAACTTTCGACTGGGTGAACGGATTTTGATAATTCCTTTTTATTTGAATGCTGATGCGTGTGGTTCCTCTTTAATTTCGTCCACTGGTTACGAGTTGGAGATGTTGCTTTTTTGGTTTTGTTAAAATTTTGTTGTTTTTTTTTTTATTTATTCAAACATACCATCGATGTTCCTCTCTTGTTCGAAATGTCTAGAAATTAAAATTAAATACAAATGCGACATATAAATTGCATTTTTTATTGCTCTTGGTAGCTAACGAGTAAGCATCACACCTGATGGTAAGTGTTACGGCCGCCCTTAGACATTTGCAATACCAAGAGTACATTTACTTTTCATTTTACATTTTCATTTATTTTCCATTTTATTTTACATTTTCATTGGTAGACAGTGGCCTAGCGCCTCTGTCTACCAATGAAAATCCCAAACCCACCCAAAAAAAATTGAGCTTCCGGCTCTCTCGCTCACCGAACGAAGTACAGCAGCACATTGCCATTGCTCAGACGTCGATTTTCTGCGAGAGTCTGGGACTACCCCGGACAGAGCGACCCGCGGCTGTAGACAGAAAACTGCAATCAGTGTGGTCCTTCCTACCACTACTAAAATTCGATAGTATACTTGAATAGAAAACGGAAAAACGGATCGAAGTAATCGCATTGCAAAAATCTAAAACTAGGAAGTGCCAAAATTTATCTAATGGGTCAATATGCATTAGAGTTAATAAAATATGTTTTTTTTTTATAATAGCATATATGTATTTTATATGTTTAAAATAGCAGACCTTGACATTCTAGAAACCTTCTAGTCTCTAGAATGTCCCCTAGGTCATCTTAGAGCATTTTTAGTGTTTCAAATAAATTTTTTTTTCGGTAATGTCACAATTCGCTGTGCTGTGATGTGACAATAGTATTCACCATCTTTTATTTTGTCCGTGGATGTCGTAAAAAATAACTAAAGTATACGATATGCATACAATATTTATACATACATATCATCACGCCATATCCCTTGCAGGGTAGGCAGAGAGAACAGAGTGCCAGAAAACTCTATCCTTGCATACTTCACTCGCTTCCTCAACAATCATAATTCTCTTCATACACGCTCGCCGGTTTCGGAGACTCTTGACTTCACCTTCCTTCAGTACATGACCGATCTGGTCTAGGAAGGTTAGTCTCGGTCTCCCTCGGTACATACATCCTTCCACTTTCGCATTGTATATCTTCTTAACCAGACAAATATTTATGCAAGAGAAGGAAAACTCGAAATTAAACACTATACCAACCTCTCTCTTTTTTTTGGGACTGACTATGATATATAACTCAAGGAGCACCCTTGAATTGTTTTATTGTGAGTCCGCGACTACAGTACGCTGGATTTTCCTTCATATTAACATAATTCCAAATTGTAGCGGATATAATTGTTAAGGATGGGACTACTGAATGCTACGTAGTAATTTTAGCCGCTGAAATTATTATACCTAGACCAGATCGGTCATGTACTGAAGGAAGGTGGAGTCAAGAGTCTCCGAAACCGGCGAGCATGTATGAAGAGAATTATGAATGTTGAGGATGCGAGTGAAGTATGCAAAGATAGAGTTCTCTGACACTCTGTCCTCTCTACCTACCCTGCAAGGGATATGGCGTGATGATATGTATGTAAATTATTATAAAAGATTACTTAGAACTAAAATGTTGATATAATTGCGAAATATGCAAATTACGCTACGTGGACAAATTCGAGTTTAGATAAACCGATGGCTATGAATAAATATTATTAACATACATACATATCATCACGCCATATCAGATCAGTAGACAGAGAGAACAGAGTGCCAGAAAACTCTATCCTTGCATACTTCACTCGCTTCCTCAACATTCATAATTCTCTTCATACACGCTCGCCGGTTTCGGAGACTCTTGACTCCACCTTCCTTCAGTACGTGACCGATCTGGTCTAGGTAAATATTATTAAATAACTATAAAGTTTGAGTTTATGCTTTCAGGACTATAAATACGCGACATTGTTATTGTATGCTGTGTGGTAGCGGCTATAAATGTTACCAAACCTTACTTTACTCGTGGATGTCGTAAAAGAGGACCAAAAGCCTTATAACGTCCTAGACCAACTCCATCTGGTACCGTTTGGTCAACAATTACATTCTCTATGAGGGTTGACGTTTGACAGGTGGCCGGTCATAAAACTAATGCAAATAATTATGAAAGAAGAGTACATATTGTATCGACCACAAGTAATCGGGATAAGAGTAGGAGAATGATGTTGATATGCAACATTATTGCCAGTATCAAGTTATAATTGTCTGCGTTAATTGCATGTTTGTAAAGTCCCCCGCAATACAAGGTTTATTTACTTAGTGCAGGGTGGTGTCTTTTTAAAAAAAAAAAAAATTCTTCACATCTTTAGTTTCTTCAAGTTAGTCATTGTCTGTCCGTAAGTCAAATCGTTTTCCGTGTGGTGACGGAGTAAGAATACTATTCACCACCCCATATCATACCCGTGGGTGACCGTACAAGTCGACTTAGGGATATAAAACGCATATAACCCATCAACAGTACTATGGATACACTGTTAATGGTATCTGGGAATTTTGGGGGAAAACAAAAACGTAAAGCAGTTTTATATCATATTCTCTAGATCTCAGCAGTTCAGTTACATCACATTACATAATATGCCATCAAAATTATTTTATATAACACGTTAAAATTTTAAAATGTCGAATATAATGCAAGACCACCACATGAAGTTACCAGATTCCCGCCAAAAGTCCCCACTATTTAAGTTACTAGTAGACATGCGCGAAACAGTACTTCGCGAAGTAATGTGATATGGCATTACATTTCGTGCCAAGTAATATTACATTTAACCATCACCTCAAACATCACACATGACATCTCATGTCATGTGTGATGCGTAATACGATAGCGCTCTATATATACGGCACGCGGCGTCAAGAAATATAAGCCGTAACGGTCTGAAAATAAAGCTCAAAATAAATATTGAATTGCCAGACACCGAACATTGCAGAAATGCAGAACAGTACATGGGTGTTCCCGTCATGTTTAATGTGATTTGTGATGTTTAATGTGATGTGATGTTTAGTCGCGTAATGTGTAATGGGTCAGTACACGGTCGGGTTATATTACGTGTGATACATCACTCGCATTACTTACACATGTCTAGTTACTAGCTTAAATTCAGCCAATCTCCGTTAGATAATAATACAATCAATGCTTTAATAGTTGTATCCTTGACTTGATTTCTTGTATTAAATTGCTTGTGTAGTTGCGCTTGATACAATTCCTCTCACGTTCACATTACTATCTTAAATATAAAATGACATATTGCTTCAGAATTTGAACGATGATTCTAGAAAGCCTCAGCTGGAATGATCTGATGATATAATTAAAAATAATATAGATATAACTCAAAGTACTTTTCAATCTCTAATTTGTACTGCAGTAACCGCGGTATCTTGAAAAGAAAAATCAATTTCAAATTCAAATTTTCTTATTGATCATCATTCTCTTACTCATATCCTAATTAATTAGTTGGGGTCGATACAATATGTACTCTTCTTTCATAGTACATATTGTAAAAGTTATTGGCAATAGTTTTATGACTGGTCACCTGCCAGACGTCAACCCTCCTTGGTTGTCCCTCCAATGTAATTGTTGACCAAACGGCATCAGATGGAGTTAGCCCAGGTCGTTATAAGGCTCTTAGTCGGCTTTACGACATCCACGAGCAAAGTAAGGGTTGGTAGTATTCTTAGCCGTTATCACACAGCTCATCAATAAAATTTTCTTATTATTTATGGTAAATATAAAATGGTTATAGTTTCAGCAATGATATACTAACATTTGCAGTGACGCTTTGTATAATATTATAATAATAATTTATAATAATATAGCCATGAAGATCTCGAAGAATAATATAACAGCGCTTTTCTGTTGCCGCTATAACAACAAATACTAAAAAACAGAATAAAATAAATTATTAAGGGGGCTTACAACAAACGAGATTTTTTACTCGTTTTCGCTCGATATTGATAACGGCAATAGGTAGACGCTTGAAATATTCACAGAATATTTAGTTATATGTACTTTAAAAGTAAATTAAATTAAAATAAAACAAAGTTATATATTAACTTTAAAAATAAATTAAATTAAAATAAGAAACATAGCAAATGTTTAAGGGAAGGGAGCTCCTTAAAAATTTCTTTTATACCACAGACGATTTTTTTGTAGTTTTTACTGATAATGGCACGGAACCCTTCATGCGCGAATCCGACTCGCACGTGGCCAGTTTTATTATTTGAAATCAGGTCAGCATAAGGATTTATTTGAAAGAAAAATAAAAGTGTTAATTACTTTACATTGCCTTACGAGAATTGAAATAAAAGAAGATAAGGTGACTATTTATAATTTGTTAACTAAATTAAATGATAAATTATTTATAATAAAAGTACCAATGCATTTTTATCATATAAAGCAGCTGCTACCTATATTTTGTCAAAGAAAAACTGTCGCTGACCTTGATACTTCGTCAAATTTATTTTAAATGTTAGCCATCTCAGATCATTTTAAGAACTTGTTAAAAATTATTAGATAGAAATTTAGATAGATATACACAAAATCACCAATAGTTTTTTAATTATATACTAAATAATGGCCCGTGTGGCGACGGGATAGAATACATGTGTCGCCACCCCTTGCTTGCCCGTGGGAGTCGTAAAAATCGGCTAAAGGTTCACCAGGAGAGTGGGCAGCAGCTCTCTCCTGGGATACGTATAACACCACACTGCGATCGCCAACCCGCCTGCCAAGCGTGGCGATTATGGCTCTAAACCTCTTAATGAGTAACACAATTAAAAAAACGGCCCCCAGTCACGGCAGCTCTAATATCCTACGGGCTCATCGTGGTAGCAGGCCTGGTAGCGATGGAGTAGGGGGTGCTAAGAATCCCCGGCAGCGATCCGGCTACCAACCAAAACTACTCTTGGCCCTGGTAACACACAACATTCGGACACTTAGGACCGACGAGAAGGTCATCGAGCTAGAAGAGGAATTGAGCAAAATCCGCAGGGACATTGTAGGATTATCAGAAGTGTGAAGAGAGGGCGAGGGCACGATAATCCTCTGGTCTGGAAACTTGCTGTTCTACCGGGAGGGAGATCACCCGTCCCAAGGCAGTATAGGGTTTATCGTTCGCAGGTCTCTCGTAGGCAACGTGGAGAGGATCGAGAGTGTGTCGACAAGGGTAATTCTGAGTATAAGGTATGCACCTTATACTCAGAATTACCAAACGGTATTCGTTGAAGGTCATACAGGTATACGCACCGACCTCGTCATACTCCGACGACGAGGTGGAGGCCTTTTACGAGGATATCTCGAAAGCCATACACGCGTCCAAAACTCACTTCACGGTGGTTATGGGAGACTTTAACGCGAAACTAGGCAAAGGGAGTGATGATGAGTTGAGAGTGAGGAAATATGGATATGGACAGAGAAACCAGACCGGCCAGAAACTGGCTGAATTTCTGAAGAAGGAAAGTCTCTTTATGACGAATTCCTTCTTCAGAAAGCAGCCACAAAGGAAATGGACCTGAATTAGCCCCGATGGTTCGACAAAAAACGAGATAGACTCCATCTTGTCGGACAAACGACATATATTTAATGATGTCTCAGTGGCAGTATCTCAGTAATCAGCAGGATTAAAACTGGGAGCGACCACCGAATAGTACGAGGCACATTAAATATCCACACAAAAGTCGAACGGTCACGCTTAATGAAGTCTACCCTCCGACCAACATCTGTCCAATACCAGAACCTCGAAAGCTTTCAACTCGAACTACACAATCGCTTTCAATGTCTAGACGAGTGCGAATCTCCGAACGATATGAACAACAGGTTCGTGGAAATTGTCCACGTGGTTGGGTCGAAGTTTTTCAAGGCTCACCGAAGACCAACTGGTGGGGTTACGAAGGAACATGGACAAGACGAAAGTCATGTCAAATGCCCATGTCATTCCTGTACCGGTCCTAGTTGGCAATGCGATTCTCGAAATTGTCGATCATTATGTTTAACTTGGACAAACAGTTCAGTTAGGTAGATCCAATTTCGAGAAAGAGGTCAACCGACGAATCCAATTCGGCTGGGCAGCGTTCGGGAAACTTAGGAGGATCATCTCGTCCATATACCTCACCTACCACTAAATGTAGGCCTCATAACCAAGCTCAAAGTCGCTCAGCGTGCTATGGAGCGAGCTATGCTCGGGATTTCTCTGCGTGATAGAATCCGTAACACGGAAATCCGCAGAAAAGCGGGTTTAACCGACATAGCACGAAGAATTAGCATGCTGAAGTGGCAATGGGCAGGCCACATCGCTCGAAGAACCGACAACCGCTGGGTAAAAAAGATTCTAGAGTGGCGACCACGTACCGGACGACGCAGTGTAAGACGCCCCCCACTAGGTGGACAGACGACTTGGTGAAAGTTGCTGGGCATCGATGGATGCAGGCGGCACAGGACCGCACTCTGTGGTGTACCATGAGGAAGGCCTATGTCCAGCAGTGGACGGCGATGGCCTGAAATGATGATGATGATACTAAATAATAACAATAAAAACAGCAATCTCCTGTTCAGGAGTAATTACAGTGACATGCACGAACAGTATGAAATAGGGGAGTAAATTTTGCGTTGATTCTTTTACTTGATTTCTTACTAAATTAAAAATTATCTCAAATAAGCACTGATATATGTATACCTATTAACCTCTTTACACAAAAGTAACATTAAAATCAATAGTTCATGGCCTGAATATAGATAATTCATACACCGTTTTTGGAGCTGATTGACACCTCACCCCATCAGTACGGGGCGACCGAAGGAACGGTGTACGTCTTCTCATTATCGTATCTCACAACCGCCTCAACGGACTATCGGTACCCGGATCTTGACGGTGACCCATCCGGATCTCAAAAACTCTGCACAACTTTCTCTATTTTTTTCATTCATACCTGATTTCTATGTGAATAAAATTTCGGACAGAAGCTAGTTATATATTGTTACTCGATCAACATTCGAAAAATTTAACTAGCTAAATAGCTAAACGACTGGGTCGTTTAGCTATTTAGCTAGTTAAAATTTTTGCTGCGCGACCTTGATAGTATTATAATGCAGTCATTATGTTTATAGCAAATATTAAAACTGGTTAACAACAAAACCTGTTTAAATTATATAACCACTTGTATAAATCAAAACATTAATAATTATATTTACATAACCGTTATTATAAACGAAGATATCGATGTTGTACTGTGTATTTGATTTGATATAGTATAGTCATGTGCAAATCATGTCCTGGAGCGGATCGGACATGGAACGTTTCCTTTTTCTGTCGGAACTATATCCAGGAAACATGTTCGCGGACCTATCTAGTTACGCTGACCGATAGTACATGAGTCCTACCCTATCGGTTCTAATGACATGATTATGCAATCCAATCCAACGTAACATGTGCGGACATAATTTTAATCGGCTCCAGCTATTCAAGATTCATATTTCTTAGTTTATAACGCCTTCAAATTTAGTATTTTGAAGGAGCTATAAACTACGAAATATAAGTTATTTTTAGGTACCGTTTATTTGTCAGTAATTGTCGGAATATCAGTTGATTTACCCTCATACTTGACATGACAGGGTTAGGACTGACAACCAAGATATATAGACGACGACGACCATATATAGAAGAATATTTAGGCACATGCATGACGCACACTTTATTACTCGGTCGTCGGAACGATTCGGTCGTCGGAACGACTCGGACCTATGGAACTATCTCAGCCGGGTGGACGCCGAGGCTGTCCGCATCCGCAGTGCGTTAACGCAGATCTGCGATGCGGCCATGCCCAGAGTGCGGCGGCGTCTACCTCCGAGGCAGGGGGTCTACTGGTGGTCCCCAAGATTGGCGGACCTTCGTGCGGCATGTATCAGAGCCCGAAGGTCCTACACCCGCAGCCGGCGGCGTCACCGCGACGCTGAGCGGGAGGGCCAGCTGTACGAGGCGTACCGCGATGCGCGGACGGCCTTTCGGCTGGCCATCCGAGCCGCCAAGGGTGCGAGTTGGCAGGAGATGCTGGACGGTCTCGACCGTGACCTCTGGGGTCGCCCATATCGCGCGTCGCTGAACAAGCTTCGCGCGCAGGGTCCCCCCCTCACCGAGACCCTCCAACCCGACTTCCTCTGTAGGGTGGTCGAGGAGCTGTTTCCACGGCAGTCGGAGCACACGCCCCCGGTCATGGCCTCGCCAGAACAAGACCGGGAGGCTGACGACGAGAGTGTTCCGCCCGTGACGGAGACGGAAGTGGGAGCAGCTGTGGCGCGGATTCGTTCCGCGACCACGGCCCCCGGCCCGGACGGAATACCAGTCCGGGTGCTGACGTCGCTCCTCGAGCACCTCGAGCCTCGCCTCAGGCAGCTGTACAACGCCTGTTTGGCGTCTGGGCGGTTCCCTGAGTGCTGGAAGGAGGGGAGGTTGGTTCTCCTGCCAAAGCCGGGACGGCCCCCGGATTCGCCATCGGCCTACAGGCCCATCGTGCTCCTCGACGATGTGGGTAAGCTGCTGGAGCGCATCCTCGCTGCCCGCATCGTCCAACACCTGGAGGAGGTGGGGCCCGATCTGTCGGACGCTCAATTCGGTTTTAGAAGGGGGCGTTCGACCATCGGGGCCCTGCTACGACTGAGGCAGACGGCCGCGGAGGCTGTCACCGGCGGGGGAGTGCTGTTGGCGGTGTCGCTGGACATCGCCAACGCATTCAATAGTCTGCCATTCAGCTGCATCAGGGAGGCGCTCCGATTTCATGGGGTGCCCTTGTACCTGAGGCGGCTGGTGGCGGACTATTTGGAGGGGCGCAGTGTCCTCTGCGCGAGTCCCGCAGGGGACATTGTGCGGACGTCCATGTCGTGCGGCGTTCCGCAGGGGTCGGTTCTGGGGCCGACTCTGTGGGACATCGGGTACGACTGGGCGTTGAGAGGGAGTCTCCCCCCCGGGCTGAGCGTGATATGCTACGCTGACGATACGCTCGTCACAGCCCGGGGCAGGACACTCGAAGAGGCGGCGAGCCTGGCCACTCTCGGCACCGAGGAGATGGTCGGGCGAATCGAGGCGCTGGGGCTCAGGGTGGCCCTAAATAAGACGGAGGCCCTATTGTTCCATGGGCCACGCGTAAGGCCGCCAATCGGCGTCTCGCTAGTCGTCAACTCCGTCCACATCAGCATCCAGGCCCATATGAAGTACTTGGGTCTGGTGCTCGACGGGCGATGGTGGTTCCGGGAGCATTTTCGCCGAATTGCTCCCCGGCTGGTCGGCGCGGCGTCCGCCCTTTCGCGGCTCATGCCGAACGTGGGCGGACCCAGCTTCGAGGGCCGACGGCTGTATGCGGGGGTGATCCGTTCTATGGCCATGTACGGCGCACCCGTGTGGGCGAGGGCTCTGAACGCCCAGCTCAGGGCTGTTCTGTGGAGACCCCAGAGAGTCATGGCGGTCAGAGCCATTCGCGGGTACCGCACGGTATCGACCGAGGCGGCATGCCTACTGGCCGGGACACCCCCGTGGGACCTAGAGGCGGAGATGCTCTCCGACCTCTACCGGCGGGTGACCTCACTGCGCGACGAAGGTGGCTCCCCATCGCTGAGCGAGATAGCCACCTGGCGCGAGGACGCCCGCCGAGACGTCATCGCCCGTTGGGCTACGCGGCTGGAGAGGCCTAGACACGGTGTCGTCACCGTCGAGGCTCTCCGGCCCGTATTGATGGAGTGGATGGAGCGGCGGCACGGAGTCCTCTCCTTTCGACTGGTGCAGGTGTTGTCGGGGCACGGATGCTTCGGCTTTTACCTGCACACGGTCGCGCAAAGGGAGTGGACTTCGTTCTGCCACCATTGCAGCAGTGACGAGGACACGGCGCAACACACGCTGGAGGCGTGTCCGGGCTTTGACCGGCAGCGCCGTGACCTCGTCGCTGTTATCGGTGCCGACCTGGCGCTGCCGGCTGTCGCGAGAGCGATGGTCGACAGCGTCAGGAACTGGGACGCGGTCGCCGCCTTCTGCGAGGCTGTCATCTCGCAGAAGGAGGCGGCGGAACGAGTCCGGGAGGAGTCCCGCGACCCGGGCCGCCGTCAGCGGCCGGGGCGGCGCAGGCGCGAATACCTGCGCCTGATGCCGCCCTAACCGAGGCCTCGGGTGATCGGACCGGGGAATTGTCCGGTCACCCGACGTGAGGCCACCGCGTGAGGGCGACGCCCCGACGGCGAAATCTGTCGGGGCGTCGACGAGAGGAACCCGCGAGGGTAAACCGCCGAGCGGGCCACCGAAGTTAAAATCGAGTACCGGTGGTCCGCTCGCACGGCGAAGAGAGAAGGTTTTACGGTGGGTCTGTGGGGTCACGCGCCGCCTTTCCGTCACCCCGGACCGATTCAGCGGGGCGAGACGCACCCATAGCCCATCAATAAAAAAAAAATAAAAAAATGGAACTATCTCAGCCGTGTGGTTGGATTGGAACTAGATCGTTCCGGCAAAAGACATAGTTCTCGGAACTATTACGCTCCGGAACTACTCATCTCTAATATAGTATATATTTTAAGTGTTCATTCTTTTACATAGATGTTGTGTTCTTATTATATCTCTTAGTCGTCTTTTACGACTCCTACAGACTAGTGAACTGTATTATTGATTTATACTTAATAGAAAAATTGAGATATACATTGGTATATCCCAATTTTTAATCATTAGATTATATACTTACTATAGCAATATTATATACACGGGTGGCTTTACCTATAATGCAGAGGGTGCGATGCACCCGGGCGCCGGGAATTAGAGGGCGCCAAGAACCGCTCGGGACACATAGAGCCTCTGCTGTAACGCTCCGCACGGAGCGGGCGCACCGTACGCAGCAAGTGCCTAACCATTTATGAACGTAGTGGGTGCGTTATTTGACAGTTTTGGGTAAATTGCTTTGTCGCTGTCGCATTGTAACTTCATAATCCAATCGCGTTTACCTGGTTTCGTGTCAAAACACCGAGACTAAGCATGCGACAACGCATTTATTCCATTTTGTTCACGCATTTTGATACAAGAGATCGCCAGGTTATTGATTGCACACGGGCGCTACATGTGCTAGAGCCGCTTCTGATTATATGCTTTAGATCATCGTCCTATTTCTTCTTCGCTTCTTTTTAATAGCAGCTGTACAATACCCTTCATTCCAACAACAATAAGAGAAAAATATTTTTGCAAATCGGATTGTACATACCGTCAAGTTCTAAACGTTACAAAGATTTATTTCTTAACTTACGGTATTATATTTTTAAATAATAAAGTAACAGCCTTATAAAATAGTATGTTTTTATTAACAGGAAAAAAAATGTCATAGTCACTGCCGGTCAAGAGTAGTTGGCTTATATGTACCTACATCAAATTTACTTAAATATATATTGTGCGTAATTGCGTGTTTGTCTAATCCTCCACGACACAAGACTTAATTATGTTTGTTGAAGAAAAAAAAATAATAGAAAAAATTATGGGTACAAAGTACACATATCAGAAGTGAAACTTTGGCAAACTATTTTTTAAATCTCGTTTACATACATCAACAAATAGCGTGTACTCTTTCTCTCTCTCTCTCTCTCTCTCTCTCCCAGGCGTGGCGCGTTCCTCGTGTGGGTTTCATCTGTAAAAAATCTACCCTCATGCGCGCAAAAAAGTTTCCCTTCGAAACAAGATGGCGCGTAACGGAAAAAATGTGACCGTAATTTTTTTTCCAACGCCGATAAAGAAGTTTCACTTCAATAATGGTATAATTTTGAAATAATGTAATTTAGAATTGAAAAGAGATCATATGTGTCAGTTACCACACTCAATAGCATTGCCAAGGAAAATTGATTTTCAGCAGCCCGTAGATCGTTAATTAGGTATTACCAAGAACTTTGCAAGCTTGTAATTGAATTGGCGCCAATTTCAAGGCCAAATTAAGTCGGCCATTTTACATAAACTTTTTTTTGGATTCCTTCACGCATTCTCTTATTCTTTTTTTTAAAGACTGGAGTACTTTTCCTTCACGCATTCTCTTAATTTTTTAAGACTACTTTTATTAGTGTAAGCCTTTTAATTAATCATTAAATTGTTAACATGGAGAGTGTAGTAGTATTCGAACAGATGCCAATGGAAAGAAAGACAATCTTGTCGGGGAACGATTATGTGACATTTAAGGGTGTAGATTGTTGGCCTGAGATCTCGATTTCGAGCGACCGCAGCGCCAAAGTTTAATGTAACATCCGACGGGGCGGATGAATGACCTAGAGAGCGTGATTTTCAAAATGTTTTGCAACAAACGTTCCACGTTGAGAAATTGTTATTGAACTTGAATATTTACAGCATAACAATAACGTTGAATTTTTGGAAACTAGCTGTCGATTCTTTTTAATAGATTAATAAGAGTAGTTGAGACACAATTTTTATGTTTTTCTATCATTACATTACATAGTATAAAACAAAGTCGCTATCCGCCGTCTCTCTGTCCCTATGTATGCTTAGTCTTTAAAACTACGCAACGGATTTTGATGCAGTTTTTTTTAATAAATAGAATGATTCTTAAGGAAGGTTTATATGTATAATACATGCATAATATAGTAGAGAAACGCTGATTAATTTAGAGGTTTCTAATGTGATGTCGTAAATAAGCACGTTTTTTTGCGCTTATATTGCAAACGTTGGCTGAACCCTACGAGATAGACCAAAATAATGTACTACAGTATTATCCATCTTAAAAAGTTCAACAAAAAAGTCCACGATGGCATATGTCTATCTCTTAGGGATAACCCACCATAACCATTTTTTATCCTCTACTAAAAAATGATTATTTACTAAGTGATTTTATACAATACAGCATTAATCCTTATCCAATTAAGTACCTTAAATAAATTGTGCATTTATTATAGATCAATATGCTTTTTATAGTATGTAATTTAAGTGAATATTGCCGAAGATAGCGAAGATAGCGAGGGCGGGTTACTAGTTTATAATATAATATACAATCAAGAGCAGGTCCGGACTGACATTTTTGTATTCTACTTACCTAAAATTCCAACTATGTATTTATTTGTAATTTCACTACCAAAATTTATTCTAATTCGTAAAATATTCATTCAATAAAATAATTGCAAATTCAGTAGGAAGTGTGTTTATCTCTACGCAAGGAAATGTGCCTATTGCGTAAACTCAAATACTTACTTTTTGTTTACGATCACCTCGTCGATATCTAAAAAAAATCCTAGGGTTTTAAAAAAAATGTCAATAAATGAAACACAAGTATAAAAATGATTTATTTACTACACAATAACAAATATGAGTCGCCATTACTCGCTATCTCAAAAGCGTGCTAGGGTTGTACAAAAATTAGTAAATAATTCATTTATTTACTAATTTTAACAGAAGTTTGTAAATTATTAATATACTAATTAAAAGTATGTAATTAAACAATAACGAAATAGGAGTTCAAAATTCTAATGTTTTTTCATTCGATTACGGATCAAGTTCTGATTTCTGCTAATTTGATGATAAAATCAATGGCTATCACAAAACCTATCAGAATGAAAACGTTACCAGCTGCCCGATTCACGTAAGTAATAAAAACCGTAGCGCAGTGACGTCACTTCGTTTTTTGCAAATTTAGCCCTTTTAACCGACTTAAAAAAAAGGAGAATTCTCAATTCGCTGTATTTTTGAACCAATTTTTATGATTCTTTACACCAGGTAACTCAGAAATTGTATAGTAATTGAGCTATTGGAAGATTTATGACAATCCAAGACTAGATAAGTAAGTGCGTTTAAAACAGAATACCAAAAGGCGATTTCTAAGTTCCTAAGTTAAAACGACTTTTGGACTGGCGTGTTTACGTGAATCGACTGGCTGGGTAGTTAAGTTACCTGTATCTTTCAAAATCATTAGGCGTTCTTCTCTTTCAAAACACGTAAAGCTCTTTCTTTCCTCTCTTTCATAGCCTCTATGATACTGGGCGCGTCACGAATGGGCATGCTTCGTGACTGCCGAGGATCAACTAATTCTGGAAGTAGGCAATCGTAATAAAACCTAACTAATTTCATTTCCATTTTCTCCTCCCAAAATTTGTCGTCCTTTTCTATAATATAAACTTTCATAGGTACAGTAGCACCAAACCAGATGCCAAGCATGCAAACGTTTCTTTTAGTAATATGTACCTGTCCCTGAATTTGGAAATACCAGTTATGATTTTTATTTATGACATAACCCTTGGAAGCCTTGTCCTTAACCCAAAAGGTATGTTTGGCCATTGCTTCATCAAGAGTCATGCCAGCTAAAGAATGTGGGCACTTAATTTCAATTAAACCGTTTGCATAAATGCCATCTGGTGTAGTACCAAGAAATTCATATTGATCGTCGACGAACAAACCGCAACCTTGTATACTAATATTCTCTTGAATTTCTAACTGTTTAATTGCGGTTTCTTCGTTTTCGATACCGTACCGTACAGCAGGCAAACTGGAGATATTACTACCATAAACGATTTTACGAACAAGAACAGCACAACTTGTGGTCTCTCGTTTTTTACAAACTTCCCCGAACGATGATGAGGTTAGTAATTTTCTCCTTGTACTCATCCACTCAGAACTACTTCTTTGCAAATGGGTCGACCTTTCAAGCTCCTCTCTTTCAGCACAAGACAACTTTAAATCGGCTAAAAAAGATGACTTGGCTTTCTCATATAATTCTGGACTCAGATCAGGTTTTTCGCAGTTTGGTCCATAGTGAGCATCTTTCGATACAGCGCTGTGGCTCTTTTTCAATCTTAATTTAGGTTTAGCAATTAAACGGATTCTACGATTACAATTTTCCACTTTCGCGATCAAAGGATTAGGACTAGATTTAAATATTACTTCATGAGTTTTACTATGAATCGATCCTGTATTAAAAGACACAACAGCAGCTGCGCATCGGCCCGCATAAGAACCACGGGAAGAATAATTTACATGCTTACCCCCTACTAATTTGGCAATCACTGCGTTAAAACTTTCAACTATATTACTTGTACAATTATGAATTAAACTTCTAGAATGATATGACAGTCTTTTACTTAAAATGTGTACCGCGTCCATTAATCCGCATCCAACAATTGCTGGAAGCAACCCAACAGGTTCTATTCGACGAGTATCAGGTCTACAGAAATACTCCTTGCAATATTGGTGATTACCAAATACGTGTTGTGGACCATTTAGGATATCTTCACTAAGATTTTTTATTTTTTCTTCGAGTGACTGATTTTGATCGCCCCAATATTTAATAGCGCATTTTACACCCGTTCTTAAACGCAAATACCTTTCTTTTAGGAATTTCCGCAATTCGCAAGGATACTTAGTGTCTTTCGACAGTTTCTCCAAGCTATTGCAGTAGTTTCGTAAAAGATGATTTTTGCATTCAATTTTCTCTACTGTTAAATTACCGTACGGTCGCGAATCTAATATTTTTTTATAAGTACTGGAATCGCCGTCTGCTACAAATTTATTATAAATTACACCGTGATCAACAATGGAACGTTTAAACCCCTCAACTATTATGGTCGATTCCATACCGGTAGATGATCCCGAATAATTCTTGAAACAACGGTGTTCCGAGGGCTGACTGTCGTCCTTTGCGGCTCGTGCACAAACTACGCAGTATTTATTTTTAACTCCAAAAAACAATACTTTATTAGTTTTAATGCCAATTATCGCAGCTGCGCCGGACAAGGCGGCAAAATTCTTACCATAAGATCTCTTGCTCCAACAACCGTCAACAGCAACAGATATTAATGGTGTACCATTTTTATCAACACTACCTATAGACACTGCGTACTCCGCTTCTTCCTTGACAGCTTCTGCCATGGAATGTGCTGCTGTCTTTTCCCACCAATCGCAAACCGTATTATTAATTTCATTGTATAATGAAGGTGACATGATTGGTAGGGCTACTGCGGCAGTTAATGTTTTTAACTGATAGTAGCTCCCACCAGATGATATGATACCAGATACAATTTGATGATTCACTTCCATTCTATCTTCTTTCTTTTCAATCAAACACACAGTAAATTTCATACTACACATACTACATTTCATGATGAGTTTTGAGTCCAGACCAACTTTTACTTCACCTATTATACTGAGGTAACTTAACTTACAATCCATTGGACCGTGGTCCCCTATGGCCTGAAGAGCTTTTAAAAAAAAAAGAAACGTCTACAACTCTACGCCCAACTTCCATTTCATCCACCTTTCCTTCTTGGTCGTTTTCAATAACTAGTTCCTGTAAAGAAAGATAATGGCTTGATTTTTTTTATAAAAAATAATTAAAAATTTAAAAAAATGCAAAAGAATTAATACAATATTAGGTTCCTGATGAATAGAAATTATAATTTCTTTACGCATTAGGTATTGTTTTTTTATGACGTCACCTATTTGAAAATAAATTTTCTTTTGAGAAAGTAATTGAGAAGTATTTCGGTACTAAGGTGTTTGTCTCTCGATGAAAATAATAAATATTGCAAGAAAAATCTATAGGTAGGTATTGAGATTTTGTCTTCGCCCATCACTAACTAAGTAGTTTGTTTATTTATGTAACAAGTCTACAAGAATTACATATAACAACTTACCTCTATACAGCGCGTAGCATTGTTGCTCAGAGTCTCGGCCCCAAGGTTTTCTTTATTTTCAATACTGGAAATATTATTCATCAATATTATCCACTTTTTATTTATTTTGTACAACCCTAAGCCAGACGCTAGGCGCCTCGCGTCTGTTTGGCGGTATAGGTATGTCGACAAAGTTGCACTGTCGCCTACCTACTTCCACAATTTGATATTTAGACAATACTAGCCGACCCGGCAAACTCCGTATCGCCTTTTTTTTTTTAAAAAATCCTATTATTTTGATATTACATACAGATACTTCAATTTTATTTATCAGTATAGATATAGATAATACAAACCAATATTTACATGTTATTGTAGGTATATGTCTGAATCGGGCGATCTAAATCATATGACATATTGTATTAGCTTTGTAATGTACCCTGTTCAAATGCGATAATAAATAAGTAGGGAGGAACTTACATTTTATTCCGAGATCTTTTGGCTTTCATATTTTTATAATGCGTACAAAACTTTCTTTTCCCTGGCATGACACTCAAATTCAATCAGTCCTGCCAAAAAAATAGCCTATGTTACTCAGTGATAATGTAGCTTTCGAATGATAAAAGAATTATCGGTCCAGTACTTTTTGAGTTTATTCGTTTCATACAAAAATCCAAATCTTTCCTCTTTATAATACCTATTAGTGTAGATATTGTATTTTTTACGATTTATATCTAGTTCCATCATGGTTTTCTTTCAGACATTCATTATATCGATACTTTCTACTAACTGAAAATAAATTAATTATAAAAATGTTATACTTACAGTTTTTTACAAAAAACACAAATTCACAATACGTAATTCTGCTGTCTGCAGCCGACAAGCGTAGTGTCGCGTTCACTTACAGAAAGGAACTGCCGTTAGTGACCACCGAGATTGCACGAATGAAACGAACGCTTTATCCCATACATTTGTGTATAGATTTTAGGGCTTTAAAAGAGGAAGTCTTTGTTTGTAAAGGTATAAAAAGAAGTATACAGCTATACTTTTGGTTTCTTCAGTGTTCAAAAAGTGTTTCTTTTTATCAATTTGTGTTGATTTATGGGCTTAAATCTTTAAAATACGAAGTCATGTTTTTGCATTTTTACTCAATTTTGTGCGTTTGTTGACGTTTATTATATAACAACCATTAGGTTTAAGAGTTTAATATAAGCATGAACATACTTATTGGTCTTTGATTGTAATATATACAAATTATCATTGATATCAATCATATGTAAATAGGTTAAATATGAAAAATCGTAACACTCTTTTCGGTGATTTTCACGATCTACATCCTTAACTAGTTATAGGGTCACCACATATCTGTAGCCACTAAAATTCCAAGCAGCAATTAGTTCTAATTACAGTGCGATGTCGAGTCGTAAAACAATTATTTGCCCAACCAAATAACCAATAGATGTGGTACTTTTAATGATTGAATATTCACCATTTTATTGAATACAGCTAGTATTCAATTGTTAACAGCGTGGATTGGTTACAAATCAAATGCGAACAAAAAAATAAATATAAAACTCCTAAGTTCTATATACAGTTATTAACTAATTATTTGTTTTAAAATGACCCCCCACCTTGCACTAAGGAAAATAATAATAATAAATAATTAATTCTTGTATTGAAAGGGACTTTACAAACATGCAATTAAAGCAGACAAAGTACACCCAGACTCAGAACAACACTTTGCACAAAGTATTGTCCTGCGTAGGAATCGAAACCACGTGCAGTCTGTGCAATCAAATTACTCCAAAGCAGATAAAATCCTTTAGTAACGATAACTTGTTGAACGTGAAATACCTTAATTCACCCGTCACCATAAAGGCTGAAGTATTTCAAACGGCAGGCAAATAAAAATCAAATACAAATACAACATAAATTCACAAAATAGTTTTATTTCTTACTAGCTTCCAGCAGCATTCCTTATTTTTATTTTACCCCTTAAAGGTAATTTTTTTACAAAAGTTTAATGTCAAATTTATTTATATCTAATCAATAGCCTAAAAATGAGTTTCAAGCTTCTGGCTTTAAAAATGACTATACTTCCTTACAACTTTTTATCCCCCTTTACAACCCTTTTTAACATTAAAAAGTAGCCTATGTCCTTTATCAGGCTCTAGACTATCTGTGTACCAAATTTCATTTACATTGGTTCAGTAGTGTTGGCGTGAAAGAGCGACAGACAGACAGAGTTACTTTCGCATTTATAATATTAGTAAGGATTATATATTTAGTATTTAGTCATCATTCTCCTACTCTTATCCCAATTATTTAGGTTCGATACAATATGTACTCTTCTTTCATAGTACATATTGTAAAAGTTATTGGCAATAGTTTTATGACCGGCCGCCTGCGAGACGTCAACCCTCCATTTTTTTTCCCCTTGCGGTGGACTATGGGTATGGTCGCGCCCCGCCACATCGGTCCGGGGCGACGGAAGAGCCGGCGCGCAAGCCCATAGACCCTCCCTGCAAGGACTCCTCTCTTCGCCGTGCGAGCGGGCCACCGGTACCCGATCTTTGTCTTCGGTGGCCAGACGTCAACCCTCCTTGGGAATTAAATTGTTGACCAAACGGCATTAGATGGAGTTGGCCCAGGTCGTTACAAAGCTCTTAGTCGTCTCTTACGATATCCACGAGCAAAGTAATGGTTGGTAGTATTCGTAGCCGCTACCACACAGCTATTTAGTATTAGCAGTATTACAAATACGATAGATAATAATTAGATAAGCATCTAGTAGTTATATTCTTCTATTGCTCTTGATGAAAAACGATCAAGCAGCTCACCTGATAGTAAGTGTTACTGCGGCCTATGGACCTTTACAATACCAAGAGTACAGCTAGGCCGCTGCCTACCAATAAATATCCCAAACCCACCCAGAAAGTTAACATCCATATTGTCTGAAATAAAAATACTTTTACGCATTCTATCGCGTTTTTATTTGATTTTTTAATTTCCCGACGTTTCGAACACTTTAGTCTTCCCGTGACCATGATCAGTCACAATGCGATAGAATCCGTAAAAGTAGTTTTATTTCAATTGTGTGTGTATTGTCTTATAAAATTCAACGCAAACATCGTAACCTGAGTGCATTATTATATGACTACTCGTAGATTGAAACAGTAAAGAAAGTTGTAAAATGTAAACGATTTCATTTCTAATCCTTATTTATTTAAATGGCAAAGGACAAATTTATGGAAGTCACTCCGTGTGAAAGTGATGTGCGTACGAAACTAAAACTGGAAAGTCGACTTGAAATAGGCATAAAAAAGACTAGGTGAATCGTGATAAAAATATATATCGAAATACAAATCGTTTCCTTACAACTCATGCTCGTATTTTTCGAAGCAAATTTTTATATTATTTACTACTGCAAAGCAGTTGTTATTCGTCATCATCATCATCATCACAGCCCATACATGTCCCACTGCTGGGCTCGGGCCTCCTCCGTTATTGACAACGACGAAGACTTGTTATTGCTATACCTACTCTATTCGACACCATGTTTATCAAAAAAGGTTAAAGGTTGTCAACTGTCTCGTATAGGAGTAGAGCTTTGACCATAAATTAGTAGATAAAAAAAAGATAGTAAGTAATCTTGTTTAAATTTGTTTTGAAGGGAACGTGAAAGTCTTATTTGATGGTTTTATATTATCTAATTTTCGATGACATTTTGTGAAATGTAATGCAAAGTGCTAAAGTGTAGTGTTTATAAAGTAATAGCGCTTTAGATATGTTTTCGTGTTGTAGGTTTGTAAAGTTCTTAGAAGAAACCTTTAGTACTGTAGCCATCATATTACCTTTATTGTGGTAGAACCACGCTGTTGAGTTTTCTGTCTGCAGCCGCGGGCCGGTCCGTCCGGGGTAGTACCACACTCTCGCAGAAGATCGACGTCTGAGTAATGGCATGGCAATATGCTGTTGCGCTTCGTTCGGTGAGCGAGAGAGCCGGAAGCCCAACTGGGTGGGTTTGGGGATTGTAATGGTAGGCAGCGGCCTAGCTATACCCTTGGTATAGCAAAGGTCCATGGGCAGCAGTGACACTTACCATCAGGTGCGCTGCTTGCTCGTCTGCCACCATAAGCAATAAAAAAAAAATCTCGGGTCATGGTTAAATCTTTAATATTTTTTTCAATACACTGTAGATAGGAAGGGATTTATGACCATTGTTTTCATACTGAGACACCTCACGCATAATTAGGGCACATAGAAATAGAATACAAATTCAAGGACATTTCAGTAACAGAAGTTATAAATAATTGTCAACTAATTTACTTCTCATATTCTCGTGTGATGTTACCGTTTAAATATATTACTTTAATGATTCACGTTTTAGTAAGAAGAATAGATACATCTTCAACAATCTTAATTAATGTACCAGGCCGCTTATGCCTTGAAAAAAATATGTTTAATATTTAGCTGTATAATTTTAGCATTTTCTTCTCCTAATCTCTATGTAATTAGTACATTGTGTTTTTTAATTTTTCATGTGAATGATTACTATAATAGTTTGTAAAGACTATTTATTTATTTATTTATTGCATCAAAGAAACATACAGTATTATAATTAATTTAAAATAAGAAAAAAAAATTAAAATAATTAACACTGTCACCAATGAAGTTTCTAATATTAATAAAGAGATTAGTAAATTAAAAGTCTATTAGATGTTATATAAAATAAAAGGAAAAGTAAAGAAGTAGATAAAGAAATACATGAAATTACAAGTTATGACGCGGAAAGTTGAGATCTAAAAGTACTAAGAGTATTATACTCAAAGGAGTTCGCCATAAACTGCCATTTACTAATATTCGCAGTTATGCGCATAGATAATGTAGGTACTAATATACTATGTTATGCGAAGGAGGTCTATAAAGCTGGCAAATGGGGAAAATCAAAACGATAAACATGAGAATTTGTAATTTACTTATTTATTGCTAACTTGTCACCAAATTAAAGATCAAACCGATCTCCAAAAATCATAATCACTGTTAACTAAAAGAAGAATATGTATTCTTATTCCGTCTTTACGCCAGAAACAAATAGTAATAATTTGAATACTGATTCATTCTTTCATAACTAATTGTTTTAGACGATGAGTTTTAAAAGGGAGTGGGACTCATCCTGTCCTCGTGTGTGGGATACCTGGGACGGAGAAGATGGTGCCAAATGGGTAATCCGTGATCTTCCACCAAAAGATGATGAATTGGCACTCAAGATCCTATTAGATCATCTCTCTACAGATGAGGAGCTCTGCAAACATACTAGTAAGTATTTTCGAATTAGAAATATCTATTCAAAAAATATTTTTTCTCAAATATGCTTGAGAATTTGAGCATTATTTTGACAACCTTCTTCGAGATAAATCGAAATTGCTGTACTGACCAAATACTTGCGAGCAGCGGCCGGCAAAAATGTATGAAAATCCATATCTGTCGTGTTTTAGCGGCAAAAATAAATATATATAGGGAAATTCATGTGTCGTGTATTCAGGGGCGGCTTTACCTATAGTGCAGAGGGTGCGGTGCACCCGGGCGCCGGGTGTTAGGGGGCGCCGAGAGCCGCTCGGAACACATGGAGCCTCCACTGTAACGCTCCGCACGGAGCGGTCGCACCGTACGCAGTGCCTAACCATCTAACAACGTAGTAGGTGCGTTATTTGAAAGGTTTGGGTAGGTTTCTTTGTCGCATCTGCGCTTGATGCTGCCCTAGCCGAGGCATAGGATGATCGAACCGGGGATTAATCCGGTTACCCGAAGTGAGTCCACTACGCGAGGACGACGCCCCGACAGCGAAAGCTGTCCGACTCGAGAGGAACCCGTAAGGGTAAACCGCCGGATGGGCCACCGAAGACAAAGACCGGGTACCGGTGGCCCGCTCGCACGGCGAAGAGAGGCCCATTTGGCTGGGCGTGACCAAGGCAAAAAAAAAAAGGTTGTTTTCCCGCCATGCTCGCTGTAACTTCATAATCCGATTGCGTTTACCTGGTTTCGTGTCAAAACAACGAGACTAAGCATGCGACAACGCAATCCAGCGAGGTTCGGAGTTTAGTCGAACGTGTTGTAACTATCAACTTATTCCATTTTGTTCACGCGTTTTGATACAAGAGGGCGCTAGGTTATTGATTGCACCCGGGCGCTACATGTGCTAAAGCCGCCTCTGCGTGTATTTTAAAGATGGAACGATTTGTTACTACAAACATGGTAACTAAATACATATTACATTGCATACATACATAAATTAAAACTATTCAATATTCCTTTATTGAATAAAACCTTGTTTGGAATAAACCTTGGCGAAAATAAACGGAATGCATTTCCTCAAGTTGAAGACCAAGTGTTTTTAAATATTTCATATTTATTTTTATTAAAACTAACAACCATAAAATCTATTAACATAATTGTAATCAAAATTAAGTGTAATTGTTATAATTACCTATTGTTTACAAGAATGCATTTAGATATTTACATAAGTAATTATAAAATTTAAAAAAAAACATTACAAATGTACAATTACTTTCATTACTATCAAAGAGTAAAGTTATTAAATTGAAAAAGAGTGGCAACTCAATGATAAAATATGCATGTATGGAAAGTGCTGCCACCCAGAGTTTAGGCGGTGAACTAAAGTTGAAGTAATATATATACATATCTACATGTGTATGTGTAATTACATAGAATTTTCTTTTACTATGAAAGCTACCCTGAAATATAAAAAAAAAACATATCAGCTGATAATTAAACAATAATAATATCAGCCTATCATTGAAACTTGAGATAATTTTCAGAAAAATATCAATAACCGAAAATAGATCGATGACAATAAGTACCTACGCTAGAAACAAAAAATAACAATTCTCAGTTGTCAAACGTTTGACAGGCAGGACAAAATGGCAGCAGTTAAGTTTGTACAACCAATCTGTAGGCGGCGCGACGGTCAGTAAAAATAAGTAATGTTTTAAGTGTGCCCCCCCAGATTACTATGCAGTAATGTATTACAATATAAACAATTAAATTAATATCCATTAAAACGTATGACTTATAAAGTATTAGATTTTTTATAAAAACAATTGACGATAGATAATGAAATGAATAAAAACAAATTGCCTATAGATAATGAAATAAATGAAAACAATTAACGATAGATAATGAAATGAATAAAAACAAATTGCCGATAGATAATGAAATGAATAAAAAAAGTTGACGATAGATAATGAAATGAATAAAATAATTGACAATAGATAATGAAATGAATAAAAACAATTGACGATAGATAATGGGTTATAACGACTCCTATGAGAAAGTGAACTATGAAATGTTGAAATGATCGCAATCGAGTAGGTATTAATAAAAAGCATAAGTTGGTAGTGTTTAACAAATGTTAATTAAATATGACGGAGCATCTATTAATTACATAAATAGATAAGGGGGAAGAGTGTCAAGCCAAATCTCACGTGCGGAAGAGAAGAGTTTTGAACAAATATCACGTCATTTTTTACAGGCCAAAAATAGTGTAAGAACATGAGAAAATCAGAAAAAAAAATTATCACTGGGCTGAATTAGGATTAATGTTTCCTATTAATATTAGTAGTTGCCATTGAAATATTATTTAATGCTATATGATTTTTTTTTTACAATCTAAACAACCTCAAATACTAATATTTACTTATTTTAATAAAAATAATAAAATAAGTGGGGTTTCCTTTAATTAAATCCAATGTAAAAACGCTAAATCTTTAAAACAATGTATTTGTATTCAAATTACAAATTTTGATAGATTTCACTTGAGGTTAGGGGTCGAGGCAAAGGTTGAGGGCCTTCTCTTGACATCTTGCCGTGGGGGGCTCAAAAAATCTTCAAAAAAGTTTCACGTAATTAATGGCTGCCTCCTAAGCATTATATATTTAGTTAAAGAGGCTCATTTTGTAGACTTCGTAAAAAAGCCAACGAAAGAAAATCTATCATACAATTACAATCTGAATAATACCAATTAAATAAAAAATATAAGTATTTACTAAATCTTGTTTGATAGGACTCGCCTACGATGAGGCCAGCATGGAAAGTATGGCAGCTTTCTGGCGATATTACCTCGCTCAGAGAATGAGTCTAGCGTGCTATCAGGAAACGAATGGCAGCAGTAAGCTTGTGGCATTGAACGTCTGCCTTGTTCAATGTAAAGATGAGGAAAGTCATGATGTGGTGAGTTTTAAATACATCTCATCATGAATAATCCTACTATTTATCTATAACCTTCGCTCGATAATGGAACAGGAAAAGTACCTATTCCACGCTGCCCAAACGAGTGGAATGGGTTTAATTTGTTTTTAATAATATTTATTCTATTATTTAGTAATATTTATACTATTAAAATAATAAGATATCTATCTTAAAAATATTAATCTAAATAAAATCGTGTAAGTACGTTTTTTCCTAATCTTTTAATAATAATATTCCATTTATTCATGTTGAATAGATTATCCATAATAACATTCCGTCGTTGCGCCTGCCAAATTCCATATGTGCATTTTTTTATTTTTCGTTATTTTGCACTAAACAAATCTCCATTTTATTCTTTATGTGTTGGTAAAATCCATTTCGTAATATTTGAACTAGAAACAATTTTATCAAATTCCATATGTGTTTTGTCCACTAGCAAAAAATCGTATGTACAGAAATACACATAAAGGATTTGTGTTCCATTGTCATTCGCGCGCGAAACATGTAAGCGAAATGTATGATCTTATCTAAGACTTCTTTGGGTTCGTATAAAACTAGGTGTCACCAAGGTATTCATGGTTGTAGCATATGCTCCTGTAGGATCCTCGGTGGCATCAGACTGTAGATGTTTTGAGATAATGTTAGGGAAGTTCTGGATATGGCAGAAACCAGTGAACGCGTGATTGTATGCGGAGATTGAACGGATGGGTGGGGCCCAAGCGTCCCGACTGTGAGGACGTACTTGGTCCATTTGGTGATAAGAGAGTGAACGACGCAGGTAGGCTCATTGCGGATGTATGCATGGAGAGAAACCTTATCGTGTCAAACACATTTTTCCAACATAAGGACATTCATATGTATACATGGAGAAGGAACTAACAGAAAAGTATAATAGTTTTAATTTTGGTAGACAGCTGCCTCCGAAGCAAAATATCGGACGCAAGAGCCTACAGGGGCCCCACAGTCGATACGGACCACTGTCTCGTTATTGCGAGATTTAGTGGTCTGTTCAGAAAGTGGAGGCACTGGCGTGAGCGTGTCCGCTTCGGAGGGCTTGAAAGAATAAAGATTGAAAGTTTGCAAGAAGAGTGTGTAAGAGAAAAGTATGCAGAGCGTGTCCGAGAACGGCTGACGATGGCAAGCCAGCCGCAATCGGACATAGAAGAATGATAAGGAATATTGGAAGAGAGTATGGTAGATTTTCCGTGTGGTGACGGAGTAAGAATACTATTCACCACCCCATATCTTGCCCGTGGGTGATCGTACAAGACGACTAAGGGATATAAAGCACGTATGACGTCTGTGCGAGAGAGGGAAAACTCGAAACAAAACCCTATAACAACACGTCTGACCAGCGCGGTATAGTAGGTTAATTTCCCTTCCATTACGGAGGAGGCCCAAGCCCAACAGTGAGACATTTATGGGCTGTGATGATGATGGTAGATACAACGAAAGAAGTATGTGGAAGCTCAAAGAAGCATAGAAAAACAACCGGTGATGCATGGTGGGATGCGAAAGTGGCAGTTTCTGTAGAGCAAAAGAAGAGAGCGTGGCTGGACTATGTCACTTCTTTGAATCTGAATGACAGTATGACTGAACAGAAGAGAGAAATTTATCGGCAATGTAAGGATGACATCAAGGCCTTAGTGAAAGAGAAACGTGATAGAGCAAATATGAGTGCAGAAGATAGGCTGACGAAAAACTTCGAGAGTAACACCAAACTCTTTAGGAGGGAGGTGAAAAAGTCTCGGGGTGGTTGGTCAGCCTCCAGAATGAATAAAATAAGGTCTAAAAGTGGAGACATTCTTACCCAAACACAAGACGTGTTAAGCCGATGGAGTGAATATTTTGGCGATATGTATGCGGATGCTACGGTTGACGCCAGTGTCGCATGTGGTTTAGTAGAACAACATTCAGCACCAGTATCCTCCGATGGCATCAGTATGGATGAAGTTGAATGGGCGATAAGAAGTTTGAAAAATGGTAAGGCAGCGGGCATTAATATGGTGTCTGTCGAGATGATCAAGCTTGGCGGCTCCTGTGTCTGGGAGGCGTTCCTGTTGCTCCTCAATTTATGTTGGAGCTTGGGAATGGTTCCGAGGGACTGGAATAGCGCAGTCATCGTGCCTTTATTTAAAAACAAGGGTTCACGTTATGGCTGCGCAAATTACAGAGCTATAAGCTTGACCAGTTTGGCAGCAAAATTGTACGGTAAAATTATTGAAAGGAGAATGAGGATGGGGTCCGATAGTTTACTATGTGAGGCACAAGGAAGTTTCAGGAGTGGAAGGGGATGTATGGATCAAGTGTTCTCTCTGGGCAACATTGTGGAGAAGCATCTGGCTCTAGGTCAGAGGGTTTTCTGCAGTTTTGTGGATCTGGAGAGAGCATTTGACAAGGTTGTGCGAAAGGAACTTTGGGATATTTTACCGGTATTAACGGCATACTGTGCAGTCCAGTTACATGAGATATAGAGCTTGTGTGCGGCTGGACGATGGAATGTCGCCTTGGTTTGACGTCAATATCGGCGTTAAGCAGGGGTGTGTTCTATCAGCCAGGCTGTTTATCGTATATCTGGATAAATATCTCCAACGGTTGGGCGACTCAGTGGTCAGTGCTCTCTCTATGCAGATGATGCAGTCCTGCTGGCGCAGTCAGCGACTGCCACTCAGACCCTAGTCGACACAATGACAGAAGATTGTAATAAAAGGGGTCTACGTGTGAATGTGAGCAAAACCAAAATAATGGTCTTCGAAAAAGATAAAGCCAGAACAGATGTAAGAGTTACAATAGGTAATGATCTACTAAAGCAAGTGGCTGAATTTGTATATCTTGGATGTGGATTTAGCCGAGATGGAAGGTACACCACTGATAGAGAGCGAAGAGTGAATGCGGGAAATAGAGTACAGGAGCGTTGCGACAACTTCTCGGTAGCCACCACCTCAGCCAGAAGGCACGTGTAGCAATACATAACGCAGTGCTTGTCCCAACATTACTATATGGAAGCGAGAGTTGGATATGCAGAATAGAGCATGAAAGTAAAATTAATGCGGTTGAAATGCGATCTCTACGGAAAATCTGTGGAGTTAGGCTGACCGATCACATTCGTAACGACGACATAAGAGCGTGAGTAGGTATGGAAGAGAGGATTGGTATAAAGATGTGATAGGGAATGCTCCGATGGTTCGGACATGTGGAAAGAATGCCGAATGAACGTCTGGTGAAGATATACAATACGAAAGTGGAAGGATGTAGGTACCGGGGGAGACCGAGACTAATCTATCTAGATCAGATTGGTCACGTACTAAAGGAAGGTGGAGTCAAGAGTCTCCGAAACCGGCGAGCGTGTATGAAGAGAATTATGAATGTTGAGGAAGCGAGTGAAGTATGCAAGAATAGAGTTCCCTGGCACTCTGTCCTTTCTGCCTTCCCTGCAAGGGATATGGCGTGATGATATGTATGTATGTATGTATATTAGTTAAAAGGTTAAGGTTGATTAATGTTACTTTGTATGACAAACACAGCTATACTAGGTATCTATAAGTACCTACAGATCAACAAATCATAGATCTTATTATCTTTTTATTGAATTCATTGTTAAGGGTGACTGATTATATACCTATGACATATTATTTTATTATATTTTGTAATTTAAGAAAACCTAAAGTTCACATAAAGTAGTCTTAAGATTTTAAAAGTGTAACTTTGCCAAATCCCTCATGTGTAATAATGCACTTACTTCATTATTTATAAAGGTCCCAAACCAGTTATGTGCAATTATTGGTCAAAAAAAAATCTAGCTCGTTAAATAAGTGATGTTTGCTATACATTTTGTAATCCTAATATGTCTTTAATAAATGTTAGTAATACTGCATTCAAAGTTTTCGAATATATCTGTCCCTTTATTTAATAACATGTTTTTTGTTGTTTCCCAAAACCTTATGAAAATCACATAAGGGATCTGTCAGGCGCAACGACGATTCTTATAATAATTGGGCGTTGACAATCAAATTACTACATCTAGAAATTGTGGCAGAACATGAAAGTAGCTACATGTAAACCACTATTATATAAAATATTATCAAAATTATTCAATAAAACACTTAAGTATTAAATAGAAATTAGGAGCACCACAAGATAATTTCATATTCCCGCCAAAACTCAATTTCCTGTTTCTTAAAGTGATGTTGCCTGTTTAATTTTTCCACTACATATATCAGCCATATGCGGCTAACATTATCCCACAAAAAATACTTTCACCTACAGCTTTTTTTTCAATACACAAGTTTCTCAATACGTATTTCAGGTCTATGGCAAAGCCTGGAAGAATGTCTACGGTGCGCTAGTAGTATGTGACCAAAAGACAGACGTTTTCAAGTTATTGGATATAGATAAAGTTCTATATGCGTATGGCTTAGTAGTGCATCGAGATTACCGAGGAAAGAGACTTGGATCCAGAATACTTGCCGCCAGGTAAAATTTTATCTAACTAATATTTGTATTTGATATATATTTGTATTTGATATTAAACTTTTTATTGCTGATTGGTGGGCTGGTTTGAAACGCTGATCCACATCCTTTTTATGTAGCTATAAGTTTGCGAGAATAAGAACTAAAGTAGCTGAAAAATAACTTAAGTGATTGAACTAAATTGCGTGTTGGTCACACTTTTTTATTTTTTATGGTGTTCAAAGCAAGCAGCACACCTAATAGTAAGTGTTACTGGCGCTCATGAACCTTTGAAATGCCAGGGGTATAGTTAGGCCGTTATCTACCGACCAAAACTCCCCAGAAAGTTGGACTTCCAGCACCCTCACTCACCGAAAGAAGCCCAACAACACATTGTAGAGATGAGTAGTTCCGGAGCGTAATAGTTCCGAGAACTATGTCTTTTGCTGGAACGATCTAGTTCCAATCCAACCACACGGCTGAGATAGTTCCATGTCCGAGTCGTTCCGACGACCGAGTCGTTCCGACGACCTAATCGTTCCGACGACCGAGTAATAGTGTGCGTCATGCATGCTTATAAATATTCTTCTATATATCGTCGTCGTCTATATATATCTTGGTTGTCAGTCCTAACCCTGTCATGTCAAGTATGAGGGTAAATCAACTGATATTCCAACAATTACTGACAAATAAACGGAACCTAAAAATAACTTGTATTTCGTAGTTTATAGCTCCTTCAAAATACTAAATTTGAAGGAGTTATAAACTAAGAAATATGGATCTTGAATGGCTGGAGCCGATTAAAATTATGTCCGCACATGTTACGTTGGATTGGATTGCATAATCATGTCATTAGAACCGATAGGATAGGACTCATGTACTATCGGTCAGCGGAACTAGATAGGTCCGCGAACATGTTTCCTGGATATAGTTCCGACAGAAAAAGGAATCGTTCCATGTCCGATCCGCTCCAGGACATGATTTGCACATGACTAACACATTGCCATTGGTCAGATATCGATTTTCTGCGAGTGTTGTATTACGAGTGTTTTTTTTTAATGTTGCTTATCCCACCATTATATTTTCTGCAAGGCAGAATCCGAAAAGATTTATATGAATGACACTGAAATTTGGCAGGCAAAAAAACTTCGAAAAACTTAAATTGTGTCGCAACAAATTTACCTAATTGGAATAATAAAAAGGAGTTAGAGATTAAAAGAGTTGGAAAGATTCCACTTTTATGCAACTAACTTGTTTATTGCAGGCTTTAATCTGATAATATTTAGCTCTTAAAATTAATTTATTTTAGCCTTATAACGACCTGGTTCAACTCCATCTGATGCCGTTTAGTCAACAATTAGGTACATTCCCAAGGAGGGTTGACGTCTGGCAGGCGGCCGGTCATAAAACTATTGCCAATAACTTTTACAATATATAACATACTATGTAAGAAGAGTAGGTATATATTGTATCGACCCCAAGTAATTAGGATAAAAGTAGGAGAATGATGATTTGGCTATTAAAGTTCGCTGCTACTGTAGTAATTCTCTTGCTGTTCCATTAATACAAATCCAAATGCTCTGTTTCAGAGAACCTCTGGCTCTTCACAATGGCGTGACGGCCACAAGTACAGTATTCACAGGACCTGCTTCCCAAATAAGCGCTGAACGTGTTGGCTTTGAAACCATCGCTACAGTTACTTGGAAGGAATTAGCCGAAGCCGGATTAGAGTTTCCAAGAGACGAAACAAGATGTATAAAATTAATGGCAAAGAAGTATGTTTAATATTTATTTATTAGGAATATGTGAAAATGTTATTATTAAAATTAATAAAAGCTTATTTGTGAAATGCAAGCTCATTACCACACGCGGGAATTAAACTCATATTTATTGGAAATCATTCACTAATTAATACTTTTAATAGATGGCATAGTATAATATCTCCTGTAAAGACAAATATTTTATCCATAAATTTATTACT
Organism: Lymantria monacha; assembly: GCA_905163515.2. Lineage (NCBI taxonomy): Eukaryota > Metazoa > Arthropoda > Insecta > Lepidoptera > Erebidae > Lymantria > Lymantria monacha. Next base: position 5,150,909 of record LR991082.1, read on the forward strand.
ACAAACACCTGCCACACTAGCTTAATTAATAAAGAAGTTGAAACTTCGAATTCCAAGAGACGTGGGTTAAAATTTTATATATGATAATAATGTTTTGTTCGTAAATTACTTTTTATAAGAAGCCTTACATATCAAATTATGAGCAAAAACTAATCAATAATTTAAAACTTTAATTGCTAATGTATAGATATATTATTATGTTATTAATAAAATTAAAATTAAAAATAAATCTTGTGTTTTTTATGACAATATAAATAGCATTCAACTGCAACCGGATTCAGAGGAAAGAAAGGTCATCCAAATATGGCTGTTTTACTAGTTATCAAATTCATGAACCTTTTGACTTGAAGGTGCTCTTATTTGCATATCACGTCCCATAGTCGTCCTTTACGACACCCATAGGTAAGAGAATGAGGTGGTGATCTATATTCTTACTCGATCACCTCAGTAGAATATTTATTATCAATCATCATTCACCTACATTACCTCAATAAAGTCGTCCCAATATTTACCCCGCTTCCACAGTTATCGGCAATAATTTTATGACCGGCCGCCTCCCTGACGTCAACCCTCCTTGGGAATGTAATTGTTGACCAGACGGCGTCAAGTGGCGTTGGCACATGTCGACATAAAGCTCTTAACCGTCTTTTACATCCAAGACCAAAGAAAAAGTTGGTAGTATTCTTAGCCGTTACCACACAGAAAGTAGAATATTATTATCAATTATATAAAAATCATATATAACGAGTAAAATGGATCCGCATCGTGTTTTCTGTAGTCTCTGCCTAACAATTTTCATAATTTTGGCCAAATAGTTTCAGAGTTTAGCGATGTCATATATACAAACATCCTCTTTTAAGGTTCATTTCTGTGCATGCCGTTTAAACGCTAACGACTGTCGCGCACGGCTCATGCGACAATAGCCGATATATGAAAATGTATGGCGCAGCTTACGTCATTCGTCGCTTCCGACTGTCGCGGACCTCGGAAACAGGGTCATACATTTTCATAATTTTGACTATCATCGCATCGCGTTTAAACGCGATGCAAGGAAACTAACCTTTATAGACATAGATAGATAAAATTATAAAGAAAACAACATTAAATAATATAACATTTTAATAAATTGTCTTAGAGTAGTTTACTAAAACTAAAAACAATATAATCTATATTTTATTTTGTTGTTAACAAATAAGATTATAAGCCCTAATATTGACAAAAACAATATTAGCTACAATTTTGACAATACTGATTAACGCTAAATTTAATATAAAATTAGCGCCAAATTTTATAATATAGTTAACCTTAAATAAGAAATTCGATCTTTTCAGAATAAGAATAGAATTCACCATCTAATATTCTGTAGATATCGTAAAAAAAATAAAAGTAACCAGAAAACATCCAGTACAAAATTGCTTTTTTCATATTAGGACTACTCCAGACCGATCTAGAGTAGACCGTAGGGCATATGGTTGGACCGAGAATTAGCCCGTTAGCCGCAGAGACCAACTGCGTGATGGCGACGCCCTGACTACACTATGGTTTGTTGCTGGAGCGTCGACGAGGACAGCACCTGAACTCGCCGGATTGACCAGAGATCAAAGAATTAGTACCAGTGATCAGTCTTATGGCGATGGGAAATAATACAGGTTACAAATAAGGTGGGGTTCAGATCATAGTCTGTCACAAAAAAAAAGCATATTTTATTTAATTAATAATACCGTTACATAGCTTAAAGCAATTTCATAGGTTGTCAGATATATACGAAGTCAATTGCTTACACGATAAGAGAGGTGCACGGTATTTTCAAGCAGTGGCAGGGCCACACTTGAAAGTATTCTATCTACAACAATGAGTTAAGTCCATTCAGATAGCACCACACTCTCGTAGAAAATCGATGTCAGAGCAGCAATATACTATTGCGCTTCGTTCGGTGAGCGAGAGAGCCCGATACTCAACTTTCTTGGTGGGTTTGGGTAGCCGTTGCCTAAACCGCCCAGTTATATCGTTGATATAGTGAAGAGCCAAGAGCCGCAGTAACATCATCAAGTGTGCTGCTAGCTCGTTTAGCACCATAAGAAATAAAAAATAAATATATAAATATGGCTTGAAAATTTATTCAAGATAATTTTAATTACCCATTCCAACATTTCGTATGAATTGTCACAATTAAGTACACACAAGTTACGAGGAAATGTTCGGTTGGATGGCCTCTAAATCTGACTAACGGCAAACACAAGAAGGGTAGTGGTACAAAGAAATAGGGGTAGAGATGTTGAAAATATTAAGTTTCGGATTTGAAAATGGATACGGATATCAGAATATTATTTTACTGGTTTCGGATACGAGCGGTTCTCCGAAAGTTTAAGATATTTAAAAGGTCAATGTGATGTGTTTTATTTTAGCATTATTCTCCGTTAGAGAGGCTTACGTTTAGGCCTTCAGTTTAGTGGTAAGAAAAGCTTACGTAACGTGTCTCATTCAGATATCGAACTTAGCCGAAATCATTTAAATCTTTTTTATTACAGTTTTATATATATTTTCATTTCCGATATCCAATAATTTTGATTACAATTACAGAGCTTCACAGCATTTCTAACTTGGACTACAGATATGACCTAGTGTTTCTAGTGGCGACCTCCCATATCCGTGTTCGATTCTCACACATTTTTTTTTCGGGGGACTATGGATACGTCTCGCCCCGCCAAATCGGTCCGGGGTGACGGAAGTGACGGCGCGTGACTCCATAGACCCACAATGCAAACTCCTATCTTCACCGTGCGAGCGGGCCACCGGTACCCGATCTTTGTCTTCGGTGGCCCGTGTTCGATTCTCACATAGAAAAATCCTTTTTAAATCCACAAATCAATTACTCTTTGTAATATAATTTTTTCGTATGGTGAGTTTGTAATTATAAGGCTTTTACCTGCGACACCTAGATTCTAGGCATAACCAAACGCAAAATATATAACGATTTATAAAACCATATCATAACTCTTTCTTTGCAATACAAAACGTTGGCTAAAGGTCAGATTAAGAGTACACGTAAACGTAGAGCATGCATGAAAACTGTGATTGGTGTGAGTGAAGCGATGAGGGCATATCAGGTTCGTGGTTTGTGGCAATCCGTAGTCTCTGCCTACCCCTCTGGAAAACAGGCGTGAGGCTATGTATGTATGTACGTACTTTGTACCCATGGCTAAACGGTATAGGGGTCATCATTTAAAGATAGCCATCTCAAAAGGTTTAAATCCGCCACTATTACCAAATAATCTAATAATTCCTAGTTTCTGAACATTGTACACGTGACAATGAAATCTCAATAATCAATTTAATACTTAATTTCGTGATAGTTAAGGTCGGTATTGGGGTAAACAGTGATCGGTGGGTTTCGGTGGTGGTTCGTCGGTAAGGTATGAGCTCAACAGGACTGGTGCACATACTGGTATTTGCTTGGATATTAGCCATGCGCTGTCACGATCTGATAGTGGGTACCTTTTGATGTCTGCGAAGCATACTGTGATGTTCTCGTTCATATAAGGCGGCCTGGAAAAACAATTAATTTTAAGTAAGCCTAAATATGCTGTGGTAGCGCCTACGAATACTAACAACCCTTACTTTGCTCGTGGATGTCGTAAAAGACGACTAAGAACCTTATGATGACCTGAGCCAACTCCTTCTGATGCCGTTTAGTCAACAATTACATTCCCAAAGAGGATTAGCATCTGGCAAGCGGCCGGTCGTAAAACTATTGCCAGTAACTTTTACAATATGTACTAAGAAAGATATGTACATATTGTATCGACCTCAAGTAATTGGGATAAGAGTAGGAGAATGATGAAGTAAGCTCTGATGTAAAAAAAGATACTTCTTAAAACGAATCCAATCATCCCAATACTTGAGGAGTTTACGATCCAGAACTTCGTTGTCTATCTTCGACTTTCATCATCAGAGTAGTTCAGTGGCACTATTATATGTGGATGTTTCAAATGTTAAATCATAAATATATCTGAATGTAAAACATCCATTAACCGTCAGAGATCTGTAAATGGCAGCTAATGACCTTAAAACGCGTTAAGAGATATTCATAAGTAGCAAAGAGCCATCTCGATCACATCAGTTGCTTTCAAACAAAAAAAATCACATCATAATCGGTGCATTTCTTTTGGAGCTAAGATGGCATAGACAAACAGACAACTTATAACACCACTCTTTATACGTCGAAGATGAAAAATAAGTTTATTTTTCTTTTTGAAATACGTGAAACTTCTTATAGTAGAGCTTCGAAATACTGATCGTCGCAAATAACATCCATGAAAAAAGAAGAGGCATATTGTATGCTTAATCATGACATAATTTTAATGAAAACTTAATTTCATTAGCTCAGATCAAATATGCCACATAGCTGGGCTCAATACCACCAGGGTAGAAGGGTATTTGACCTACTATAACACATTCAGTGTTTCGAAATTTCAAGTTTTTTCCCCCTCTTGCATTGATTTAATCTGGATTTAAGAATACAATATACAGGTTGCCGATTTAACTAGTAGAATCTTTGAAGGGGGTGTATAGGACCATGATACACTACCCAAATCAGTAAAAAAAAATAGTACCTAATTTTTGATTACATTACCCTACTGATAAGCAGTCAATACACTTGTACTATAAAAGTTCGATGTAGGCATATACTCATGCGTGTGACATTGAACTAGTAGCCAAATAGTCTCGCTGCGTTCACGGCCGCACAGCTGGTCGAAATGTACCTACAGGTCAATGTACGCTGACAAACCTACTGTTTTGATAAGAAACAAATCATTTTATCTCGGGATTGGCCAGAGCTAGGAGTCTGCAACTAACTTTAATGTTTTATATGACGTCATTCCTACACCTAGTTTAAGTTATTCTAGTAATAAAATCGGCACCTTATATATATATATATATATATATATATATCTCTAAATCGTCTTTTACGTTATGCAAGATTGGAACTTCATTACTACACGGAATATTTCATTTGAGAAGCAGAAATAAAATTGATTTTACATTTGCACTATTTGTAAAATATTATATATTTTCTTGAACGATTTGATTCATAGCAGTTTTTCACCACGAATAAAATCGTTTGATAGCATTGTATAGTCATGGATGTATTTCGTGCCGATTGTCGTGTATTCGGTCCCCAAGTATAATGAAATTTGTGTATATCACAAAGAATTAAGGCACTTCTTTTGAAAAATTAATAATTAATGTTCATTTGACTATAGCAGTAAGTGTTACATTTTTTCCCAAGAGTGGTGCTTCTTAACCTTCATTTAAAAAACTCTATATAAAAATTTATTCCCAGAGCAGAATGTTGTCATAAATAAATATCATACTCATCGTCTGGTGCGAGACCATCACCAGCTGTAACTAGTCTTTGCAGCAGTCTTCTTCTAGGCGTGGGCACATGGAGTAGAGCCACGACGCCTGCGAAAGGTCCACTGGCACCCTCTGCTCGCGTGCTACGCCAGCGATATGCGGCGCGGGCGAGAATACGTTCAGCACCCGATAGAAGAGGTAAAGAACTCGACGCTGGATTGCCCCATTCGAATTCTTCTTCCTGTCATATTATTCAATATAGATAATTATGAGATTAATTAATAGGTGATGTTATGTTAGGGTTTTCTTCAGCGAATCTCTATTTTCAACAAATTGACTGCATCCGCTTTTTGTTAATAGCCTCGTCAGTGTTTACAATCTCTACTTATTACATCATGTCGATACAATATGTACTCTTCTTTCATAGTATATATTGTAAAAGTTATTAGCAATAGTTTTATGACCGGTCGTCCCTCGACGTCAACCCTCCTTTGGAATGTAATTGTTGAGTAAACAGCAACAGATAGAGTTGGCCCAGGTCGTTATAAGGCTCTTAGTCCTCTTTTACGACATCCACGAGCAAAGTAAGGGTTGGTAGTATTTATAGCCGCTACCATACCGCTAACCATCTCTACTTATTCCGTTGAAAATAATGACATGAGACTGAAAATAAAATCATAGAGAGCTTCTTACAACCATACAGTTGGGTTACACTTTTTTTAGCAGGTTATAGTCCGGACACATGCCATTCATTCCGTCCGGGGCAACGGAAGGGCGGCGGGTCACCACTCAGAAGAGAGTTGAGGTATGCCAGGCCCCGCGCTGACTCCTATAAACAAAACGCTATTTCTACCTTAACGGCGACGTCATGGGATTGTTTTCACACGCACCGCAACTCCACCACAAGCACATTTTGCTCTTTATTTTATATATTTTTCTTTAAATCAAATATTTTATAAAAATTGTTAACTTGGATTTCAAAAATCTTATTCTTTCATATATGTAAATGGTTTATCGAGAAGGGTTTTAAGATTATAATGTATAACGTTGCAACAAATAGGAGCGAAGCAGTGCCTATAAACGTTCTGCACAATTTCTGCTGTCATAACAACGGTTAAGGTAGCATAAATTGTAATTGATATATTATGGATATTATTGTTGATTTTATAATTAACGTAGGTTTAGTCCATACCTTTAGAAAAAATCCTTGCGCATGACTTTTCGTGATGTACAAAGGGTGCAGAACCCAGCGTCCTGCTGCAATAGAGCCCAGCATCTTCTCACTCCTGCCAGGGGCCGCGCACAATAAATGTGTAGCTTCAGGATCTAGTTCAGCACCTTCGCAGACCAAGCCACCTAACTCCGTGACCATTCTTATTATGTCGTCGCGATTCTAAAATCCATAATAACTGAATATATATGATTTGTATAAACATTTTTGCAAATAGGTAAAAATACGTGTTGTATAAGACGATTGGCCGTTTTCACCAACATAGGGGATGTTGGTAAAAAGTTTAGGTAGCACTAGATGATACCCAAACTTTGTGGGTTGTTGGTAAAATAAAGGACGCAAAATATTAATGTTCCTTTCCATTTTATCATTCAGGGAGCGTTTGTTAGAACGAAGGTGGAAAACTTGAGCTGATGATTACACAAACGCAAAAAGGAGAACTTAATAATCCTAACTTAATAACCTGTGTCCATGACTGTGATTTGCCGTTGGTTCTTTATTGCTCTTGTTGGCAAACGAGCAAGCAGCAACTTGATGAAAAGTGTTACGGGCGCCCATGGTCCCTTGCAATACCAAGTACAACTAGGGCGCTGCATACCAATAAAAATCCACAAATCCACCCAGAAAGTTGGGCTGCCGGTTCTCTCGCTCACACGAAGCATAGCAGCATATTGCCATTGCTCACACGTTGATTTTCTGTGAGAGTGTTGTACTAATCCAGACAGGCCGGACCGCGGCTTTAGATAGAAAACTTCAACAATGTGGGTCTACCACTAGACTATGTAACCAAACTGGTACTAAGACAATTAATCATTAATGTTATGTTTCATGTACATCATCTTAGTTATTGCCTAAAATTTAGGTGTCGTTGGTGAAAACTGGTATAATACTTACATCAACGTTAGAAGAGAGCATAAATCGCTTGATCAGCTCAGGAGTTTGTTCCGAGGCTACATTCTGCTGTACAGGAGTTGTGTCATCCCAGCCGACTGTATTTGGTTGTGATTCAGGAGCTGGCTCCGAGTCTAGAACTAGAAGATAACCTACTCTTGAATATAAATCATCTTAAGGTGAAGAAATAACGCTCTAATCACCATAGCCGTACAGCACCCGGCAATAAATGTTTCATTTCGATCTTTAGAAAGACGCAATCGGTTAATTCTAACTTTGTAGAGCGTTATCTCTGTTGCTCACTACCTCTAAGTACGAGAGAGTCTAGTTAAAGGTACTTATCGAAATATAGAGTTGTTCATCATCATCACAGCCCATAAATGTCCCACTGTTGGGCTCGGGCAGAGGCCCGATTACAGAGTAATGGGAGGGAAATTAACCTACTATACCACGCTGGTCAGTCGTGTTGGTATAGGGTTTTGTTTCGAGTTTTCCTTCTCTCGCATAGATGTTATATGCGTTTTATATCCCTTAGTCGTCTCGTACAATCACCCACGGGTAAGACATGGGGTGGTGAATAGTATTTTTACTCCGTCACCACACGGATAATAGAATTGTTAAAAACACAAACATTTTGAAAAAATCTTATAAGCTTAACGCTTATAAGATTTTTAAAACTTTATTATTAATTAAGATTAATTAATAATAAAGTTTTAACGGTTTCTAATAAATGTCAAGATACATTTTGTGTGACAGAGACTACTCATTACGAAGCCGAAATTAGTCGATTGTCTCTTTCCAAGGATCGATGTGCAATATTTATTACCAAACTTTCGTATTAACAATCATATTAATAATATACATTATCATATGTTCACGTGTTGTAACGGGTTATAAATTCATATATATCATAGATCACCTTCCCTTACTTGCCAGTGTAAGTCGTGAAAACCAAATGAGAGAACTCCAACTGCGATTGTCAAGCCAACTACCACCAATCGTGGCGATTAATATCTATCATCTCTATCCTACCTTAGGGAAGTATATGTCCAACAATGGATTTATAAATGCTATTGGTTGGATTGCTGTCATTTTTTAAAGATTTTTTGGTAAGCTATGGTCTGGACACTCCTCACCCAATACGTCCGGGGCGACTGAAGGGCGGCGTATAACTCCTTAACCTACCGTATTCCGTCGCCAACGCCATTGAGCGGACAATCTTTTATAGTTGCATATGATCTGATAGTTATACCTGGTGGGGGCACGTAGTTGATAGAATCCCTGGTGCGTTTCGCTCGCTGCGAGCTCAGACGACCAGTCAACGCTGCATTCAGTCGCTGCAGCTGAGCATCAACCGCTGCTGGTAGCGTACTTGACGGTGTCGTCGCACTCTTCGGGGTCTCTGGTTCTGTTGTACCAAAAGTACCGGGACTCTGGAATATTTGAAGAACTTCCTCACAATAGGTGCGGTATCCAAAAGTATCACCTCTACATCAAATCTCCAATCCAACTAACGTGCCTCTTACTATGTTAAACAAGGCCCTTGACTTATCATTCTCCTACTCTTATCCCAATTACTTGGGGTCGATACAATATGTACTATTCTTTCATAGTACATATTGTAAAGTTATTGGCAATAGTTTTATGACCGACCGCCTGCCAGACGTCACCTTGGGAATGTAATTGTTGACTAAATGGCATCAGATAGAGTTGGCCTAGGTCGTTATTAGGCTCTTACGACATCTACGAGCAAAATAAGGATTGGTAGTATTCGTAGCCGCTACCACACAGCTCAAACGAGGCTCATGATTATTGGACATATTTTATTATCATTATTAATTCATCCTGAATGATATCAGCGTCAGAATAGATGTCCACTATTAGACTGAATGTCAAAATAAAACGGGCCGGTCCCGTAAAATATTGATATATACGATCGCTGACAATAAGATGTCGAGTTCAATTCTCGAGTTAAGAAAAACTTCACATACTCTAATGAGGCAGTTTAAATACGGTTAAAGAAATTCCTTTAATAATTATATTTACCTGATCTCCGGAGCGCTTTGCCATTTTCGCCGGCGGTGTATCAGCTTGCTCCTGCTGATAAAATATAAAATTTCATGTTTTATACTAGAATTTAAATACACAGCAATGTTTAAATATTTTGAAGCGAAAAATGATTATCACACGTGGCATATGAAAATTTTAAACCATATTGCCAATTAGGCCAGTGTGGACACTTATGATGTCCAAATTGTGTTTTAAAAACGCATTATCTTTACGAGAGAAATTTTGCACATCTATCAAATTAAAAAAAAAAACTTTGAAAATTAGACTTGTTTAAATAATAATCGAAAAAGTAACGAATAAAAGTTCTTCGATTGGCATTACCATGTGTAAGTGCAGTTTCCTTGGCGCGACAGCATGTTCAGACGGTGGAGTCGGTGCATCCGAGTTGAACTGGGCCAAGAATCTGTTTCGAATCTCGGACAGCGGCTGTGAACATAATAAAATAATAATTTCTGATTTTACGTAAGTAAATAAAACATTATCTGTGTGGCGACGGAGTAAGAATACAATTCCCCACACCTTTTCCTGTCGTAGAAGACGACTAAGGAATATAATATGCAGATAATGTTTATGCAAGAAAAGGAAAACTCGAAATAAAACCTTACACCAACCCGTATGACTAAGGTAGTATATAATGTCTATTTATCTTCCACTTTAGAGGCAGTTAGAGGTCAACATTGGGTTGTATATGAGTTGATATAAGTTGCAGTTAGATATGCTTGTAATGTGCCATTTAAGCAAGCAAGTAAGGCAGGAATATCTGCGAGCCATTAATCCGATTCAAGATTTTTTTTTTAATTTTACACCCGGCCAGTTAATGTGATTTTCAATTAAAAATACGCTTTTTTAAAAATATTGAGTAGTTTAATCTACATAATAAATAGTGGTAGAACTAGAACGTAGAACGTAGAATAGAAACGTGGTCTCTAAATGTCGGCCTCATAACAAGGCTCAAAGTCGCTCAGCGTGCTATGGAGAGGGCTATGCTCGGTATTTCTCTACGTGATAAAATCCGAAATACGGAAATCCGTAGAAGAACGGGTGTAACCGACATAGCCCTAAGGATTAGCACGTTGAAGTGGCAATGGGCAGGCCACATCGCTCGACGAACCGACAACCGTTGGGGAAAAAAGGTTCTCGAGTGGCGACCACGAATCGGACGACGCAGCGTAGGACGACCCCCCACTCGGTGGACTGATGACCTCATCAAGGTCGCAGGAAACCGCTGGATGCAGGTGGCACAGGACCGTTATAGATGGCATTCTCGTGGGGAGGCCTATGTCCAACAGTGGACGTTTACAGGCTGATGGATGGATGGATGGATGGAATAAATAGTACTCACCGTATGTTTGTCTCGCAATGGCTCTTGTTGTTTAGAAGGCAGTTCATCAACGAATTTCCACAGTCGTTTCCTAGCATCGGGCGATAGCTTCCCGGAACCTGGTCTTAATGCGCATCCGAAAGCACTGTCCGGCGTCGAAGGATTCTTGTCGACTGTGTAATACAAACTATATTAACACCAACTGATAGAAAATCCATGTTCACCCATCCATTCACAACATATGGACATGCGGATAGATTACATAATGTTGATTATGTAGCTCACACAACTACTGAAGTATTATTGTTCGGCGGGGCGCCACGTACTCATTCATAGTAATACCGGGTATATAATGGTTGGTTTCCATCTGGTGACAGAGTGAGAATACAATTCCCCACCTCCTATCTTTGTCTGTGGTTGATCGCAAGAAACGACTAAGGAATATAAAACGCATATAACTATGCCAGTGAAGGAAAACTCGAAACAAAACCCTATACCAACATGTCTGACGAGCGTGATGTAAGGTCAATTTCCCTTACATTGCTGGAGGAGGCTTGAGCTCAACAGTGGGATATGTATGGTATGAGATGATGCTGAATAGCTGGTATTAACATATCAACATTGTTTCCATCATCATAGCTATACACCAATCATTGTCATAACTGCTAAAAGACTTACAAGGATCATTAGGTGTTCTTATAGGATCAGAAGGCATTTCTCCTCTCCGAACTGCTTGAAGACGACGCCTCGTAGTGGGGCTCAATCCCACTAAATTCGGTGTGGATAACGCATCGTCTAAAGGTGGTGTTCTTACTGCACATTCTCCACCTAGAGAAAACAGTAAAGTATTATAAACTTTTAATTAAAACAACCCAACGATAAACAATTTTTTGTTCTAAATCTAGATGTAATTTGTCTTTTTTTATTGCTTATGATGGCAAACGAGCAAGCAGCACACCTGATGGTGAGCGGTACTGCCGCCCCTGGACCTTTGCAATACCAAGGGCCGCTAGCCGGGCCGCTGCCTACCAATATAAACCCAAAACCCACCCAGTTGGGCTTCCGGCTCTCTCGCTCACCGAACGAAGCGCAAAGCACATTGCCATTACTCAGACGTCGATCTTCTGCGAGAGTGTAGGACTACCCCGAACGGACCGACCCGCGGCTATAGACAGAGAACTGTGAACAGCGTGGTTCTACCACTAAGGTATTCATTAAGTATGTCTATAAAGGCTTTCCTCTAATTATTTCTACGTATCGAAACCACCTCAGGATATTTTTTTTTTATCTTTGTCACTATATCTTTATTCAAACTACAGACAGCATTCTCTTATCACATTATTCTTAATTTTATCTTTAAGATTTACCACCACAATACTATTGCTTATGGTGTCAAACGAGCAAGCAGCACTCCTGATGGTAAATGACACTGCTGCCCATGCACCTTTGCTATTCCAAGGGTATAGCTAGGCCGCTGCCTACCATCACAATCTCCAAACCCACCCAGTTGGGCTGCCGATTGTAAAATCATTCTACATGTTTGTAAAATCATTCGCAATACAAGGACTAATTTCCGACTTTAATTGCCTGCCTTTATCCCAATTATTTGGCAATCGCAATATGTACTGTTCTTCCATTATACATATTGCAATAGTTATTGGCAGTAGTTTTATAACCGGTCGCCTGCCTGACGTCAACCCTCCTTGTAAATGTAATTGTTGATCAGACGCCATCAGGAATTGTCACAGGTCAATACAAAGCTCTTAGTCGGCTTTTACGACATCCATGAGAAAAATAAGGTTTGGTAGAATTGGTAGCCGCGATCACAGATTCATTTCTAAGTGTTGTATCTTAAAAAAAGAGTAATCTATATCTATAAAAGAGGAGGGAGAGAGAGAACATTATGAAAATTAGTATGTATGTGTATTTTTTCACGGAGAAGGTTTGCATGCTATCACCTTTGATGTAACTCGCCACCAGGTGATGCTGAGATACGACTTCTACAAACAAACCAACGGGCTGGGTTTGCTCATAATACATATATTATTAATAGATATTACAAATACCTTGTTTATCATCCTCTTTAAGTTGATGCAATCGCTTTGGAGTTTCTTGTGAATCGCAACCAAGTAGACCTTGTCTTGCCATCGCTATATACCTGGAGGCTGGTGACATCTCATCTTCTGCTACAAATATAACAGAAACACTATAATAACATCACCTATAGATGTACATCCTCTTAGGTACAAGTCTGTAGAGGAGTATAGTGAGATTATAGTGAGAGGTAAATTGCTCTTTCGTCTCCCCTATAAGAGACGACCGATATAAGCAGATCACTGCAAGAGTAGGAAAACTCGAAAAAAAATTACTCCTAATGTACATAACTATTAATTACTGTTTTCTCTGATTACCATTATTTTTCCCTTTAGGTGTCTGTTCCCTGCTAGGTATGGAGCCCCGACGGGGTGCAACCATGTCGGCGGGCGGTAGCATAGCGTTCTCTTTGTCAGTGATCTTGCACTGATCGAGTTCATTTATCGGTCTACTTGCGTGCTCATCTCTCAAGGGCGCTGGAGCTGCTTCTTCTTGTATTTCCTCTTCGATTGGTGGTTCTGGAGCTGACAATATATAATATTAATATTGTATTACAAAAAAAAACACTAGAATAGAATGATATTTATTGATAACATATTTCATAGAACGAAATTATACACGGTGACATTTATGTCGTCTTACAAAAGCACTTCAGTTAACGTATCCATACATACATACCATCACGCCATGTCCTTTGCAGGGTAGGCAGAGAGAACAGAGTGCCAGAGAACTCTATCCTTGCATACTTCACTCGCTTCCTCAACATTCATAATGATCGCATTCGTAACGACGACGTAAGAGAGCGAGTAGGTATGAAAGAGAGTATTGGTGTAAAGATGCGAAAGGGAATGCTCCGATGGTTCGGACATGTGGAAAGAATGCCGAACGAACGTCTGGTTAAGAAGATATAGAATGCGAAAGTGAAAGGATGTAGCTACCGGGGGAGACCGAGACTAACCTACTTAGACCAGATCGGTCATGTATTGCAGGAAGGTGGAGTCAAGAGTCTCCGAAACCGGTGAGCGTGTATGAAGAGAATTATGAATGTTGAAGAAGCGAGTGAAGTATGCAAGGATAGAGTTCTCTGGCACTCTGTTCTCTCTGCCTACCCTGCAAGGGACATGGCGTGATGGTATGTATGTAAAACAAATAAAATAATTGGTTAAATATTGCAACAGAAGTACAATAATTAAATGTAGGAAGATTTTAGGAATCCTTTTTTTTTTTTTTTTTTTTTTTTTGCGGTGGGTTATGGACGTCGCACCCCGCCAAATCGGTCCGGGGTGACGGAAGAGGCGGCGCACAACCCCATTGACCCACCCTGCAAGCACCTCTTCTTCGCCGTGCGAGCGGGCCACCGATACCCGATCTTTGTCTTCGGTGGCCCGCTCGGCGGTATGCCCTCTCGGGCTCCTCTCTTGTAAGATTTTAGGAATCCTAATAGAATATATTAAAACGACAATAAAATAGATCTATTTAGTGATGAGTTGAGAATACCTATAGGTTATGTATATATGGATTATCATCCCCTTATTGTGGTTTAAAAGTTATATAGCGATGTGTGTTTTTATATTAAAACGCATCGATGGCAGACTGCTAACCTCAACTTTATCGTGTATGTTGTAAAAACAAACTAAACACAGATTGACTGCACAGATGCCGTGGTTAAGATACCGACTTTCCGTGCTAGTGCCGTGGGGTCGATTCCCATGCAGGACAATACTTTGTGCGATCCATAAATTATTGTTCTGAGTTTGGGTGTAATTTGCCTGCGTTAATTGCATGTTTGTAAAGTCCTCCGCAATACAAGGATTATTTCCTTAGTGTAGGGTGGGGGCCTTTAAAAAAAAGCTATATATAAACCTGCGCCAATTCTAATTATTGATAGTTTCAATTTTCCAATTCCAAATATTGATAGTGTTCAAGGAAACCTAGTTACCAAGCGTTAATGAATCAATTATAACAATACAATTATATTGTATATAATTAAATATAATAATAAAACCGGAGGTGTCAAGGGACACCCGGATGGAACGAAGTTCTATTTTAATTATATAATTTTTTTCTGCCTTAAGCGATTTTTATAGTTATATTTTAGCCAATTTGCAAAATATCTTTATAAATAATAGCCTATGTGTTATTCTGATGTGCAAGCTATATTACTATAAATTTCTTCAAAATCCATTCAGTAGTTTTTACGTGAAAGAGCAACAAACATGTTCACATCCATACATTATTACATACTTTCACGTTTATAATATTAATAATAGGATATACAATTCCACTAGACTACCAAAACTTTTCGGCCCCGAGCTCGAACGCGAGCCGGGCACGCGGCCCGGTCCCGGGCGAAAATAATTTCGTTGCGCATTATTTTGATTTTGTTATATCTCTTAAGGTATTGATTTAATTTGCATGGTCTGAAGGAAAAAAAATATCTTCATGAAATGCTCAAGCCAACTAATGTATTTAAAATGATAAGGATTAATACAGTATTTGTGTAAATAGCTTTTCAATTACCGTTTTATAATAGAACATTTTTTAAAGTATTAAAATGGATATAGTATGTTATCCTTAAGAGATAGATATATACCATCGCGGACTTTTTTGTAGGCCTTTTTAAGCTGTATAATACTGTAGTACTTTATTTTGATCTATTTCGTAGGTTACAGCCAGCGTTTGCAATGTAAGCGCAAAATAATGTGTTTATTTACGACATCACATTAGAAACCTCTAAAATTATCAGTGTTTCTCTAGTACATTATGCATATATTATACATATAAACCTTCCTCTTGAATCACTCTATCTATAAAAAAAATCGTCGCGACACCACACTGTTCAATGCGAAATAGAAATGAAAATATCTGGCTTGCTTTCTATAAGAGAGCCGACGAGCGACGCCGCACAGCTTACAATAGCTTACTATAGCAAAAAGTGTCGTGACAACTTTTCGTAAGAATTTTTTCCGTCTAGCCCCCTTTCACAACGCGCGATAAGGAACTTCGTTCCAATTACCCTTAGTATCACCAACTAAATGTTCTCTCTCGCTGACCCGTCTCCCTTCAGCAGCACACTGTAACAGCCAGCTGGCCTGCACTGCAGGTAAGCCCCACTTAAGGGCGCCCAGGTACTTATCACCCGTAGCCGTAGGACATATCAAATGGGTTGATGCTAAAGCATTCGCTGTATTTCTTCGACAAAACCTCAGTTGAGTTCTGTGGGAATAAAATTGAAGATAAGCAGTTATCGTGGAATTATTCGAGTAAAAATACAATTCGCTAACCCCCTCTCTTGGCCGTGGATGTAGTAGAAAAATACCAAGGAATATAATATACAAATTAATATTTATACTAGAGAAGGAAAACTCGATATATAATCCTTTGGTAATCCATCTGACCCAGTGTGGTATAGTAGGCCAAGTTTTCACTTCTGTCGGCAGTCCTCATGTTTTTTCTCTTTTTGTCTAAAAATTTTCAGCAACATATAGGTATATACATAATCAGTCCAATTACTGCTGTCGGAAATTAATCAAAGAATGGTTGTTGTCTCTCACATATGACGAAACAGAATTAATTATGACCAACTAAAATACACACGCACACGCACACACACACACACACGCTTACCCAAAACTTACACCAAGTTCAGATAAGCCACTTTTTTGTATGTTGATTATTATTTCTGAAATGAAACGCTACTCTGATTCTCAAGATACAGGCCACGGCCTAGTTTGAGAATCGCAGCTTAGTTTTACATAAATTGTATTGTATTAATATATAAAGTTTAAGATTGCAAATAATTTGTAAACAAACATTGTAAATTAGTTATTTACTTGGCAAATAAATAAACTATTATTATTATTATATAAATATTTCGGTAAATAAATGCTTTATCGTTATTATTATCAGGTGAGCTGCTTGCTTGTCTGCCCCTAAAAGCAACAAAAAGATATACTCACGTGGCTCCTAGTAACTTGGCCAGCTCATCGAGGAATGCTCTCTCAACTCCACTATAGGTGCTTAGACTGGCCACTACTCCGGCCAATGGACTGTCAGTCCAAGTCACATGTACTGGACGATGGTAATATTCTATTGGTACTATTTCTTGTTGAGACAAACAGTCTTTCTGTTAAAAGAAAGAGATGGCAAAATGAATGGTTTAATTGTTCAGCAAAATATCTAGATTGGGATTAGCCCGCGACTTGATTCGCGTAGAAATCATTTGAGACGTACTCATTATTATTATTATTTTTTTCATTTTAATCAATCCCCTATTCTTATCCCAATTACTTGGGGTCGACGCAATATGCACTCGTACATATTGCAAAAGTTATTGGCAATAGTTTTATGACCGACTGCCTGCCTGACGTCAGCTCTCCCAACAATGGGACGTTTATGAGCTGAGATGATGATGATGTGGATTTTATTCTAACTCTTGTTACCACATGGATAATGCAATTATTATTACAAATAAAATATACTCACAACCCAGAATACGGTGACAGGCTCAGCAGTAGTGGTCAATAGGTCGTTCGTATCGAAGTCTAAAGGTACAAGAGCATGTGTGCCAGAAGCAGGCGCAGTAGCGAGGGTGCCCCCGGCCGCGGCAACTTCTGCACCTATCTCGCAAATCGCCTCCTCATCTAATCCTTGCACTTCAATCTTAACACCTAATAAGAGTAACAAAAAACCTTAATCAATTACCTATTTTAAGACATTATGAGATTAAAACTTCAGAACAGTTTTTATCACCACGGTCACCAACATTGATTCCTTCATTTCGGTGACATTTCTTCATTTTCAAGTTACCCTTCAGGGTCTCCATACTAATCTGCATCTGCCCTAAACAAATATTTTTATACGAGAAATGGATAAACCTAACAACTTCAAAAGTTGGTAACTTTTTAATTGTACATATTAATTATTAGGTATATATTTCACAGATTTTCTTAAATATACCTATGCAATATGCATTATAGGAAATAGATTAGAAATAAAACTATTTTTACGGATTTTCTCACGTTTAAATTTCATTTTTTTTTATTACATAAGGTGGCAAACGGGCAAAGAACAGTCACCTGATGGTAAGTGTCACTGCTGCCCATGGACCTTTGCTATACCGGGGTATAGCTAGGCCGCTGCCTACCAATATAAACCCCAAACCCACCCAGTTGGGCTTCCGGCTCTCTCGCTCACCGAACGAAGCGCAATAGCACATTGCCATTACTCAGACGTCGATTTTCTGCAAGAGTGTGGTACTATCCCGGACGAACCGGACCGCGGCTATGGACAGAGAACTGTCAACAGCGTGGTCCTACCACTAAGATTACATTTTCATGTTTCTAACTTTTCGAAGACTACAGCATTCATGATCACAGAAGAAACGGTGAAGATGATAAATACTCCCCTTATTAAAATAGTTTTATTTCAAAAGCGTAATACTCGCGCATAAACATCAAAAGAAATATATGTGTACAAAATAATATTTTCATAAGCAAATACACAATTGCCAAACCTGAGAAAGACCCTATGATCAATAAGGATTTTAGCAACCGCATGCTATACCATGAGACCTGGTAATAAATTACCTCTGAATATTTGTTCTATCTCTTCAGTAGGATCATCACCAATATCTTCGGTTATTTCGGCAGGGTCTGGTCTAGTCACATTACGAGGCGGAGGTAACTCGTCGCTCTCCTCTTTGTCCGGTTCTGCTGCAGCTTCTGGCACATGAACGAGAGGATAAATGAATCTAGGAGGTCCTTCTTTACGATGCATATGGGCTGATATGATGATGATTAACTTACGGCTTAGATAGTGGTTGATAAGTTCGTCTTGTTGCTCCACTACATCGGTTGTACTTCGACCGGGAGTGGGGGGCGGTAGATCAAGAGGACCACGTCTCAGCAGAGCCAAGTTCCGCTTGCTCATAGGTGAAGCAACCTCAATATTTTGCTTGCGAGCGCTCGATTTAGCTGGTGTACCTGGTTTTGTGTCTATTAGGAACTGGAAATAAATTGTAGATTTACCAATGTCTATTGCCCTCAAACTCTACGTTTTTTGTGTGCGTCTTAGTTGTTAGCCTCAGATGGCTATGACAACTTTACCCGGACTGTGGGTGAGCGCTGAGGGCTCTCAACCCGTATCAAACTCTATGGGTCTACTTTGGCAACATTATTGCTAGCGAATTGCGTGATTACGCGAAAAAGAAAAGTTTTTTTACAGTCTTAACCTGCAATGCTAGCCCCTCATCGCTAATTGAGCAATCAAAGGTACTAATTTCAAGTGCACAGATGGTATAGCAGTTAAGATACTGACCTATCGTACAAAATGTCACGGATTTCATTCCCAGGTAGGACAATATTTTGTACGATTCACGAATTATTGTTTTGAATCTGGATACAATTCCCATCCGGTAATTATATGTTTTCCCGTGTGGTGACTGAGTATGAATACAATTCATTACCCGCTATCTTACCTGTGAATGATCGTAAGAGACAACTAAGGGATGTAAAATGAATATAATATCTTTGCAAGAGAAGAAAAACTCGAAACAAAACCGTATACCAACCCCTCTAACCAGCGCGGTATAGTAGGTTAATTTCCCTCCCGTTATGAAGGAGACTCGAGTCCTAAAAAACATCCCACTTTTTGAACTGAAATGACGATGATTGATGAATTATATGTTTGTAAAGCGCCCTGTAATACAAGTGCAGCGTTTAGTCTTTTTAAAACTAAAAACAAATCCCTAATTTCTTGAGGTTACTGAGTGAATAAAAAAAAAATACCTGCGACTCTTCAAGAGCTCGACCAGCTTCAACGCTCTTCAATAACCAAAGCGGTGTTAGTATGGGTACTGTGGGCAATTCCTTTGCGACTGCAGCAGCTGCAGCGGTGGTACCCGCCACGGCGTGAGTGACACGCGAATGTGCAGCGTCGTATCGAACACCTCCACATCGAGATACGCATGCTGTGGCACGCTCACGGCATATACCCTCGACACCAGTTACCCAGATCTGTTCAAGATTAAAAAGCATATTTCTTTAATAGCTTTAACCCGCCCCGCGACTTCGTCTGCGTAAAAAGCATGTGTAATAAGGGCAAACAGATAAATTCTTGTAGCTAAAATTTTACCAAACTTAAACAGAGTTTATAAAAACTTGATTACGAACGAAAAATGATTGTCATACATGAGATATGTATAATGACACATCTGTATAATGTGTAAACATTGTCGAGTAGATGGCACACGTCTCCTTTAAAGACGACAATACAATACGAACCGAAAATTTTATGTCATATACAGCTCACGCTGGTGTAAGTGATAGAAAGATTGCAACGGATTTTCAATAGGTGTGGGTTCGTATCCCATGTGTGACAATCATTTTTCGCTCGTAATCAATTTTTTATAAATAATCAAGCATATCAAATGCTAAATTTCAGTAATTTAAACAGTTTTTTTACGGGCCGTGGCCTGGATAGACCTTACTCGTATCGTCTGGGGGTGATAAAAATCAGCGTACACAGCCCACAAAAGACCGTATTACCGCTTTGTCACTATTATTTAGGTTGAATTTAATAAAAACCCTTTTCTTAGTTTCTATGTCACAAAAAGAAACCCCACCATCAGTGCAGGTGGTGAAGGGATCTAAGTACCGATATCTCGTATGGACTGTCACGAGTTCAAACCCACGCAGAACAATATTTTGTGCAACAAAGATTTTAATGCACTTACACAGAATCCATCAAATATAAGGCCCGCCTTTTTGATGAGACTCATGTTGAAATTTTCAAATGCAGTTAAAACTTCTTTGTCGATAGATGTGTTACTTTTCTTTGAATCTTGCATAACCTGAAATATATTAAGATTATTATTTAACAATGCAATTTCATATATGGATTACTCAAAATGAAGTCTTAAAATAGACAGACACCAATTCTATCCTAAATTATATGAAACTGTTACATAGGATTCAATTATGGATTCGGATATATTTTAATTTTTTTTTTCAATGATTTGTTTTGTTTACTGGAGTAGTACACGTTTGACATAAATCTGTTTTTAATGATTCTATCGCGTTTGTATTTGATTTTAATTTTCCGAAGTTTCGAATACTTTACAGTGTTCATGGTCACAAGAAGGTGTCTCACGTACAACAAGTCATCGTTATTACAGAAATTTAAATCTATCCGCTACAGTGTTAGTTATTAAATTTTGATTCACATTTTATTACAAACACATTGCCAGTACATTCTCTTTTCTTTTTTTAAAAAGACACTACTTCACACTAATTAAATAATCCTTGTCTTGCTGTGGACTTTACAAACATATAATTAACGCAGACAAATTACACCCAGGCACGGAACAACAATTTGTGGATCGCAGAAAGTATTGCCCTGCGTAGGGATCGAACCCACGGCACTGACACGGCACGTCGTTATTTAAGATAACCATTACGCCATATGTGCAGTCTTATGTACATTTCAAATACATGATAGTTTTGATTAAGATTATAAAACTCCAAAACACCTTCGATCAGCAGAATATTATTATTTCAATAGATTGAAGTAGCACAAGCACTTATGCCATTTCGTCAATCGTTAAATTTAAATTAATTTTAATCCAAAGGTATTTATTTCATTCAGATGTGTTCATTTTTAAAGAGGAGGCACGAAACATATTTAATTAAAAAAAGTTGTGGCCTTTACAGAAAAGAAAAATGGCAAAATGCGTAGTTGAGGTCAACCAAATGTTGATCTTAACTACGACGTTTTGTATGATTTTTTTATATTGCTTTTGGTGGTAAACGAGCAAGCAGCACACCTGATGGTAAGTGTCACTGCCGCCCATGGACCTTTGCAATACCAAGAGTACAGCTAGGCCGCTGCCTACCAATATAAACCTAGACCCACCCATTTGGGCTTCCGGCTATCTCGCTCACCGAACGAAGCACAACAGCATATTGCCATTGCTCAGAAGTCGATCTTCTGTGAGTGTGGTACTACCCCGGACGAACCGGCCCGCAGTTATAGACCGAAAACTGTCAACAGGTTACCACTATTATGAATTGTATTTTTTTGTTAAAATTTTATAATAACTAGGAAAATGTGTCCAATATCATACGTCGTAACTCCAAATTGTACATACATACATACATACATAGCCTCACGCCTGTTTCCCTGAGGGGTAGGCAGAGACTACGGATTGCCACAAACCACGATCCTGACATACCTCCATCGCTTCATTCACACTCATCACAGTCTTCATGCATGCTCTACGATTACGCGTACTCTTAATCTGACCTTTCACTAACACATCTTCAATTTGATCCAGGAAAGTACGACGTGGTCTTCCCCTTGTAATCGTCCCACTCACACTCGCTTTGTATACTTGTTTAGTCAACCTTTCTTCACTCATTCTTTCCACGTGTCCGAACCACCTCAGCATACCCTTTTTTATCTTTGTCACTACTTCTTCATTCATCCCGCAGCGCTCTCTTATAACACTATTCCTAATTTTATCTGTCAGACTTACACCACACATACTACGAAGAGCTCTCATCTCTACAGCATTTATGCTACTTTCATGTCTTCCCTGCCAAATCCAGCTTTCACTGCCATACATGAGAGTGGGAACTAATACGCCCTTATGTACAGCTAGGCGTGCCTTGTTAGATACATTCCTACTTTTCATAAAAGCGTACAATGCCCCATTCACTTTATTACCAGCATTTACTCGTCTTTCAACATCTTCATCATTTTTACCATCACTAGTAAACAGTACACCCAAGTATACAAATTCTTTCACCTGTTCCAATCCCTCACCACTTATAAAAATATTACATTCCGTCATACATTTATCCTTTTCAAAGACCATTACTTTCGTCTTACTTACATTTACTTTCATACCTTTTCTTTCAAAAGCATCATGCATAGTAGTTACCATCGCCTGTAAGTCTTCAGCCGACGATGCAAGTAAAACTCCAAATTGTGTTGAAAAAAAAACATCTATGTCACCCATTATGAATGTAATTACATTCTAATCATAGCACCATACTATATGGCTTCTTTAATCAAACAGTTTTACTATAAAAGATCTTGAGAGTTGCCTATCATCATCAAATATCCATAAGCTTTCAAACAGTTAACACAGTCTTCGAAACAATCAAGATGCATAAAGTTGGTATTTTGGTTCTACTAGTAGTTTGCCTGTGCATGTTTGCTGAAGCACAACTGACTTTTACATCCAGCTGGGGCGGTGGCAAGAGAAGTGGCATGCCCATCATACAATGCAGGAATGAAGAATCCATTGCTGCTATTTACAAGTTAATTCAGGTATATAAATACAGTCTCACGCCTTTATATACGAACTAGCAAACCCAGCCTGTTAGTTTGTAGAAGTCGATATATCGCAGAGTCCCTAATGGTGACTTACATCAATGGGGATAGCAACTTATTCCGTGAAAATACACGGTCGATCAGTCACATAGAGGCCGTCCATTAATCACGTGATCTTTTTTAGCATTTTTAAACGCCCCCTCCCCCTTGGTGATACGTTGTGGGGTTTAAGACTATGACCCCCTCCCCCACCAACATCACGTGAATTTTTAGTACCCATAAAGAATTAGCCCGCAACTCATTATTATTCTCGGTTTTTTCCTTTTTTTATACTTATTTGATGATTTCCATATAATATTTTAGGATTTAACTGGAATTTTGTCCCAAATCTTTGCAGTTTTAACGATAAAAGACAGCTCTGGTAGATAAACTCGTGATTGGATGCCAACTTCGCGATCCAGTCCGACCATAATCTTATCCCTAATATTTTGATCAAATCATGATTGAAGATATCACACTAGAGTTAACATTCATTAAAACTGTTCCAATTTTATATCATTCATAAACCTACTCTTAACCTAATTACTTGGGATTGACGAAATATGTGCTCTTTTTCAATCGCGCATATTTGCAATACGTTATTGGCATTAGTTTTATAACCGGTCGCCTGCCTGACGTTAACCCTTCTTGGGTATGTAATGGTTGACCAAACGCCATCAAATGAAATAAGCCCAGATCAATGTTAAGCTCTTACTCGTCTTTTACGAAACTCACTAACAATGTAAGGGTTGGTAGAATTTTCATTCTTTCATTTACATAGAAAATAAGAGAGCGAGTAGGTATGAATGAGAGTATTGGTGTAAAGATGCGAAAGAGAATGCTCCGATGGTTTGGACATGTGGAAAGAATGCCAAACGAACGTCTGGTTAAGAAGATATACAATGCGAAAGTGGAAGGACGTAGGTACCGGGGGAGACCGAGACTAACCTACCTAGACCAGATTGGTCACGTAGTGAAGGAAGGTGGAGTCAAGAGACTCCGAAACCGGCGAGCGTGTATGAAGAGAATTATGAATGTTGAGGAAGCGAGTGAAGTATGCAAGGATAGAGTTCTCTGGCACTCTATTCCCTCTACCTACTCTGCAAGGGATATGGCGTGATGATATGTGTGTATGTATGTACATAGAAAATTATGAATTTTCCATGTAATTTATTTAATTCACATTATTTAATTCACAGAATGAAGCCGAAAGATTCATTAACTGTCAAACACAGAAGGCCTGAACATGAAAACTTCAACAATTTGCAAAGACGTCATTGGCATGATGTATTAGAAATTTAGAATTTAGGGAATTTTCATTTATTTAGTAATTCAAATATATCTAATTCATTGTTTATTTCACTTAGATTTTAATTAAATGATAAAAAAATCATATTGTGCCTGCCAATTTTAAATAAAAGCTTAGTTACAGTCTCTGTTTTTTTAATGAGCATGAATGCTACATAATATGAATTTAGTTAACCCAAACAACGCTATCCTTTACAAACAACAGTGTAAGACCAGTTACTGCTTTCTGTCAAACGCCGCGAGCCAGTCCGTCCGGGGTAGTGCCACAATCTAGCAGAAAATCGACGTCTGAGCAGTGACAATGTTGCTGTTGCGCTTCGTTCGGTAAACAAGAGAGCCGGCAGCCCAATTTTGTGTGGGTTTGGATTTTCATTGGTAGGCAGCGGCTTAGCTGTATCCCTGGTATTGCAAAGGTCCATAAGCGGCAGTAACACTTACCATCAAGTAGACTGTTTAGTTGCTTCCATAAGTAAGCATTACCTACTAAATCCAATAGTCAATCTAAACCATTCTTGAATGCTGAACATCCATAAAAAACTTCAAAATCGGTTTAACCGGTTAGGAGTTCATATACAACCCACTACGCCACGTTGGTCAGGCGTTAACGTTAGTATGAGTTAAATTTTGAGCTTTCCTACTCTCACTTATTATATCCCTTAGTCGTCTTTCACGATACCCACGAGTAAGATAGGTGAATTATATTTTAATTCCATCATCACACGAAAGTTTCCACACGGATTAAAGCTATTGACCCCTCATTTTTTATGATGGGACATGGTCTGGTCACTTCGCGCAAATCGTCTGGAATGACGGAAGGGTCATTAGCGACTAGATGTGGTACCATACTCATCGCCAATTGAGCAGAAAATCGGGACTCATTCCTTGAACTTTACTCACATAAATTACCATCCAAGCACCATACCAGTAGAAGTAATGTAGTCAAGCTCTTAAATAAATAAAAAATACGCAACTATTACCTTTACTCGTCCAGACATTGCAGATACATCTGTTGATCTAGTTTCATCTACAAAATTACTTGGTGGTCTCACATTTGTTATACGAGAAAAATTTAAACCTGCAAGCGAAATAAAAAATAAAATTTAAGGGTGTATGGCATTTCTTAAGACCGTTTTCACTAATGACACTTAGATTTTACGTGACACCTAAAGCAATATAAACAACACAGCATATGTTAAAGGCGATACAAATGAAATATAATATCAATGTTGTATAACTCCTTGCCTTAGGTGTAACGTATGTAAGGAGAGAGCCGGAAGGCCAACTGGGTGGGTTTGAGTATTTTATTGGTAAGCAGCGGCCTAAGCTGTACCCTTGATATCGCAAAGCTCCATGGGCGGCAGTGACACTTACCATCAGGTATGCTGCTTGCTCGTTTGCCACCATTAGACATTCTGACACCACACTTCGCTATGTGTTATTCGTTATGCGCATTATTCGCCGCATGCGACGAAGTGTGGAGGTCTCATTCGTCTATATTTGCTTTACGCGCACACATAACGCATAAGCACGAATAGCAAATACGCGTATCCATCCACTTGTGGGTTTTTCACACACTTCAAAGGACACAAATAAGCCGAATATGTGTGTCGACTGCCCACACTTCGTTCATTCATTCGTTATGTTCACTCGCTACGGCGCAGTCATGTCTCGACGTGTAGGTACTCTGGTCACAGAGTATGAGAGTACACGTCGAGACATAACTAGAGTCTAGTGTGAGAAAATAGAGCGGACGAACGATAAGGTTATGCAGTTTCTAGAGTTGTATCAGATGCAACCTTGCATCTGGGACCCAAAAAATGATTGCCATAAGGTAAAAGTAATGATAAACGATGCCTGGATTGAAATAAAAAATAATATGGGAAAACCCACATGTACAGTGAAAGGCGTGCCAAATATTTGGCATGATGGCATGATGGCACGAAGTGTGTAGTAGCATGTTCGTCATAAAGTGTTTGTCAAATATTTGGGCAAATAAATAGTAGCCGCATAAAATAAAAAAATATAAAAAAAACAAAACCGACTTCAAAACTATGCCTACGATAAACGATATACAATAAACTTACACTAAAAAGTAGAAAATAATTATTTTAATTAGTTTAATCTCAAAAGAATAACAGAACAATTTACGAAATTATAGTATACCTACCTATTTACAGGTAGGTATGTAAAAACTTATACTATGTCAAGAAAAATGGATAATAATATTATATTTTGTATTTCAAAGTAAGGAGCATTGAAATATAATAAACGAAATTATTAATATTTATTTACAAGTACTATTTTTTTGGAGTCGGTGCCAGCCAAGGACAGTTTTTCTACTTTGCAAAAATCACGCGGCTCACGCAGTACCTACCTGACCTACGCAAAGATGGACGATCACTGCGAATAGGGCGATAGCCGGAGCGAGGCAGGTGCGAGTAAAGAGGGGCGATGTCATTGAGTGAACTACCCGAACGCGGGCAGATTTCGTTGATGATTTAATGCACTTAAAAGATTTATGCAAGGGAATTTAATTTTGATTTAGCTGGCACCGACTCCAAAAAAATAGTACTTGAAATAAATATTAATAATTTCATTTATTATATTTCAATGCTCCTTACTTTGAAATACAAAATATAATATTATTATCCATTTTTCTTGACATAGTAGTTTGAAGTCGGTTTTTGTTTTTTTTATATTTTTTTTTTATTTGCCGGTTTTTAGTGGCAAATTAGTGAATTCAGATTTTTTTTAATAGGTAGACCTAGTAAACGGGCTGCTCGAATGAGACAGCACCGTTTGGAAGATACGAGTGACGAGAGAGACACTCATTTAAAGAAAAATGGGGTTAGGAAATGGGATAAATATTACAAATGAGAGTGACGAGCAGCGGGTCAATAGGCTTTCTCAGATGAGGGCATACACAAACTTATCTAGGCGTAATGAAACTACAGAAAGTCATTCTCAGCGACTGTTTGATTCGCGAACGTTATCAAACCAAATCGAGGAGCAACGATCTCAACGTATTAGCTTAATACACGAAAGTTTAACAAAATTGAAAAAAAAAAATATATAATATTTAAAAAAAATATTAATAGATATTAATTAAAAAAATATATTTTATTTTTTTGCACTTGTTTTTACCTATTTTATACTACTTATACTACTCCTTAGTAGCAAAATTTTGAAAAAACGCTAACACACATTCTTTTATTTCTAAAAAGATGTAGATGTGCGAAATTTCGTACTTAACTACTTTGAAAATGATAAACTTCCATATAAATGTTCATCCCGTGACCCTTATTTTACCCCTTAGTAACATTGTTGTTTTACCAGCTAAAGCTCATAAAGATAATCTCCATACACAAATAATCAAACTATAGTCTGTCTAATCTAAGAAGTGCACTTTGACAGCAGTCTGAGTAAGTTGTCTAGGTAGGAGAACCAAATAATCGCTATCGAAAATATCCGATTTTACTGCCAAATCGATATTGATTCTTTATAATTAATAATCGGTTTATTTTTTATTTTTCAAAAAGGAAGTGCTAAATTAGTACTAAACAAATTTAATTATTTCAGCATAGAATCTATTCATCATATTTAGTAGGATTAGGTTAATTAAAAACAAAAACTGGATTTGAAAATGGCTATTTATTAAGAATTACTACTATTACTTGAATTATCAGCGTCGCGAACATTAATAATTATTTCCTCATCAATCAAAGTGTCGAAATGTACATCTCTGTCTAAATCTCTATTCGATTAATCGTAGTATTCTAATATTTTTACCGATTATTTGGATTCAAATTACTGAAATTTTTAGCATTTAATATGCTTAATTATTTATAAATACCCGATACGAAACGAAAAATGATGTCACAAGCGGGGTTCGAACCCGCACCTATTGGGAATCCGGCCCAACCGTGCTGCCACTTACACCATTGTGAACTATTTTAGGACATGCAAATTTCGAATCATATTATATCTTACGTCTTCAAGGTGACGTATGCCATCTATCGGACAATGTTTACACATTGTATAGACTTAATACTTCAAACTTTACAGTTAGAATTGTATTAAACGATGACACAACCTTGTTATTCAAATTACTGAAATTTTTAGCATTTAATATGCTTAATTATTTATAAATACCCGATACGAAACGAAAAATGATGTCACAAGCGGGGTTCGAACCCGCACCTATTGGGAATCCGGCCCAACCGTGCTGCCACTTACACCATTGTGAACTATTTTAGGACATGCAAATTTCGTTTCGTTTCGTATCGGGTATTTATAAATAATTAAGCATATTAAATGCTAAAAATTTCAGTAATTTGAATAACAAGGTTGTGTCATCGTTTAATACAATTCTAACTGTAAAGTTTGAAGTATTAAGTCTATACAATGTGTAAACATTGTCCGATAGATGGCATACGTCACCTTGAAGACGTAAGATATAATATGATTCGAAATTTGCATGTCCTAAAATAGTTCACAATGGTGTAAGTGGCAGCACGGTTGGGCCGGATTCCCAATAGGTGCGGGTTCGAACCCCGCTTGTGACATCATTTTTCGTTTCGTATCGGGTATTTATAAATAATTAAGCATATTAAATGCTAAAAATTTCAGTAATTTGAATAACAAGGTTGTGTCATCGTTTAATACAATTCTAACTGTAAAGTTTGAAGTATTAAGTCTATACAATGTGTAAACATTGTCCGATAGATGGCATACGTCACCTTGAAGACGTAAGATATAATATGATTCGAAATTTGCATGTCCTAAAATAGTTCACAATGGTGTAAGTGGCAGCACGGTTGGGCCGGATTCCCAATAGGTGCGGGTTCGAACCCCGCTTGTGACATCATTTTTCGTTTCGTATCGGGTATTTATAAATAATTAAGCATATTAAATGCTAAAAATTTCAGTAATTTGAATAACAAGGTTGTGTCATCGTTTAATACAATTCTAACTGTAAAGTTTGAAGTATTAAGTCTATACAATGTGTAAACATTGTCCGATAGATGGCATACGTCACCTTGAAGACGTAAGATATAATATGATTCGAAATTTGCATGTCCTAAAATAGTTCACAATGGTGTAAGTGGCAGCACGGTTGGGCCGGATTCCCAATAGGTGCGGGTTCGAACCCCGCTTGTGACATCATTTTTCGTTTCGTATCGGGTATTTATAAATAATTAAGCATATTAAATGCTAAAAATTTCAGTAATTTGAATAACAAGGTTGTGTCATCGTTTAATACAATTCTAACTGTAAAGTTTGAAGTATTAAGTCTATACAATGTGTAAACATTGTCCGATAGATGGCATACGTCACCTTGAAGACGTAAGATATAATATGATTCGAAATTTGCATGTCCTAAAATAGTTCACAATGGTGTAAGTGGCAGCACGGTTGGGCCGGATTCCCAATAGGTGCGGGTTCGAACCCCGCTTGTGACATCATTTTTCGTTTCGTATCGGGTATTTATAAATAATTAAGCATATTAAATGCTAAAAATTTCAGTAATTTGAATAACAAGGTTGTGTCATCGTTTAATACAATTCTAACTGTAAAGTTTGAAGTATTAAGTCTATACAATGTGTAAACATTGTCCGATAGATGGCATACGTCACCTTGAAGACGTAAGATATAATATGATTCGAAATTTGCATGTCCTAAAATAGTTCACAATGGTGTAAGTGGCAGCACGGTTGGGCCGGATTCCCAATAGGTGCGGGTTCGAACCCCGCTTGTGACATCATTTTTCGTTTCGTATCGGGTATTTATAAATAATTAAGCATATTAAATGCTAAAAATTTCAGTAATTTGAATAACAAGGTTGTGTCATCGTTTAATACAATTCTAACTGTAAAGTTTGAAGTATTAAGTCTATACAATGTGTAAACATTGTCCGATAGATGGCATACGTCACCTTGAAGACGTAAGATATAATATGATTCGAAATTTGCATGTCCTAAAATAGTTCACAATGGTGTAAGTGGCAGCACGGTTGGGCCGGATTCCCAATAGGTGCGGGTTCGAACCCCGCTTGTGACATCATTTTTCGTTTCGTATCGGGTATTTATAAATAATTAAGCATATTAAATGCTAAAAATTTCAGTAATTTGAATAACAAGGTTGTGTCATCGTTTAATACAATTCTAACTGTAAAGTTTGAAGTATTAAGTCTATACAATGTGTAAACATTGTCCGATAGATGGCATACGTCACCTTGAAGACGTAAGATATAATATGATTCGAAATTTGCATGTCCTAAAATAGTTCACAATGGTGTAAGTGGCAGCACGGTTGGGCCGGATTCCCAATAGGTGCGGGTTCGAACCCCGCTTGTGACATCATTTTTCGTTTCGTATCGGGTATTTATAAATAATTAAGCATATTAAATGCTAAAAATTTCAGTAATTTGAATAACAAGGTTGTGTCATCGTTTAATACAATTCTAACTGTAAAGTTTGAAGTATTAAGTCTATACAATGTGTAAACATTGTCCGATAGATGGCATACGTCACCTTGAAGACGTAAGATATAATATGATTCGAAATTTGCATGTCCTAAAATAGTTCACAATGGTGTAAGTGGCAGCACGGTTGGGCCGGATTCCCAATAGGTGCGGGTTCGAACCCCGCTTGTGACATCATTTTTCGTTTCGTATCGGGTATTTATAAATAATTAAGCATATTAAATGCTAAAAATTTCAGTAATTTGAATAACAAGGTTGTGTCATCGTTTAATACAATTCTAACTGTAAAGTTTGAAGTATTAAGTCTATACAATGTGTAAACATTGTCCGATAGATGGCATACGTCACCTTGAAGACGTAAGATATAATATGATTCGAAATTTGCATGTCCTAAAATAGTTCACAATGGTGTAAGTGGCAGCACGGTTGGGCCGGATTCCCAATAGGTGCGGGTTCGAACCCCGCTTGTGACATCATTTTTCGTTTCGTATCGGGTATTTATAAATAATTAAGCATATTAAATGCTAAAAATTTCAGTAATTTGAATAACAAGGTTGTGTCATCGTTTAATACAATTCTAACTGTAAAGTTTGAAGTATTAAGTCTATACAATGTGTAAACATTGTCCGATAGATGGCATACGTCACCTTGAAGACGTAAGATATAATATGATTCGAAATTTGCATGTCCTAAAATAGTTCACAATGGTGTAAGTGGCAGCACGGTTGGGCCGGATTCCCAATAGGTGCGGGTTCGAACCCCGCTTGTGACATCATTTTTCGTTTCGTATCGGGTATTTATAAATAATTAAGCATATTAAATGCTAAAAATTTCAGTAATTTGAATAACAAGGTTGTGTCATCGTTTAATACAATTCTAACTGTAAAGTTTGAAGTATTAAGTCTATACAATGTGTAAACATTGTCCGATAGATGGCATACGTCACCTTGAAGACGTAAGATATAATATGATTCGAAATTTGCATGTCCTAAAATAGTTCACAATGGTGTAAGTGGCAGCACGGTTGGGCCGGATTCCCAATAGGTGCGGGTTCGAACCCCGCTTGTGACATCATTTTTCGTTTCGTATCGGGTATTTATAAATAATTAAGCATATTAAATGCTAAAAATTTCAGTAATTTGAATAACAAGGTTGTGTCATCGTTTAATACAATTCTAACTGTAAAGTTTGAAGTATTAAGTCTATACAATGTGTAAACATTGTCCGATAGATGGCATACGTCACCTTGAAGACGTAAGATATAATATGATTCGAAATTTGCATGTCCTAAAATAGTTCACAATGGTGTAAGTGGCAGCACGGTTGGGCCGGATTCCCAATAGGTGCGGGTTCGAACCCCGCTTGTGACATCATTTTTCGTTTCGTATCGGGTATTTATAAATAATTAAGCATATTAAATGCTAAAAATTTCAGTAATTTGAATAACAAGGTTGTGTCATCGTTTAATACAATTCTAACTGTAAAGTTTGAAGTATTAAGTCTATACAATGTGTAAACATTGTCCGATAGATGGCATACGTCACCTTGAAGACGTAAGATATAATATGATTCGAAATTTGCATGTCCTAAAATAGTTCACAATGGTGTAAGTGGCAGCACGGTTGGGCCGGATTCCCAATAGGTGCGGGTTCGAACCCCGCTTGTGACATCATTTTTCGTTTCGTATCGGGTATTTATAAATAATTAAGCATATTAAATGCTAAAAATTTCAGTAATTTGAATAACAAGGTTGTGTCATCGTTTAATACAATTCTAACTGTAAAGTTTGAAGTATTAAGTCTATACAATGTGTAAACATTGTCCGATAGATGGCATACGTCACCTTGAAGACGTAAGATATAATATGATTCGAAATTTGCATGTCCTAAAATAGTTCACAATGGTGTAAGTGGCAGCACGGTTGGGCCGGATTCCCAATAGGTGCGGGTTCGAACCCCGCTTGTGACATCATTTTTCGTTTCGTATCGGGTATTTATAAATAATTAAGCATATTAAATGCTAAAAATTTCAGTAATTTGAATAACAAGGTTGTGTCATCGTTTAATACAATTCTAACTGTAAAGTTTGAAGTATTAAGTCTATACAATGTGTAAACATTGTCCGGTAGATGGCATACGTCACCTTGAAGACGTAAGATATAATATGATTCGAAATTTGCATGTCCTAAAATAGTTCACAATGGTGTAAGTGGCAGCACGGTTGGGCCGGATTCCCAATAGGTGCGGGTTCGAACCCCGCTTGTGACATCATTTTTCGTTTCGTATCGGGTATTTATAAATAATTAAGCATATTAAATGCTAAAAATTTCAGTAATTTGAATAACAAGGTTGTGTCATCGTTTAATACAATTCTAACTGTAAAGTTTGAAGTATTAAGTCTATACAATGTGTAAACATTGTCCGATAGATGGCATACGTCACCTTGAAGACGTAAGATATAATATGATTCGAAATTTGCATGTCCTAAAATAGTTCACAATGGTGTAAGTGGCAGCACGGTTGGGCCGGATTCCCAATAGGTGCGGGTTCGAACCCCGCTTGTGACATCATTTTTCGTTTCGTATCGGGTATTTATAAATAATTAAGCATATTAAATGCTAAAAATTTCAGTAATTTGAATAACAAGGTTGTGTCATCGTTTAATACAATTCTAACTGTAAAGTTTGAAGTATTAAGTCTATACAATGTGTAAACATTGTCCGATAGATGGCATACGTCACCTTGAAGACGTAAGATATAATATGATTCGAAATTTGCATGTCCTAAAATAGTTCACAATGGTGTAAGTGGCAGCACGGTTGGGCCGGATTCCCAATAGGTGCGGGTTCGAACCCCGCTTGTGACATCATTTTTCGTTTCGTATCGGGTATTTATAAATAATTAAGCATATTAAATGCTAAAAATTTCAGTAATTTGAATAACAAGGTTGTGTCATCGTTTAATACAATTCTAACTGTAAAGCTTGAAGTATTAAGTCTATACAATGTGTAAACATTGTCCGATAGATGGCATACGTCACCTTGAAGACGTAAGATATAATATGATTCGAAATTTGCATGTCCTAAAATAGTTCACAATGGTGTAAGTGGCAGCACGGTTGGGCCGGATTCCCAATAGGTGCGGGTTCGAACCCCGCTTGTGACATCATTTTTCGTTTCGTATCGGGTATTTATAAATAATTAAGCATATTAAATGCTAAAAATTTCAGTAATTTGAATAACAAGGTTGTGTCATCGTTTAATACAATTCTAACTGTAAAGTTTGAAGTATTAAGTCTATACAATGTGTAAACATTGTCCGATAGATGGCATACGTCACCTTGAAGACGTAAGATATAATATGATTCGAAATTTGCATGTCCTAAAATAGTTCACAATGGTGTAAGTGGCAGCACGGTTGGGCCGGATTCCCAATAGGTGCGGGTTCGAACCCCGCTTGTGACATCATTTTTCGTTTCGTATCGGGTATTTATAGATTATTTGGATATTAGTGAATTGGAAGTTGTCAATCACTACTGTATAGAACGTGATGAAGTGACATTGTTAGGTCGTGAATAACAATTATATCATGTTATTTTTATTTTAAATTATTTTTACGAGTTTCAACATTAGATTAATGGTCTTTGAAAGAGATGAAGCCAGAACAGATGTAAGAGTAACAATAGGTAATGATGTACTGGAGTAAGTGGATGAATTTGTATATCTTGGATGTGGATTTAGCCGAGATGGAAGGTACACCACTGATATAGAGCGAAGAGTGAATGCGGGAAATAGAGTGAACGGAGCGTTGGGGCAACTTCTCGGTAGCCACCACCTCAGCCAGAAGGCACGTGCAGCAATACATAACGCAGTGCTTGTCCCAACATTACTGTATGGAAGCGAGAGTTGGGTATGCAGAAAAGAGTATGAAAGTAAAATTAATGCGGTCGAAATGCGATCTCTACGCAAAATCTGTGGAGTTAGGCTGACCGATCGCATTCGTAACGACGACGTAAGAGAGCGAGTAGGTATGAAAGAGAGTATTGGTGTAAAGATGCGAAAGGGAATGCTCCGATGGTTCGGACATGTGGAAAGAATGCCGAACGAACGTCTGGTTAAGAAGATATACAATGCGAAAGTGAAAGGATGTAGGTAGGTAGGTAGAGACCGAGACTAACCTACCTAGACCAGATCGGTCATGTACTGAAGGAAAGTGGAGTCTAGAGTCTCCGAAACCGGCGAGCGTGTATGAAGAGAATTATGAATGTTGAGGAAGCGAGTGAAGTATGCAAAAGATAGAGTTCTCTGGCACTCTGCTCTCTCTGCCTACCCTGCAAGGGACATGGCGTGATAGTATGTATGTATGTATTATTGTACAAGAAAGTCATCCGCAATGTTAATTATGTAAATAACTTAATAGTTGTTTAAAATTTCAGATTTCGTGTTTACAATCATGTGTCATCAACGTTTGACCGAGGTTATTGTGTTTTAAAAAATGCAAAACGTCAAAATGCACTTCTTAGATTGGATGAACTATAAATTATGTACAGAGGCGTCAGAAACAGCATTTTTGCCCTAAATTTTTAGGAATTACTCTCGATTTTCCCAGGATCCCAGCATCAGATCCTGATACCCTGCATATGGGACCACCCTTAGAGTATCCTCTTTCTAACAAAGAAAGAATTATAAAAATCCATCCATAATTGGCGTTGCTATCGCGTAACAAACATACAAAAAAAAAAAAAAAAAAATAGCGTTCGAATTGAGAACCTCCTCCTTTTTGGAAGTCGGTTAATAACAAATAACGCATAACGAAGTGTGGTACCACCATAACAGAGAACGCGAATAGGTAGATGAATAGATAGGTGGATGGATGATAATATGTAATACTAACTCATATCAGGTAATCTTGAGCAGGAGATAGGCGAAGATGTGGAAGCTCCGGTTACTCTATACCTTGCTAGAGGTAATGCGATGCCTTTAGCTGCAGAGTCTTTAACCCAGGCAGGTAACACAACTGCCTTGCCATATTCGAGAGCGGCTTTATACTTCTCACTGCCTATACCGTCCCTGGAACAACATACAGTGTATAATAAAAAAAATTAGACAGGGTGTCGTGAATATAGAAGTGAACCTTTGGTATTCATCATCATCATCATTCTCATGCTCTTATCCCAATTACTTGTGGTCGACGCAATATATATTTGTACATAGATACCATCACACCATGTCCCTTGCAGGGTAGGCAGAGAGAACAGAGTCTTGACTCCACCTTCCTTCAGTACATGACCGATCTGGTCTAGGTATATATTTGTACATATTGCAAAAGTTATAGGCATCAAACCTCCTTGGGAATGTAATTGTTGACCAAACAGCATCAGGTTGTGCTGGCCCAGGTTGATATAAAGCTTTTAGTCGTCTTTTACGACATCTACAAGCAAAGTAAGTGTTGGTAGTATTCGTAGCCGCTACCGCACAGCAGAGTGGACCCATGGTATTCATCATCATCATCATCATCACTGCCCATAAATGTATGTAATGGGAGGGGAATTAACCTAATACACCGCGCTGGTCAGACGTGTTGGTATAGGGTTTTGTTTCGAGTTTTCCTTCTCTCGCATAGATGTTACATGCGTTTTATATCCCTTAGTCGTCTCGTACGTTAACCACAGGCAAGATATGGGGTGGTGAATAGTATTCTTAGTCCGTCACCACACGGAAAATTGGTATTGATATTACTAGGAACTATTTTAATTATTAATTAACCGACTTTGATATGCATATATTGTATTTATCATCCATTTATTTTTATTTAATAAGATTATGAAAGCTAGAAAATTGCACGCCTCACTCTTCTAAAATTTGCGAGAAAATAGCTTAAGCGACAACAACTGAGCACTGAAATGAAAAGCGACTGCTCGCGTATAAAGTACCCGGCATTAAATATTGCACATCGATCCTAGAAAGAGTCAATCGGCTAATTTCGGCCTCATATAGCGTTGTCCCTCTCACACATTATTTGTTTGACTTTGTGCCAAGTACTGAGTCTGATACCTACTAGAAGTTGTTAAAACAACTGTCGAATACAATTCGCCACCCCCTTTCTTGGTAATGAGTGTCCCAAAAGACGACTAAATACTATTGCAGATAACATCTATATTAAAAAAGGCAAATTCGAAAAATAACCCAATACCGACCTGTCTTTCTAGTGTTGTATGATGATGATGATGAAATTAAAAAAGAAAGAACTCACTTAGTCAACACTACAACATCAGTAGTCTCACTCTGAAACGCCCCAGAAAATGTTCCACCATTCTCATTCACTAATTTCGTGATCAACTGCTTCTCTTTCTTAGAAATACCAGATGTAGTCACTTGAAGGTTAGTGAAAGGCAACAACCGATGTACTATAAAGTCCGGTGAAGAGCCATTAACATTCAGTCGAAGTGATATATCCCAGACTGCATCAATCCATGATATTGACATCACTGGTATACCTTTTTCAACGGATTTCTGAAATAATGTTATTGTTGAAGTGAATACTTCTTTAGCGTCGTTGTGCACTTTTTAGGATGGGTAAAAAATGTTAAACTCTCGTCAGGCCACGTGACCTGATCGAAAATTCGTAAGATGGAGGGAGAGCAGACTGTAAGATAGGAAGTAATAATATAATATGTGTGTAACATAATATATTTAATATGTGTACACACATACATACTCCCTTTTTTTTTTTTTTTTTTTTTTTTTTTTTTATTGGTGGGCTATGGGTGCGTCTCGCCCCGCCAAATCGGTCCGGGGTGACGGAGAAGGCGGCGCGTGATCCCATAGACCCACCGTAAAATCCTCTCTCTTCGCCGTGCGAGCGGACCACCGGTACCCGATCTTTGTCTTCGGTGGTCCGCTCGGCGGTTTACCCTCGCGGGTTCCTCTCGTCGACGCCCCGACAGATTTCGCCGTCGGGGCCACATACATACTCCCTGGGGCATGCTTTTTATTCTTTGGTATTTGTTTTTTTTTTTCATAGGTTTAAGTTTTTACTTCTGACGGCAGTCCTCATGACTTTCGTGTTTTTTTATAAAAACGAATCCTCCGCTAGAGATAGGATATTTGAGTGTGCTATTACATCGACCTCCTTAGAAGAACAAACGCCATTGTGGCTATCTAGATTATCTATTACTGTTATTGTTTGCGAATTATATTATTTCTTAGTTCAAAGACCAACATACTGGAGCTAATACTTTCTAAATATGGTTTATACAATTAAAAAAAAAGTTTATATTTTTTTAAATATCATTTTAAAATTTATTAAACCTGCTGAGTTTCGTACTGGATTTTCTCAGTGGCAGTCAAACGTAGCAATATATTGGTATCCTACCTAACTGTAGTGTTCGTGTTTATTATACCAAGGCTTACGTCATCCACTGTTGGACTTCCTCCACAGAACATATTTATTTAGTGAGATAAGGTCGTAATTGCCACACTTGACAAACGTAATGGAAGGATGAAAGAAATTTAGTTTTCTAAACCTCACACATTAATATACATATACACCAACGAAAGAAATAAATACTAAATAAAAACACATGAGTCGAATATGGATGAGGCCAAAATATGGTGCCCGTCTCAGCTTATGGTACAGTAGACACAATATTACACCTCTGATATTCTGACGGGCCCACAAAGAAGTCGCGGTTATCAAGCAACAATATATGCAAAAAAAGTAAAACAGTAACATTTGAAACAATAATATTATTAGATTAAGAAGAACATGAATTAATACTATACTATTGCAGGCTTATATGTATCTCAGGAGGTAGCTGCTATCCACTCCTTTGATCAATACAAAAGATTTTCCCACTTCCGCAAGCAAGTTAACAGTAGCAATATTTGTATTCTTAATTTGTTCTTATAAAATGTATATAGTTGTAATATAGACAGTTAAATACATACAATATATTTGTCAGAGAGTACAGTGTCAGAGATTAGATGTGTGGTTTCATCTGTCAATACTGTGCTGTATAAACCACCCATCCAATGAACTTTCTTCTTGATGTGTTCCTGAAAAGGAAAATTTTATAATAATATAAATCAATATATCATATACATATATAACGATTTTCTTGGATTCTATCGCTTTTATTTTCGTATAAAAGAAAGTTTAAAAGTTGCACCAGTTATCAATAAGCTAAGGATTGAACGCTTGACGGGGTATGGAGATATGATGAGACGGGATGAAAGTAATGTTGTAAGGTAGGTTTAAAGTATGAATGTTGAATGCGTTAGGAGTAAAGGAAGACCGAGGAAAAGATGGAGAGACTGCATGAAGCATGACGCGAATAGACAGGGAGTGACTGCAGAGATGACGTCTGATAGGACTGTATGGAAGAAGATGACATGAT
Organism: Lymantria monacha; assembly: GCA_905163515.2. Lineage (NCBI taxonomy): Eukaryota > Metazoa > Arthropoda > Insecta > Lepidoptera > Erebidae > Lymantria > Lymantria monacha. Next base: position 5,190,440 of record LR991082.1, read on the forward strand.
TGCATTTATATTCGAATTTCTCTTTTTAATTTTTTTTTTTATGTTTGAGGGTTGCCTGAGCATCAAAACATGTATATAAATAGTAACATACAGCGTAACATTTATATCGTCTTACAAAAAAAGTGCCATAAAAGTATCCAACCGAAGAAACATATCTAACATACTTAATTGTTCAATAGTGGTAGTGATAAAAAAATAACAAAATAAAATAAATTAATGTTAATATTTTGTAACAGCCTGGTTATAATGTTTACATTTTAAACAAAAGAAATCATACGGCATTCCGCATGATAATGATTGGCTAACGTAATCACGTAAGCCAATCACAGCTACGAAGTCCACGTGGACTGCTATTCCAAAACGTACCTACGCCTAGGTACTATACCTACACAGTACGTAGGTTACGTTGAGTAGGTAGCCTACCGCTCGCTACATGCTGTTCTCTTACTATTTTAATTAGTAATTATTTATAATAATTTTTAGTAAAAAATATTCAGGTAAATATTTTTTTAACCTTTTAATTGTACGAATGAATAGTAGATACTGAATACATTAACTGAACTGCTTTTGTAAGACGACATAAATGTCACCGAGTATAATAAAATCAAATAATCTTATTACCTTCTGTAATTTTGACAATCCACTGGCTGTTACCACCAATCCTCTCATAGCTATTGTATATACTGGCTCCGGTCCAGATGGTATTGGAGTACCTTCTGTCAGGCAGCATGATAAGCAGCGAGGACCAACTAGTCTAAAATACAAAAAAGAAACAAATCTAAATCATTTTTTGATTTTCGTTTTGAAATATTCAATGGTTTGCAAGGATAGAGTTCTCTGGCATACTGTTCTCTCTGCCTACCCTGCAAGGGATATAAGTGTATTTGGAAGCACAACAACTAAATATTCACTGTAATGTTGATCACCTGTAAGTGTATTTTCTCCCCTATAATAGCAAACAAGCATACAGTCCACTTGATAATAAGGGTAGCTGCCACTCAAGGAACTCTGTAATACCAGAGGCAAATCCAAGTAGCTGCCTACTGTAAGTTCATCCAACAAAGAGCAGTAACAAATTGCTACACTAGACATAAACAGTTATACATATACAAAGTCTCTTTTTTTTTTGGGGGTGGGTTATGGTCGGCGCACTTCTCGCACCACTCCCTCCGGGACAACAGAGGGGCGTAAGCACGCACACCCATAACCCACCCGTATACACCTTCGTCGTTGGACCGACCACCGGAGCAGAGTCACTTGGTGTCAGTAGTCGGCTCGAAGGAATACCCCTGAGGAGTACCCTTGACCAAAGTCAATATCTTAAACTTATGTCCAAATTATGTATAAATAAATGTTTACCCATGAGTTTTCCGTGTGGTGATGGAGTAAGAATATAATTCACCATCCCCTCTCACTCATAGGTGATCATAAGAAACAAACAAGGGTATTAAAACTCATATAACATCTATGCAAGAGAAGGAAAAGTCGAAACAAAACCCTATACCAACACGTCTGATCAACACAGTATAGTAGGTCAATTTCCCTCCCATTATGGAGGAGGTTTGAGCTCAACAGTGGGGCATATAATGAGCTGAGATGATGATGATTACCCATAAAGTTTTGAGAATGATATAAAGTGATAACAATATGTATGATGTAGTTAATAGTATAACTTACAAACATTTTGTTCTATGTAATTTCTCATACAATTCCCCTTCAAACTCTGTTAACACAAAAACGTCCCTCTTTGTCAAAATTTCAGTCTGTTTCCACTGGTTTTCATGAATCCATCTCGCTTTTAGACCACCTCCACAATGTTGTTCACATGTCTATAAAGAAAATATATTTGAAAGGAATACACCATATGGCTATTATAAATCCACACATATAAGAGAAATATAATCCTCCCTTTACTAATTATAAAGAAACAAACTCACAGCTATTGCAATAATTAACCAGAGATCACAGTTAAGTGGATATCTGTAATTCCTAGTATAAAGAAATAATATATTCATTTGAATTCTCATTTCAATATCACAGATATTTGCAATCTATTATTTTATGATGTATTTTTATTGCTTATAGTGGCAAACGAGCAAGCAGCACACCTGATCGTAAATGTCACTGCCACCCATGGACCTTTGCAATACCAAGGGTATAGATATAGTCAGGTCGCTGCCCACAAATATAAACCCCAAACCCACCCAGATGGGCTTCCGGCTCTATCGGCTTATAAGATGACACAAAGAAGAATTGGATAGTAAAAAGATCATATTAGATTATCATTACAGATAAGTAATTGCATTTTTAATTAGTGTTACAGTGCAGTTACAAGCTGATAAAGGTGTTAATTACTTAAAAGACACAAAGATTCTGTAATATATGTGACTGAATAGACATTCTTTAGTAAATTTTTATCCCTCCTCATGTATTTAGAAGTTCTCAAAATTCCAATATTTATGGGCCGTAATAATAGTACACTCTAATAGATTCTAAGCAATTAAATCATTATCATCACAGCCTATAAATGTCCAACTGTTAAGCTCGGGCCTCCTCCGTAATCGGAGGGAAATTAACCTACTATACCGCGCTGGTCAGACGTGTTGGTATAGGGTTTTGTTTCGAGTTTTCCTTCTCTCGCTGTTATATGCGTTTTATATCCCTTAGTCGTCTCCTACGATCACCCACGGGTAAGATATGGGGTGGTGAATAGTATTCTTACTCCGTCACCACACGGATAACTCCGTCACCACACGGATAAGCAAGCAATTAAATGTTAAGGTGTATTCCTTTTTTTGCGCTATATAAATAATTAATCAACATTAAACTACCAAAATATCAAATGATGAGCTTATAAAAAATAATGTATAGATTCCGTACAATAGATAATCCATACAATTTTATCAATTTTACACACAGCTGGGAATGTTATGCAATCGAAATGTCATTATCATTAACAAAATAACTCACTAAAAAAGCTAGTTGCATTTCCTCTGAACATTCATTTTCATCTCGACAATCCTTCGGAATAATGAAAGTAACGTTAATATCTTGGGCCATTATTAAGTATATGAAGGAATCACTAGGAACATAAATTACACATTATTTTATTAATTATTTACTAAATTAAGCAGGACTGATCTATCCACTACGTGATTATTGTTTACAAATTTTTTCAGACAGATAAGTGATGACGGTTGTAAGAATTTGCCGCCATTCGACTACATTTTTTTAAAATTTTTGTAATCTATTTGCAAAGACTTTTAAGCCATGTCTGAATCTGAATCTTACTAATATGAAATAAATGTGAAAATTTGTGAAGATATTTGTTACTCAATCACGCATAAATCGTGGATCAGATTTAGATTGATATTAGATTGATATATAAATGGCTATATAGATAGACCATTCCCTGGATTAAAACAGGATACTGTTATTCCAGTAATATGTTCCCATGAAATAATAGTTTGATTTAGAGAAATTTACTTTTCACACGTGCGTAACAGTGGGATAAAGCTAGTTTATAATAATTAGTTTCGAGGCATGGTTACAAAGACCTTTATAATCTTTATTTATAAATAATTATGAATGCATTTAAAATTATTATTTGTTGGTAAATCAATTCATTGCCCTGTATATGTTCTAGAAATTTCGGTTGCAAGAAAAACATACATAAATCACTGTTTTTTGGGTGTGCTTCAAATTAACACTCCTTCTGAATTATATCACGTAAATGTCTTCAATTTGTGTAATATTACATTAAAACCCTAAATATTGATTATAATACAAGACCATCACATGAAGCTTCCACGTTCCCGCCAAAACATCTCACAGAATCTAAAAAAAATCACCTGGATTTAGAACAATTGTTTGTGGATCACAAATATCATGTGGGTTCAAACCCAATTAAATCAATAATAGATTTCAATTCACTCTGTACTTCAATATAAACGTCAGCCGCAAACACAATCCGGTGAACTAGTCACCTTTTACGATACCCACGAGCGAGAAAGGAGTTGTTGGATCGTATTTTTACTCCATTACCAGAGAAGTTATTATCACTGTCATTATTCTGAAGACAAAAATCAAAAGTTTTTGTTCTATGGTGGCTTCAGGGCCGGCTTTACCTGTAGTGCAGAGGGTGCGGTGCACCCGGGCGCCGGAAGTTAGAGGGCGCTGAGAGCTGCTCGGGACACATAGGGCCTCCACTGTAACTTCATAATCCGATCGCGTTTACCTGGTTTCGTGTCAATACAATGAGACTAAGCATGCGACAACGTATTTTAGCGAGGTACGGATTTCAGTTGAACGTGTTGTAACTATCAACCTATTCCATTTTGTTCACGCATTTTGATACAAGAGGGCGCCAGGTGATTGTTTGCACCCGGGCGCTACATCTGCTAGAGCCGCCACTGGGTGGCTTTATAGGACAGGTTGGAAGAAATAATAAAATAATTTGGGTAACATCTATATAATTATTTATTATAAATAAAAATACATTATCAGTAGAGAACAACGATCGTTCATACAGATTCTTACGCTTGGAGTATACTTATTTATTATACCTACACTATTTAGAAAATATATATGTACCTATATAAAAATCAGTGGGGGACTTTGAATCCCCAGTTTATGAAGTCCCCAAATCGCGACATTTTAAGTTCCAAATAATCTATAAAATAATTCCCCGAAACAAGATATTTAGATAGTTCAAAGGCCCTAATTACCCATACTTTGGGGATTTACTTGATATTTTTGCATGATAAATGAATTCTGCTGACATGAGGGAATGCCCTTTTAATAATAACAAAACCATATCATTATCATAGTCATCATTCAAAACCTCTCTTTTACTACGTTTTGTGCGGTACCGGCAATACGTTTGGCAATGCCAATTCGGAACTCCAAAGAGCTTATAATCCGCCACTGAAATAATGAAACATACTTACAGATCAATTTTTTAATAATCAAATAAGTGATTCGTCCCAAATAAATAATTAGAACATCACTTTTACTTTACGTCTTACTTTGTCTTTTGAATAAATCTCGCCAAATTATTGAAAGTCGGACCTTAGATAAACAATATTCTTAACAAGGGAAATTCTTTTATTAGATATTTACTTAATCTATCAGTGAAATATAGTCACTCCTAAGACATCAAGTTTATAACATTCGTAAACAGTACAAAGTAGTTGAAGTCAGAAATGACATAGTATAAGAACATAGTTTTTAAACCCTCAAGAGCTTTTCCTACAAACAATCATACAAAAATGACTTAAGTAATAGCAATGGGTACATACAAACCTCCTATGGTTTTCTATAATCTTAGAACTAAATTATTTATTATTAAATAACAGAAGTTTTCCAATAATTAGGATGCGAAAAGCAGAAACTGTTCTTTTTACGTAGGTATTCCAGAAACTACTATAATTATTTTGAAATTATTACTTGTTTTAAAATTATTATTTTCTATATTTGTATTTCAGAGGAAACCCGCCATAACGGCTACTTAATATTACGACAATTCATTATTATAGGAACATAAAATAGGCCATAAAAACTTATAGCCCAGCTTGATGGCTAAACTTAGCGTCTTCTGCAAAAGGTCGCCGCTAACTTCTCAAATCCTATGATACATGAAGGCAGAACTGATTACATCTGATCTATTCTTCCGTGATTATAGCCTTTTCAACAAAGCCAAAATATCGGCAACTCGTAAATAATAAAATGTTATTATTGACCATGATAGCTTGAGATCTCATGATAGAATTTTAAATATTCTTTTATAAACATGTTATTAATATTAATTTTTAGAAATTCTAAATACCCGCAATACTATTCGTTTCTTTTCCATCTAAAAACATTTTTTTTGGAATTTGAACATGAATCCGAACGATTAGAATGAATTGCTATTTTATATCCGATACTGCGAATGCTTGATTCTACACATTGACAAATGAAAAGAGAGACAGCCAGACAATTAATTCTTAATAACCTAACTTGTGCTTGCATAACTTAACCCTTAACTTAAATACAAACAACCATACGTTAACAAAAAAGACGTGAGCTAGCTCTTACATTATTTTTTTAGCTTTAGGGGAATCTGCGCTCACACCTAGTCCGCCTAAGGATGTGACAGCCATCCGAGACCAATAATCCGTCTAACACAAAAAAAAAAAAAAATAATAATAGTAGTTTATCGCGTACTGAAAAGTGCCCGATCGACTAGTGTTTTGAGTGTTATAGTTTAATATATATAATTGATTATGATTTAATTACAGGTTATTATTATTCGCGTGTCGGCATCGGGCGCGAGTACCTGCCCCTGATGGCACCCTAGCCGAAGTCCTGGGTGGAAAAACCGGTAATTAGTCCACCATTCGCCGAGAGGCCGACCGCATAAGGCTGCTAAAAAAGTATTCACTGTATTGTTTAAGTGCAATTGTTGATTTTGTATAAATAAATTATTATGGTTAAAGAGTTCGCTTTTTATGAAACCACTACTCTTCTTACATAATGTACTATGTAAGTAGTAGTTAGTCCAGACATAACACAATTTAGAAATAAAATGGTAATCGTTTTTTAGGGTTCCGTACACAAAGGGTAAAAACAGGACCCTATTACTACGAGACTTCGCTCTCCGTCCGTCCGTCCGTCTGTCACCAGGCTGTATCTCAAGAACAGTGATAGCTAAGTTGAAATTTTCACAGATGATGTATTTCTATTGCCGCTATAGCAACAAATACTAAAAATAAAATAAATATTTAAGGGGGGCTCCCATACAACAAACTTGATTATTTTACCATTTCTTGCTCGACACTAATAATTTTTAGTTTTACGGAGCCCTTCAAGTACAACTCGCACTTGGCCGATTTTTTAATTGTTAAAATTACCAGGACTTTAAGTAAGTTTATAGAATATTAAAACATAAAAAGGCAAACATTATTAACAACTTTAAATATAAAATTGTATTATTTATAATACAAGTTATTATAACATTTCCAAAACTGTTAAATATCACATTGCCCGTTTTTTGAATATTTTAATCTTCAAGCAACGCGTCCATAAGTTATTAAAGTAGTAAACATTAGTAACTTATGAGTGAATTTATTAATCGTATAATTATTAATCTTACTCCTCCACTCAAATAACATGGAAATGTTTATAAGTTTTTTCACATCACTGGCCCGCAAAAAAAGTGACACAACCCATATTTCAATTTTTGGTGGTGGTGGGAGTTAAATATTTTATAAGTTCTCCGTACCAACTCTTCGTGGTCATTCTTAAGGAAATCATGCAGAGGTTAGTGCATTTAGAATCGCATTTTCAGGAAGCTGAAAAAAAGAGAATCCTTATTTTGAACCTCCTGAAAAAGTTTGCTTTTTCGAGTTGTGTCATTTTTCTTGTGGGACAGTGACATTCTTAAATATTATTCATAAAAAGTTTTTGACCCAAGAAGTATTTATTAAACTAGTTCTTGAATGGAGATTAGGGCATTCAAACGAAAAAAACGTAAAAATGCTTTTCAACTATCAATCCGTCTTTTAAATATATACACTACCGTCCAAAAGTTTGGAAGCAGCAAGGTAAAATCGAATAAAACCAAACTAAGTCATTTAAATTTAAATGTATTGATAAAAAAATAAAGAACAAACAGAAACTAACTTAAACAAAATAAAAAAATAATATACAATGGTAAATTAGATTAAATTTTAGCTTCATCAAAGTGTCCACCTTTCTCCTTTATAATCTTCTCACATATTCTGGGCATTCTATTAATCAATTTTTTAAAATAATCTTTATCTAATTTGTTCCATTCGTTCTCTAATAGCTGCCACAAATGCTCTGAGCTCGTAGGACAACGACTTTTCACCCTCCTGTCAAGTTCATCCCAAACAAGTTCAATGGGAGAAAGATCAGGGGATTGAGATGGCCATTGCATGATGTTTAAAATGTTTTCAGCTTTTTTCTTGTTTAAAAAGTTCTGGCACAATTTAGACGAATGCTTAGGATCATTATCCTGTTGAAAAATGAATCCAGAACCAATGAGACTTAGTCCACTGGGTATGGCAGAATCTTGGAGAATTTTTAAATAGCCTTCCTTGTTTAATTTTCCGGTTATCCTCACAAGATTGCCGGGTTTACTGTTGCCAAAACACCCCCAAACCATGACATTACCACCACCATGTTTGATGGTAGGCACTGTACATGCCTCTGAAGCCCTCTCTTCTTTTGACCGGCGTACAAAGACACGTCTATTGGATCCGAAAATCTGAAATTTTGATTCGTCACTCCAAAGGACATTTTCCCATTGTTCTATAGTCCAGTTTTTATGCGCTTTTGCCCATTCTAGTCTATTTTTCTTATGTCGATTTGTTAGTTTGGGTTTTTTAGCAGCAACACATCCTCTTAATCCCGCAGACAGTAAGCGTCTTTTAACAGTAGTTGTTGAAATGGGTGTTTCTCGCGTATCATTCAGAGCTGCAGTGATCTGTGGTGCAGTTAAGCGTCGATTCCGTTTAGAAAGAACTCTAATGAAGTTGTCCTCTTGATTTGTTGTGGATTTGGGCCTACCAGATCTCTTTCTATCTTCATTTTTCCCCGTTTCTTGTTTTCTAGCAAGGGTATAGTGGACACCTTTACAAGAAATTCCGAGCCTTTCTGCGATTTGACGTTCACTGTATCCTTCCTCGCGTAGAGTGCAAATAGCGCTTCGCTGTTCAAGCGTGATTTGCTTGCGTTTTGCCATTTTCAGAAGAAAAAATACGGTCAAAGTAGTAGCCGATATCTTTCGAATACAGACAATGTTAATATCACAACTTTCACGTGCCAATGCTCAAGTGCGACTGAATAAGGTCTAAAAAAGTTAAAACCAGCAAACATTATCAATAAAACTACACCATTGCATAGGATAAAGTAGCCGACGGATTAAGTCATAAAACACGTGTTTCGTCAATATTAAGGAATTCCATAAAACTTGATGAATGTAGGATAATAATCCTTTTGTGTTTGTGTAGACAGTCGTAAAAGGTTGTAAAACTTAAGATTATTGCTAATTTTTACCGCTATTAGTCGGCATTTATTTGTTTTGTTTGAAAACAGGTGTGCTTCCAAACTTTTGGACGGTAGTGTATATATATAAATATAAATAAATAAATATATAGATTATATAATAAACTAAATCTATCCAAGCGCCACTAATAAATCCATTTTTGTTACTACTATACAGAGTCTTCTGAACTTAAGACTTTAAAACTTAATACATTCGAGCTGCTCTTTTGTGCAAATCCTACTAATTGTAAGGTGCGCTATATTTATAAAAAAAATATGCATGCGTACAAAGTACACATATCAGAAGTGAAACTTTAGCGTGTATTTTCTCTCACTCTCTCTCGTGTCGTGTTTCATCTGTAAACATTTTTACGTCATGCGCGCAAAATTTCACTTCAAAATAAATATGGTGCGTAACGAAAAAATGTGACTTAGAAATAAAGATGGCGCGTAACAGAAAAACGTTACAATTTTCTTCTCCCATACGCCGATAAACAAATTTCACTTCAAAAAAAATCCAAATTTAATTTATTTCAAATTATATTCACTATGTAACTTGTTTCCCTAAAATTATGTCATGATCATCTCAACTTATATAGATCAGACTGCTAAACTCTAGCCTCTAGAGCAGGATTGAAATTAGCCTATGAAATTGCTCTCGTTAGGCACGCTCTTCTCATGGGGTATTTTCTTAAGTTTTGCTTTTCTTTCCCTGATGTTTGCGTCTCTTAGTCGTCTTTTACGATCTCTCACGGGAAAGAAACTGGACTACTGTATTCTTATAGAGGCCACCGGAGTCACCGGTCAGCGGGGAATTATTTATTGCCAACTATCTAACTTGATGCATTGTTTTCGAGACTTGGGTCAATATAGAATGTCCAAAAAAAAAAACTTTGCTGCTAACATCTAAGTCAAACATTTTTTTTTTCACCTGGTAAATATCAATGCGGCCCCTAATTTTTAAATCGTAAAGTATGAAACCGTTCCCTTCTAAAGAACAGTTGGGTGAGGTTTTGTTTCTATTTAAATGGTTGTTTTAGTTATTTTTTGGTTTTTAAGTATTCCAGTACGCCTAATGCCCAACAACCCTTAAATTTTAAGTAACACTTTAAGGTCATGTATATGCCGCGTAACATTGACGTTAAATTTTGAAGTTATACTTCTTTTGGCGCGTTAGGTAAAAATGATGAGAGTAAATTTTTACGATGCGCGCGCACACCGTCACGAGAAACCGACACCCTGAAGTTAGCTATAGTCAACATTAGTTCTTCTTGTGATATTTAAAAAAAACTTTAGTTAACTAGATAAAGCGTTATAATAAAACTTTCAATGTATTAAAGATTCGATACCTTTTTTCTATTGTTAGTGTCGTTTTATGTACAAACGTACAATAAGACGAAAGATAAAATTTTTGAAAAGATTTTTCTTATTACGCCAAACAAGTATAACTTCTAACGCGTATACATAAGTTTTTACATAAGTATTTTTTTTTTATTTTAAATTTTTTTGAAAATTCAATGAGAAAGTTAAATAAGTAAAATTTAAAATTTCAGTAACACCTATATTTTGCCTTAAGTTTTATCTAAAATTTACTGATTGTTGGTGTAAAGAGCCATAACATACTTTAATAACCAGTTTCACAAAAAATGTATAGAGCAGCTCGATTTAATATAAAAATTTGCCTATAAATTTATATTATAAACTTATTTCCTTCTTCGCGTTCGTACAACTGTCCATCCGGGTTCCATTTCATCCTCTTCCATAGGTTCGTGTCCATTCGATGAAGTGGTTGCTCCGCAATTAATTTGATCATCATGATTATTAGGGCCATCTTCTTCACCACTACTACTTGTCGTATCGTCATCCGGGTTGCCATGACACTTAAAATAAAAATTGTTGAAATTATTAATATTTTTATTAGTTTCACACTGTTATCAAGGAAGGGGTAAAGGCATGTACCCATACTAAGTAGCCCATATTTAATATGGTTCTAATTCCATAAATATAATTCTAATTTTATGATTAACATATCCATCTGTTCTGGCTTTATCTCTTTCAAAAACCATTATTTTGTTTTTGCTCACATTCACGCGTCCCCTTTTCTTACAATCTTCTGTCATTGTGTCGACTAGGGTCTGCAGGTCAGTCGCTGACTGTGCCAGCAGGACTGCATCATCTGCATAAAGCAGAGCAGAGACCACTGAGTCACCCATCTGGACTCCCACATTCATATCGTTCAACCTTTGGAGACATTTATCCAGATATATGATAAACAGCCTGGCTGATAGAACGCAGCCCTGCTTAACGCCGATATTGACGTCAAACCAAGGCGACATTCCATCATCCAGCCGCGCACAGGCTCTACAGACCATGTAACTGCATTGCACAGCCTGCAGCAGTTTACCGTTAATACCATACTCCGGTAAAATGTCCCAAAGTTCCTTTCGTACAACCGTGTCAAATGCTCTCTCCAGATCCACAAAACTGCAGAAAACCCACTGACCTAGGGCCAGATACTTCTCCACAATTTTGCGCAGAGAGAACACTTGATCCATGCATCCCCTTCCACTCCTGAAACCTCCTTGTGTCTCACACAGTAAACATCCTCATTCTCCTTTCAATAATTTTACCATACACTTTTGCTGCCAAACTGGTCAAGCTTATGGCTCTGTAATTTGCGCAGTCATAACGTGAACCCTTGTTTTTAAACAAAGACACGATGACTGCGCTATTCCAGTCCCCGGGAACCATTCCGGAGCTCCAACATAAATTGAGGAGCAACAGGAACGCCTCTCGGACACAGGAGCCACCAAGCTTGATCATCTCGGCAGACACCATATCAATGCCCGCTGCCTTACCATTTTTCAAGCTTCTTATCGCCCATTCAACTTCATCCATACTGATGCCATCGGAGGACGCCGTCGCCGAATGTTGATCTACTAGACCACATGCGACACCGGCGCCAACCGTAGTATCCGCATACATATCGCCAAAATATTCACTCCATCGGCTTAACACGTCTTGTGTTACGTCCTTCAGTACCTGACCAGATCGGTCAGGTACTGAAGGAAGGTGGAGTCAAGAGTCTCCGAAACCGGCGAGCGTGTATGAAGAGAATTATGAATGTTGAGGAAGCGAGTGAAGTATGCAGAGATAGAGTTCTCTGGCACTCTGTTTTCTCTGCCTACCCCGCAAGGGATATGGCGTGATGATATGTATGTATGTATGTAACATATCCATTATTGCTACTCACTTGTGGAGGTACTGACTCATGAACGGGCTGACTAAGCCATTTCTGACACTTTGGCATTGCTTCGATTCTAGCTCGGAGCTCATCATGACGACCTTCTTTTAGTAGACCAAGAAACAATAGCAACAGAGATGCAACTTCTGAAAATATATAGTATATGGATAATATAGGACCATACAACAATCATTTTAATTTAGTGTATCTGATGACTTGCCCAGCCTGTATAGAAACTTTGAATATAATATGTTGTATAGTTTAGCCACAGCACATTACTTTGTATTATTAACATTTTACACACTCTGTATTAAAAATTAAAATTATTAGGCTATCACCAAGAGATCAAAGACCTCTCGCACTGCATAAGTATAAACTAATATGTAGGTAACTACCTACATATCGTCAGCTTACCACTTCAAGTCTTCCCCAAACGCAATACAAATTAACGCATATTATACCTTATTCCTGACCCATAAGATCCATATAAACTGTGTCCTCAGACTTAGATAAGACAATTAAAAATACCTAATGCATGCGGCGTAATGAAGGCTACTCGGTCGGATTACAGGTCAGTGAACTAATATTTATTACAAATGGTGTTCTATTTTGTTTCAATATTTATGATAAAAGGTTTGTATTATAAATATTTTTTTTTAAATTTGCATGTGAGGACTTTTTAGATAGTTTCAAAATACTCATATACACTAGTATTGCCGGTGTTTTCATTTATTGTCGTATTGTCATCTCCACCTTGTATATGTCCCACTGTTTGACTCAAGCCTCCTCCATAATGGGAGGGAAATTGATCTACTATACCATGCTGGTCAGACATGTTGGTATAGGGTTTTGTATCGAGATTTCCTTCTCTTGCATTGATATTATATGGATTTTATATCCCTTAGTTGTCTCCTATTATTACCCACGAGTAAGGTGGTTAATTGTATTCTTCCTCCGTCACCACAAAGAAATATTATTTCATAAGTGTAAACGTGTAAATATTGGAGACGACCAAATTGGTATAACCCAGGCAAATGAAAAGATATCACCATTGTCATATCAACTCTTTTTAAACTTATTTTAAGTTATAAGTTATTTGTCCTGTATTTATTTATCCTGTTTTTTAAAGCTATTTGTGCAACCCACACATAATAGTTCTAGACAATTAATTGCTAGATACTAATTGTCCTGTCAATTTTATGAATTCAAAGGCCCGGTGATAAAAGCATTTATTCCTTAGTACAGAATGTCTTTTAAAATTAATAGTAATTGTTTAATATTATAATTATTTATTTTACCTTTAGGTGAGTTATCATGGCATACAGTTTCAAATTCCTCATCCATAAGATCCTCTATCACTTCTGTGAGTTCATCTCTATCTACAATATTTTCTACACAGTATCGAGCCAAATACACTGACATTAATTGTGCTGTCTGAAAAAGAAAAAATACAATTTAATAAAATTAAAAAGTTGAAGACTCAACCAACTGATTTGAAAAAAAAAAGGAATAATTTTTACAAACTAATAAAATTAAATATCAAAAATTATAGCTGCCTCTAATGTGACTATAGTTAAAGTCTCTTGTTTTAATATAATATAAAGTTACATAATTATATAAACTTCCATAATTAAAACAAAATATTTTTTTTCAGAAAACATAATTAATATACAGCCAATTTTAATATTACCCCTGTTTGCAAACAATATTTTTACCCACTCAGCTATACAAACATTATTAATTGAAGATCTTAATTTAGAAAGAAATAATTTTAAGCTTAATAAATAATATTGTATAATTAATAATTAAATTCATTGTCAATAAAAAAATAGATGAAAGTATTATCTATATGTAGAGACATATATACATATATATATATATATATATATATATATATATATATATATATATATATATATATATATATATATATATATATATATATATGTATAATATAAATAAATCTAGATTTTAGATTAATGTTTGTATGGTTAAAATATAATTTCTTTTTAGCGATAGCGTACTAATCTCACAGTGGTAGACGTGGGTCTAGTAAATAGAAATACAACACTCCGAGTTTTCCAAAATATGTATTTTCATTCTTAAATCAGAATTTACATAGAGTAAGAAGAGTACACCTGTAAGCACATATACTTGTGCACTATTAAATGTCCTGCATGCCGCTGCTGACAATTAGCAATATATTACTATTATCATTTCTATATAACTTCGAAAATGCAAGACATACTTTTTCACCTCCGGGCGCTCCCATTCCATGTTCTACAGCCAGCTGCAACGCTGTCCAGTTGTTGAGCACTAAATCAACAATAGGCTTGAAATCGTCGTAAAGCATTTTGATTTTTCTTCACGTTTATTTGCTTATTAATTTTATGAATTATAAAACATTGAGAAACCTCACATTTTTATAACCTCTTCAAAGAATCGAGGATGACATTTATTTGATTAGGGATGTGCGAAATAAGTTGAGCACTGACTGATATATCGTAGGTAATATAAAATATTATTATCAACCACAATTTGAAAATATAGATATTTTTAACAAAGCAGTCACTGTTATACTTCTTTAGATGCATACTTTACTGAAAATAATATAAATGTGATACTTATTCGTATAAGCTGTGTGGTAGCGGCTACGAATCCAACCAACCTTTACTTTGCTCGTGGATGTCAAAAAGACGACTCAGAGTAAGAGCCATATAACGATCTGGGCCAACTCCATCTGATGCCGTGTGGTCAAAAATTACATTCTCAAGGAGGGTTGACGTCTAGCAGGCCACCGATCATAAAATTATTGCTAGTACTTTTTACAATAATATATGTATTTATTTATTTCGATACACAACTACCAATAAAGGTAATAAAACCCAATTCGATAGTGGAAGACAGTATTAGTACATAAGTATATATTACGATAATTCTAAGCACTATAAATTTCTTATTTCTATATACTTAAAAATAAAATAGCGGTCAGTGTTAATTCGTTCAGTGAACACGAGAATAAATCTCTTCGTGTTGAAACCTTGTTGAGCATACGTATAGCGGGTGTGAATGGTGCGTGCTGTAACAAGTTGGTGCGAGCGTGCGGCACCCTCCGGAGTGGTGGCTGCCGCCGCCGTCCCACGTATTCGTCTAGTACATACAGCCGAATCTCCTGCAGAATAGCTGGGTTGTGGATTAGGCCCCGCAATACTTTAAATATGTACAAGACGAGAGCTATTTCTCGTCTAACTTCTAATTTATAAAATCCTACCATACCCAATATAAATGCGGTTGGATATAGTAATGGGTATCCTGGATATATCCCGAACTGTTTTAAATATAAAAATCTTAAAAAAATATTTTGTATTCGCTCCATCATTACTATATATTTAGCTTCATGCGGAGGCCATACTATGACATTGTATTCCAAGTGGCTTCTTACTAGAGCCTCGAATAAAGCCTTTAAAGCTCTAGTGTTGGTGAATTGATTTGCTTGAGGCAAGACAAAACCTGAATTCCGGTAAGCCCTCTTACAAACATCTATAATATGCTGTCTAAAATTCAGATCAGCTGTAAACCGAACACCTTAGTCTTTGACTTCTGTGATGCGTAGCAGCGGTTCGCTATTTATGTGGTATTGGTGATGATTCGGGGTGCGTGCGCTACTGAACGACAAAATTGAGCACTAAGATACATTAAATTGTAACTGATTTGCCAAACTCCATATCGTTATACTATTGATATCATCGTGAAGTGATTTATTATCTCTTTCTTTTTTGATTTCAAGAACTAATTTTAAGTCGTCTGCAAATAGTAAGGGAGTAGATGTTTTGACTATTTTAGGCAAATCATTGATCATTAAAGTAAACAGAAGGGGCCCAAGGTTACTACCTTGACTGACCCCAGATCTTGTGTAATAAGGTTTGGAAAGATGTCCACCGTAATCAACGTATTGGCGCCTATCTCTCAAATAACTGGCAAAGAACGCTAATGTATGCGGAGTGAAACCTGCATTCGTTAACTTCAAAAGCAGACAATCATTATGAACCGTATCAAATGCCCGCCGAAAATCGAAGTAGGCAACATCCACTTGTCGACCTGTATCGACTGCTGGCACTAGTCTTGTCATCAAGTGAAGTAAGTTACCTGTAATCCCCCTACCAGGGTGAAAACCGTGTTGTGTTTCGGATAATTAGGCACTTACCTGTTTGTATATACAACTGTGAATGGCTGACTCTAAAACTTTGGTTGGAGTGCAAAGGACTGCAATAGGTCTATAATCACTGGGTGTCGAACCTCCGCTACCTTTTGGAACAGGTACGACTCGGGTCGGCTGCCAGCGATCAGGAAACACTGCACGTTGAATACATGCGTTAAATAAGTGTAGCAACGGATTAATTAAAACTGAATTACAGTCTTTAAAGACGAATGCCGGTATACCATCGGGGCCTGCGCTCCGTTTTGGCGGTAAATGAGCTAGCACACGTTGTACGTCCGTGGTGTTTAAGCGAGCGAGATGCACCCACGCACCTGGTGCGTCTGCTGCCGTCGCATTCGCTATCGCTACGCTCAGCACGGGCGGGTTCGAGTTGTATACAGAGTGAAAGAATCGAGCGAATTCACTGGCACTTTCCTGTTCAGATAGAGTTCGTCCGTTGTTGATTAGCTTTTGTTTCTTTGACATACCTTTTCTAGATCTCATATAAGCCTAGAAAGCTTGAGATTCTGTTGCCAAATGGTTTTGTACGCGATCGACGTATCGCTCAAGCGCTCGAGTCGTTTGTGCTTTCACTCTTGCTCTGCACAGTGAAAACGCCTGATATTCACAGTCCAATTTACTGGATTTAAACTTTTTATGTAATTTGTGTTTTAGTTTAATATCTTTAATAATTTCGCTGGTGTAATACACAGGATAAGAATACCACCTATACGTCAGACTGTCTGTTTTACAAGGAACGCAATCGTTAGATACATCGTAAATTTTCTCATATAATAAATTTAAAATCAGATCAGGATCATTTAAACTGTATATTTCACTCCAGACAATTTTAGCTATTAAGGAATATAAATGGTTAAAATCAGATTTATTAAAATCCCACTGTTTTCTAACAAATGATTTTTGAGGTTGTCCTATATGTGATATGGGAGAAGACTCGGGCTGCTGCAAGAGGTTCGCATCCCGTTTCGAACTGAAAGCGAGGCGCATGTCAAGTGGCGGATGGTACACGTCCACGGGGAGCAGCGCCTCGTCCGCCGCACCAACCGATATACAGTCTTGTGTGCTCAACACGAGATCCAATTATCTGCCATTAAAATTAGGGACTAAATTACACTGAACAAATTCACAAAAGGCCATAAAATAATCATAATAATTACAAACATTAGTATTGCACGAAAATAAATTAAAATCTCCTAAAACAACAAAGTTATTTCTATATTTAATACACATTTTTTCTAACAAATTAAATAAATTCATATATTCACTTTCATCAGTTTGCGGTGGAATATAAACTGTACAACATGTAAATAACAATCTGTTTTGTATAATATATATACAACAGCACAAATTAATTCAAAACAATAGTTATCTATTTCAAAATTACCATACCGACGATAATTGTCGTAGTTCCAAGCGCGGTGTGGCCACTAAAAGTACGCCACCGTGCTTACGTCTATCCGCGCGGTCACAACTTAATGAATGATATCCAGTGAGTACGAATTCGGAATCATAAATTGAATCATTCAATCCTGTTTCGGTAAACGCAAATATATCCGCGTTAGATGTATGTACTATGAAAGAAGAGTACATATTGTATCGACTCCAAGTAACTGTGATAAGAGTAGGAGAATGATATTGACTTATTATAGTATTCCAGAGTAATAATAATATTAAAATTTAGACTAAATTTATAATATATTTAGAATATATTTATTTTATTTCTAAATTTCTGGTGTGCCTAACTTTTGTGGACATAAGATCTACCTTTTATTTTAAAATTGTGTCGCGATCGACCTATTTCTTAGGTAAGAAGGAGGACGTTTATACAATGTGCTTTTATACCGACGTGCACTCTTGCGAGTTCCATGATTTATGGGTAAATAAGCAACATACATGAATATTTATTTATTGGGGTAAAAAACTTATGTCCATAAGAGTAAATAAGTAATTATTAGTAATATTTATTCATTAAATGAGTAATTATTAGTAATATTTATTCATTCAAGCTATTTAAATTAATGGGAAACCTGAGTCGCATTTCTTTTACTAATGCATCATAATTTGGAGTATATCCTGACAAAGGTAATAATAATGAGTCCTCCGTATGAGAATCGCTCAGGACAGAACGGTGTTTAGTTTTATTCGTCCCCTCATGGAACTTGCGAGTGATCGACCAAAATTGGCCGCGCGATTGACCGGTCGATCGCGATCGACTTGTTGGCCACTCCTGAATTTAGAATATACTTAATTTTAACATATAATTTAATATTTGTTTTTTATGAGTTATGTTGCAAGATAAAGTTAATAAATTTATTTTCAGACAATCTTTGCCACCCATTCATTCATTCACAAGTGTAGTTAGGTCAGCTGTTAGCCACAGAGAGAAGCTGTAACAGCTTTGATCAGACTATGAGTGAGGGTTGAGGGTTTTCAACCCAAAAGAGGTTGCGTTAGGTCTTCACGGGCTGTGTAAGTTCCTAGCAGAGCCAGCGTTAATTCACCATCAGCTTCGTTAAGTAAATATCAGGAACAGTGCATCGTAAATATTGCATTAGATGAGGTATAACTTCTAATGAGTTGGGGGGAGTCATGACAGCGTCTGCTTTTTTAACTTGGTTCTTTGTACTTTTGTTGGTACATAAATATCTATAATAAATTATCGATATAAATAACGATATAATATCAACATCACATCCCTACAGTTGATTAAAATAGACAACAGTAAACTTTTTTTCTTGGAGTCTAAAATTTAATCGATAAACACTGATTGTACATAAAAGTGTGAAGTTTTACAAAAAACGTAAATATGCCAGAGTATTTATTATAACCATAATACACGTATACATTAAATACAATTAGAGTTTTATTGCCTTGTAATAAATACTTTTGTTGTCATTTTATATTATGTTATGCAGAGACTGCGCCACTGCAGTTATTTTGATATAATAGTACTTTACTTTTTGGGTTTTGGTGATCTGCCAAAATTCCGAGAGCATCTTGTTATTAAGTAATTGTAATTTTAGACGTTTTCGTGTATACCCGTAGTACGGCACCTGTACGCTCACAAGTTTGTATAACAAAGCAAGTTGCTGGTGAATGATCCTGGCTATTTGGTTGTGTCTATGCAAAGAGTAAAGTTATTAAATTGAAAAAGAGTGGCAACTCGATGATAAAATATGCATGTATGGAAAGTGCTGCCACCCAGAGTTTAAGCGGTGAATTAAAGTTGAAGTAATATATATACTTATCTATATGTGTATGTGTAATTACATAGAATTTTCTTTTACTATGAAAGCTACCCTGAAATATAAAAAAAAAACATATCAGCTGATAATTAAACAATAATAATATCAGCCTAACATTGAAACTTGAGATAATTTTCAGAAAAATATCAATAACCGAAAAAAGATCGATGACAATAAGTACCTACGCTAGGAACAAAAAATAACAATTCTCAGTTGTCAAACGTTTGACAGGCAGGACAAAATGGCAGCAGTTAAGTTTGTACAAACAATCTGTAGGCGGCGCGACGGTCAGTAAAAATAAGTAATGTTTTAAGTGTGCTCCCCCAGTGTCTATGCAAGTAATCACCATTAGCAAGACGTGAACAATCGGTAACGATATGCCTGAGAGACTCGTCTGGTAGGTGGCACAGCCGATAAATATTCGCCGTGCCATCCCTCAAGATATATATATTCCCGGTAATTATTCATCTTGTTCCATCAGCAATTGTGTGTTCCATCAACAAGATCTTCAGTTTCTCCAAATTGATTACCGAATTGTAACCAGGTCATAGAGGCTGAATAGTTTACTTCCGAGGCATGTAGGGCCCTGGCGGAACACCTGCCATGCATTATTATTATTATACTGCGTCGACCCTAAGTAATTGAGATAAGAGCAGGTTAATGATGATAAAATTTAATGTTCGTACACATCATGCATTTAGTAATAAATGCATAAGTATTTGCAAATTATTTTAAACTCTATGACAAAATAGGACAATAATTAATTTACTGTAAGCCATCATGTTGAGATTAAAAACATAACTCAATGAGCATTTTCCGCATCAGGCAATGGCAACTTTACAAGTTCATGATGTTGATTTTATTTTTTTGATTCTTTTAGGGTTTCAAACGTTGGGCTAAATATTAAATTATTGTATTAGTCTATGTCAAGGGGAATTTTGACGGGAATATGGATTTTTTACATCCATTTCTTCAGTGTTTTGCAATGTTATTTTAAATTTTTATAGTAAATAATAATAAGTATTTCATGTAACATAAGACCACGGAGCAAATACAAAGAGGAGACGGCCTAAGTAACTGTGCACTGTGATTCTCAAGTAGGCCCTGACGTCATCACGTTAACATCAATAGTAGGCGTGGCCTATTAGTTTTCTATCGTCGCTGCCGGAGTTCGTACGGTGCATAAAATTATATTTTTGGTGTATTTTTATGTTATTATGAAGAAAACCATGAAGTGTTGTGTTTTATCATGTAAAAACTACTCCAATAAACGTACAGATGCTATGGAAAGAATAACATTCCATTTGTAAGTATATTTATTCATAATTTATCGAAATAATTTCTAGAAAGTTCTTTTGACGGTATCATGTTCAGAAATAATTTTACTCAACGTTAGATGTCACCACTTTTCGTAATAGGACCTAGAACAATAAAAGCACATACAGTTCAAACTATTAAGATTATTGTAATAACTAATAAGCATGAGTATTAAAATTTATACCCAAAGCCTTTTACCTCGACAAAAATATGAGTTTTATATGTAGTTAATAATTATTTTGTAAGCAATACGCCAGCTGTCGTTAACTATGAAGAACTATAACAGTGTCAAAAATCCAGGGTCGTAATTAGAATATAATTATAACATTCGGATTTTTCATCAAAGAAAAATATTTTTTACACTACTTTAAATGAAGCTATTATAATTAAACTGTAAATTTTGTATGTTTTAGAATACCGTCCAATGACGATGTTAAAAGCCATGGATTTCAAAAATTAATAGAAAACTGGACTCCTACGAAATATACAAAGATTTGTTCTTCTCATTTTAACTATGAAGATTTAAAAGACTGTATTGCAGCCAATGGAAACCACTTCGAACAAGCTTTTTATATTTTAAATTGTTTTATATTTATGTATTAAACTAACACTGTAAAAGTCATAAATATTTTTTGCAATAGAAA
This sequence comes from Lymantria monacha, assembly GCA_905163515.2. Taxonomy (NCBI): domain Eukaryota; kingdom Metazoa; phylum Arthropoda; class Insecta; order Lepidoptera; family Erebidae; genus Lymantria; species Lymantria monacha. Next base: position 5,212,160 of record LR991082.1, read on the forward strand.
AAGGTTTTTCTTTGTTACAGTATTTAGGGCAAGACTAGGTATAGCTCAAGAAATATATGATACAAAAGAGTATTTCATTTTTATTGTTGGAACCAATGTCACCCTTTCTCCTTTATTTATTAATAATGTAATTGCACTCGATGCAATTTCTTGATAAGATTAACGAGGTTGAGCACGTCACAAAAATATTCAAAATGGTGGTGGCGTCGAAGACCGGGTCTTCAAGTTACCTTTGGCATGGCTAAGTTTTAGATGGCCCGTGCGTCAATCAAACGGTTGCTACCAGGGGGGGCTAGTCTGCTCGCTTGAAATACTCTTTTACATGTCTTGGTCATTGACACCATTGTTGCATTATCAATTGTATAAAGCCTTATTTTAATAGCGTGGTTTGATTCTTTTTTTATATGGAAAAGACAAAAAGGAAGGAAATAATACAGTGTAACTAACATATTTACTAAAAGTCCAACTACTTTCATTCGACAATTTGTTAGAAACCCAAACAAAAAATTGTATTATTTGGTCGTATGAAAAGGACACAAATATGAAGAAAAAAAGGTTTCTAAATTTCTGAGTTTATCAGAATGACAGTAAAGAAAAGATGGATTTTTCATAAAATATTAACATTATGAACAATGCTGACAAGCCTTATAAAGAAATTTTCGGTTAAAAACAGTAGTCATACACCTATTCGCTATGCAGAATTATTTGATTATAAACATTTGTATTTGAATAGAGCAAACAGCTAATAAGATTTGTTTGTATCTTTGAAATAAAAAAAAATTAACACTCCTTGATATAGGTAAATTCTGAGTACGTCCCTGTTACACCATACACTTACTGACATCTAATGCAAGATAGCTCAACTGCATACAATATACGAAATTAGTAGTTGTGCTAATAGCCGGTAGATGGACATAAAGGAGGGAGTGAGAGAAGCACTATTACTTGTCTCACTTTCTCTATTGGCAGCGTACCCCTCAACCCCTGTAAATGACACGCATTGTTTCATAGAAAATATTCATTACAACAGCTCCTCTTTGTATTTGCTCCGTGCATAAGACAGATCAAGTGCTGAATATGATATAATAATGATACAGGTGAAAAATCATAATTTGGTTTTCAGCACATAATTTACAGTAATGACTTGATTTATTGACAGATAGTGACTGTGAATAAGCTATTCAATATTAGGAAGTATTAACTAATTTGTGAAAAAAAAATTGTTTAAGATTTGGCTGTATCGATTTGATTTCCTTTGCTGCATAGACGAAACGAATAGAGAAAAGTTAATGTCAAATTGTATACACTTATACAGTCAGTGTCATTTCGTACCAGGCTAATAGGAGGCTTTGCAATTTTAAATGTGTAGAATAGTCTTTATATACTTTCTAGTTATATATCCATTATATTAGATCATTAAATGTGTTAGCTAATTACATACAATTAAAATGCCACTAACGGCACGACAAAGAAGTATACATAACAAAAATGGAGCAAAAAGGGCTTCAAGCTTTAGCAAGGGAAAGCGAAAACTGAGCGAAGGGTACGTTTAAAACGGACATATATATACGCGTTTATATTTATGCCTATTAATTATTTTTTATCTGGCTTTACTACTTTAAACATTTAACGGAACTTCTAGGTTATAATATATTATTTTGGCTCGTCAATCCTATGCTTTGTTGCTAGTACTTCAGTTTGGCGCTTATCCAGGCATTTCCATATTCAAACAAAGGTAAAGACCATTCTCTGACGTGATTAATGTATCATCCTTCTAACATTTATTTCTGACAAAAGTGCTAATCCTTTTCGGTGCTATTACTCATTTTAAAATTATTGAGTTGCTTTGGTAGAAATTTAGTATTTATACATATGAAATCTTTTCTGGAATGTTTTCATTTAGTAACCGTCAATATTTCTTTTTAGGGTTCCGTACCCAAAGTGTAAAAACGGGACCCTATTACTGAGACTTCGCTGTCCGTCCATCCGTCTGTCACCAGGCTGTATCTCAAGAACAGTGATAGCTAGACAGTTGAAATTTTCACAGATGATGTATTTCTATTGCCTCTATAACACGAATAGATAGATAAATAAAAATCACAATCAATCTCAATAGATTCACGGGGATGGCTGAAAATCAGCGCTGTTCTTGTGACAGCAGAAGCTGAGCCCATTCCTACCTACTAGATTTAATTTTGTTTATTATATTTGTTAGTTTTTAGTTTAAGTTCTGAAAAGGCAATAAATTATTATTATTATTACACCAAATATTAAAAAGAAAATAAATATTTAAGGGAGGCTCCCATACATCAAACTTGATTTTTTAACATTTCTTGCTCGATACTAATAACGGTGACAGGTTACGCGCTTGACTATTCACATAATATTTAGTTTTATGCTCTCTTTAAATATAATTAATTAAAATAAAATTAAGGGGGCTCCCATACAATAAAAGAGGTTTTCGCCGTTTATTTGCTGAAAATAATAATAATGAAAAAAGGTAGAATCTTGAAATATTCACCGAATATTTAGTTGTAGATTTACTTTAAAAATAAACATTTAGGTAATTTTTTTATATATAGATAATAATATGAAACCTATCGTGAGTGAGTCCAACTCGCGATTGGCCGGTTTTTTATTATTAATGAATGTTGCATAGGAAATTTTTTGTTGTCTTTAACATGTTTTTTATTATTTACAAGAAACCACCTTAATATCCTCTCAATTAAACTAATAAATTATTAAAATTCATGACTGAATGAATCAACTTAATAATTTTAACATTCAATTCTTAATAACAACATAGTACATGTAGATTTATGTTATTTCAGCTGCCTAGTATTACTATTCTTAAATATCAATAATTATATTTTGCCTTTCCGCTATTGAAATAATTTATGCATGTTATGGTTGTAACCGTTATATCTGTGAGGTAACGGAATAAGAATACAATTAACCACCCCCTATCTTACCCGTGGGTGATCGTAAGAGATGACTAAGGGATATAAAACGCATATAAGATCAATGCAAGAGAAGGAAAACTCCAAATAAAACCCTATACCAATACGTCTGACCAGCGTGGTATAGTATGTCAGTTTCCCTCTTATTAAGGAGGAGCTCAACAGTGGGACATATATGAGCTGAGATGTAATGTGATGGTTGTAACAGTGAGAAACTATATTCTAAATAAACAGTTTTTAATTCAATATTTCTTTTGACTATTAAAATGAATCATCATTTATCCTTCTCCACTCTCTTATTACAATTATTGGGATTTGACTTAGTATGTACTCTTTTGCCATTGTACATATTGCAACAGTTATTGGTATTGCCTTTTGACTGTCCACCTGCCTAATATCAAAAGTAATTGTTGATTATACAATATCAGGTGGAGTCTGCCTCAGGTCAATATGCAGCTGTTAATAATTTTTTACGATATCTCGGGTTGAGAGCCCTCAGTGCTCACCCACAGTCCGGGTAAAGTGAAAAAAGGTGTGAGGCCAACAACTAATAAGACACATAAAAAAGAAATTATGACATCTATGAGTTAAATAAGGGTTGACACTATTAAAATAAATATAAAAGTAAAAATTTTAGTTACTGTAATGTCATTCAAATTATTTTAAATGCTCAGCTCTTTTTGTAATTTATAAAAAGAAAGAAAATATATTTATTTCGGTCTCAGAGTAATAAGCTTACACAAAATTTACATAAATTTGTCTAATATAAGGTCTACAACCATATTAAACTATACATTTGTAAATATAACAAGGAAAACAGATACTATAATTTACAACAGATACTAGAATAACACTTAAGTACAAAACAGAGACTGAAAGAGGTCCTATACTACACCGAAACAGTGTAGCGCCGGTTTTCAGATAGAACTACGATGAGATCACGGACAGTCACGTCAAGCAACTTAGACCAAACTTGATTCGCAAACTGACATTTAAAAAAGAAACTAACATATAAAACTTGATTATGAGCGAAACATGATTGTCACACATGGGATTCGAACCCGTACCTATTCGAAATCTGCTCCAATAGTGCTACCACTTATACCAGTGTGAGCTGTTGTATGACATTCAATTCTTGGTTCGTATTATATTTTCGTCTCTAAGGGACACATATGCCATCTACCTTTTTTTTTTTTTTTTTTTGTGGTGGGTCATGGACGTCGCACCCCGCCAAATCGGTCCGGGGTGACAGAAGAGGCGGCGTGCAACCCCATTGACCCACCCTACAAGCACCTCTTCTTCGCCGTGCGAGCGGGCCACCGGTACCCGATCTTTGTCTTCGGTGGCCCGCTCGGCGGTAATTCCCCGGTCCGATCACCCGAAGCCTCGGTTAGGGCGGCATCAGGCGCAGGTATTCGCGCCTGCGCCGCCCCGGCCGCGGGCGGCGGCCCGGGTCACGGGAATCCTCCCGGGCCCGTTCCGCCGCCTCCTTCTGCGAGATGACAGCCTCGCAGAAGGCGGCGACCGCGTCCCAATTCCTGACGCTGTCGACCATCGCCCTCGCGACAGCCGGCAGCGTCAGGTCGGCACCGATAATAGCGACGAGGTCGCGGCGCTGCTCGTCCCAGCCCGAGCATTCCTCGAGCGTATGTTGCGCCGTGTCCTCGTCACTACTGCAATGATGGCAGCCCGGAGTCCATTCCCTGTGCACGACCGTGTGCAGGTATTTCCCGAAACACCCGTGCCCCGTTAACACCTGCACCAGTCGGAAGGTGAGGACACCGTGCTGCCGCTCCATCCATTCCATCAGTACGGGCCGGAGGGCCTCAACGGTAATGACACCGTGTCTAGGCCTCTCCAGCCGCGTAGCCCAACGGGCGATGACTTCTCGCCGGGCGTCCTCGCGCCAGGTGGCTATCTCGTTAAACGATGGGGAGCCACCCTCTTCGCGCATTGAGGCAACCCGCCGGTAGAGGTCGGAGAGCATCTCCGCCTCTAGGTCCCACGGGGGTGTCCCGGCCAATAGGCACGCCGCCTCTGTCGACACCGTGCGGTACCCGCGAATGGCTCTGACCGCCATGGCTCGCTGTGGCCTCCACAGCACCGCCCTGAGCTGGGCGTTCAGAGCCCTCGCCCACACGGGTGCGCCGTACATGGCCATTGAGCGGATCACCCCTGCATACAGCCGTCGGCCCTCGAAACTGGGTCCGCCCACATTCGGCATGAGCCGAGAAAGGGCGGACGCCGCGCCGACCAGCCGGGGAGCAATTTGGCGAAAATGCTCCCGGAACCACCATCGCCCGTCGAGCACCAGACCCAAGTACCTCATATGGGCCTGGATACTGATGTGGATGGAGTTGACGACTAACGAGGCGCCGATGGGCAGCCTCACACGGGGCCCATGGAATAGCAGGGCCTCCGTCTTGTTTAGGGCCACCCTGAGCCCCAGCGCCTCGATTCGCCTGACCATCTCCTCGGTGCCGAGAGTGGCCAGGCTCGCCGCCGCGCGTGTCGTCAGCGTGTCGTCAGCATAGCAAATAACGCTCAGCCCGGGGGGGAGACTCCCTCTCAACGCCCAGTCGTACCCGATGTCCCACAGAGTCGGCCCCAGAACCGACCCCTGCGGAACACCGCACGACATGGGCGTCCGCACAATGTCCCCTGCGGGGCTCGCGTAGAGAACACTGCGCCCCTCCAAATATATGCCATCTACCTGGCAATATTTACACATTATAAGTGATATAACAGCTAGGTATGTGGTAGCAGCTATGAATACTACCAACCCTTACTTTGCTCATGGATGTCGTAAAAGACGACTAAGAGCCTTATAACGACCTGAGCCAACTCCCATCTGATGCTGTTTGGTCAACAATTACATTGCCAAGGAGGGTTGACGTCTGGCAGGCTGCCAGTCATAAAACTATTGCCAATAACTTATATATAACCTTTTTAATGATTATTTTCTGCCTTTTTTACCATTTCAGAGAGTTTCTTGTTACAAACGCGCCATCTGATCTGCGCAGTATTGCATACCCTGGAGGTGCAGTAGCTTTAGTGTTACTGTTGATAGCTCGTACTTTATCGGCATATTATGGCCATGTCGCAGATTGTGATGAAACATTTAATTACTGGGAACCATTGCATTATTTAGGTGAGGTAACTAATATAATTCTACCTGTATACTACTTGTGTTATACGCTATGAACAATCATATGCTTTGAGTTTGCTGATAAGCCTTAAACAGACATATGTAACTCTTTTCTAGTGTGTACCTACATGTAACTGAACTCATAAATGGCTGGACCGATTTTGGTGAATTTTTTTGTCTGTTCTTCTGGGTTTAGGAATGATTGAGATCATCAATTAAACCCATAGGTGGTGTAATTGATTTCAAGGATTCATGATTTTTTTTTTTAGATTTATACAGAACAGTAGCTAAGCAGAACAGTAGTATTATACTAATATAAGTTCCCCATGTAGACAGGCTAAGAATACAATTTATCACCACTTGCTTTCTTACAGATATAAACCACTACTATCTCTAGGAGAATTAGCAGTAACATTCTTCTGTGATGCTTAACAGTTGTGTTCACCGATTCGCCTGCCGAGTGTTGTGGGAATTATATCAGTATTATTGACTGCACACTTATCAATATTTTGTACGATCTAAATATTCTGGGCGTAATTAGTGTCCGTTTATTATGTGTTTGTAAAGTCCTCCGCATACAAAGATACTTAATGGAGGGTGCAACCGTGCAACTAAAGACGATCGCTCGCAACTAAAGACAAAATATTAGGCTAGCTTAGACAAGCAACTGAATGGCTAAATCACCTTATGCTGGCTTTATGTTTCTTGTGACAAATAGCTGATGAATCTGAGCAATAGCTGAGAGTGCTGTGCACAATAGCCCCATGATGATACTGAGACTGCCTCGCTCGTTCCGAGACAGTTGCCTTGCATGACAAATGCATCTCTCTACTCAATGTGTGTGGACGTACTTAATCATCAATCTGTTTGCCGAGCGGTTGTATTTTAATATTTTGTTTCTGTCGGCTGATGAATGAATGAAATTCTACTACATCTCATAATTTTTTTTTATTTCAGTATACGGCAATGGACTTCAAACATGGGAATACAGTCCAATGTATGCAATTCGTTCCTATATGCCTTTATGGTTATTTGCCGTGCCTGCTAAAATTTTATCATGGTTCACGGCGCCTGTGACTGTTTTCTACTCCTTAAGGATGCTATTGGCTATATTGAGCGCCTGTGCTGAATTTATGTTTTATAAGTAAGTAGTTTTATATATATATAAATAGTTTGACTTTGGCTTACAGAGTAAGATAACAATTCACAACCCCTTATTTTGTCCTTGGTGTAGTAAAAGCGGACATAATATGCATATAAGATCCTTGCAAGAGAAGTAAAACTTCAAATAAAACCCTTATGTCAAGCTGTCTGACCAGCGTGGTACAGCCGGTGCCTGGGTGCGGGCGGCAGTCCCCCAGATCCTTCTGATGGATTGTCTCCCGTAGCGAATATCTGGCGTTAGGGGGGGTCCCGTTGTTTGGGAAGCCCTGTTTTGCTCCTAGCCCTCTACTCGTAGAGAATGACCGGACGCGAATCTTCGACGGGCTTAGTCACTCATTCATTTGAGGGCTGGGCAGGCATATGTCACCGTCGACATATCGTAAATCTGATTCTTTGCTTGTCTTAGTTTCAGGAGCGAGGGTCTTGGCTTAACCGCCCGGACCGCGAGGAAGACAACCTCTATAAAGAATTTCGAATGTACATTCGAATTCGGAAATCACCTAGAATCTTAAGTTCTAGCGTGCGGCGAGAAGATGTATGGCAGATGGGTTGTTCTGTCGTTAGCACGCTCCAGCCAGGGTACCGGCTGCCCCCCTGGTTGGTAAATGTAGGCTTGCCCGAGTACAGGAATCTCTGCTCGGGTTGACGTTGCGTATCTTCCTTACTCGTGGGAATTATATGGATACCTTAAATTTAAAATCTTTAAAAACCGACGGGAATCCCTGTGATTCTCACACCACGGCCTTGTCAAGCCAAAGAAAAACTGACAACGACGCCTCGTCCTCAGGACTTAAGGCGTCCGCCGAGGGCCCGGCACAAATCGTGGAGGCCCAAAAAGTGAAGCGGAAGTCGCCCAGGAAAAGCAGGGGTAAGGCTTCCAGCTACAAGAGGCGGATGGGAGAGCGGCATGCGCGTAGAGAGGCTGCCGCTGCTGAAAAGGAGGATGGTGGCAGAATTGCTGCAGAGCCGTCAACGGACGAAGGCGACAGTGACGTCGCAGAGCCGTCCGGAGACGAGGGCAGCGGATCTGCCACTAAGATGGACGAGGGCGGTGTATCCGCAGGGCCGTCCAAAGAAGACAGCGGGCCGGCTGCTAAAGCCTCCGCCAGGTCATCGCCGCGTCCTGCGGCATCGGCCCTGGCGGCGGTTGTGACGACTAGGGAGGAGGCCCTCCCCTCGAAGGTGCGGAAGCGCCCCCTGAGCAAGGGTGGCAGCTCGGGCACCGACTCCGAGGGGAGCGTGACCACCATGCCTCCACCGAAGGTGGCGGCTTCTCGCAGAGGGCGAGGGGCCGCAGTAGCAGGAGGAAGGTCGACGACTCCTCGGCGTGAGGCGGTGCCTGCTGCCCGCGTGAGCGACGACCCTCCGGACCTGCAGGCTGAAAATGCCCGCTTTAGTGGCGAGGTCTCAGGCCTGCGGGACCTAAACTGCCAGCTGGGGGCTGAGACTGATCACGCTCTACAGCGTCTACCTCTCCCCTACTAGGAGAGTGGCCGATTTCGGGGCCTCCCTCACCAACTTGGAGGCTTCGATACGGCCACTGGCACCGGGCATCGTCCTGGTCCTGGGGGACTTCAACGCCAAATCCACGGCGTGGTGGTCCCCTATGACGAACCCTCGCGGGCGGGCGGTCGTTGAGTGGGCGGCTTCACTGGGCCTCTGTATCCTTAACAGGGGCTCGGTGGACACGTGTGTGCGGCAGCAGGGCAGGTCGATAGTGGACTTGTCGTTCGCTAGCCCTGCTCTCGCAACACGGGTGAGGAACTGGAGTGTCCTGGAGGATGCGAAGACCCTTTCCGATCACCGGTACATCCGGATGGAGGTCTCCCCCCGGAGCCCTAGTAGGGGTCACAGGGCGGACGGAGCGCCCGCATTTCCGCGGTTGGCTGTGGGTCGTCTTGACAGGGACCTACTGGCGGAGGCGGCCATAGTTCACACGTGGCTGTCCTCACCACCCCCAGCGGACGGGTTGGACGCTGAGGCTGTCCGCATCCGCAGTGCGTTAACGCAGATCTGCGATGCGGCCATGCCCCGGGTGCGGCGTCTACCTCCGAGGCAGGGGGTCTACTGGTGGTCCCCAAGACTGGCGGATCTTCGTGCGGCGTGCATTAGGCCCGAAGGTCCTACACCCGCAGCCGGCGGCGTCACCGCGGCGCTGAGCGGGAGGCCCAGCTGTACGAGGCGTACCGCAGTGCGCGGACTACCTTTCGGCTGGCCATCCGATCCGCCAAGGGTGCGAATTGGCAGGAGATGCTGGATGGTCTCGACCGTGACCCCTGGGGCACCCCTCACCGAGATCCTCCAGCCTGACTTCCTCTGTAGGGTGGTCGAGGAGTTGTTTCCGCGGCAGTCGGAGCACACGGTTCCGGTCATAGCTTCGCCAGATCAAGACCGGGAGGCCGACGATAGTGTTCCACCCGTGACGGAGTCGGAAGTGGGCGGCTGTGGTGAGGATCCGTTCCGCCAACACGGCCCCCGGCCCGGACGGATTACCAGTCTGGGTGCTGACGTCGCTCCTCGAGTACCTCGAGCCTCGCCTCAGGCAATTGTACAACGCTTGTTTGGCGTCTGGACGGTTCTCTGAGTGCTGGAAGGAGGTTGGTTTTCCTGCCAAAGTCGGGACGGCCCCCGGATTCGCCGTCGGCCTACAGGCCCATCCTGCTCCTTGACGATGTGGGCAAGCTGCTGGACCGCATCCTCGCTGCCCGCATCGTCCAGCACCTGGGCGAGGTGGGGCCTGATTTGTCGGACGTGAACGTCCGACAAATCGGGCCTTCTAAAGCCGAATTGAAATTCGGCTTTAGAAGGGAGCGTTCGACCATCGGGGCCCTGCTACGATTGAGGCAGACGGCCGCGGAGGCTGTCACCGACAGAGGAGTGCTGTTGGCGGTGTCGTTGGACATCGCCAACGGATTCAATAGTCTGCCATTCAGCTGCATCAGGAAGGCGCTCCGATTTCATAGGGTGCCCTTGTACCCGAGGCGGCTGGTTGCGGACTATTTGGAGGGGCGCAGTGTCCTTTGCGCGGGTCCCGCAGGGAACATTGTGCGGACGCCCATGTCGTGCGGTGTTCCACAGGGGTCGGTTCTGGGGCTGACTCTGTGGAACATCGGGTACGACTGGGCGTTGCGAGGGAGTCTCCCCCCCGAGCTGAGCTTGATATGCTATGCTGACGATACGCTCGTCACAGCCCGGGCCAGGACACTCGAAGAGGCGGCGAGCCTGGCTACTCTCGGCACCGTGGAGATGGTCAGGCGAATCGAGGCGCTGGGGCTCAGGGTGGCCCTAAACAAGACGGAGGCCCTCTTATTCCATGGGCCCCGTGTAAGGCCGCCTATCGGCGCCTCGATAGTCGTCAACTCCATCCACATCAGTATCCAGGCCCATATGAAGTACTTGGGCCTGGTGCTGGACGGGCGATGGGCGTTCTGGGAGCATATCTGCCGAATTGCTTCCCGGCTGGTCGGTGCGGCGTCCGCCCTATCACGGCTCATGCCGAACGTGGGCGGACCCAGCTTTGAGGGCCGACGGCTGTATGCGGGGGTGATCCGCTCGATGGCCATGTACGGCGCACCCGTGTGGGCGAGGTCTCTGACCCTCTGGCTGAGGGCTTTTCTGTGGCGCCCTTAGAGAATCATGACGGTCAGAGCCATCCGTAGATACCGCACGGTGTCGACCGAGGCGGCAGGCGTGTTGGCCGGGACACCCCCGTGGGACATAGAGGCGGAGATGTTCTCTGATCTCTACCGGCGGGTGACCTCAGTGCGCGACGCAGGTGGCTTCCCATCGCTTAGCGAGATAGGTGGAGCCACCTGGCGCGAGGACGCCCGCCGAGACGTCATCGCTCGCTGGGCTACGCGGCTGGAGAGGCCTAGGCACGGTGTTCTTACCGTAGAGGCTCTCCGGCCCGTATTGACGGAGTGGATGGAGCGGCGGCACGGAGTCCTCTCGGCAAAGGCTCGCTTCGGCAAATACCTGCACAAGATCGTAAGGGGGGAGTCGAATCCGTCCTGCCACCAGTGCGGCAGTGACGAGGACACACACGCTGGAGGTCTGCGTGACCTGGGCCCAGCAACGCTGTGACCTCGTCGCTGTCATCGGTGCCGACCTGACACTGCCGGCTGTCGCGAAAGCGATGGTCGACAGCGTCAGGAACTGGGACGTGGTTGCCGTCTTCTGCGAGGCTGTCATCTCGCAGAAGGAGGCCGCGGAACGGGTCCGGGTGGATTCTCGGGACCCGGTCCGCCGCCAGCGGCCGGGGCGGCGCAGGCGCGAGTATCTGCGCCTGATGCCGCCCTAACCGAGGCTTCGGGTGATCGGACCGGGGAATTGTCCGGTCACACGACGTGAGGCCACCGCGTGAGGACGACGCCCCGACGGCGAAAGCTGTCGGGGCATCGACAAGAGAGGAACCCGCAAGGGTATACCGCCGAGCGGGCCACCGAAGTCAAAGATCGGGTACCGGTGGCCCGCTCGCACGGCGAAGAGAGGAGTTTGCAGGGTGGGTCCATGAGGTTGCGTGCCGGCTCTTCTGTCGCCCCGGACGATTTATCGGAGCGCGACCACATCCATGGTCCACCTTGCGGGAAAAAAAAAAAGCGTGGTACAGCCGGTCAAATGCCCTCCTATTTTGAAGGAACTTCAAGCCCAGCACTCGTATGTATATGGGCCAAATGATGAAGGCGAATATCACCAAATTATTCTTTCCTGAAATTGTCTTAGCTGACAGATGTAATTAAATAACTGCATGAGAAGGAAACTCGAAACTAAGTATAAGGCTTATTCATTTGTCGAGTTTAGTATAGTAGGCGAATTAATATCCCACTGTTTCCAGTAAGAGCATGTAAATAGGCTGTAAAAAAAGCTGTATAAAAAAAGTTAACAGGCGTGTTTTTATTATATTAAGTGAGTTTATTTAGATGAGAACACCGGTGTGGTAGCAGCTACAAATACTACCGACCCTTACTTTGCTCGTGGATGTCGTAAAAGACGACTAACAGCCTTATAACGACCTCGGGCCAACTCCATCTGATGTCGTTTGGTCAACAATTACATTCCCACTGAGTGTTGACCAGGCAGGTGGTTGGTCATAAATTTATTGCTAATAACTTTTGCAATATGTAGGAAGTGGAGTACATATTGCGTCGACCCCAAGTAATTAGGATAAGAACAGGAGAATGGATTTAGATGAGAAAAGCTATATTATATATTTTATTCTATATTATTATATATTTTATTATATATTATATATTTTTCTTCTGATTGTCTTCAGGGCGGTGTGCCATGAATTCGGTGTGCACGTGGGTCGAGTATGGCTGGCATTGATACTACCGGCAGCTGGTATGTTCACTTGTACTACGGCGATGTTGCCTTCGGCGTGGAGTAGCGCGCTCTCGAGTGCATCGCTTGCATGCTGGTGGCGTCGAAGATACCCACCTGCGATAATCCTCACAGCAGCCTCCGTCATAATAAGTAAGTTACGCTTATATTTTTGTTCACCCCTAAACTATTGTGAGTGCCTTTTTTTCCTTTTTTTTGGGCGTAATCCCATCACAAATAAATATACTATTGTAACTACTTGGGAATAAATTCGAATATCGTGGGGGACTGTAAACATTCAATTAACTGGAACTCTGGCTGCACAGATGGCTCAGTGGTTAAGATACCAACATTCCAAGCCAGTGCCGTAAGTTCGATTCCTACATAGGACAATACAAAGAAGTGGCAGTCGAACCCGCGATAGTCGCACGAGAGATCAGTACTAAGACCACTCTATCATTTATGCAGTCTTTATAATTTTTTTACCAATCCAATTCATAGCACTTAGTGTGAGGCCAGACAGCAAACGCGGGCGCGGCGCGACGTACTCAAACATGAGAACTTCATTTGAGCGTCCATAGTGGACACGCGGGCGCGGAGCGGACGCGGGAAGCGGCGCGGGTAACTCGCGCCATAGATCGTTCATACAACTGGCCGCAGTGAGTGCGCGGGCGGCAAGCGACTACCCACGTGGGAGCGGGCATCTCAAACTACTTCGAGCTAACCGCGCGCGTTGTTGCCGCGGTCGACTGCGGACAGGCACAATCGCGCGCATTCTCGCACCCGCGCCGCTCAGCGCACCGCGCTGCCAGTCTGGCCAAGCACTTAGATTTTTTTTATGAATCCACAAACTACCAAATCAAAGCGATTATTGTTAGATGTTTTTCTCTGTGTGATGCCGGAGTAAGAATACAATTCATTATCATCATCAGCAGTCCATATATGTGTCACTGCTGGGCTCGGGCCTGCTCCACAATAGGAGGGAAATTGACGTAATAAACTACGCTGATCAGACGTGTTGGTATAGGGATTAATTTCGAGTTTGCCTTCTCTTGCATTGATAGTGTATACTCTTCTTTTACTATACCTTGGGGCAAGAATGCTGACCTGTATTCTTACACGGTTACCACATGGAAAAGAATACAATTCACCCCTCCCTTTCTTGTCCCTGAGTGTTAAGACAACTATAGTATGGAGATAATATTACTTTAAGAGAAGGAAAAGTCGAAATAAAACCTTATACCAATCCGTCTGACCAGTGTTGTATAACTCAATTTCCCTGCTATTATGGAGTAGACTCATATACATATGTAATAAGAGTTGAGATGATGATGATGAGATATTTTTTCTTTTTTAATAATTCCACAGGCTGGCCATTCACGGCGCTCATCGGTCTGCCAATTGCTATCGACATGCTGTTCATAAAAAGACAAATACTCGATTTTATAAAGTGGTCCGTCGTAGCTCTCGTCATAATCCTACTGCCTACGATAGCTATAGATTCATGGCATTATGGGAAATTGATCATCGCACCATGGAATATTGTCGTGTACAATATATTCACAGAACATGGACCGTCTCTGTATGGAGTTGAACCTTGGACTTATTACTTTGTAAATGGATTTCTGAATTTCAATATTGTATGGGTAAGTAATAAATAAAAATGTTAACTTTATTTTTTTAAATACACAACACCCTGCACTAAGGAAATAATTCTTGTATTGCGGGGGACTTTACAGACATGCAATTAACGCAGACTTACACCCAGACTCAGGACAATTCTTTGTGGATCGCATAAAGTGTTGTTCTACGTAGGAATCGAACCCACGGCACTAGCACGGAATGTCGTTTTTTTCCTTTTCTTTCTTTCTTTTATAAAGGCAACATTCTCTATTGAGGAATAAATCCTTGTTTAGTGGGGCACTTCACATTTCTATACATAGTATAAAGACGCCACTTTTGTCAGTACTCTTAGATCTTTTAAACTACTGAACGAATTTTAATGCGGTTTTCGTCAATAGACAGAATGATTTAAAAGAAAGGTTTATATGTATAATACATGTACCTATATTATAGTAGAAAATATTGAGTATTTTACATATTTCATTGAAATGAATATCCTAATAGTTATCAGAGATTTAAAATACGGGAACAGAGCGACTGAATACCGAAGCGTAACGAGCGCGGGTCTCTAGTATACAATACCTATACGAACGCAAATCACAGCCAAACTCAAAATAGCCATTTGTGTTTCACAGAAAGTATTGTTCGTCTCGCAAGCATGGACGTTGTATCTCTTTTAGGGCGTCGGGGATTGAATGTCAGTAGACGATCTCTCTGGCGTCCCGTAAAAGCGCGGAAGGGGGCCGGTGTGATTTTAGTGGGTATGTCGGTGGAACAGCCAACCGGCGAATCCCACACTCCGCCCGTCTCGATACTGGCTGGGGGGTTTAGCGCGTAAATGCGTTTCCATAGCGTAAAAAAAAAATGGACGTTCTATCACCCAGTCGTTGTTACGATACCTACTAGCAAGCAAGGAGTAGGTGGAAGAATACAATGGTATTCTCTCTCTGTCACCACACCGGGTTCTTTATAAACACACATATCATTCGGATTTAAAACAATCATTTGTTGATCAAAATAGTGTTCTGCGTGGGAATAGAACCAAGGACACTGGAAATAGGAGGTCCGCTATTTAGACTTTGCAGTCGTATTATAAAGTCATCATCACCCTACTCTTATCCCAATTACGACGAGGTCCACGCAATATGTACTTATTGCCCACCTAACCAGTGTTCACTACCTGTCTATCCATGTCATATTTCACGCAACCCATCCATCTTTTCTTTGGGCTTCGCTCAAACCTAAAGCCTGCGACATTCATACTTAAAATTTTCATTCTGTCATCACATATCCATTAACTTTCAAACTCTAATATGATCATTCCTGATTTTATCAAATCTCGTCACGCCACACATCCATCTCATCACTCCTATCTCTCTCTTCTCTCATCCAAGTTTAGCCCAACATATTAATCCATATATCCATTCATCGTCTGGTTAAGAAGATATACAATGCGAAAGTGGAAGGATGTAGGTACCGAGGGAGACCGAGATTAACCTACCTAGACCAGATCGGTCATGTACTGAAGGAAGGTGGAGTCAAGAGTCTCCGAAACCGGCGAGCGTGTATGAAGAGAATTATGAATGTTGAGGAAGCGAGTGAAGTATGCAGAGATAGAGTTCTCTGGCACTCTGTTCTCTCTGCCTACCCTGCAAGGGATATGGCGTGATGATATGTATGTATGTATCTATGTGTATTAATCCATATAGTGAAAGTCAAATTCATCATCATCATAATCTAAACACACATAAGTCCCACTGCCTGGTTTGAGCCTCCTCCAAAATTGGGTTAACCTACTGTACCACGCTAATTAGATGGCTTCGTAAAGGGTTTGATAACTCTTTTCCTTCTCTTGCATAGAATATTATCTTCATATCACATCTCCTATTTCGAACAAGAGAAAGAGTGATGAATTGTATTCTTACTCCATCACCTCACGAAAAAACTCATTTTGTAAAGTAAATATACAAAAATACCATAACCTTGTATTCCAGGTATACGCATTATCTTGTCCACTGCAACTGCTGGCATGTAGAGTTGTAGCGCCTCGTTCTACTGCGCGGGCTTCCTTCTGCGCTCCCTACTGGCTTGATCTGATGCCGTTAGCGATGTGGCTGGCTGTATTCATGCTGCAGCCTCATAAAGAAGAAAGGTAAGGATAATAATGTGTCGATAGGAATAATTTTCCCCGCTGCTTAACTTGCTTGTGTCTTGCCCTTGTTGCACCAGGAGGGTCCAGCTCTCTTTTGTGTAACGGTAACCTCATTGCAATCGTTAAACGATACTAAGGGATTCGGCAGCACTATAATCCTAAAAACTTAAAACACCAATTACAATAACTAACCAGTCAAGAGTGCGAATATGGCATTATCCCGTGGGGAGGCTGGTGTCTAACAGTCACAATATAAAGATTGAAATATACAAATCTTTAATAGAGAAACATATATTGGAAATAAATAAATTAGCTGTGTGGTAGCGGCTATGAATACTACTAACCCTTACTTTGCTCGTGGATGTCGTAAAAGACGACTAAGAGCCTTATACTTATATACCTGGGCCAACTCCATCTGATGCCGTTTGGTCAACAATTACATTCACAAGGAGGATTGACGTCTGGCAGGCGGCCAGTCATAAAACTATTGCCAATGACTTTTACAATATGTACTATGAAAGAAGAGTACATATTGTATTAATCCCAAGTAATTGGGATAAGAGTTGGAGAATAATGATGATGATGATATTGGAAATAAATAAATCATCATCATCACAGCCCATAAATGTCCCACTGTTGGGCTCGGGCTTCCTCCGTGATGGGAGGGCAATTAACCTACTATACCGCGCTGGTCAGACGTGTTGGTATAGGGTTTTGTTTCGAGTTTTCCTTCTCTCGCATAGATGTTATATGCGTTTTATATCACTTAGTCGTTTCGTACGATCACCCACGGGTAAGATATGGGGTGGTGAATAGTATTCTTACTCCGTCACCACACGGAAAAATAATAAATAAATATTTGAAATAAATATTCGAAATAAATAAATATTGGAAATAAATATTTTCAGATTCCTATATCCAGTGTACAGTATGATTGTACTAGCTGGTGCCATAGCTCTGGATTGTCTACAGAAGATGACTTTTGCTGTCGGTACTGAATTGTTCCATTGGAAGAGAGAAAGAGAAAGAAGACATTACCTTGCTTATACTGGACCATTGATGGTTATTTGTGTTCTGGTCGCCGGTGTTGGAGGTAAATATTAGTAAATTAATGTTTCCGTATGGTGATGGAGTAAGAATACAATTCACGAACCCCTATCTTACCCGTGGGTGACCGTACGAAACGATTAATATAAAACGCATATAACATCTATGCGAGAGAAGGAAAACTCGAAACAAAACCCTATACCAACACGTCTGACCAGCGTGGCATAGTAGTTCTGTTACCCTTCCATTATGGAGGAGGCCCGAGCCCAACAGTGGGACGTATATGGGCTGCTATGTTTTTATAACCCTTACTTTCCTGTATGATAAAGTTCAGAGGAGGGATTATTGGGATGGGTAGCATGACTTCCAGGATAAATGATAATACCAACTGCAATGGACAATCCGCCCGCTAAACATGGCGATTATGAGATTAATCCCCTTTGCGAAAGTCCAACACTGGACGTTGATAGGGTGACAGATGGACTTGATTCAAGACAGAAAATAAATAAATAAACAAAATTCCAAAGCAAATTGATGCGGGATCGTCCAGAGGATGGCTTGTTTAGAGTCGACTCGATATTTGAAGTAAGGGAGGAGGTGATGAACAATTACATAGGAATAAAAATAATGTCTTTTTATTCTATTCCTCTTTAACCCTATCCTGTATTTCTTCCATTCTTTGCTTGTCATCATCATCATCATCATCATTATCCTGCGTTTATCCCAATTGCTTGGGGTTTACGCCATATGTACTCTTTCATTATACATATTACAAAAAGTTATTGGCAATATAGTTCTATGACCCGCCTGTATTACGGTAACCTTCCTTGGGAATGTAATTTTTAACCGAATAGCATCAGGTGTAGTTGGCCCAGGTCCATATAAAGGTTTTAGTTGTTTTTTACGATATCAACCAGCAAAGTAAATAAGTAAATTGGCAGTATTCGTAGCCGCTATCACAGAGTAAACTTGTGCTCTATATTTATTTACCGTGGGAATGTGATGAAGCTCCTTTTCTTCATTTCTAACCGACTTCAAAAAAGAAAAAAAATAATTTTATGTTTATTACCTCATAACTTTCGACTGGGCAAAGCGATTTTAATGATTCTTTTTTTATTTGAAAGCTGGTGCTTCCCGTGTGGTCCCATTACAATTTCGTCCAGTTCTGACAATGGCATCCATGAGAAAATAATATAAGTCTAAAATTAGCATTAAGTATGAGTGCGACAAATGAACGAGTAGCTCAAGCCCCGCTACTAATAGAACAACCTATGTGTGTCTGTAACACTAAAAAGTAAAATATAAATAAAAAACTACTTTAAAAAAAAACCGACTTCAAAAACTGAAAAGCACAAAATAATTTAAAATACTATCATTTGTATGTGCTATCTATTGATAGGTTTGAAGTCGGTGCCGGTATCGATATCTTAAGTGTAGGAATTTCATTACAGTAAGTACCTAAGCTGTTTATAATTTTGTTTAGGGCTTGGCACCGATTTCAAACCCATCAATAGATAGCACATACAAATGATAGTATTTTAAGTTATTTTGTAATTTTCAGTTTTTTAAGTCGGTTTTTTTAAACGTTATTTTTTTTTTTAAATGAAAATCTGTCATCTCAGCTCATATATGTCCCGCTGCTGGGCTCGATCCTCCTCCACACTAGGAGGGAAATTGACCTACTACACCACACTGGTCAGACGTGTTGGTATAGGGTTTTGTTTCTAGTTTTCTTTCTTTTGTACAGATGTTATATGCATATGTTTTCCCTTAGTCGTTTTTACGATCACCCACGGGTAAGTTGAGGGTTGGTGAAATGTATTCTTATTCAGTTACCACATGGAAAGATAATAAAATTCTAATTGATTATTTTTTTCAGGCATATCTCGCATTACGGCTTTATACAATAATTATCACGGCCCAATGACTGTATTGCGCCATCTACCGGACGCCCCGGCTAACACTCAATTGAACGTTTGCTTCGGTAAAGAGTGGTATCGATCACCATCGAGTTTCCATCTACCACCTTCATACGTCACCAGGTTTATTAAGAGCGAGTTCGACGGACAAATGCCGGCGCCATTTGATAGTGGTCATAATGGTAAGTAAAGAACGTGATGATAGAAATTTTCATCTCAGCTCATATATGTCCCACTGTTGGGCTCGAACGTCCTCCGTAATGGGGGGAAAATTTACCTACTATACCACGCTGGTCAGATGTGTTGGTATAAGATTTTAGAGTTTTGTGTTGAGTTTTCCTTCTCTTGCATAGCTGTTATATGTATTTCATATCCCTTAACTGTCTGTCTGTCTGGTGGTGAATTGTATTCTTACCCCGTCACTACATGGATAACCAAAAACTTATTTTTAAGCAAAAAATAACTACCGCACTTGGGGCTTCAACCATCATCAGTATCATCCCAGCTTATTTATGTCCCACTGTTTGGCTTGAGCCTTCTTCATAATGGGAGGGAAATTAACCTATATACCACGCTGGTCAGATGTTTTGGTAAAGGGTTTATTTCGAATTTGCCTTCTCTTGCATAGATGTTATATGATTTTTATATCACTTGGTCGTCTCTTACGATCACCCATGGGTAAGACAAAGGGTGGTGAGTTGTATTCTTACTTCGTCACCACACGGAAAAAACTTCGAGCAATTTTTTTTTACACCACGCTTTTTTTTTTTTTGCGGTGGGTTATGGACGTCGCACTCCGCCAAATCGGTCCGGGGCGACGGAAGAGGCGGCGCGCAACCCTATTGACCCACCCTGCAAGCACCTCTTCTTCGCCGTGCGAGCGGGCCACCGGTACCCGATCTTTGTCTTCGGTGGCCCGCTCGGCGGTATGCCCTCTCGGGCTCCTCTCCTGTCGACGCCCCGGCAGCTTTCGCCGTCGAGGCGTCGTCCTCACGCGGTGGCCTCACGTCGGGTGACCGGACAATTCCCCGGTCCGATCACCCGAAGCCTCGGTTAGGGCGGCATCAGGCGCAGGTACTCGCGCCTGCGCCGCCCTGGCCGCGGGCGGCGGCCCGGGTCACGGGAATGCTCCCGGGCCCGTTCCGCTGCCTCGCGAGATGACAGCCTCGCAGAAGGCGGCGACCGCATCCCAATTCCTGAGGCTGTCGACCATCGCTCGCGCAACAGCCGGCAGCGTCAGGTCGGCACCGATGACAGCGACGAGGTCACGGCGCTGCCCGTCCCAGCCCGAACATACCTCGAGCGTATGTTGCGCCGTGTCCTCGTCGCTACTGCAATGGTGGCACGACGGAGTCCACTCCCTCCGCACGACCGCGTGCAGGTACTTGCCGAAGCAGCCATGCCTCGACAAGACCTGCACCAACCGGAAAGGGAGGACTCCGTGCCGCCGCTCCATCCACTCCATCAGTACGGGCCGGAGGGCCTCAACGGTAAAAACACCGTGTCTAGGCCTCTCCAGCCGCGTAACCCAACGGGCGAGTTGAGACTCCCTCTCAACGCCCAGTCATAACCGATGTCCCACAGAGTTTTACACCACCCTGCACTAAGGAAATAATCCTTGTATTGCGGGAGTTACTTTACAAACATACAATTAACACAGACAAATTACACTTAGACTCAGAAATTTGTGGATCGCACAAAGTGTTGTACTGCGTGAGAAACGAACCCATGGGAATGGCACGGCAGGTCGGTATCTTAACCATTACGCCATCTGTGCAATCATATTATTACAAATTGGTTATTATACGTCACTACCCACATGATCCTAATTAGTAAGGCGGTGGGTTCCAATCCCACGTGTGGTAGTTATTGTGTTATAACAGTTAAAGTAGACTTTAACTGAAGCAGTTTTGCAACCTGTATTATTTACGAATTTTGGAGAATATTTACCTGGTTTAATACGAGATGTGCTGCTCAGGGTTCGAGCCCTCTTCTACTTTGAGGACTGATGCACGGCAGCGTGTAACTTTTCGGTATCTACGCCACTGACTTTTGAAAGACGATCTTACTATTTCTTGATATTACCTTCATCATCATCATCATCACAGCCTATATATGTCCCACTGTTGGGCTCGGGCCTCCTCCGTAATGGGAGGGAAATTAAACTACTACACCACGCTGGTCAGACGTGTATAGGGTTTTGTTTCAAGTTTTCCATCTCTCGCATAGATGTCATAAGCGTTTTATATCCCTCAGTCCTCTCCCATGATCACCCACGGGTAAGATAGGGGGTGGTGAATTGTATTCTTACTCCATCACCACACGGATATTACCTTAATCTTTTAAAATAATAAATAATAAAATAATATGATAAAAATAATATGATAATATTTTAAAATAATAATTGATATTACCTTAATCTTTTAAAATAATATGTATTATAAGATGATTTCAACGTTTTTTTTACAGCTACCCGCATTATTCCTAAACATTTCAACGACCAAAACAAAGGAGATAACCGAACGTATCTTTCACCGAAGCAGTGCCATTATTTAGTGGACTCTGACATTGGCAACCCCAGTGTACTACAACCGTTTTACCACAAAGATCAATCGTGGGAGATCGTCACCAGTGTGCCTATACTCGACGCTAGTAAGTCCCATCAAGTGTTCAGAGCATTTTATATACCAGTACTGTCTAGTAAAAATAATGTATTCGCAAACCTTTACTTGTTAAAGAATAAACTTGTAATGTGATTTATTTAAGTTTATCGAGATATTTGCACAGTTTTGTATAACTTTTGGGTTGTGATGGTTATAGGTAGGGGCCGGATGAAAAGTGTTAAGTAGTAAATTATCAATAAGGACGAAGTTTGGGTTTGTGTGCGGTAAATGGCAATAGATACGCCTTCTATTTCTTGGTATAAAAGTTACATGATAAAATTTTGTTGTATTTTTACTTAGGGCAGCTTTAATTACTTGGGGTCAACGCAATATGTACTTTTCCTCCATTGTCCATAGTCAAATAGTTTATGGCAATATACATGACGTCAGCCCTCCTTGAGAATATAATTGTTGACCAAATGGTGATGAAATTGGCCCAGGTTGATGATGTATAGCACAAGTTTGTATTCATAGCCAGTACCACACAGCGTCTTTCATTTTATGGGACAGCGTAGGAACTGTTCTTTTCTATAAAATGTGTTCAAGCCACTGGCATACGGTTTTTGTTTTCAGTGGTCATTAGCACTCGGCTAGAAAACTTAAACACGAATTATGATCGCCAATCCGCCTGCCCGGGCGTGACGATTATGGCATTATTCCTCTTTGGGAGGCCAGTAGTGGATATTGCAATTACTAATATATAATGTTTAACCAAAAATGTGTAAATATCTCTGACGAAAAGGTCTAATTTAATACAAAATTAAGTACTGAATTGGTCTAGCCTTGTCTAGCCTTAAGTTTATTAATGGACATGGTCAATTAAGACGAAGAATTATATTTAGGATGATATTATGGTGGTTCTTATACTTCGGATCAGCGCGGTATGCTAGGTCAGTTTTCCTCCTATTGGCCATGACGATGATATGACGTTTTGGTTTATTACAATTCCATAATGAGGTTAAGAAAACAATATTTCACTACCTAATTACCTGTCTGTCTTAAAATCGGGAATTTGTATCAATATAGTGGGCGTCAGTCAGACCTTCTGAGAATAACATTATTTCGCTTGCTAAGATTGGAGCTTATGGCGTTATATTTCTATAAGGAATTAGCAAAGAATGTCGTTAAGCGAATGAATGAAATAAGTTGTAATTTATCATTATTGTATGGGCTCATACACGCCTTATTACCGGGCTCGAGTCTTTACATTACGAGTGAATTTAATTACGCTGTTCAGATGAGTGAATATCTAATTAAAAATTTCGAGCTTTATTCTTCTTTCATAAAGTTAAATCAATGTTGGTCGCCTTTTTAATATATGAACGACATATGAGGGTGGTGACTTGTATTTTTACTTCTTCCCCATACGTTAAATAATAACGTTTAATATCAAAAAGTCATGAGTTAAATCAGTTTGTCAGGACATCCAAGTTACTGAAATTTAGCATTTAACATGCTTGATTTATTTATAAAAACTTGATTACGAGCGAAAAATTATTGTCACACGTGGGACTCGAACCCACACCTATTGGAAATTCGTTTCAATTGTGTTACCACTTACACCAGCGTGAGCTGTCGTATGACATTCAATCATCGCCTCGTATTATATTTTCGTCTTTAAATGAGACGTGTGCCATCTACCCGACAATGTATACACATTATACAGATTTAATACTCTAACTTTGCAGTTAGAATTGTATTAAACGATAACACGACCCTGTTATTCAAATTACTGAAATTTAGCATTTAACATGCTTATTTATAAAAAACTTGATTACGAGTGAAAAATGATTGTTACACATGGGATTCGAACCCAATTTGAACCAACGATTGGAAATCCGATCCAATCATGCTACCACTTACACCAGCGTGAACTGTCGTATGACATTCAAACTTCGCCTTGTATAATATTTTCGTCTTTAAAGGAGACGTGTGCCATCTACCTGAAAATATTGGACTACCAAGGATTGATTTTATGGCATTATACCCTTATTGTGAATTCTACGTCTAATAGTGAGCGTGGATAGGTCGATAGATGAGTGGATAGACATTACTAGACCAATATTCAGTTATTCTCATACAATAATGAAATCATATCATTAATGTTTTTGTGTACAATGAACAGACCATCTGTGCAGAACTAGTCATAAGTTATGTATGAAATAAGTAAAAACAAAAATGATTCTTAATATATTGAAATTACATATAGTCTCAGACCTTCATGTTTATCAATTTATCAACTGCATAGACAAACATTTGTTTTAAGTCTAAGAATAATTTGTGTCTAATTAATGATCTATTTTTAAAATCCTCCGCTGTATAAGGATTATTTCCTTAATCCAAAATATTGTTTTTTTTTTAAATAGAGATTGTACCGGGATGGTTAACCTGCTGAGCTGGTCACCAAGCTCAAAAAGTTGGTATCAGTTACTAGTCCAAAAAAATGGTATACATTGTATTAAAAAAAAAGCATGCTGTAGCTCCCTAATCGTGGGTTACGTATATATTAAAAGTTATTATTTAATTCGAGCAACCTCTTCAATAGTATACTACAAATTAAGACAGACTCTGAACTTCAATATAATAAAAATCATTAATTAATTATAAGTAATTAGTGCAATAAATATAAATAAACAAATTGGGAATTTACGCGCGTTTAATAATGAAATAATAATAATAATATATTTAAGTATAATTAATATAATAATTTCAATATGTAATATAATTAAATATTGTTGGCTATTTTTGCAGATGACATTTAAATTTTAGATGACACATAAGCACTTCTATATGGCAGAGCATTAATGACTGATTGTATAAATAGCTAGTTAAGATACCGACATACCATGCTAGTGTTTTGGGTTCGATTCCCACACAGGATACTTTGTGCAACTCGGAAATTGTTGTTTGAGTGTAAACAGATTACACAGTCTGCAAGGACTATTTTTGTTTTTAACAAAAATGCTTGAATAATTTTATGTCATTCAAAATGTAATATTAATATTTAAATTCCCTTAAGTGCTACCTAGAATTTAGGATGTCGTTGTGAAAAATAGACATCTATTAAATATTGTATATTGATAAGAATAATCTTTAATGAGTTTATTAATTGAGGCCTTTTTTAAATTATGGGTTTGATCAAATGTTCTATAGATACACAATCGTTGCCCAATAAAATCAAAATTAAACTGCTTAAATAGTGGTATGTCAAACAGCTACATTAATGGTGGATGGAGCAAGAGTAACGTTAAAAGGAAAATGAGGCAGAAAATAGGACGTGCTTACAAATCACCTCACCTCGTCGGCATAAAAAAGTTGTATTTTATCACTAGTATCTTCTATCACTTATATATATTTTTATCAACGATAACTAAAGTTTAAGTAACAACTAAGGCAATATGGGTAACTCTTAACATGGATATTATATGCCACTTATATTTTTTTAATTTCCAACTTGGAATTTTAATTCTT
Source organism: Lymantria monacha (assembly GCA_905163515.2). Lineage (NCBI taxonomy): Eukaryota > Metazoa > Arthropoda > Insecta > Lepidoptera > Erebidae > Lymantria > Lymantria monacha. The sequence goes on from LR991082.1 coordinate 5,237,626, forward strand.
ATTCCGTGTAAGAATTAAAATTCCAAGTTGTTTCATACCCCAAAAAATTCTAAGAGATTAAATATGCATATAACATCTATGCAAGGTAAGGAAACACGAAATAAAACCCTATACCTGTTACCAGCGTGGTATATTACGTCAATTGCCCTATTATCCGTGTGGTGACGAAGTAAGAATACAATTCACTACCCTCTATCTTACCCGGGTGATCGTAAGAGACGACTAAGGGATATAAAACGCATATAACATCTATGCAAAAAGAAGGATAACTCGAAACAAAACCCTATGCCAACACGTCTGACCAGCGTGGTATAGTAGCCCAACAGTGGGATATATATGAGCTGACATGATGATATCCTACTATAGTAGAGCAGCTATCCCAAGAGTGGGAGGTATTTAAACTGAATTAATGATGATAATTATTTACGCTTTTTTTACAGCATCGATCGTGTATTTATAAATATTTTGATGCAGGTACTTAAAAATTTAAATTATTTAAGTTGCGTGAATTGGAACTGAATAAATTAAATAATATAATTGTTTTCCTATTTAATATTATGTGTTAATTTTAATTAATGATTAATTGTAATGTGCTTCACATTTTTCTGTGCCTATATTATTCTTTTTGCTGATGTAAAATATCTTCATATACGACAAAGGGATAACTAAATTCTTAATAGAAGCAGATAACGTTAAAAAATTTGCAATTTGTCAATTGCGTACTGTCGCGAGTCGCTTGGATGACTAGATGGATGATGAACTTTCAGTCCCACGATATTTGAAAAAAAAAATACTTAAAAATAAAAAGTATAATAGAAATATGATTTAAATTGACACAAGCGTCTTGTGGCAGTATACACATGGCTGGTAGTAAGTTCGATATAGTAACTAATACTTTATTAGTTACATAACTTATACATATTGCTATTGTTATATTATCAACGTTTTACTTTCACAGATAGCATAGGGGTTAAGATATCGACCTACCGTGCCAGATATCTCGGATTCGATTCCCACACAGGATAATACTTTGTGCGAGCCACAACTTGTTCTAGGTCTGGATATAATTTGAATCGAACCCATAGCACTGGCATGGGAGGTCGGTATTTTAAGCGCTTAAAGTTTTACTTGAACCACATGTGACTTTTACGTGTTTTATTTATTTTTTAATGCAGCAAAAATAATACATATTTCCATAGACAATTTTGTTTTGTAATTTTAATCAATTGATTCAAAATTAATTTGATAAGAGGGACCTATGTTATATAATAATGAAAAAAAAAAGTTGCTCGTATTTTGCATTTTTATATACGCGACAATGTATTTATTGTTTAGTAATTTATTTAATAAATTTTTCTTGAAATTATTTATGTATTAAATTTGTTTTTCAATTATAATTACAACCATCTCTTTGCAATTCTCACACAAAAGCGAATCAAAATAAACACCCATAAAATGTTGTTTTTTTTTTAGTTTTGAAGTGGCTACCACGTATCGGACACAGTGTAAGATGCCCCCAGCAGGTAGACCGATGACCTAGTAAAAGTTGATAGGAGCCGTTGGTTGCGGACGGCACAGAACCGCATTTTGTGGCGAAAAAAGGGGGGCTTCTGTTCAGCAGTGGACGTCAAAAGGATGGATAATTCCTAGCCCATTGCGTTGGAAGCTCGTGGCAACAGCGAGATATATATCGACTAAAATGAGGAAGATGTCAGTTTAAAGGTGTAGATAGTTTAGGTCAAATAGATTACATGTAGCAGTGATGAGAATAATGAGATGGATGTACGGCGTGACGAGAATGGATAAGAATAAGGAATGAGCGTATAAGAGAATGTTTGAAAGTAGCGCCAGTGACGGATAAGTTAAGGAGTGAACGTTTGAGCTGGTATGTGATGAGACGGAATTAAATTTAATGTTGCGAGGAAAGTTTTGAGTATGAATGTTGAAGGCTATAGGGGTAAAGGGAGACCAAAGAAAAGATGGATGGACTGCATGAAGCATGATATGTATAAACAGGGAGTGACTACAGAGATGACGTCTGATAGAGCTGTATGGAGAAACAGGAAATACTGCGTCGACCCCAAGTAGTTGGGATAAGAGCAAAGAGAATGATGATGAGTTTAGGTCAAATTACGATTTGAAGTGGGTCAAAGTTACGCTGGAAGATCTAATTACAAGCAGCTCCAAAACATATATGTTTTACTCATGACCAAATAGATTTTCTATTTTGCAAATCTATTGGGTCGCCTTAGTATTTGGGAACCCTTTTTCCATTATTTTATGTTTGTTTTTAATTGGAAGTACATGTAGCTAAAAACGAAAGATTTTTGTATATTTAGTTATTTTTTTTTTGAATTTATAGATCATTGTTTTTTTTTTGATAAATTGTTGTTTTGAAAATGAGAGAAATAGTTCATATACAGGTCGGGAAATGTGGCAACCAAATTGGATCTAAGGTAAAACAAAAATTATGCTTAAAAAATAAATGTGCTGCTTCTAAATTTACTTTTGAAAATAATTGGGCATATGCAAACATCAGATGTGTTTATAAAACCCGATTACGAAGTGAAAAATGATGTCACAAGCGGGATTCGAACCCACGCCTATTGGGATTCCGGCCCAATCGTGCTGCCACTACACCACCGTGACTTAATCTAGGACATGCAAATTTCACTAGGTGACGGCATACCGTCAACATAAGACGTAATAGCATACTATCTACCCGAAAATAGCATACTATCTACCCGACAATGTTTACACATTTTTATAGGCTTAATACTTCAAACTTTACAGTTAGAATTGTATTAAACAATGACTCAACCTTGTTATTTAAATTACTGAAATTTAGCATTTAATATGCTTAATTATTTATAAAACCCGATTACAAAGTGAAAAATTATGTCACAAGCGGGATTCGAACCCGCGCCTATTGGGATTCCGGCCCAATCGTGCTGCCACTACACCACCGTGACTTAATGTAGGACATGCAAATTTCACTTCGTTTCATATTTTACGTCATTGCTTTCGTATTATATTTTACGTCCGCTTGTGACATCATTTTTCACTTCGTAATCGGGTTTTATAAAGTAGCGATGTTTTAGGAAACTTATAATACCAAATACGATCACCTGCCCGCCTGCCAAATGTGGCGATTATGGCATTATCTCCCTTGTGGAGATCTATTTTTAACAATAGATAGTCACGACACAAACCCCATATACTCGTATGTTCACCATCTTTCTTTACTACATACATCAAGCATTCAGTTTCTGACTTAGTTGGCAAACTTAAAAACAAAGTATGGATGCTCATATGAATTGTATTTATCAAATTTTCGTGTGGTGACGGAGTAAGAATACAGTTCACCACCCCCTATCTTACGCGTGGGTGATTGTAAGAGACGACTAAGGGATATAAAACGTATATAACATCAAGCGAGAGAAGGAAAACTCATAACAAAACCCTATACCAACACGTCTGACCAGCGTGGTATAGTAGGTCAATTGCCCTCCCATTATGGAGGAGGCTCGAGCCCAACAGTGGGACATATATGAGCTGAGATGATGAAGATTTATAAAATTGATTCTTATTTCAGTTTTGGGAAGTAATCGCCGACGAACATGGCATCGATCCAAACGGCAACTATTGCGGTGATTGCGACCTACAATTAGAACGCGTAAATGTGTACTATAATGAAGGATCATCTGCTAAATTTGTGCCTCGAGCGGTACTCGTTGATCTCGAACCTGGGACCATGGACGCTTTACGATCTGATCCCTATGGCCAACTGTTCCATCCTGATAATATGGTGTATGGAATGACTGGTGCTGGAAATAACTGAGCTAAAGGATACTATACAGAAGGAGCAGCGTTACTTGAACCAATTTTGGATGTAGTGAGGAAAGAAGCGGAAAATTGTGATTGTTTACAAGGATTCCAAGTAATTCATTCTCTAGGAGGTGGTACTGGTTCTGGTCTAGGTACTTTGTTACTGTCAAATCTTACTGAAGAATATCCAGATAGAATGAGCGTTACATATTCAGTGATGCCAAGTCCTAAAGTTTCTGACACTGTCGTTGAACCTTACAATGCTACTTTAGCAGCCAACCAATTGGTGGAAAATTCTACACAGTCTTATTGTATTGATAATGAAGCCTTGTATGATATTTGCTTCAGAACATTAAAATTGAAAACCCCAACATATGGAGACTTGAATCACTTGGTATCTGCTGCTATGTCTGGTGTCACTACATGTTTGAGGTTCCCAGGGCAGTTAAATGCGGATCTAAGGAAACTAGCTGTTAATATGGTTCCTTTCCCACGATTACATTTTTTCATGCCAGGTTTTGCGCCTTTAACATCGCGAGGTGGTCAGCAGTACCGCGCACTTACGGTCCCCGAACTCACATATCAGATGTTTGACGCGAAAAATATGATGGTCGCTTGTGACCCACGACATGGAAGGTACTTAACAGTTGCAGCAGTTTTTCGTGGTCGCATGTCTATGAAAGAGGTAGACGAACAAACGCTTAATATACAGAAAAGAAATAAAGACTTCTTTGTTGATTGGATTCCAAATAATGTAAAGACAGCTGTTTGTGATATTCCTCCAAGAGGCTTAAAGATGTCTGCCACTTTTATTGGCAATACAACAGCTATTCAAGAGTTATTTAAAAGGATAGCAGAACAATTTGTTTGTATGTTTAGGAGGAAAGCTTTCGTTCATTGGTATCTTGGAGAGGGAATGGATGAGAGCGATTTTACAGAAGCGGACAATAATTTGAGCGACCTGATTTCGGAATACCAGCAGTACCAAGATGCTGTTGCTGATGACCAGATAGACGATGAAGATGAAGAGGATCACGACGTTGAGACATCACCTGACGATGATTAATAAATATTTTTTTTTTTAGTTTTATTTAATAAATTATTGGTTCTGTATTGAGTATCACTGAAGTTACACTTTAAACGTTACAGCAGTTCTGGTGGGCCACTATTATGTGGAATGGAATATCATGAAGCGTTAAAACATTGGTTGTGGGGCCCTCTGTAAACGTATTAAGAGGTAAATAGGCGAGTGGTAAGTAACGTTCTCCTGGAAAACTTAAAAACCATTCATACACCCGCCCAGCTGCCAAGCGCGCTGATTATGACATTCGTCCTTCCTGCTGAGGGCTATATCCAGCCATATATCCGCCATAACACAGATTTAATTATTTCACCAGATAATAATGAGACGCGATAATAGTGAGAATATGCCATTAATATATGGAAGTTTATACGTTTTTCCAATGCCATAATTATGTGACGCCACATCGTGAAGTCATTTATAAAAATAAAATTAAATTTCGGATTAAAGAGCCAGAATAAGGTATAAAAATGCATTGATATATATATAAATTTATTAATTTGCGAAATTTGAGCAATTTCAATAGCAAATTCCGAGTTTAAAGCTGTCGGATTAACGAATATAAATTGGTCACTTGACCTGGCCTGAGAATAAAAAATACCTCCTTTGAGGATGTAGACGTTATAATAGGTTATTCCATTTTTATAAATCTGAATACAGGTTTGGTTTTTTTTTGGTACATTTTCACGCCTTGATTATTTAATAATGTAGAAACCAGAAATAGCTATGGAGTAACTTTTAAGGGTCGTAGCCGACTTATGCAACACCGCTCCCACACGGCAAAATATTATTAACTGAAATGTGAACTTGTGAGCGTTCGCTGTAGACACACTTTACATTGACAACATAAATTAAAGCAGCACTAAGCGAGTTTATCGCCGTCGTATCACCCGATAGTTGACGCCTCGCTTACCGCATGCTTGTCACCGTTTTAAGCAAGCGGTCCACGCGCGAAGACTGCTCGCTTGAGGCACGTTGTTGCTATTCTGGATTTTAATTTCTCTCTCATTTTGAGGAAACGATGATCTATCCATCCATCAGCCCGTAAACGTCCACTGTTGGACATAGGCTTCCCCACGAGAATGACATTCACAACGGTCCAACGGTTGCCTGCGACCTTGATAATGTCGTCAGTCCATCTAGTGTCGTCCTACGCTGCGTCGTACGAGTAGTGGTTGCCACTCGAGACCTTTCTTCCCCAACAGTTGTCGGTTCTTCGAGCGATGTGGCCTGCTCATTGCCACTTTAACGTGCTAATTCTTTGGGCTGTGTCAGCTACACCCGTTCTTATATGGATTTCCGTATTCCGGTTTTTATCACGTAGAGAAATACCGAGCATAGCCCTTTCAATAGCACGCTAAGTGGCATTGAGTTTCTTTATGAGGCCAACATTTAGAGACCACTTTTCTGTGCCGTAAGTCATCGCTGGTAACCCACACTGCTTATAAACCTTTGTTTTCAGACACCACAGAATATTTGACGAGAAGATCCTCCTAAGTTTCCCGAACGCTGCCCAGCCAGGTTGAATTCGTCAGCTGACCTATTTCTCGAAATTGGTTCTACCTAATTGAACTGTTTGTCCTAGGTAAACATAGTGATCGACAACTTCGAGAATCGTGCCATGACTACGATATTATCTGAGAATCGAAGGTGAGTGATGTTTTCGCCATTGATGTTGATGCCCAGTCTGGTCCAGTCTAAGAGCTTGAAGACATCTTCCAGCGCAGTGGTAAACAGTTTCAGAGAGATAACGTCTCCCTGTCTCATACCTTTCTGCAACTGGATCGGTTTCGTACTCTTATCCTGGATGCGGAGCGGCTTAGTAGCGCTTTTATACAGGTTGCCGATTTAATTACTCGAATCCTTGAAGGGGGTGTATCAGACCATGATACACTATCCAAATCAGTAACAAAAAACAGTACCTAAGTTTTGATTAAATTGCCATACTGATAAGCGGTCAATACACCTGTACTATAAAAATTCGATGTAGGCATATACTCATGCATGTGACATTGAACTAGTAGGCAAATAGTCCCGCTCGCGCTACGCTCGCCGCGGCACAGCTGGGTCGAAATGTATCTACAGGTCAATGCACGGTGACAAACCTATTGTTTTGATAAGAAACAAATCACTTTATCTCGGGATTGGACAGAGCTAGGAGTCTGCAACTAACTTTAATGTTTTATAAGACGTCATTAAACTAGGTGTAACCTAGTTTAAGTTATTCTAGTAATAAAATGCGATATGTCGATAGTTAAATTGGCACCCCTGAAGGGACTGCAGCGCTCCAGCTCAGGGCTTTTCTGTGGCACCCACAGAGAGCCATGGTAGTCAGAGCCATCCGCGGATACCGCACGGTGTCGACCGAGGCGGCATGTGCATTGGCCGGAACACCCCCATGGGACCTAGAGGCGGAAATGCTCTCAGACCTCAACCGGCGGGTTAATTTAGCACGCGACGAAGGTGGCTCCCTATCGCTTAGCGAGATAGGCACCTAGCGCGAGGACGCCCGCCGGGACGTAATCGCCCGTTGGGTTACGCGGCGGGAGAGGCCTAGACACGGGTGTTGTTAGCGTTGAAGCCCTCCGGCCCGTAGTGATGGACTGGATGGAGCGGCGGCATGGAGTCCTCTCCTTCCGGTTGGTTCAGGTCTTGTCGGGGCACGGTTGCTTCGGCAAGTACTTGCACGCGGTCGTAAGGAGGGAGTCGACACCGTCCTGCCACTAGTGCGGTAGTGACGAGGACACGGCGCAACATACGCTCGAGGTATGTTCGAGTTGGGACGGGCAGCGCCGTGACCTCGTCGCCGTCATCGGTGCGGACTTGACGCTGCCGGCTGTCGTGAAAGCGATGGTCGATAGCGTCAGGAACTGGGACGTGGTCGCCGCCTTCTGCGAGGCTGTCATCTCGCAGAAGGAGGCGGCGGAGCGAGCCCGGGAGGATTCCATCCATGCGGACTCGATCCGCCGCCGGCGTCACGGGCGGCGCAGGTGCGAATATCTGCGCCTGATGCCGCCCTAACCGAGGCTTCGGGTGATCGGACCGGGGACTAGTCTGGTCATCCGACGTGAGGCCACCGCGTGAGTGCGACGCCCTGACGGCGAAAGCTGTCGGGGCGTCGACACGAGAAGAACCCGCGGGGGTAAACCGCCGGGCGGGCCACCGAAGACAAAGATCGGGTACCGGTGGCCCACTCGCATGGTGAAGAGAGGTGGGTCTATGGAGCTGCGCGCCGCCTCTTCCGTCGCCCCGGACCGTATTTTGGCGGGGCGCGACCACGTTCATAGCCCACCGCAAAAAAATAAATAAGGGGACTGCAGCGCTGCTTAAAAACCAATCAGATATCATTGAATTTTTGTTGTTTGTCCGTCAAGATGAAGTCTATCTCTATTTGATGGGTCCATCAGGGCTAATCCGGGTCCTTTTACTTTGTGACCACTTCTTGAATAAGGAATTCATTATAAAGAGGCCTTCCTTCTCCAAAAAAGTCGGCCAGTTCGGAATAATGCCATAATCGCCCCGCTTGGGAGGCGGATTGGCGACCGCCGGGAGACAGCCGCTGCCCATTCTCCCGGTTTGACTCTTAGCCAATTTTTACGACTCCCACGGGCGACATACGTATTTTTTCTTGTCGCCACACGGCAAACGATGCTATGTAGTCAAATCACTGTTGATCCATATAAAAATATATAGTTATGTTCGAATGGCCTATCTGATTTCAAGAACCTAGTTAACCGTTGTTCGTACTTAATGGCGCTCATATCCATCTTTACCAACGACACCAGTATTAAGTAGCACCCAAAGCAATTTTCCGTGTGTCCAGAAAGAATAATTCATCACTTATTTCGTCGCCCGAGGGCGTAATAAGAGGCCTCTAAAGAAATATATGCAGCTAACCCCCCCCCTAATGGTTCCACCATTATCAATGATATTAAATAACAAATCCCGACCTTATTTCCAATTACTTGGGGTCGACGCAATATGTACTCTTTGCAATTATACATAGTGCAAAGCTCTTATTTCTCTATGACGTTCATGAGTAATGCAAGGGTTTATAAATAGTATTCGTAGCCTTCTTATGACACAGCAAAGATCACAAAAGCAATAATAAGTATTTTTAATTTTTATTCAACAAAATATCGACATCCAAACAAATAGTTACGCCTAACACTAAACACGCACAAAGACAAAACAACACTAGACAATTACAAACATTGACATCACTCTTCTTCCACTTCTTCCTCGAACTCACCCTCGTCATCTGCCGTTGCATCCTGGTATTGCTGGTACTCAGAAACGAGATCAGTCATGTTACTCTCAGCTTCAGTAAATTCCATCTCATCCATTCCTTCACCTGTGTACCAATGCAAAAACGCTTTCCTTCTGAACATAGCTGTAAATTGTTCAGAAATTCTCTTGAATAGTTCTTGTATAGCTGTTGTGTTACCAATAAATGTGGCAGACATCTTCAAGCCTCTCGGTGGTATATCGCAAACGGCAGTCTTCACGTTATTGGGGATCCATTCGACGAAGTAAGTGCTATTTTTGTTCTGGATATTTAGCATTTGTTCATCCACCTCCTTCATGGACATGCGGCCGCGGAAGACTGCAGCGACCGTTAGATATCTCCCGTGTCTCGGATCACACGCCGCCATCATATTCTTCGCGTCAAACATTTGCTGAGTGAGCTCCGGAACTGTTAGAGCGCGGTACTGCTGACTGCCTCTTGAAGTGAGAGGCGCAAAACCTGGCATGAAGAAATGTAAACGCGGAAACGGCACCATATTCACTGCAAGTTTTCGTAAATCAGCGTTCAACTGCCCCGGGAATCTCAGGCACGTTGTTACGCCAGACATCGTCGCAGATACCAAGTGATTTAAATCTCCATATGTCGGAGTAGTTAGCTTTAACGTTCGGAAGCAAATATCATAAAGCGCTTCATTATCTATGCAATAAGTTTCATCAGTATTTTCTACCAGCTGATGTACAGATAATGTCGCATTATAAGGTTCTACGACAGTATCAGATACTTTAGGGCTGGGGACTACAGAGAATGTGTTCATTATTCTGTCAGGATATTCCTCTCTGATTTTGGATATTAGTAAAGTACCCATACCGGAACCGGTGCCGCCTCCTAGTGAATGCGTAAGCTGGAAACCTTGAAGACAGTCACAACCTTCTGCTTCTTTCCTGACAACATCTAAGACTGAGTCGACGAGTTCTGCACCTTCGGTGTAGTGACCCTTTGCCCAGTTGTTGCCAGCTCCGGATTGGCCGAAAACAAAGTTATCCGGTCGGAATATTTGACCAAAAGGTCCGGAGCGCACGGAGTCCATGGTGCCGGGCTCCAAGTCTACTAACACGGCTCGGGGCACATATTTACCACCGGAGGCCTCATTGTAGTAAACATTGATGCGTTCCAACTGCAGATCAGAGTCTCCATTGTAGGCGCCCGTTGAGTCAATGCCATGTTCATCAGAGATCACTTCCCAGAACTGAAATAAAAAATAAATAATAATCTGAATATATGCTAGGTTGTTAGAGTCATGAGATACGTAACTAACATTAGAGGCATATAGACAATATATACAACACAGAAATACCATCTTGGTTTCATTTATATGAAGAAATACGATAATATCTTAATCATAGGTCCTAGAAATAGCACTATTGGTTTCAAACCTCTACTGTAAGAGGGAAATTGGGAACGGGAAAGCATGCCAACCACGTCAGACGTGTTGGTATACATTTATTTCTAATTTTCTTTCTCTTACTGTAATGTTTACTGAATCCCTCTGTCCTTTGATTGTCTTTTACAGTATTCTATGGGACAGTGTTTTATGCCGACACCAGACGGTAATAATAGAAAAAAATCCTGTGTGGTGTCTACGAATACTACCAACCCATCCATTGCTAGTGCTTCCCGACTCCAAGCACTTGAGATAAGAGCGGAGTAATAATGATGAAACAAAAAAATAAAAACGTATAATCTACATGTAGTAGATTTAATAGTGGTAGAGCCACAACAGTTTTCTGTCTACAGCCGCCGGCCGGTCATTCGGAGCAGTACCACACTCTCCCAAAAAATCAACAAGACTTACCATCAGGTGGGCTGCTAGCTTGTTTGCCACCAAGAGCAATAGAGAAAGATCTGGGCGTCGCACATAAGATTTTCTATTGAAAATTAATTTGATAAAATACTTAATGACCGGCCTAGATCATAACCTTGTCGAAAATGATATTTTCTGTTCACAATAATATTTGTGGAACCTTTTATTACGATATTGTGATATTTGATTTCATTTACTATTTAAAGATATAAAGCTGAAGATTTTGGTTGAATACTTGTTCAAATTGAAAAATTCTTAGTGTTGGTCAGATTAAACCAGGAAACTTAAATAATATCACGCCACAACCAATAGGAGCGGTGTAGCCTTAAAAATATCGAAAAATAAGGAAGTTTATTCCTTTTGCGAGATTCCGTTGTATGCGTGATGCGTTATAAGTTCTTACGACGGGTCATTTCATTTCATCGTTCGCCCCGAGATTAGTATGAATTTGTCGGATTGTCTCAAGTTTAGGATCGATTACATCTACCCAGGGCCAGATCTATTATATGGCTTTTAATGCTCCAGCCTAGGGTCCCGTGGATTCAGAAATCTAAGTCATGTCTAAATCAAAAATATACGATAATATATATAATTTAAAGAATATGCCAAATGAAAGTGCAGAAAGGTTGTTTTATAATTTGTCAATTTATTTTGTGGTAATTAACAAATATTAAGGCATACTATATTATAAGATAAATTAAATATTTTATTGTCTTATTTTTTTCCTATAATTTGAGTAATTAGGGGCCCCCCTAAGTAGTATTAGCCTTTTTTTTTATTTTTTTATTGGTGGGCTATGGGTGCGTCTCGCCCCGCCAAATCGGTCTGGGGTGACGGAGAAGGCGGCACGTGACCCCATAGACCCACCGTAAATCCTCTCTCTTCGCCGTGCGAGCGGACCATCGGTACCCGATCTTTGTCTTCGGTGGTCCGCTCGGCAAGTAGTATTAGCCTAGGGCTACCTAAACTCACGGTCCGGCCCTGCATCTACTAGGATTTGGACCATATCATCAGGGTTAGTGCACTACATGGTCTGCGAGTATCCCCGATTTAATATACCTACTTTGTTTGCCTTTTGTTATCTTCATACAGGATAAAAAGAAATATGAAATAGTTTTACCTTGGCTCCAATCTGGTTGCCACATTGCCCGGCCTGGATGTGGACAATTTCCCTCATTTCGATAATACACAAAGAATTTTCAATTAAATAAAACTTAAAAAAAAAATACTTCAGATTAATTTGGCATTAAAATTAATAAAATAAAAAAAATATATAAAAATATTATTACACGCGCATGTTACACGGAATTTTTGCGAATGAAGAATTTCAACAATCTTTTGTCTTCGATTTGGAATTTTAGTACGAATTTTGAAATTGACATGTAGTATATATAAATAAATACGACCTAGTTTTTATTTTAATCCTTTTTTTAAGTAAATACCACCTTCTTCCATCTTTATATCTATACTCTCATCATTCTCCTACTCTTATCCCAATTGCTTGGGGTCGATACAATATATACTCTTCTTTCATAGTACATATTGTAAAAGTTATTGGCAAGTCAACCCTCCTTGGGAATGTAATTGATGACCAAACGGAGAGATCAGATGGAGTTGGCCTAGATCGTTATATGGCTCTTAGTCGTCTTTTACGACATCCACGAGCAAAATAAGGATTGGTAGTATTCGTAGCCGCTACTACACAGCAATACTCTATACATATAAATAACATTGAAGTATCTGTTTGTAATTCCATATTAAAAGCTTTTCACTAAATGCATATGAAAGTATATGGGGTACTTACATAGAAAAATCTAATTTTGATTTTTTTCTCTGTCAGTTTCTTCCGCTAGTCTCTGAAACGGCTGGACCGATTTTAATGGGATTTTCACTGGCATGTAGCTGATGTTATAAGGAGTAATTTCGGCTACTTCTATTTTAGAAAAAAAATAGAGTACCGCAGAAACAAAATTAAAACAATTGAGAGACGATGAGTGACACGTATAACGCGACTCAAGCCTGGGGAAGGACATAGGCAATCTTCTTATCAACAAACCCGCCGGTGAAACCGCGGGTGAAAGCTAGTTGTAAATATATAGACAAGCGAACCACCCACCTGATGGTAATTGGTAATGGAACCGTACGAACTACATGACCTGTTTAGAGAGAAAGGGGAAATTTGATCTTCAAAAATACTACGCTTGGTCAAAAAAGGTTGGTAACATTCGTCACCGCTACTTGTCCCAATGTCCTACCTACTATAGTAGGTAGGTAGGTATAGTAGGTAGGTAGGTACCTACTTTAGTAGGCAGGCCCATGGAAGTAATAAGTACTACGTAGTACGTAGTGCTTATTACTTCCATGGGTAGGACATAAGTCTATAGACTTATGTAGCTATTATAGTGTCTTCAGATGGACAAGGCAGTAGTTGAGGGGCTATAGAGACTCCCTCTTCCTCTTTATTCTATTTTTTTCCAATCCTGTACCTAAGATAGTTAGCGACTTGGCTGTACTTCTGGTATTACTGAAGTCTATGAGCGGTAGATACCATTTACAATAGTATGGATGGTGCGGTGGTTAAGATAGCGACCTAACGTGCTAGTATCGTAAGTTCGATTCCTACGTAGAACGATACCTTGTTTCATAAACAAATTGTTATTCTGAGTCTGTGTGTAAAATGTTTTCGTAAATTATGTGTTACAAAAACAAATTCCCCGCAATACAAAGATTATTTCCGTCGGGCCGGCCACTGACAACAAGTTCACGCTGCTCCAGTGGCCGGTCCAACGACGTAGGCGAGGTTCATGGGTGGGTTACGTATGCGTGCGTACGCCCCTCTGTCGCCCCGGACGGAGTGGTGCAAGAAGAGCGCCGACCATAACCCACCTGTAAAAAAAAAAAAAAATACAAAGGTTATTGCCTTAATGCCAGATGTTGTCTTAAATAAAACCATCGAAGGCAATAAGAGCTAGTTTAGTGAATCCAATCGGTGTGGAAATGGTTCAAGTTTTTATCCGTCGTTCTCTTATCTAATTGATAATTTGAGCATCTAGCAGGAAGGTTTTCGATTCTCGGCTGTTATAATCTTCCGGCCGTCTATGTAATCCATAGTCAGTTTTTTAATTCTCTTATAGGTAAGCAAGGTGTACTAGTGAAACAAAGACAATTGTATTCTTTATTTGTCACTACACGGGCAATTGTGTGGTTTTACAGGCTTAAGGATCCAATTGTGAAGACATTGTCAAGGCAATATTCGCAATGAAAATCGACAAGATATTTTTTTCTGTGGTAGGTAAAGAACCAAGAATGCAATTCACCACCCACTATCTTGCCCATGGTTGTAAAGGACAGGTATAGGATATACCTAAATGCAAATATCTATACAAGAGGAGCCAATCTCGATATAAAACCCTACAATAACTCGTCAGACCTATGTGTGTAGTTGTTGACTAGATGAAGTTGGCAAACGCCGATTGTAAAAGTTCTTATAAAAAAAAAGTATAAGTAAGTAAGTAGTAAGTAAGTAGTAAGTAATCTTTTCTTCTAAGTATTATAGTAATCTTTTATGCCATCAACGAGTAGCGGATTGGTAGTATTAGTAGCCGTCACCCTCTGCATATTCTTCAGTAGTAGTTTACAAATTATTTAATATTAAAATATTACAATGTATAACTATATTGTTCCGAGTAGTGAAAGAGATAAAATTTTGAATAGTCTTATCGAGAAGGACTTGTGTAGTGAAATCAATTAAATATAAAAAATGTAAACGAAGTATAAAATACAAAGCATCCATCTGAATATACTATTAGGTAGTTTTATAGGATCCACTAGGACTGCATACAACCCGCTCAGCCCAACCATTGCTGTACAGTATAATTAAAGCAATGACGTGAGGTGTCATAACCTGTCCGGGAATCATTCACCTTTTGGACGAGTCATGTCATATCTACGTTATATACCTGTCTAAAGCAAAAAGCCCACAATTTCTTTGCAGCCTTCATGCTTCAATAGGAATTTATGTAAATTGACTGACAAGTCTATACTAAAATACTGATAAAAGCTTCACCCAAGCCTATAAGAATTTGTAAGTTTATTCTCTAAACTAAACTTATGCTTTTCGCATCAAGTGCATTGGATTTAAATAAAAATAATATTCGCGAGTTTTGTTTTATTCGGACATACACAAGGACAACACAAACATTCATCGAAGTTAATTGCTATTCTAAACCCTCTCCCTCCGCTTCTTCGTCAAATTCTCCTTCGTCGTCTGCTGTAGCATCTTGATACTGTTGGTACTCTGATATCAGGTCGCTCATATTGCTTTCTGCTTCTGTAAATTCCAACTCATCCATGCCCTCGCCTGTATACCAATGGACGAATGCTCTCTTACCGAACATGACTACAAACTGTTCAGATATCCTCTTAAATATGCTCTGAATAGCAGTAGTATTACCAATAAACGTAGACGCCATCTTCAAGCCTCGAGGGGGAATATCGCACACTGCGATTTTGCAATTGTTTGGAATCCACTCCACAAAATATGTGCTGTTCTTATTCTGAATATTTACCAACTGTTCATCAACTTCCTTCATTGACATCCGACCCCTGAATATAGTGGCTACTGTCAGATATCTACCCTGTCGAGGATCACATGCAACCATCATATTCTTGGCATCAAACATCTGTAAAGTTAATTCTGGGACAGTGAGCGCCCTATATTGTTGAGCGCCTCTTGACGTTAATGGAGCGAAGCCAGGGGTATAGAAGTGCAACCTTGGGAACGGAACCATATTAACTGCCAATTTCCTTAAGTCTGCGTTTAACTGGCCGGGGAATCTTAGACACGTAGTGATCCCGGACATGGTGGCGCAGATCAAGTGATTCAAGTCGCCGTAAGTAGGGGTTGTTAGCTTCAGCGTTCTAAAGCAAATGTCATATAGCGCCTCGTTGTCAAGACAAAATGTGTGGTCCGTATTCTCAACCAGCTGATTCACTGCAAGCGTGGTATTAAAAGGCTCCACTACACAGTCCGACACCCGTGCACTTGGGAATACAGAGAAAGTCAGGATGATTCGGTCTGGGTACTCTTCGCGGATTCTGTTGACGAGTAGTGTGCCCAAGCCGGAACCAGTTCCACCACCTAGAGAATGAGACACTTGAAAGCCTTGTAAGCAATCGCAGCCTTCAGCTTCTCTACGAACTACATCGAGGCAGGATTCTAGAATTTCTACTCCTTCAGTGTAATGTCCTCTCGCCCAGTTATTCGCTGCTCCATTTTGGCCATAGACGAAATTGTCAGGTCTGTATAGAGCGCCGAAGGGTCCGGATCGTACAGCATCCATAGTAGCGGGTTTGAGATCCACCAAGACTGTACGTGGGACATATTTACCGCCAGATGCCTCATTGTAATACACATTAATACGTTCTAATTGTAGATCGGAGTCACCGTGATAAACCCCGCTTGGGTCGATGCCGTGCTCATCAGAAATAACCTCCCAAAACTGAAAAGGAGAAAACTACATTATTGAGTGTCCTGTCATCACTTGAAGTCTATCATCACTTAGGTATAAGGAAATATGTTCTGTAAACATTTGCAGAATTCTCAATAAAGCAAGCATGAAGTCCAGTCCGAACCAGGATAGATGTCAATGGGATTTATTACTATTACGTGGAATAATTATATATTTTAATAAGAATAATTATATATTCATTCCCAAGGAGGGTTGACGTCTGGCAGGCGGCCGGTTATAAAATTATTGCCAATGACTTTTACAATATGTGCTATGAAAGTAGAGTACATATTGTATCGACCCCAAGCAATTGGGATAAGAGTAGGAGAATGATGATGACGTGGAATAATTATATAGAAAATTAGTTGTATTTGTTATTACTTTCGAAGATTTAGGCGTGCTAAAAGTACCTACATACTAATTTAATTCACGAAAAGAGTCGCGAATGACAGCCCTCAAATGGCATTAGTGTCCAAAGGTGCACGATTTGATTAATTGCCGATGGTCTTTTGACGGGAATTTGAAAACGTCATGTGGTACTCTTGTATTATATTCGATATCTTAGTGCTTTAACGTGTTATATTAGATAATTTTGATGGCATTTTATGTAATGTGATAGAACTGCTGGGATGTAATGAGTATCATATAAAAGCGCTTTACGTTTTCGTTTTCCATCATAATTCCCACAAGATACCATTAACAGTATGGCCATAGCACTGTTGAAGGTGACGATTTGACTTGGACAATGAGTAACCCGAGACTAAAAAAGTCAAGATAATTATAACTCGACACTGGCCCCAATGGCTCTTACAAGTAGCTGATTGCCAATAGTTCATAAGAAGATTAATTGCCATAAAAATCTGTAACATTTCTTGTACTTACTAAATTAGCTCTTGTATTGTATTGTTCGACATTGTACCTAAATATATATAGGCTATTTCTGATGATTTTTGTATCAGCTTCCAAGAGAAGGCATATCTTCTTTTAGGATCATTCTATGTCCACTGCTCGGCATAGGACTCCCCCACAGAGAGATAGTGGCATGTCACCACGATTGCCGATTTCGGCTCAAAAAAAAATATCCAGGAACTAATCCTTGTATTACGGAGGGACTTTACAATTTTGCAATTATCGCAGACGAATTACGGCCAGACTCAAGAACAACTATTTGTGGATCGCAAGTAGTATTGCCTTGGGTGGGAATCGAACCCTCGCCACTGACATAACCACTACACCATCTGTACAAAAATAAACTTATAATAAGCATGGTGTAGAGAAATATTTATCAAATTTACTACGATAGTTTTAGATTAGTACTTACTTTGCCGCCAATCTGATTGCCACACGAACCAACCTGAAGATTTATGATCTCCCTCATCTTGTCAATTTATCAATTAGATGGTTAAAAAATTATAAACTTGGTAAATTTTTCACAAAATTATCGAAATTTTCTCTCGTACAAAAAGCTTAACATTAAGCTTAAAACTAAGTAAAAAAAAAAAATTAAAAAAAATATATATACGCAGTTCACACTATGCGCATCGTACGTTGGATTTCAGGAAAATGACTCCAGACATTTGTAAATATCATGAGGCAAACATTTTGAATGAGATTCTAGAATAATTTAGTTCTTTACATATGTTTATACATGGCCAGTCTTTTCGATATAGCCAGTAAGCATAGGTACATAATTAGTTCGTAGTTTCATTTTGGGTATACCATAGTTTCGATTATGGTCACGGAGCTCCATAACATCTCTATTTGATAATACAACGCTTAATGGATGTGCTGGCGATCACAATTGTGTGGTACAACTTTTACCATCTCCTTTTACATGGTGACGAAGTATAGAAATAATTCACTATTACGTCTTTTCTCTTGTAAGAGATAGCAAAAAAGATTATTAGAAAGTAGAAGCTGACAATATTATTTATAAGAGAAGTAAACAAGGGCGTAGCCAGGATTCTGTATAGAGGGGGGCAGATTAAGAAAATCCTAGACTATATTGTTTTAATCGTGGATTTTTAACATATGAGTATCTCACACTAGTAGTGGAGGTGAGGTAAAAGTTAAAAACAAAATATAACAATTAGAAACAGCTTTATTACTAGGAACGAACCTAGCGAGCATTAGCGACCGACCGTTCTTATTTTGGCAGCTGCCCCTCCCTGCCCGTACCTCGCTACGCCCTTGGAAGGAAACCTCGGTATTTAATCCTATGCTAACCTGTCTGGCCAGCGCTGAGAGTAGACAACTTTATATTTTATTGGTGAAGAAATTCATGGCCCCAGCGCGACATATATCTGCTGAAAATGAAGAAAATGGTTTATGGTTGATAGATGATTCTTAAGAATATAATAACTTTTTCTATTTGAATTAATGTTATATAAAATACGACTTTTCCTATTTGATAAAATATAAAAATCTTAAACAAGTAACTTTGTTATAAGCGCCATCTAGTAATACCTAGATAGATCATTTAATCCCTAAACATGTAGAGTCTTATGGCTATCCACATGTTAGTGACGGAATATATAAAGCAGTTCAGACAAAAATTGCTAGATGTCGCTTACATTTTCCAGGGTTGTTTTGTTTTCAGCGGCAGCGTACTGTCAGTCTATTGTCATGGCGTTCGCTTGAAATGTCACCGAGGTAGTTACTCGCTAGTAGAATGTAAATTATTAGTATATTCTGTATGATGTAGTTGTGTTTGGTGTGCGCCGTGTGTGTGGTGTGCGAACGCTTGTGGAGTGATGTCAGTGGCCGACGGGAATGCGCCAGCGGAAGATAAGAAACCTGGGTGTATATGCGAGGACAGCACGGACAGTGACAATGACACTGAAAGGAAGCAACTCCTCCGGAGGGTATCAACAAGCAAGTGCGTCGGTAGACTGGTGAGCTTTACTGCAATCAGTGATGCATTTTTATTTTTTTTTTATGATGAAGGGGCGTGACAACTGTCAAATTGGAATAGGGGGTGGGGGGGCCCTCCATGTGCCCGGGCCGCTCCACTTTTCCGAGATCAATTTTCCAAGTAATAATGTTGGTTTAGCAGCAGTATTAAATTTTGTGTACTTAAGTAATGACATATAGGTCTGACCTATTTGGAGGGGCTCGCGCGAGTCCTAGACGAATATGGTGACAATGATTTAGTGCAGGATAGATATAATATTTTATAAATATTGATCTAAGCTCGTCCGACAGGTGGTTCAACGTACCGAATGATGAATACTATTGTACTTTCTGTATTTATTTATTTACAACAGAAAATAATTTATAACATGGAAAGATTTGTGGAATGCTTTGCGATAAAAGGGCGATTATTTTTGGCGGCAAAGTTACACCTAGTATATCTTAGGACCGTCTTCTTGTTCTTCTCCTAATTTTTGAGATTGATATAGTATACGTCGTCTAGACAGATGTGATAGAACATAATATGCACTACAAGGATTTTGTATATGCTTAAATTTAGGATATCCATGACCAAATAGCACTTGATGAAATTATCCGTGTTCCGTGAGATATTTGTTCGCGTTTATGATATTCAAAGTTGATATCATCATCATCTTAATCTTAGCTCATATATTGTCCCACTGGATTTTGCTTTCTGCACAATGAGAAATTGAAGTACGTAAGGATAAACGGGTCCTACACTGAATGGTTTAACATTGATAAAGGTGTTAGACAGGGATGTGTAGCGTCACCGTGGCTGTTTAACCTATTCATGGATAGCTGTTTGCAAGATTTGAAAAATAATGAATGTGGTTTAAGAATGAATGAGTTACTCGTCAAATGTCTTCTTTATGCCGATGATCAGGTTTTACTTGCATCGTCGGCTGAAGATTTATAGGCAATGGTAACTACTATGCTTGATGCTTTTGAAAGAAAAGGTATGAAAGTTAATGTTAGTAAGACGAAAGTAATGGTCTTTGAAAAGGATAAATGTATGACGGAATGTAATATATTTATAAATGGTGAGGGATTGGAACAGGTGAATGAATTTGTATACCTGGGTGTACTGTTTACTAGTGATGGTAAAAATGATGATGATGTTGAAAGACGAGTTAATGCTGGTAATAAAGTGAATGGGGCATTGTACGCTTTTATGAAGAGTAGGAATGTGTCTAAAAGGGCACGCCTAGCTGTACATAAAGGAGTATTAGTGCCCACTCTCATGTATGGTAGTGAAAGTTGGATTTGGCAGGGCAGACATGAAAGTATAATAAAAGCTGTAGAGATGAGAGCTCTTCGTAGTATGTGTGGTGTAAGTCTGAAAGATAGAATTAGGAATAGTGTTATAAAACAGCGCTGTGGTGTAAATGAAGAAGTAGCGACAAAGATAAAAAAGGGTATGCTGAGATGGTTTGGCCACGTGGAAAGAATGAGTGAAGAAAGGTTGACTAAGCAAGTATACAAAGCGAGTGGGACGATTACAAGGGGAAGACTACGTCGTACTTTTCGGGATCAAATTGAAGATGTGTTAGCGAAAGGTCAGGTTAAGAGTACGCGTAACCGTAGAGCATGCATGAAGACTGTGATGAGTGTGAATGAGGCGATGGAGGTATGTCAGGATCGTGGTTTATGGCAATCCGTAGTCTCTGCCTACCCCTCTGGGAAACAGGCGTGAGGCTATGTATGTATCATTAGCTGACCATGGCTTGGTATAAGGTTTTATTTGGAGTTCTTCTCCTCTTGCAATGATGTTATCTGCTTGTGTCCCTTAGTTGGTTTTTATCATCACGGAAGGGAGATGAAGGGTTGGTGACCATAGTATTCGTAATCCATCACCACACGGAAAATCGTTAAAACGAATCGACTTGTTAAATCCAACGCAATATCTTCTCTTGAGTTCTTATGCTTAATGCTAGCTGCTTCTCAGTCATTATAGGTTCCACTGCCAGGTACCTATTTCTTCCATAATGTGTGAAAAATGTATCTTTTACCATTAATAATTGAACTGTACCAAAATCCTCAGCAGATGATTTTAAGTATTACTTCTCTAGCTGTGATGTTAACTGTTTATGTTCTCAGTAGTGTCTTACGGCTTTTGTGCTATAGAATAGAGTATTATATTAACACATTCCATCACCAGCAGTAGCCGTACTACAAGCAATTTACTTAAAACTAATTACTGACTGTCCAGACCGCTTTAGTCGAGGCTATCGATCCAATTCATAGACCAATATTTGCATACAAATGTCCGTACTTCATTATATTAACTAGTACGCTAATGAATTGCTTTCACGAAACAAAAATCCAAGTAAAAAACTTTTAGTAATACCGACATTGTGTTTCGTGTATCGTATAAAAAGTTTTTTAAGGTTTATTTTTTAGTTATACAATGGTTAAAAGGTAGTTTTTATTTGTTTACACTCTATAAGATATTGCCCCCTTTGTTATAAGCCTTTTATCCTTCACCCATGACTTTCCTCACCCATAAGTGACAGCGTCCTATGTTGGAGTTGCGGCTTTCCAAGGGAAATTAATACTGTAATTGTCACGCATAGCAAGCTGAACAAGTGCAATTGGTGTTAGGAGTTGTCGAGAGTATTGCTATCCATTCTGATGATTTCTTAGATGATTTGTATAATTTTCAATGAAAAAATAAATTGGTACCATATCATAATCTTAACCCGTCACCATATAGGGAGTCCTTTGAATACGGTAACGAAATATTGTGATATTTGTCCGGGATAAATTTTAGCCTATAGTATTTAAGAGTAACACACCCTCTTTTTTTTGTTTACGTAGTGGTAACGCATTTATGCATTATCCCCCACTGATGAGTCCAGTCGGGTTATTTGTGTGGGACTCGTCGGCTATTGGGCGACCGGAATACCCACTAAATCTACAGTGGAACCTTCCGTAATTTTACGCAGTGCCGGAGAGATCTTTTGAATACATTCAATCCTTGACACCCTAACACATAGCCATCTGTCAACGTCGTCAGGGCTGTAGGAGGAGTGCAGAGCAGCGCCTCCCCCTCCCTGGTCACCGCCGTCGGAGTGCATCAGCGGACGCAAGCGCCTGGCGTTCCAGCTCCGCGGCCTCCTTCCTTGTCATGACGGCCTCACAGAAGGAGGCCATCGACGACCAGCACCTATCGATGCCGACCATCTTGGAAATTATTGTCGGCAACGACAGCTCCAATATAAATGCTGCCGACTGGACGTGGCACTGGGGCTCCCAGGTGCGGTAAACTTCCAAACAACTTTCTTGTGTGGTGCGCCTCGTCTATTGGTACATCACAATCATGGCATTCTGGGGCTTATTCTCTTCCAATTTTATGCAGGCACTTACCAAAGACTTCGTGAGCGCCATCGTAAACGTCAGGCTGCCGTACCTCTTTGTGAACCGGCGGTGGAGATATGGCGCAATCGCCTCCACAGTCCCCCGCCCTGTCTCCAGATTTGCCTTCCACCGCCGGATGACTTCCCTTCCATGGCCACTTCTACTGCTGTGCCTAGCCTCCTTGTGGACACTTGCTCGCCGTTGGCTTATGCTGTGGCGCGGAGCTGGTACACCTCAGCTAACAAGAGTAACGCACCCCTGTTGTTGGCTTTAGAAGTTGACATGACAAACTCTACCGTCTTTTGAGTTACATATTGATCTTATTAAAATTTCTTCTTTAAATCAGTTTAAATTACATCTTATTTAATTAGTCTAAGAACTCAGTATGACCATTCTTTTTTCATTCAAGTGTCTTACATGTCGACTAAGGAATGGACTCTTGCACATAGCAGTACTGACACAAATTGAAAATTTAATGGATATTATGGCTTCAAAATATGTGCCTTATGATTACTATTATACATAATATTTAAATTGAAAAGATATGACAAAATGTATCAACATTTTGTTTCATATTTGATATAATACTATTTCATTTACTCCCGTGACCATGATCACTATAAAGTGTTAGAAACGCGATAGAATTCGTAAAAGTAGTTTTATTTCAAATGTGTACTACTCGTGTAAACATCAGAAATCATTATTTTATTACATCTTTTCAATGTAAATATATTTTACTACTTTGTGCATTTAAAATATAGTCATGGTCAATACATAGGTGGCGTAGTGGTTAAGATATTGTCAAATGTCTATTTCTATGTATGGCTCTATTTTCACACTGAAGAATACTTTGTGCGGTCCACAAATTATTTTTCACAGTCTGTGTTAATTATTTATTTCTAAAGTCTTCTGTATTACAAGGATTAGTTCTTTAGACTGTGATGTCAAAAAACAAAATAAAAGATTAAAATTTTTACTGCAATTTGAATCACTTCCGGTTGATCCACCAAATTTTATAACGACTAAGATGCACCACTAGATATATCTAAAAAAATATCAGTCATGATTTCCATCATTATTCAGTATATCATCAGTCAACCCGTTCGGTCACACTAAATGAACAAAGTAATATGGACTGCACAGACAAACACACTGGTTAGACACGTCCAATCAGCTTGGTATGTTATATTCATTTGTATCCACAAAAGAAGTGGCCGAAACCCAATAAGGGGGACATTTATGTGCTGTGATGATTTTGATTAATTCAGATTATACACATGTAACCCATACTCGCTCATACTTTCTTCTCATAACGGAATACTTTTAACTATAAGACAACTCCTTAGCGTAACCGCCCTTGGCAACCGAAGACAAAGACCGAGTTGCGGTGGCGCACTCGAATGGCGTGGAGAGGTTTTTTTTGCATTTGCAGGGCGGGTTTATAGGGTCACGCGCCGCTTCATCTGTCGCCCCGAATGGATTTAACGGGCTGTGACTAGAACATAGTACGCCAGAAGAGAAAATCGTAACTCTCATTACAAAAAATTGTAACCCTATATTAAATGTTATTTTCTTTTCATGCAACGCTAAATGAAGTTTAAATTTAATAACGTACACTGCGTGAGATTCAAACGTTTGAATTTCAAACGTTTCAGATACTCATTATACATTAATAACATACGAAGACTGTAATATGCTATTGTCACGTCACAATTGACAGATACAATACAGTCTCAACAATTCAACTCGTATCATGGCCATACTACATAAGACTTCCGACCACTGACACTTCCTGTAGCTGTCAATCTCTCAACTGTTCCAGTTTCGTGTATTCACATCTTCTCTATAGCGCATCATACCTATACTTCGATCATTATACTGAAGTATATATGTATATACCTATATTTATGTAGGTATATGTGTAAACAATATCCTTCCTAAAGGCAGTTTATATGCTCTATTATAATTATTGTATAAGATATGGCCGGAGCTCTGTGCATATAGACTAAGCAATTATTTGAAATAAAACTACTTTTACAGATTCTATCGCGTTTGTATTTGATTTTTAATTTCCCGACGTTTCGACCACTTTACAGTGATCATGGTCACGGGAGGACTAAGGTGTCTTACGTCCAATATGTCATTGTTATTACAGAAATTAAATCTACCCTATAAGATATTAAATTTTGACCCACATTTTTAATACAAAATTAATACAAATTTATTGCCAGTACAAAAAGAGATTTTTTGATTGAGAGAAAATTTTATATATTTTATCTGGCTCTAGGTCAGAGGGTTTTCTGCAGTTTTGTGGATCTGGAGAAAGCATTTGACACGGTTGTACGAAAGGAACTTTGGGACATTTTACCGGAGTATGGTATTAACGGTAAACTGCTACAGGCTGTGCAGTCCAGTTACATGGGCTGTAGAGCCTGTGTGCGGCTGGATGATGGAATGTCGCCTTGGTTTGACGTCAATATCGGCGTTAAGCAGGGGTGCGTTCTGTCAGCCAGGCTGTTTATCATATATCTGGATAAATGTCTCCAAAGGTTGAACGATATGAATGTGGGAGTCCAGATGGGCGACTCAGTGGTCACTGCTCTGCTATATGCAGATGATGCAGTCCTGCTGGCACAGTCAGCGACTGACCTGCAGACCCTAGTTGACACAATGACAGAAGATTGTAAGAAAAGGGGTCTACGCGTGAATGTGAGCAAAACCAAAATAATGGTCTTTGAAAGAGATGAAGACAGAACAGATGTAAGAGTAACAATAGGTAATGATGTACTAGAGCAAGTGGATGAATTTGTATATCTTGGATGTGGATTTAGCCGAGATGGAAGGTACACCACTGATATAGAGCGAAGAGTGAATGCGGGAAATAGAGTGAACGGAGCGATGGGGCAACTTCTTGGTAGCCACCACCTCAGCCAGAAGGCACGTGTAGCAATACATAACGCAGTGCTTGTCCCAACATTACTGTATGGAAGCGAGAGTTGGATATGCAGAAAAGAGTATGAAAGTAAAATTAATGCGGTCGAAATGCGATCTCTGCGGAAAATCTGTGGAGTTAGGCTGACCGACCGCATTCGTAACGACGACGTAAGAGAGCGAGTAGGTATGAAAGAGAGTATTGGTTTAAAGATGCGAAAGGGAATGCTCCGATGGTTCAGACAAAGGTACCGGGGGAGACCGGGACTAACCTACCTAGACCAGATCGGTCATGTACTGAAGGAAGGTGGAGTCAAGAGTCTCCGAAACCAGCGAGCGTGTATGAAGAGAATTATGAATGTTGAGGAAGCGAGTGAAGTATGCAAAGATAGAGTTCTCTGGCACTCTGTTCTCTCTGCCTACCCTGCAAGGTATATGGCGTGATGATATGTATGTAGAAAATTTTATGTATATAATCATTATTCTATACATAAAATTTATGTTGTTTATTATTTGTTATTATTAAAGACTTTAACGATAACTAATAATATTAATGGGTCTGTTATATGGGGCGAACGTCAGATCCCACATATTAACGAATATTCTGTGCACTGTAATAATAGACTTAAATTAATTAACTTACCTTTGGTATTTTCACAATGTGTGAACAAAAATTGTAATAATGCCGAACATAAATTAGAATTAGATAAAATGTACAGCAACATTATTTCAATTTTAAGAGAGAGTGCCATGCAGACTTTTGTAAAAAAAAATGTAAATAAACGTAGGAATTTAATTGGTTGGAATAGACATGTAAGCTCTGCTCATAGGGACGCTCGGTTGAAGTTTCAGGTATGGGTGTCCAGTGGTAGACCGGTACATGGGGAAATATATGATAATATGTATGAGAGTAGAAAAAAGTTTAAGGCTCGACTTAAATGGTGTCAAAATAACCAAGATCAGGTTAAAATGGACATCATCGCGAGTCAAAGATCTACCAAGAATTTCGTAGAATTCTGGAAGAGCGTTGGTAGACTGAACCTTAAGTCGGGCCTCCCTGTGAGTGTAGCTGGTGAATCAGAAAAAAAAAGTATAGCTAATTTGTTTAAGAATCACTTTTGTGTGAAGTCTGCCACTAAATATTCTGTACCGGTGTTCGATTCTGAGGAGTGTCGTGACAAGGAAAATATCTTTATATCTGCCAAAGAAGTTACCGATGTAGTTAAACATATGACCAGGGGTAAATCTCCGGGTCACGACGCTCTCAGCGTTGAGCATCTGCAGAATGCAGGTCCTCACTTGCCTAGAGTATTAGCTACGTTCTACTCACTATGTATTGGTCATTCCTATCTGCCTCAAAACTTGATAAAAACTATAGTGGTGCCAGTACTCAAAAATAGAACGGGTGATATCTCCGATAAAAATAATTATAGGCCAATATCATTGGCTACTATTATAGCTAAAGTATTGGACCGGCTTCTTGATAAACACCTCTCAAAGCACCTACAAATACATGATGGGCAGTTCGGTTTCAGACCGGGTCTGCCCACCGAGAGTGCTATAATGAGCTTTAAATATACAACTAGATATTACACGGACAGAAAGACGCCGGTTTATGCTTGTTTTTTAGATCTTTCGCGGGCTTTTGACACAGTATGTTATGACATACTGTGGCGAAAGCTCCGTGATACAAGTTTGCCCAAAGGGATATGTTCTATTTTTGAGTATTGGTACGCCAATCAAATTAATGTTGTAAAATGGTCTGGGGAGTTTTCTAATCCATACGGGTTGGAATGTGGAGTGAGGCAAGGGGGAGTAACCTCTCCCCACCTCTTCAACCTTTACGTCAATTAATTAATAGATGGTCTCAGCAGACAACCGATTGGATGCTATATTGATGGTACTTGTATCAATAATATTAGTTATGCTGACGATATGGTGCTGCTGGCACCATCTATTAGTGCTCTTAGAAAACTATTGAGTATATGTGAAAAGTATGCTGAAAGCCACGGGTTACATTATAATGTGCAAAAAGTGAGTTCATGGTATTTGTATCTAGGAGCAAAAACTTAGCAGAGGTACCGTCAGTGATGCTATGTGGGACTGCATTAAAACGGGTAACCCAATTCAAGTATTTGGGACATGTCGTCTTTGAAAATCTTAGCGATGAGCTGGATATAGAGAGGGAACGAAGGGCATTGACCGTGAGAGCTAACATGTTGGTCCGTAGGTTTTATCGATGCTCGCGGGAAGTCAAAATTACTTTGTTCAAGTCTTTTTGCCAAACTTTTTATACGAGTGGTCTATGGTCCACATATACTCAAAAATCGGTCAACACCCTTCGCGTCCAATATAACAATGCCTTTAGGTTACTGTTGAGGCTCCCGCGATTCTGTAGCGCATCTGGTATGTTCGTCGAAGCGCGCACTGACGGGTTTCATGCCTGTATGCGAAAAAAAATTGCGTCGCTGCTATGCAGAACCTGTGCGAGCACCAACACCATTCTAAAGACCCTAGCCTCTAAATGGGACAGCCCTTTTTTTAAACACTGTGTTCGGATATTGATGGCATAGGACACTGTTCTATCAATTTTCGAATACTGTTGTTATTATTTAATTATTACTTATTTTTAGGATTGTAACATGATCTAACATAGGTTAAGTTTAGTTACTAACAATACTATGGATCTCTGATGTCTGATATAAATAAATTATTATTATTATTAAAGCATTTAATTTATAATAATTGTTATTGTGACAATTTACAATTAATTAAAAATCAAATACAATCGCGATAGAATCCGTAAAAGTAGTTTTATTTCAAATGTGTACGTAATACTCGCGTAAACATTAGAAGTCATTAAGCAATTTTTTTTCTTCTTCAAAAACTAACTTAATATTTGATATAAAACTATTTTTACGAATTCTAACGCGTTTGTATTTGATTTTTAAATTGCCGACTTTTCAAACACTTCACAGTGTTCATAGTCACGGGATGACTGTAAGCTGACATAACGCTGTAAAGTGTTCGAAACGTCGGGAAATTAAAAATCAAATACAAACGCGATCAAATCCGTCAATAATAGTTTTATTTCAATTGTGTAATACTCGTGTAAACATCGGAAATCATTACGTTAACTTAATGTTATTAATTTTTTAGTGGCGCTAACAGAAATTCGCCAAATACTCAATTCAGATTAACAGATTGAAAAATTAGAACTTTTCGACAAGTTAGACGATTTAAATTCTGTTAATGGATTTTTTTTTAAATTTTCGTTATATTACTTTGGTCTTTAAAACTATTATAATCGCTAACATTACTATCAATTTATAGGTGATGATTGATGTAGTCATAACAACTGCTGGCATAAAAAACAATGTTACTTTTACCAATGTTATGGAATCAGGTCTGAATTTTCAAACAAAATAATAATTTTAAATAATTATGTTAATAATCAAAATAAACGAAACTGCTATCATAGTTAATTTAAAAATAAAAATGTATATCCTATGTTTCTATTGTTTAAAATACATACAATGAAATTAGAACCTCCTCCTTTTTGAAGTCGGTTAAAAATAAAATAAACGTAGAGACATATAGACGTTGAGCTTTTTAACATGTAGATATAACGTTACTCAATCCTATGTTGTTCAAAGTGGGGAGTCGTATTACGTTTTTGGAGGCGTCAATTTAATAGGGTTTGCTTTGGTCACGCCGTGGGAGGTGTTAAAGTAGTGTAAATAGATATTTGTTTTATTGGTTCAGCCTTTATTTATATATGTTGTATATATGCGTGGTTTGAGGGGTTTGAATGTTTGCATGATAATAGAGCTTAGTAGGCTAGGGATGATGATTTCTGAAATAGATCGATACATGAATCAATACGAATCGTCATTAAAAGAATCGATTCCCAAAAATTTGAGGTCTACATACATACATACATATCATCACGCCATATCCCTTGCAGGGTAGGCAGAGAGAACAGAGTGCCAGAGAACTCTATCTCTGCATACTTCACTCGCTTCCTCAACATTCATAATTCTTCTCATACACGCTCGCCGGTTTCGGAGACTCTTGACTCCACCTTCCTTCAGTACCTGACCGATATGGTCTAGGTAGGTTAGTCTCGGTCTCCCTCGGTACCTACATCCTTCCACTTTCGCATTGTATATCTTCTTAACCAGACGTTCGTTCGGCATTCTTTCCACATGTCCGAATCTAACAGGTCTAAATGATCAATAAATCGATGTTTTTAGATTTTGCATTCAATTTTGTATAAGGGGACACTATTTCATATGCCATTGGGTGATATAATTGCCCATGCTTGTGTTACGATCGGTATATTATAGATTTGATGAAGCTTGTTCGAGCGTTTGCCTCTCTGACTCCACCTTGTGTTGCTTCCACGGAAGCGCGCCTCGCAAGGTGGAGTCAGAGAGGCAAAGGCTGCTCGAACAAACTCCGGTAAATCTAAAATATGCCGGTCGTAATACTTGCATCTTCCGTGTGGTGACGGAGTAAGAATACATTTCACTACCCACAATCTTATCCGTGGGTAATCGTACGAGACGAATAAGGGATATGAAACGTATATAACATCTATGCAAGAGATGGACATCTCGAAACAATATCTTAAACCAACACGTCTGACCAGCGTGGTATAGTAGGTCAATTTCCCTCCTATTATGGAGGAGGCTCGAGCCCAACAGTGGGACATATATGTGCTGAGATGAACACTAACGCCTAATGAGTTTCAGGTATTAGGTATGTGACAATGCAAATATTCAACTAATTGTAAAAAAATTGATGGTTTAAATAAAAACGGAATCATCATTCTCCTACTCTTATCCCAATTACTTGGGGTTGATACAATATGTACTCTTCTTTCATAGTACATATTGTAAAAGTTATTGGCAATCGTTTTATGACCGGCCGCCTGCCTGACGTCAACCCTCCTTGGGAATGTAATTGTTGACTAAACGACATCAGATGGAGTTGGCCCAGGTCGTTATAAGGCTCTTGGTCGTCTTTTACGACATCCACGAGCAAAGTAAGGGTTGGTAGTATTCGTAGCCGCTACCACACAGCTTAAATGACAACGGAAGTTATTCCGTTTTTAAATAAATAATGGTATATATTTATTTTGTTTTTTAGGATGAAATATTGATTCACTAAATGGATTCGGCACAAGGTATTTTTTAATAAAAATGATATATTTTTTATCCCAAAGATCGATTCTTCGATTAATCGATTTCACATCGCCATCCATATAGTAGACACTAGAGAAAATATCAGTACTTATTAACATGTTGTATACATATATTAACTTAAAAAAAATAACGAGCCAGCTGAGTTTCTTGGTGGATCTTCTCAGCTTGCGGCCGCTTTCCGATCAGGTGACATATTGTTAGATTAACTTCAGAATAAATGTAAAATTAATAATACATAAGCCCTACGAGGGGCTTATATAATGATAAATGCTTTGATACTTTTGTATTACTGAGAAACAATTCAATTATACATCAATCACTTTTGAATATCATTTCTTGTGTTTATCATTCCTTTTGATTATTTAAAACTAGCGACCCGACCTCGCTTGGCTTCGGTATTGGGTCTTAAATCGGTTTTAAAACTCTGATAACATTTAAGATTTTCATTTTAATGATATGCTGTAGCAATTTTAAAGTATATTAAATGCACCACGTAATATAATTTATTTAATTGGATAAGAAATAATACTGTATTCTTAAAATAAATGCGAGAGAGTGCAGCAATATATGGAGTTAAAACCGCAATAATTAAAAAAGGTTGAAGAATAGTTGTATTAATAATAAAAAGACAAATGTTTTGGCAACTTGTAATGGATACCAGACTGTTTAGTGTTTTGTTTCGTTACATAGGTAATGTGCGACAGGGACAAGACGTTCAAAACCGAAATTAGTGGATTGTCTCTTTCCAAGGGTCGATGTGCAATTGCTGTGGTTTTCATTATCCGAAGTGAGTAGAACAATTGGAAGCAAAATAAAAAAAAAATACACAATGATTTTTGTTGTTTATGCAAGTATTACACATTTGAAATAAAACTATTTTTACGGATTCTATCGCGTTTGTTATAGTCACGAGAGGACGAAATCCTCAGAAATTGAGGAGTGACTCAGTTCTCCCATGACCATAAACGCTGTAAAGTGTTTGAAATGTCGGGAAATTAAAAATCTATAATACAAACGCGATAGAATCCGTAAAAATAGTTTTATTCCAAAAATTGACACGTTAATATTCTTATCGATATTTCACTATCGAATTATCAACATTATCGTAGACAATAAATTTGCTCGGAATCCTACTCTTAACATTCAATTGGTTGCTCTACCAAATGCCATTACTACACCACAACACAATCATCTTGACACCCACAGTTTTATCGCCCATTCGTTGGTTTGATTGTAACTATTTCGATTGTATATCAAAGAACTTAACTGAATATACTTTTACGTTTTATTGTAATGGAAACCATACTACATCTCCATGGTATTATTTAAAAGGTGGAAAGACTTCCAGAGTAATTATTCTACTAGACGACTTTGAACAAGTTTGTGGGGAAAATTAAAAACCGAGCTTTTAGTTGTATGCTTCAACATCAGAAGTAAAAACTTTTTAGCATCACTAACTTTTTTTAAGACGACACCCGGCACTAAAGAAATAATCCTTGTATAGCGGGGGGACTTTACAAACATATATTTTAACAAACAAAAATTATATTTTTTAGTGGTAGGACCACGCTGTTGACAGTTCTCTGTTTACAGCCGCGGGCCGGTCCGTCCGGGGTAGTACCACACTCTCGCAGAAGATCGACGTCTGAGTAATGGCAATGTGCTATTTCGCTTCGTTCGATGAGCAAGAGAGCCGGCAGCCCAACTGGGTGTGTTTGGGGTGTATATTGGTAGGTAGTGGCCTAGCTATACCCTTGGTATTCCGAAGGTCCATCCACGGCAATGCCACTTACCATCGTGTGCTGTCCGGTCGTTTGCCACTATAAGCAATAAAAAAGAAAAAAAATTGTTTCGTCCGTGTGGTTTGTTGATAAAAAGTAGCCTATGTCTTTCCTCAGTAGTATTTGTGTATTTCTACTAGCATTTATTATTCTTTTAAAAAATAACTCACACGCTAAGTAGGTTAAGTAGTGGTAGGGCGCGGTTGTTGACAATATTCTCTCAATAGCCGCGGGTCGGTTCGTCCGGAGTAGTACCACAGTCTCATTGAAAAGCGACGTCTGAGATATGGTAATGTGTTTTGGTCGGTGAGCGAGAGAGCCGGAAGCCAAATTTATGGGTGTGTTTTGATAGGTAGTGTCTTATCTGTTGCCCTGGTATTGCAAAGGTCAATGAGCGGCAGTAACACTTACCATCAGGTGTGCTGCGAAAGAATAAATCATTCTGCTTCGATCTATTTAACAAACATATAATTAATTGACACAAATTACATCCAGTCTTCTCACAATCATATCTGTATTGCATAAAGAATTATCCTGCTTGGGATCGAACTTATAACACTTGGCGTGCAAGGTCAGCATGGAGAGCAATTCACCATATATACATTTGAATATAAAACTACTTTTACGGATTCTATCGCGTTTGTATTTGATTTTAATTACCTGACTTTTCGAATTAAAATTAAAATCAAATACAAACGCGATAGAATCCGTAAAAGTAGTTTTATTTCAAATGTGTAATACTCGCGTAGACATCAGAAACCATTAGACCTATACAAATTTAAATTTGAAGATAAATTGCTTACCAAAGCATGTAAGGTTTCAATATGTTATAATTTGGCCACTCCCTAAGGACTGACCTCAAGCAAACGTATGATGGCAGAACAGCCAATTGCGTGTTTTTCTGTTGATTAGTCCCAAGTGGTATATCTGCCTAAAACGCTTACGTATGAAGGTCCTTTGAAAATATAAATGAGTAAAATGCTGAATCGTTCGCCACAATGCGTACGTTTTAATTATAATATGTTAATTTTCTTTAATCTTATGCGATTATCAATGTAATTATCCTCTCAGGGATTTTACTAAGTAAATTAATACGAGAATGGATTAGAATAATTTTTAATTATTATTATTTCGTGTTATGACGAAAGAAAGTTATACGAGACTATGTAGGAGACTTAAGTGTTAGAATAGTGAAAGAAAAATTAGGCATATGCCATTCCAGCTGGGTTGCCTGCGTAGCACTGTTACAGCAACTTTTAGGTAATTTTGAAAAGTTTAAGATGTTTATGTCCCTTATTTTTTTTCTTTCGGTTGTCTATGGATGTGGTCGTGCCCCGCCAAATCCGTCCGGGGCGACGGAAGAGGCGGCGCGCAACCCCATAGACCCACCCTGCAAACACCTCTCTTCACCGTGCGAGCGGGCTACCGGTACCCGATTTTTGTCTTCGGTGGCCCACCCGGCAAGATTTTTTTTTTTTATTGGTGGACTATGGATGCGTCTCGCCCCGACAAATCGGTCCGGGGCGACGGAAAGGCGGCGCGCGACCCCATAGACCCACCGTAAAACTCCTCTCTCTTCGCCGTGCGAGCGGACCACCGGTACCCGATCTTTGTCTTCGGTGGTCCGCCCGGCGGTAAGATGTTTACCCTTTTTTTTTTTTTTTTTTTTTTTTTTTTTTTGCGGTGGGCTATTGACGTCGCACCCCGCCAAATCGGTCCGGGGCGACGGAAGAGGCGGCGCGCAACCCCATTGACCCACCCTGCAAGCACCTCTTCTTCGCCGTGCGAGCGGGCCACCGGTACCCGATCTTTGTCTTCGGTGGCCCGCTCGGCGGTATGGCCTCTCGGGCTCCTCTCCTGTCGACGCCCCGGCAGCTTTCGCCGTCGAGGCGTCGTCCTCACGCGGTGGCCTCACGTCAGGTGACCGGACAATTCCCCGGTCCAATCACCCGAAGCCTCGGTTAGGGCGGCATCAGGCGCAGGTACTCGCGCCTGCGCCGCCCCGGCCGCGGGCGGCGGCCCGGGTCACGGGACTCCTCCCGGGCCCGTTCCGCCGCCTCCTTCTGCGAGATGACAGCCTCGCAGAAGGCGGCGACCGCGTCCCAATTCCTGACGCTGTCGACCATCGCTCGCGCAACAGCCGGCAGCGTCAGGTCGGCACCGATGACAGCGACGAGGTCACGGCGCTGCCCGTCCCAGCCCGAACATACCTCGAGCGTATGTTGCGCCGTGTCCTCGTCGCTACTGCAATGGTGGCAGGACGGAGTCCACTCCCTCCGCACGACCGTGTGCAGGTACTTGCCGAAGCAACCATGCCCCGACAAGACCTGCACCAACCGGAAAGAGAGAACTCCGTGCCGCCGCTCCATCCACTCCATCAGTACGGGCCGGAGGGCCTCAACGATAAAAACACCGTGTCTAGGCCTCTCCAGCCGCGTAGCCCAACGGGCGATGACTTCTCGGCGGGCGTCCTCGCGCCAGGTGGCTATCTCGTTGAACGATGGGGAGCCACCCTCTTCGCGCATTGAGGTAACCCGCCGGTAGAGGTCGAAGAGCATCTCCGCCTCTAGGTCCCACGGGGGTGTCCCGGCCAATAGGCATGCCGCCTCGGTAGACACCGTGCGGTACCCGCGAATGGCTCTGACCGCCATGGCTCGCTGTGGTCTCCACAGCACCGCCCTGAGCTGGGCGTTCAGAGCCCTCGCCCACACGGGTGCGCCGTACATGGCCATTGAGCGGATCACCCCCGCATACAGCCGTCGGCCCTCGAAACTGGGTCCGCCCACGTTCGGCATGAGCCGAGAAAGGGCGGACGCCGCGCCGACCAGCCGGGGAGCAATTTGACGAAAATGCTCCCGGAACCACCATCGCCCGTCGAGCACCAGACCCAAGTACCTCATATGGGCCTGGATACTGATGTGGATGGAGTTGACGACTAACGAGGCGCCGATGGGCAGCCTCACATGGGGCCCATGGAATAGTAGAGCCTCCGTCTTGTTTAGAGCCACCCTGAGCCCCAGCGCCTCAATACGCCTGACCATCTCCTCGGTGCCGAGAGTGGCCAGGCTCGCCGCCTCTTCGAGTCTCCTGCCCCGGGCTGTGACGAGCGTGTCGTCAGCATAGCATATAACGCTCAGCCCGGGGGGGAGACTCCTTCTCAACGCCCAGTCGTAACCGATGTCCCACAGAGTCGGCCCCAGAACCGAACCCTGCGGAACACCGCACGACATGGGCGTCCGCACAATGTCCCCTGCGGAGCTCGCGTAGAGAACACTGCGCCCCTCCAAATAGTCTGCCACCAGCCGCCTGAGGTACAGGGGCACTCCATGGAACCGGAGCGCCTCCCTGATGCAGCTGAATGGCAGACTATTGAAGGCGTCGGCGATGTCCAACGACACCGCCAACAGCACTCCTTTGCCGGCGACAGCCTCCGCGGCCGTCTGCCTCAGGCGTAGCAGGGCCCCGATGGTCGAACGCCCCCTCCGAAACCCAAATTGAGCGTCCGACAGATCGGGCCCCACCTCCTCCAGGTGCTGGACGATGCGGGCAGCGAGGACACGCTCCAGCAGCTTACCCACATCGTCCAGAAGCACAATGGGCCTGTAGGCCGACGGCGAATCCGGGGGCCGTCCCGGCTTTGGCAGGAGAACCAACCTCCCTTCCTTCCAGCACTCAGGGAACTGTCCAGACGTCAGACAGGCGTTGAACAGTCACCTGAGGCGAGGTTCGAGATGCTCGAGGAGCAACGTCAACACCCGGACTGGGACTCCGTCCGGGCCGGGGGCCGTGGTGGCGGAACGAATCTTCGCCACGGCTGCCCCCACTTCCGACTCCGTCACGGGCGGAACACTCTCGACGGCCTCCCGGTCGTGATCTGGCGAAGCCATGACCGGGGGCGTGTGCTCCGACTGCCGCGGGAACAGCTCCTCGACCACTCTACGCAGAAGGTCGGGCTGGAGGGTCTCGGTGAGGGGGGGGCCCTGTGCGCGAAGCTTATTCAGCGACGCGCGATACGGGCGACCCCAGGGGTCACGGTCGAGACCGTCCAGCATCTCCTGCCAACTCGCCTCCTTGGCGGACCGGATGGCCAGCCGAAAGGCGGTACGCGCTCTGCGGTACGCCTCGTACAGCTGGCCCTCCCGCTCAACATCGCGGCGACGCCGCCGACTGCGGGTGTAGGACCTTCGGGCAATAATGCACGCCGCACGAAGGTCCGCCAGTCTTGGGGACCACCAGTAGACCCCCTGCCTCGGAGGTAGACGCCGCACCCTGGGCATGGCCGCATCGCAGACCTGCGTTAACGCACTGCGGATGCGGACAGCCTCAACGTCCACTCCGTCCGCTGGGGGTGGTGAGGACAGCCACGTGTTCACGATGGCCGCCTCCGCCAGTAGGTCCCTATCCAGACGCCCCACAGCCCACCGCGGAAATGCGGGAGCTCGGTCCGCCCTGTGACCCCTGCTGGGGTCCCGGAGAGGGGAGACCTCCATCCGGATGTAACGGTGATCCGACAGGGTCTCCGCCTCCTCCAGGACACGCCAGTTCCTCACTCGTGGTGCGACAGCAGGGCTAGCGAACGACAAGTCCACTATCGACCCACCCTGCTGTCGCACACACGTGTTCACTGAGCCTCTGTTTAGGACACAGAGGCCCAGTGACGCCGCCCACTCCACGATCGCCCGCCCGCGATCGTCCGTCATCGGGGACCCCCACGCCGTGGATTTGGCGTTGAAAAGATGTTTACCCTAGATCAGTGATTGCATTTTATTTTCAATTCAATATGAATTATGCTCTGCGTGTGAAATTAAACTAAACTAGATTATTTATTAAAATTTGGTTTCGTCCTTTTTTTCTAAACTTATCTTCTTTATACAAGGTGGAGACGACCATACGACAATAATTTTAATCTAGTGTATCTGATGACTTGCCCAGCCTGTATACAAACTTTGAATACAATATGTCGTATAGTTTAGCCGCAGCACATTACTTTGTATTATTAACAATTTCCACACTCTGTATAAAAATTAAGATTATTCGCCTATCAAATGAGCTCCCGCGCCGCATCGGTATAAACTAATATGAAACTAGTACCTACATATCGCCATGTTTACCAGTTCAAGTCTTCCCCAAACGTAATACAAATCAATGCATATTATACCTTATTCCTAAGTCTTTATAAACCGTGTCATCAGACTTAGATGAGAAATTTAAAACTACCTAATGCGGCTTAATGGAAGAAGACCTCGGTCTCATGTTCAAAACTATTATAATAGGTATGTAGGTCAATGTGCCACCGTGATCCTGTGACGTGAATGTGCGTAATTAGACGCTTACTTTGTGTTAGAATAGTATTTCTTTCTCATTTACAATGCCTCGTTATAATTACACAGCTTCGGGTATACAGATATGATTTTAATTTATGGAGAATATCACGGAAATGCAGCTTTAACCATACGTACGTACCGAAAGAGATATGGAAACACACGTGTTTGTACTACCAATGGCCGGACTATTGTGCAAGCTGTCCAGAGGTTACGGGATAATCAATCCTTACTGCCTCATATGGATAGTGCTCCCTCGCGTGTAAGAGTCACCCTAGATGAACAAATTTTAAATTATTTTTCTCGCACATTTGACAGAGGTTGATAATGTGGAGAACTTAAAAAAAGGAATTGTACGATCTTTCGACAAGTTAAAACACATCGCCGTCAATGGCGACCTGTTAACAAGAGTTCGAAATAATATTTTAAGACGATATAATTTGTGCGTTCGGGTCCATGGCGCACATATCGAAAATTTAAAAGTTTAACGACCAAGTGAATTATTAAAGTTATCGTGATTATTTTAATAAAATAATCGAGTGAGAATGAATAGCGCCCAAACATTAAGTGTATGTCTTTACCTACGTTTCGAAGTTGTAACATATGATACCACAAGGTCACTCGCGTGCCGACCACAGGTTAGTGAACTATTACTATTTACAAACGGTGTTCTATTTTGTTTCAATATTTATGATAAAAAGTTTGTTTGAAAAAATTGTTTTTTAAATATGCATGCGAGGACTTTTTTAATAGTTTCAAAATACTCCTATACACTAGTATTGACGGTGTTTTCATTTATTGTCGTATTGACGTCTCCACTCTGCATATAATTCTTATGTACGTGTGTATGTCACTGAACTCCTCTATGGCTGCACGGATTTTGTTAAATCTTTTTGTGTGTGTTCAAGTGGATTCGAGAATGGATTAGATTTGCAATTGGATCCAGTAATAACGCTGCGATCGAGTTGTGGGATTTTTACTTTTCGTATATTGACTGTTCGGCGAAATGAAGTTTGCTGGGCTCTGCTAGTTTTATATAAAATTATATCCAAGTGTGCTTGGTAAGTATTAGCTCCAATGTGGTAGGTGGTAGGTTAATAGTGGTAGGACTACGCTGTGGACAGTTTTCTGTCTACAGCCGTGGGCCGGTCTGTCCGGGGTAGTACCACACTCGCGCAGAAGATCGACGTCTGAGCAATAATGGCAATTTGCTATTGGGCTTCGTTCGGCGAGCGAGAGAGCGGTAAGCCCAATTGGGTGAGTTTGGGGATTGTAATGGTAGGCAGTGCCAGTAGTCTAGCTATACTCTCGGTATAGCAAAGGACCATGGGCAGCAGTGACCCCAAACATCAGGTGTGCTGCTTGCCACCATAAGCAATAAAAAAAAATGTAATGCCCTTCATAACACGATATAATATAATGCAAAAGATTATGCCTGGACCAGATCCCGCAAGCGGCATCCGATCACGAGTTAATTATTAAAGCAGCTATTATTCCCCTCAACTACCTTGCAGGGAAGAAAGATCCGCAGCACGCAGCTTTAAAAAAATATGTGTCCTGTCACAACCAATAGCTACGTCATTGCAGTAAAAAAGTTTACAGTAATATGAACTTTGTATCTAACAAATTAACGTTCAATTTAACTTATTATTACATCGCATAGTGAAAAGGGCACGTCGAAATCACAGAACCGTATTACGCGATTTAATTCGCGTCAATGAAATTATCGCGGTGATATTGAGGATGACGTGACGCGTAATTGTTTTACGGCTGTTATTATATTAAATATTGTGAATACATTCCTATATATAATACATGTGCTGTGTGGTGTCGGCTACGAATACTACCAACCCTTACTTTGCTCGTGGATGTCGTAAAAGACGACTAATAGCTTTATAACGACCTGGGCCAACTCCATCTGATGCCATTTGATTAACAATTACATTCCCAATGAGGGTTGGCGTCTGACAGGTGGTCGATCATAAAATGATTGCCAATAACTTTTACAATATGTACTATGAAAGAAGAGTACATATTGTATCGACCCTAAGTAATTGGGATAACAGTAGGAGAATGATGATTGTGAATACATTCTCATTGTTAACGTGATTTATACTAGAACAAGTTAAAAAGGCTTCTGTTTTTGACAGCCTGTGTATGTGTAAATGGTCATTTGTTCCCTCATAACTTCTAAACTGCTTATCATAATTTGAAATATGAGGTATCAATTGGAGCGTTTTAATTGTCTGCTGGTCTATATGATGTCTTAAAAATATCCAAGATGTCGGCTGTCAAATGTCAAAATGATGCTAATAAATGTTTTTTTTTTAATGTAAATATATCGATATAGGTGTCAAAGGGAAGGCCTTGTTCTGCCGATTTCAAATAAATATGTATACATTTAGTATAAAAACATTAAATTGAAACCATCGTTGAAAATATTATAATGTAACTTTTGTAACTTTAATGTACTGCTTATACAAATGGTGATTAAGCTAGTGAAAAAGTCATTTCGACAATAAGCTATTAGAGAAAAGTATTAAATAATCGTGTTCGTATATTACAGTAGTAGTATAATATGTTTTATAAAATTACTATCTTCTGCCCGTAGCTTGGCCCGCGTGAAAAGTAATTTTCTCAAAGTTGAACTATTATCCCAAGTGATCACTGGGATAAAAAGTATGCTATGTGTTAATCAAGGAAATGGTGTGCAAATTTTCATCCTAATCCGTTCCACGGCTTACGCGTGATTGAGTAACAAACATCCAAACATCTTCACAAACTTTCACATTTATGATTTGAGCGCGCTTTCGCCCGCGGCTTCACCCGCAAAAGAAAAGTTAATTTCACTACATAAAATTTAATCACTAAATTATCCCAAGCTGACATGTTGCTGGGATAAAAAGTATTCTATGTGTCAATCCAGAAAATGGTCTATATGTATACCAATTTTCACCCAAATCTATTCAATATTTTATGCGTCATTGAGTAACGAACACCCAAACATCTTCACATACTTTCACATTTATAATATTAGTAAGATTGATGTGAGTAAGAATACAATTCACCACCCCCTATCTTACTCGTGGGTGATCGTAAGAAACGACTAAGGGATATAAAACGCATATAACATTTATGCAAGAGAAGGAAAACTCGAAATAAAGTCCTATACCAACACGTCTGACCAGCGTGGTATAGTAGGTTAATTTCCCTTCCATTACGGAGGAGGTACGAATTCAACAATGGGACATATATAAGCTGAGATGATGATGATGATGATCTTTGAATTGCGGGTGGCTTTACAAATACAGAACTATCAGACACAAATTACACTCAGATTCAAAACAACAATTTATGGATCATACAAAGTATTATCCTGCCTGGGGATTCAACCCGCGACGCTTGGCACGGTAGTTCGGTATTTTAACCACTACATCGTATGTGCAGTCAAAATATATATATATATATTCATTTGTAGACTTTTTTCTCTGAATAGATTACTCATATATGTTTCCAGTAATACAGTGAGCGTCAACTTTCAGAATTATTTTTCTAAGACTCATTCATGTATAGACAAAAGAAATTTTACCTTGTATTTCTTTAACTAATTGTATTTATACAATGTAAAGTAGTGTGTGTATTTGAAATACATATGATGTATATTCAAAACCGTCGAACACAATATTAGTTCGACGTGATTTCAGTTGCGAGTTCCTTAGTTTGCTGTTGCATATATATGCTTACCTCACAACTGCTGGAGAGCAATGACCGCCGTGGAGTAGCGTATAAGTGTATAAACGATAGGGCTGTCGCATAGTCAAAATTTAACTGTATAAATGACGTAATCTTTAAGATAACTATTTATCATAGCATTAGTAAGGATTCGGTTTCCATACATACATATCATCACGCCATATCCTTTGCAAGGTAGGCAGAGAGAATAGAGTGCCAGAGAACTCTATCCTTGTATACTTCACTCGCTTCCTCAACATTCATAAATCTCTTCATACACGCTCGCCGGTTTCGGAGACTCTTGACTCCACCTTCCTTCAGTACTTGACCAATCTGGTCTAGGTAGGTTAGTCTCGGTCTGCCCCGGTACGTATTCGGTTTCAATGCTGGATAATATTTGAGCGATGAACTAATTGTAATTCGAATCAATATTCTCTTGCTCTTATACCAATTACTTGGGGCCCTTGTGCTCGTACATATTGCAAAAATTATTGGCACTAGTTTTATGTGAAATAAAATTTCTTTGCAAGCATGTATGAACAAAAACTACGTCCGTTACTACCAACGATATCTAAAGCTTAAGTAACACTTAAGGTAGTATAAGTAACACATAATACTGATGTTATCAATGTCCACTGTTGTATGTAGACCTCTCCAAAAGGGGATAATGGCATAATCGCAACGTTTGGCTTTTGGCGATCATAGTTGGTTTTAAGTTTAGCTGTGTGGTTGCGGCTATGAATACTACCAACCCTTACTATGCTCGTGGATGTCGTAAAAGACGACTAAGAGCCTTATCACGACCTGGGCTAACTCCACCTGATGCTGTTTGGTCAACAATTACATTCCCAAGGAGGGTTGACGTCTGGCAGGCGGCCGATTATAAAACTATTGCCAATAACTTTTACAATATGCGCTATGAAAGAAGATTACATATTGTATCGATCTTAAGTAATTGGGATAAGAGTAAGAGAATGATGGTTTTAAGTTTCTCAGGGTAGTACTGTTGTTATAGGGCCACAAGTGGTATTTCCGTCGCCCCAAACGGATTGTGTCCAGACTATAAGCCTATCAGGTTCTGGTGGCCCGCTCGCTCGTCGAAGAGTGGTACATGTAGGGTGGATCTATGGGGTCGCGCGCCGCTTCCTCTGTTGCCCCAGATGGATTTAGCGGGGAGTGACCACTCCATAGCCCGTCGCCAAAAGAAGACTATAACCTAACAAAGAAAAAGGGTTGGTGCTGTTGTATTCTTAACCTACCTCTACATGGTTGTGCACCACCCAAAATATAATAAAAAACAAGACAAGCAACTCGTAATCAGGATTTAATATTTTATTGTGTTAATATATTTTTAAACACTATGAAAATCTTGTGTCTTGTATTCACGAATAAAAATTACACCCAGATTTAGAAAATATTGTCCTTTGGTATTCGAACTCATAACTTGGCATGAGAAGTTGCTATTTAGACCACAACGCTATTTGTGTGCAGAAAAATATTTCCTCAAATAAATTCTACATTTGTATAGTGGCAACCCTGGCGATGTCCCATCTTTATTTGTTGGCACATTGCCAAATGATACGGAGAAATCCTTGTGACATTAATTGATTTACACTATCTTTAAACATCGTTTTTATATTTTGAAATTAATGAAAAATTATTATGATCTTGTTTGCTATGAATAGATTTATCTGCGGGCCTACCATCAAATTTTATAATAACAATAATGTTTTAACAATATTTTCTATCAACTTTAAAATAATGTTGTTCCGTTTCCTACTTGACTACACACATGGCGAAGTGGTTAAGTTATCAACCTACGGTGCCAGTGTTGTGAGTTCGATTTACAAAGTGTAGTTATGAGCCTGGATGTAATTTGTGTTCGTTTTAATTATATCTTTGTAAAGTCCCCCGTAATGCAAGGATTACTTCCTTAGTGCCGGGTGTTGTCTATATGAAAATAAAAAAAAAGAAAATTTAAATAATTACTATGACGTCACAGTCGTCATCAGTGAGGTGAGAAAGCAGCCGCCCTGGTAAGTAGTAACTGCCGCTTATGAAGTTCTGCAAAATAGGGATACAGTCAGGTCACTACCTAACGCAAGGTAAAGTTTAGAGCTACAGTCTTTTCGCTTACCATAATTATATTGGTTTTCTTCAAGGGTGTGGAACTAGCACAAGCTTGTTCATTTGAGGCTGCAGACTGAAAACTTTCAGTCACGTGCATCTGTTAAGGAAAATTATAAAAAATACAGAGACAACAGATAAAATTTGACATAACAACGGTTTGTACACGCTACTTTCCTCTAATTTGTTTAAGGAGAACAATGGCAGCTCTGGTAGTTAAACTCATGATCGACCTTTTATTAGATATGTATATTCTAAGTCATAGTGCTATCGTTTCCATTATATTTTTTCAATATATGTTCTGTTTGGAAGGGCATCACAAGTAGTACACAATTTTATATAAAAAGTAATAATTTAATAGATATGACGAGCCCTTTGAATTTCTTGCTAAATCTTCTTAATGTTATGCGTGCCTATTCGATTGTAATTTATCAAATAGCTTTCATCGTCATCATCACTATCTTGCTCTTATCCCAATTACTTGGGGTCGATGCAATATGCCATCTTATTCCACACAGTCCTATCAGACGTCAACTCTGTAGTCACTCCCTGTCTATATCCATATCGTACCTCACGCAGTCCGTCCATCTTTTCTTTAGTCTTCCTTTATCCCTAAAGCTAATCCTGCCTTCAACGTTCATAACTTTTCTCACAACATTACTTTCATCCCGTCTCGTCAAATATCCATACCATGTCAACCGTTCACTCCTTGACTTGCCGTCAT
This sequence comes from Lymantria monacha, assembly GCA_905163515.2. Classification (NCBI taxonomy): domain Eukaryota; kingdom Metazoa; phylum Arthropoda; class Insecta; order Lepidoptera; family Erebidae; genus Lymantria; species Lymantria monacha. The sequence continues at coordinate 5,282,272 of LR991082.1, forward strand.
TATTTGATAGCCTTATTAGCTATGTGTCTATAAAGAGTGAACGATTTTAAGTTCAGTTATTACAGTAATAAAATCTCACCGTGTCGATATCGAGTTGTATTAGTGAAATAAATCTCCTATGCGAGACGATAGTAGCCCCCATCGTCGCGTCACGCAAAGTGATTAGTTTAAGATGTATAGAAATTGTACGTGTGTGGTCTTAAAGAAATATTTATTGTAAATTTTTACTTTAAAAAAAAACTATGTCTGATGCATTGAGGTTATTAGATTAATGGCCTGTTTCGTAATGTTGGAATAAAATAACAAATAGTTAAGTAATATAGATATTTTTTGTTCTTTTGGCTGCGCAGATGGTGTAGCGGTCAAGATACCTATCCACCGTGCTACAGATACCGGTTCGATTCCAACTTAGAGAATACTTTTTGCGATTCATAAATTGTTGTCCTAAGTCTGGGTGTATTCTGTGTCCCTTAGTTATATGTTTGTAATGTCCCTCGCAATACATTTTTTTCTTTAGTAGGTACATGATCATATTTTTTTTTTGTTATACACCACCCTGCACTACCTTGTATATGCGGGGGACTTTACAAACATGCAATTAACGCAGACAAATTACATCCAGACTCCGAACAACACTTTGTGGATCGCACAAAGTAATGTCCTGCGTGGGAATCGAACCCACGGCACTGGCACGGAAGGTCGGTATCTTAACCACTACGCCATCTGTGCAGTCTTTGTCCTTAAAGAAAGCATTCATCACCATTAGCTTTTAGCTCATATACGTCTTACTGCTGGTCTCGAGCATCATACATAATAGGAGAGAAATTGATCTACTATACTACGCTGATCAGATATAGGGTGACTGGTATAGGATGTAGATGTTATTTATATTTTTTTTTATTACTGATGGTGGCAAACGAGCAAGCAGCTCACCTGATGAAAAGTGCTACTGCCGCCCTTGGACCTTTGCAATACGAATGGTACAGGCCGCTGCCTACCAATGAAAATCCCAAACCCACCCAGAGGTTGGGCTCCCAGGTCTCTCGCTCGTCGAACGAAGCACAAAAGCAATTGCCATTACTTAGTTGTCGATATTCTCTGAGAGTGTGATACTGCTCCAGACGGAGCAGCCCGCGGTTGTAGACAAAAAACTGTCAACAGTGTGGATCTATCACAAAAAAAAATATATGCATTTACCACGCTGATCAGATATCCTTTTGTCGTCTTTTACGACATCCACGGGCATGACAGGGGGTGGTAAATTACATGCTTACTCCGTCACATACCTACAGAGGTTACATGAATATTAACATTATATAGCGGTTATTGGGAGAAATCTGCTGTTGCTGACGCAATGCTAACAAATGATCGGTGCTTATATATGACAAATTTCTATTGTAAGGCCTTCATGATCATAAAGTAGGCCGCGGAAGAAGCACTTAAGATACAGACGTCTGAATCGTACTGCATGTGTTCAGTGCTGATAAAAACGAAGACAGAACGCTCGTCTCCTATTTGCTGCCGCAGTATGGTTTGGTATCCAGAGTCAATGGCTAAATAAAAACAAAGGTAACTGAAAAATTACAATAGATGAGGACGTAGTAATTGTTGTTGCGGGAATGTGAAAAGTGGGGTTCAGTGAGCAATTGCGGTAGTTGTCCAGATTTTTTGATCCCATTTTCTTTTGATGTTTACGCGAGTCATCATTCTCCTACTCCTATCCCAATTACTTGGGGTCGATACAATATGTACTCTTCTTTCATAGTACATATTGTAAAAGTTATTAGCAATAGTTTTATGATCGGCCGCCTGCCAGACGTCAACCCTCCTTGTGAATGTAAATGTTGACCAAACGGCATCAGATGGAGTTGGCCCAGGTCGTTATAAGGCTCTTAGTCGTCTTTTTCTGTGTCGACATCCACGAGCAAAGTAATGGTTTGTAGTATTCGTAGGCGTTTACGCGAATATTACACAAAATAAAACTATTTTTACGGATTTTATTGCGTGTGATTTTAACGACGATACACTAAATACACGATGGCTGATAGTTTTAGTTTCAAATATCTTTTAGTTGGATCTATTTTTGCATTAAAATATTTAAAAATAGCTTTTGTATTGTGTTCAAACGATTATAGATATTATATAAAAAGATGATGCACTAAATACACGACGGCTAATAGTTTTTGTTTCAAATATTTCTAAATTGGATCTATTTTTACATTAAATTTAGTATTTAAAAACAGGTTTTATATTGTGTTCAAACGATTATAGATGCTACATAAAAAAAAAACGTTCTAAATGCACGACGGCTGATAGTTTTAGTTTCAAATATTTCTTAATTGGATCTATTTTTGCATTAAATTCAGTATTTAAAAACAGCTTTTATATTGTGTTCAAATAAAAAAAAGGATGCACTAAGTATACGACGGCTGATAGTTTTGTGATTACTGCAAGATTAAAACTTGAAATAACAAGCCTTACCAGCTATCTACCGACTCGCCTGACCCGCGTAGTATAGTAGTCAATTTCCCTCCCATTGTCAAGACAGCACGAGCAATAGGACAAATGTGAGCTGAGATGTTGACAATTCAGTTTCTCATTTATTATTGTGTTTTCAATTTAGATCTTAGTGAATAGATCGGTTGCTTCACGTAAGCCATCGGCAATTATTTATCGTCTAAATAAAACTTAGAATATTTTTTGTTCATTCAATTTCACTATCTGAGAAGATACGTTGTTCAAGCTGAAAAAGCGCCTGTCAAAGTAATCGAACCTATTTAGAATGTTTCGTTATTGAGTTGCTAGCAAGAGTATGCTTGTTGAAATTTATTTCTAAACTAGTCGCACTCGTTGCTTTGTTTACGTTGATTACTTAGATATTTAATGTTAAAACTTAAATGTCTTAATATGTTTAATACTTTTGTACGTGTGTTTGTTGCTTAACTCCTAAACGGATGGACTGATTTGGTGGAGTTCCTTTTGTTTTTATTTCAATGGGTTCCTGGATGGTTTGAAAATATAATTAGACCCAGTAGGTGAGGTTGATGTTGGTATGCAAATATTATTCGCTGTAAAATTGTCAAAATTATAAAATATGTTTTTTATGTGGTGCTGCGTTTTCGGGTTTAACGAAGTCTACCGGGTATACTAGTATATTATATTTTTATTCTAGTTATGTAAATTATACATCTGATAATTTATCATTGAAAACTGTATTCAACTCCGTGAAATAGTCCCCGCGTAATGCGTGTATAAACACATAAATATAGACAGATAAAAAAATAAAATAAGGTTGTTTTTTTGCTTCTGTTGCCCTAATTAAGACCTTCCATTTTAGTTTTTCTTCAAATCTGTAAATATAATCTGAAATTTTCATCTCAGCTTATATATGTACATACGTTCCACTGTTGGATTCAAGCATCATCCTCCTCATAATGGGAGGGACATTGGCCTACTATACTACGCTGGTCAGATATGTTGGTATAGAGTTTTGTTTTCTTTGTTGCTTCTTATAATTTTATTATACGTATTGAAGAACTATAGATAAAGCCATCATCATGAGTCATCATGGAGTCATCATCATCATCATCACAGCCCATGAATTGTGTGTAACCTACTATACCGCGCTGGTAAGACGTGTTGGTATAGGGTTTTGTTTCGAGTTTTCCTTCTCTTGCATAGTTGTTATATGCGTTTTATATCCCTTAGTCGTCTTGTAAGATAGGGGGTGGTGAATAGTATTCTTACTCTGTCACCACACGGAAATTAAAAAGCTTGGAGTGTTATAGTTAAATTACGAGTGAGGACAAAGTACACATATCAGAAGTGAAACTTTGGCAAACCAATTTTTAAATCTCGTTTACATACATCAACCAATAGCGTTTATTCTCTCTCTCTCTCTCGCCGCATTTCTAGAGTAGCGTTTCATCTGTAAAAATTTTACCATCATGCGCGCAAAGAAGTTTCAATTCAAAATAAATATGGCGAGTAACGGAAAAATGTGACTTAGAAATAAAGATGGCGCGTAACAGAAAAACGTTACAATTTTTGTTCTCCCATACGTCGATGAAGAAGTTTCACTTCAATAAGATGCTTGATATTATATAGATAATAGGTATCCTGATGTGAGAAATAAAAACCCGGTTAAGAGCAAGTCGGTCTCGCGCACAAAGGGTTCCATACCATTCTCTCTATAAAAATGCAGTGTTTTTGAACTCTGTTATCAATATCGAGCAAAAAAATTTCGTTCCTTGTATGAGAGCTTCCTTAAATAGTTATTTTATGTTATAGCGGCAACAGAAATATATCATCTGTGAAAATTTCAACTGTCTATCTATCACGGTTCATAATATACGGCGTGGTCCATCACCACGGATGGACGAACAGCGGAGGTTTAGTAATAGGGTCCCGTTTTGCCCTTTAGGTACGGAACCCTAAAAATCATCAGGTTTACTGCAAGTAAAATAAGTTATTAAGTAAAAGAAGTTATTAAAATCTCCTACGAGGTAAATTGACCTACTATACCAAACTACTACACCAGGCTGGTCAGACGTGTTGGTATAGGGTTTAATTTCGAATTTTCCTTCTCTTGCATAGATGTTCTATGTATATATATTAGTAGCTGACCGGCATGACTTAGTTTCCTTCACATAAAAGAGAGAATTAGAGGAAGAACTTCTCTTCTTCTTTGTGAGTGATATTTATAGGTACTTACGACCCGTAAGTACCTATAAATATCACTAACAACAGAAGTTCTCAAAAGAAATAACACGCCATTTGTGAAACTTATCATTGATGCTCAGCTCCTATTAGTTATAGTGTGATGTTATATATCCTATAACTTTCCGTGATAAGTTGGCTATCCAATGTTAAAAGAATGTTTCAATTCAGACCAGTAGTTCCGGAGATTAGCGCGTATAACCCAACAAACTCTTCAGCTTTATATATGTAGATAAGATTTCCGAAATACGCTGCATCTTATGGTATAAGTATTATTCCGATCGGTTCAATTCCGATCGGAACAATAAAACCAGCCATATCCATATACTAGTATCGATATCCCTTAGTCATCTTTTACGACTCCCCTGGATGAGAAAGGTGGTGGTGAATTGTATTCTTATACCGTCACCATTCGGAAATGGAGCAATTGAAAGAATTTAGTTTGTCGGATTTAGTCACTAAGAAGTTTGGATGCACAGATGGTGTACCGGTCTAAATGCCGGTCTTTCTCTGCTCTCTTTCTCTTGAATTGTTAACTAATATCTACGCAGGAAGTGTATTCCTCTGTGGATAATGTTGTTCAGGAAGTGGTGAGCAAAAGTTAACGATAGTTAGGAAGTTTGAATGAAAACTTTAACATTATACATTAAGTTGCATCGTAGTCTTGATTAATTATAAGCATGGGTTAAAAACTACTCTTTACTTTTTAGGGTTCTGTATCCAAACAGTAAAACGGGGCCCTATTACTAAGACTCTGCTGTCTTTGCGTCCGTCTATCTGTCTGTCGCTAGGCTGTATCTCATGCAACGTGATTGACAGAACAAAACAAATATTTAAGGGGCTCCTACAAAACAAACGTGTTTTTTTCCTCATTTTTGCTCGATATTCATAACAGAATACAAAAATTTAGCGTTTCTATAGATAATGGTATGGAACCCTTAGTGCGGGAGTCCGACTCGCACTTGGCCGGTTTTTTCCAACTTCATCTTTATTTCATCCACATTAAATCTTTATACTATCTATAAATTTGTGAGTTTGTATGAAATTTTCGTCTCCTAATTGTTTATGTGTAAAATTTTTCGCCTTACAAGGATTAATTCCTTAAGTGGATGATTTTTTTTAATGATGGTAGTTCTGTAAACTGTATAAGTACTGTGATTTATAAATTCAACTGTAATCGCGAACATGTTTACCAAGTTGAAAGAATATTGTAAATGACTAATGCTTTGTTAAAATAAAAAAAAATGTAATAAGTCGTCAAAATATCTAACAGATAATCATGATAATAAAGATGAGCTCCTTTTACACGCCCACTTCTGTTTTTATTAGAGCATTTCTTATCAAAATCTTTGTAATAGGGCTGCCGATTTTTTTTTTTTGGGATTTGCAGTCTTACAGAGACTAATAATTCTGTAGTGTCGTAAACGTCGGAATTTTAAAATTGTAATACAATCGTGATATTATTCCTAAAAATAGTTTTATTTCAAATGTGTATAATACTGGTTAAGAAGATATACAATGCAAAAGTGGAAGGATGTAGGTACCGGGTGAGACCGAGACTCACCTACCTAGACCAGATCGGTCATGTACTGAAGGAAGGTGGAGTCAAGAGTCTCCGAAACCGGCGAGCGTGTATGAAGAGAATTATGAATGTTGAGGAAGCGAGTGAAGTATGCAACGATAGAGTTCTCTGGCACTCTGTTCTCTCTGCCTACCCTGCAAGGGATATGGCGTGATGATATGTATGTAATACTCCCGTAAACATCACATTTTTTTTATTGCTAGTGGTGGCAAACGAGTAAGCAGCACACCTGATGGTAAGTATCACTGCCGCCCATGGACCTTTGCAATACCAAGGGTATATAACTAAGCCGCTGCCTACCAATACAAACCCCAAACCCACCCAATTGGGCTTCCGGCACTCTCGCTCACCGAACGAAGCGCAATAGCACATTGTTATTAGTCATAAGTCGATCTTCTGCGAGAATGTGATACTACCGCGGATGGACCGACCCGCGGCTGCAGACAGAGAACTGTCAACAGCGTGGTACTGCCACTATTAAATCATTTTGCCCAAGGAGTTATTTATATACCAGTAATAATAATAATATCTTTTTAAATCGACCATACTTATAATAAGTTTTATTTTAATGCCAACATTCATTTATTAAACTTATTCAATGTTGGTATTCAATTATGAATTTAGCACACTAGGTTTAGCTCTAGATTTGAAAATCCTCTTTACCAAAGGTAGCACGAATATGTACTCTTTATATTTCTTTAGGGCGTAAAATAGGGGATTCAATTTTGTTGTGATGAATTTACATAATTTGTATTTGTTTTTAATTTTATTGCTCGTAGTGGCAAACGAGCAAGCAGTACACCTGGTCGTAAGTGTTACTGCCGTCTATGGACCTTAGCAATACCAGGGATACAGCTAGGTCGCTGCCTATCAATGAATACTCCAAACACACCCAGAAAGTTGGGCTGCCGGCTCTCTCGCTCACCGGACGAAGCACAGTAGCACATTGCGACCGCTCAGAATTCGATTTTCTGCGAGAGTGTAGTACCACTCCGGACGGACCGGCCCGCGTCTGTATATAGACGACTGTCAACAGTGTGATCCTACCACTTTGATTATCTTATTGAATTAAAAATTTACAAAAATATGTAGGTACTAGATAAAATCTTATTTTTGTAATGTAGAGACTAAAATAAATAGTAGAATTCTGTAAGACAGCCCCGCAACGAGTATATTCCTCTCTAAGAGAATAAAATAGGGGTGGGTTTTGCTTTGATATTTTCGCCATATATGTATATACAAATAATGTCAATGATATTTAACGGGGACGCCACACATGGTTCCTAAGGGGACAAAGCCGCGGGTAAAAGCTAGAGTTACATATATTTTAAATTAATTATAGATAAGGTAAGGATGGATAAGGCTTGCCGTATGCTGACGGTGTAAGAATACAATTCATCACCCCCCTATCTTACCCGTAGGTGATCGTGATCGTGATCGAGACGACTAAGGGATTTATACGCATATAAAATCTATGCAAGAGAAGGAAAACTCGAAACATAACCCTATACCGACACATCTGATCAGCGTGGTATAGTAGGTCAATTACCCTTCCATTGTGGAGGAGGCCCGAGCTCAACAGTGGGACATATATGGGCTGAGATGATGATAGATAAGGTATTGTGGTTATTTCATCGCTTACCCAATCAATTATTAAAATGAAATGCTGGAAGTCGTTTTCGGACCTGATATTTTTAATAATACATACATACATACATATCATCACACCATATCCCTTGCAGGGTAGGCAGAGAGAACAGAGTGCCAGAGAACTCTATCCTTGCATACTTCACTCGTTTCTTCAACATTCATAATTCTCTTCATACACGCTCGCCGGTTTCGGAGACTCTTGACTCCACCTTCTTTCAGCACGTGACCAATCTGGTCTAGGTAGGTTAGTCTCGGTCTCCCCCGGTACCTACATCCTTCCACTTTCGCATTGTATATCTTCTTAACCAGACGTTCGTTCGGCATTCTTTCCACATGTCCGAACCATCGGAGCATTCCCTTTCGCATCTTTACACCAATACTCTCTTTCATACCTACTCGCTCTCTTACGTCGTCGTTGCGAATGCGGTCGGTCAGCCTAACTCCACAGATTTCCCGTAGAGATCGCATTTCAACCGCATTAATTTTGCTTTCATGCTCTTTTCTGCATACCCAACTCTCGCTTCCATATAGTAATGTTGGGACAAGTACAGCGTTATTTATTGCTACACGTGCCTTCTGGCTGAGGTAGTGGCTACCGAGAAGTTGTCCCAACGCTCCGTTCACTCTATTGCCCGCATTCACTCTTCGCTCTATATCAGTGGTGTACCTCCCATCTCGGCTAAAACCACATCCAAGATATACAAATTCATCCACTTGCTCTAGTGCATCATTAGTTTTATATTATCTCATATGTTTGTGATAACGGACTAAGAATACAATAGTTGTCACCATTTCTTCCCCAGTTGGTGATCGTAAGAGACGACTAAGGGATGCAAGCAGATAAAACCTCTGTATGCCAATCTGTCTGACCAGTGTGCTATATTTGGCAACTTTTCCAGTTGTGAGCCAGGTTCGGGTCCAGAAGAGAGATGGTTTTTTATGATTTTGTTAGCGCCAACCCTATGCTTTGTGACTCAACGTAAAATTCTTTAGCTAATTACGTATTACCTTGGCTTTTGTAGTAAGATTAAAACACAATGAATAGCCCAGCCCTCCAACAAACGTCTTAATCAACAACACTGTTATTTGTGCCGTATAAAAGGCGAACCTTTTGCTCAATAGCGTGGTTTTTAATTTTTTTTTTAAACGTCTCACTAGTTATTATTAAGAAAATTAAAAAGTAAATAATTTTTAATTTGTTTCTAGAATATTAATTTCTATTTGCGGTTGCTACGAGGAATTTTAATGTTGTATTTTAAATAAACCAGTTGTATCATATGGTAAATTTGTCATGAAAATAAATTGGAGCATATTGAAATCTCAGCTTTACGACGGCATAAGAATATAGTTGTCGCAAAATTAGCTGAAGAATAGAAATATTCTATTGTTAATGTGTTTAGTTGACGCAAAACTTGTGAAAGAGTTCCGAGGAATTGACACAGTATTTCCATGTTGATCTCTTGGTTTAAAATAAAACCTCCTTTATGTTTCCTATCACATTAAATAAATCAGGGACCATGTTACATGAATTCCATTTTAATTTTGCTCGAGAATATCTTTTACAGGTAACTCTCTTCTAGAAAGGTCTTCCGTTGTAAACAAACCTGTCCTTAGAGACTAATGTCGTTAGTAGATTTGGCTGTACGAAGTTTCATCATCATCATCATCTCAGCTTATATATGTACGTCCCACTGTTGGGCTAGAGCTTCCTCCGAATGGGAGGGAAATTAACCTACTATACCACGCTGTTCAGACGTGTTGGTATAGGGTTTCGTTTCAAGTTCACCTTCTCTTGCATAGATGTTATACGCATTTCATATCCCTTAGTCGTCTCGTACGATCACCCACGGGTAAGATAGAGGGTGGTGAATTGTATTCTTACTCCGTCACCACACGGATTATAATATAAAGTAATAGTACGAAGTTTAATATAAAATAATAATTAGCTGGCGGTAGCGCGATATTGCCGCTATTCTGCTCTGTTATGGGGGATGATAATATTACCAATCCTTTCATTGCCCATAGTTGTCGTAAAAATAACTAAGAGCTAAACTATACCTTGGCGAACTCCATCTGATGTCATCTGGGCTATAATTACATACGCAAATAGAAATGGCGTTAGGGAGGCGGTCGGTGGTCGTCGCTCCCAAGTAATTGGAATAAGAGCAGAATAAAGATAAATAATTTTTCTATTCTTTCTGGTAACATAATATAAGAATTTCATTAAGATCGGTTAAGTAGTTTAAGCCGTTATAGAGTGACAAACGAATAATTATGATATCAGTTAGATTTTGTATCTAGAATACTGACAGCGTTTAGTTTAAATTCCAGACTTTAAATAAACATAGTCGCACTTGCATCTAAAAGGTATCTTATGAAGTTAAAAATAAGGTTTAAAACGGCTTATTCGCAATGAATATTTTATTCAATCTAAGAATAATCTTAACCTATTGTGAAGCATGTGTCGAACTGCACAGATGGTAAAGTGGTTTAAGTACCTACCTTGTGTATCAAGTGTCGTGAGTTCGATCCTCAAGCAGGACAATTCTTTGCGCAATCAATAAATGGTTGTAATTAACAAAAGTATTTGTGTTAAGATACTTTTTAATTTCTTCTTTTTATTTATACCACCCTGCACTAAGGAAATAATCCTTGAGTTGCGGGGGACTTTACATAAATATAATTAACACAGATAATTTACATCCAGACTCAGAACAGGACTTTGTGGATCGCACAAAGTATTGTCCTGCATAGGAATCGAACTCACGGAACTGGCACGGAAGATTGGTTTCTTAACCACTACGCCATCTGTGCAGTCTCAGTGCAGTCAGACTTGCAGTGAGGATAGTTCTCTAAAGAATTAAATATTCCCTTTTTTTTTAACTTTTGTCATAGACGCTACCTCCACCCTTATTAGTAAAAGCGTATTGTTATATAAAACTTCAGCCTTCCTTGATATATGAGCTAATGAACACTAAGAGAAGTTTTAAATTCGAATCAATAGTTCCTGATAATAGCCCGTTCAACCAGACAAACTCTTCAGCTTTATAATATTAAGTATGAAAATATGGATGCTTGTATATCATCGTTAAACTCAGAAACAATTTGACCGATCATTATAAAAATTGGTATGTATTTTTTACGGAGAAGGTTTATATGCTATTGATTGATGTAACTCGCCACTAGGCGGCGCTGCGATATATCGACTTTTACGAGCAAACCAGCGGGCTGGGTTTGCTAGTATTAAGTATAGATTTATCAGTTTGCTTATATCAAACTTTAGATCCGGTCTTAATTATCATCTGTTTCTCAGCCCGTGGTCAAGGAGGGTTACCTGATGAAGCAGACGCGCAGCTTCCAGAGATGGCAGCGGCGCTATTTCAGACTGCGAGGGAGGACTCTTTACTACGCCAAAGAGAAAGACGTAAGTATACATTATTGCTCCTTTTGATCTAATAGCAGAAATGATACTAAGTCTTAGGTGGCATACACTTTTATTTACCGCGTGGTGACGGAGTAAGAATACAATTCACCACCCCCTATCTTACCCGTGAATGATTGTAAGAGAGTAAGGGATTTAAAACGCGTATAACATCTATTAAAGAGATGGAAAACTGGAAACAAAACCCTATACCAACACGTCTGGTCAGCGATGTATAGTAGATCAATTTCCCTTCCACTATGGAGGAGGATTGAGCCCAACAGTGGGAAATATATGAGCTGAGATTATGATGATGATACTTTTATTTGAGAGACTTTTGCCCGCGACTTTATCCGCTTATGAATCATTCGTGACGTTCTCGTTTGAAATTATTTACATTAGTTGTGTTGTTGGCTAGAAAATATCAAATTATATTTTAGAATGTTGGGAAGGAATATATACTCAGGGAGTCTGATTTTTAGAATATTCTTTTCTAATGAATTTTTACATCACTAAGGTAAACACGCTTTCTAGGTACTTTTTTGTAATAATTTTTTAATTTATTATTCTTGTTTGATTAGTAAATCAAACTTTAGAAATGCTGTAACACTGGTTTTTTTTTTTAATTTTTATGGAGAGTATTTGTTCTTAATTTTGATACAATGGGTAAAGATTTTTTGATGTGAAACATCTGCATCATCTGTAACTGCACTTGCTTGGTGATCCACGCAAGTGCAGTAAAATAGTCTCGATGGTTCGAAGGCACTCACCACTATTAACTCGCTTAGCGTAGCACGCGCGTGTGTTATGTCATATATGGATAGATAGAAGTGAATGAATGCGAAGAGTGGGGACGGATGGGAATTGATGAGCTGAATGGGAACAGACAGGTATGGATACGATGAGTGGGGAAGGATTTCGAAGAAAGGAATGTGTGGTTAGGGTCAGGGATGAATTGGATTAGTAGGGACAGATGGGAATGGATAGGATAGTTGGGGAAGGATGCAGATTGATGGAATAAGTGGTAACCGATGGGGAAAAATGGGATAAGTAGATACCTACAAATGAAGATTCATTGATACGGATGAGAATGTATGAGATGTCGTGATGGATGGAGGACGGGTTAGGATGGATGGAATGAGTGGGGAATGAATATTATGGGTGGGGCCAGATGGAAAGAGCAGGGACGGATGAACTGTAATCTTATCGAGTTGAATTCATTCACGCATGGTTCCGTCAATTTTAAAGAGAGCAATCAAGGAGTGTAAAGCATGACGTTTCTAAATGAAATTATGCTCTAATTTGATTTATGATTGTAAAAACTCATGAGCGATCGAATAATTTAAGATTTTGAAAAGTAGCGCTGTATTAATAAATTAGATTTTTATCTACGTAATAGTCGTATCGATCTTAAATTTTACAAAAGCCAGGAGGTAGATAGCGGAACTCTTCGATATTTGTTAGTAAAGCTACTGATTTTGGACCCATATGTGGGTTAGACTGTAAGTTTTTAGAGAAGGCCAGTAAGAAAAGCAGCCGATGACAAATTAAAAAAAAAATTGTATTTGGAACGCCGGGAATCTTTAGATACGTAATGATGACAGACGCCATTTGTATTTTAATTTTCTGTTGTGTGTCGCAATGGATATGGAATGGACTACATCATTTCATTATTCTCCTACTCTTATCCGAATTATTTGGCGACCCCAAATAATTCGGATAAGAGGAGGAGAATAATGATGTATTCATTATATATATTATGTATTATAAGGAGATGAAATATTAAGTGCTAAATTAACACTAAACAAATTTAATTATTTCATCATACAATCTATTCATCATATTTAGTAGGATTAGGTTAGGTAAAAACAAAAACTGGATTTGAAAATAGCTATTTGTTCAGAATCATTAGTATTACTTGAATTATCACCGTCGCGAACATTAATAATTATATCCTTATCAATAAAATTGTCGAAACGTACATCTCTGTCAAAATCTATATTCGATTAAATATATTAATCTAATATTTTTACCGATTATTTAGATATTCGTGAATTGGAAGTTGTCAAGCACTACTGTTTAGAACGTTATGACGTGATATTGTAAGATCGTCCATAATAATTACTATTTACAATGTTATTTTAATTTTAAATTAGTTTTACGAGTTTCAACATTACATTATTGTACAAGAAACTCACTCGCAACGTTAATTATGTAAATAACGTAATATTTCTTTAAAATTTCAGATTTATTGTTTGCAAACATGTGTATACGTTTGACCAAGGTTATTGTGTATTAAAAAATGCGAAACGTCAAAATGCACTTCTTAGATTAGATGAACTATAGTCTTACATCTTCCGCACGTGGTGTGACCGTTAATTTTTTGCTATAGAAACTTAGACGCTGCGTTTCACTTCCGTTGGGGTAGAATTTCATTAAATATTTCCTTAGTTATATAGTCAAATATTTATTTTTCAAGTTTAAATAGTTACATTAAATAATCATTTGTTGATTACATCACCCCAATCGATTCAGCCGTCCGGCCATATTGAGTGGATGAAAAGACGAACATAACAAAATTATAGCAATTAAAAGCATGATTTTTACAGATAAGTTCTTTCTAAGTCTTGCTGCGTTCCTATCTTTAACATGTTAGATTTGTTAGGTTTAAATCAATAACTTGTTAGATTATAATTATTTATATGTGTTTGCTGTGTGGTAATGGTTACAAATACTACCAAACCTTACATTGTTATTTATATTATATATATATATATATATATATTTGTATTCTTTTGTACAGAGAGATGTTTTATGTCTGTAGCTGAGAAGTATGTGGAGGCACTGACCATTAGCAGTAGTATATGTTGATCCAAGTTTATTATATTTTATCTTTATTGTAATTATTTACATCTTTTATAATATGTTATTCTCTTATTTTATACATACTGAGATGTATAAAAATATTGTCTATTATTGTGTATGGCGCGCTGTTAGCAATAATGAAATTAAATAAATAAATAAATAAATTGTTTGTGGATGTCGAAAAACACAACTAAGAGCTTTATAACGACCTGGGCCAATTCTACCTGATGGCGTCTGGTCAACAATTACATTTCCAATGATGGTTGACGCCAGGCAGGCAGCCGGTTTATAAAACTATTGTCAATAGTTTTTACAATATGTACGATGCAAGAGGAGTACACATTAAGTAGACCCCAAGTAATTGGGATGAGAGTAGGATCTTACTCTTATCTGAATATAATAATTACCATAAATTAAATAATTGTTTAATAATTACTGACTAGAAACCAATATAAAAATTTCATATGGTATCTTTTTGTACTGGCAATGAATTTGTATAAAAATGTGGGTCAAAATTGAATAACTAATACTGTAGCGGATATAAATTTTTTTTTCTCCACGCGAGGTCGTTGAACTCTTGAACATATGATCGTGAGTTTTGAATAGATTGCGCCTTTTCTCATCTGAGTATAGTTACGTATTTTTTATCGAGTTATCGTTACGTGGCACTGTCCTAATACGATGGAATGTGAAAAAAACAAAAATATTTGTGAAAAAAAAATTATTTTTCAACTTTTTCGATTTTTTTGCTAGCCTATCATTACAAGTAGGACTAGTAGGGTCACCTGTCTTTTTCGGGAGCGGTCCACTTCCAACCTGTATATATATATATAGAAGATGTGTTCTCGTTATACTCGTATAAAGGTAAGAAATCATTATATTGCAAGTAATGCAGTGGAATTAGAAATGGATAGTTTGAATATTGGGCAATTAAACCTCCATAACGATAGGGTGGCGACCTCAGAGCTAGACCGTCTAGTTATAGAATTTAATTTAGATATCGTACTTATACAAGAGCAATACAACAGCACTCGCTTGCGTAATAGGGTTGTACAATTTGACAACAAAGCACGAGCCGGCATCTATGTTGCAAGTTCCAAATTTACTGTCACGTCACTACAAAATCTCATGACGTCACACTGTGCTGTCGCAGAGGTCACGTCCCCATCCTGTAGGGTTTTCGTTGTGAGCTATTATTTTCAATATTCTGATCCAGTTAGTCCACACTTACACCATGTTCGCCATGTCTTGCGATCCCTTATGGGTCGGAAAACGATAGTAGGCGCTGATGTTAATGCGTCATCTACTCTATGGTATGGCAAGGTGAGATACACCGATACTGATCGACGGTGTGCTATAGAAGATTTCATCGCTGAGATGAACTTATCCATCCACAATACACCCGATGCACCACCAACATTTTGCAGCCCTATGGGCGAATCTTCTATTGACGTCACGCTTTCAAGCGCAGACGTTTGCTTGTATAGGTGGCGCGTCCTCCCGGACGCGTCGTGTAGTGATCATCGCCTGATCG
This sequence comes from Lymantria monacha, assembly GCA_905163515.2. Lineage (NCBI taxonomy): Eukaryota > Metazoa > Arthropoda > Insecta > Lepidoptera > Erebidae > Lymantria > Lymantria monacha. Next base: position 5,298,043 of record LR991082.1, read on the forward strand.
CGTACGAATTTAAACCGGGATTGTTACAGGATCCTCCCAATCAGTGTCACAATTTTAGATATAAATGTAAAGGAGCAAACTGGGAATTCTTTAGTTCTCTATTTGCCTCGTGTGCCAGGGATTTCACTCGCAAAGAATTAAACGCGGAAGAAAGTGCGGAAATAATGTCACACTCTTTAATATATTGTGCCGATATAGCTCTGGGCCGTACATCTTTGCCCAATACTAAAAGGTGTGACTGGTGGAACAATGAACTGGTTGAACTTCGTAGACGTTTTCGAAGAGCACGCAGGAAATATAATAAACTCAAAAAGTCACGAAAAACGGGAATAGCGTTTGATGAGTCCTCACTTGCACTCAGAACTGCAAGGTCTTGTTACCGGATTGCGGTTGAAAAGTCTAAAGATGCGTTGTTAAATAGAGTAGTGGAAAAACTAGAAAACCAGGGTCCGTGGTCTCCATTATATCACGAATTTAAAGCCAATCGATCGGTTGACCTAGCTTTCATACAAAATATTAAAATAAATAATAAGCACACCGCGGGCATAGAGGAGACCACCGAGGTTTTAATAAATACGTTAATACCAGATGACAACGTGGCAATTGATACCGAACATCATGCGCAAATAAGAGCTTGGGCTACATTGCCACCACTATCCTCTACGTCTGATCTCCCCTCCCTAGCTGAATTTTTGAATACTGTAAAAGCTCTTCCTCTAAATAAAGCCTCCGGAGAAGATAAAATCTCAAATAAAATGATTAAAGAAGCTTGTCGAACATCAGCCGACTCAATGTTACTAGTATACAATCGTTGTATAGCCGAAGGAATCTTTCCTCGTTTATGGCGTCGCGGCTTCATACGTATAATACCGAAACACGGTGATAAACCGCCGGACGACCCGAAGTCATATCGGCCAATTACTCTACTGCCATCACTAGGTAAGCTCTTAGAACGCCTGGTTGTTCCTCGTCTGTTACCAGGTGGCCCCACATTCAATCTTAGACAATTTGGATTTACCCCGGGGAAATAACCCAACTGTTGATGCGAATATTGCCGTTAGAAAAACTGTTACGGCATCAGTTTTTAAATATGTATTAGGCATCTTCCTAGATATCTCAGGTGCTTTCGACAACGCCTGGTGGCCGATGTTACTACTTAAACTAAAGGCTCGTGGATGCTTCAAAAACATCTACCAACTTATACAGTCTTACTTTCTTCAAGGTTCAACCACACTGAGACTCGGTCACCATGCTGTGTCTAAATCATTAACGATGGGCTGTCCTCAAGGATCTGTGTTAAGCCCATATCTGTGGAATTTAGAGTTCGATGACTTTCTTGAGCTCCCTCTACCTCAAAATTGCTCATTGATCGGCTACGCTGACGACGGTCTTCTACTCATACAATCGAACACTAGAGACGGACTTGAGAAATTGGCGAATACATGTCTTAATTTAATAGTTAGATGGGGCGCACGAAATCGGCTAAATTTCGCTCCTCATAAAACTTATCATCTTTTATTAAAGGGTAATTTGCAGTCAACGCCACGCATAAGATTTAATAATGCGACAGTTAAAAGGAAAGAGTCAGTTTGTTATCTTGGCCTAGTCTTAGAAAAAAACTTCTCATTCATTGAACATATTAAAACTGTGGGTGAAAAGGCAAAACGAAACTTTTATGCTCTTACTAGAATTTCAACGTCTACCTGGGGCATCTGTTTTAATACACTTAAAATCATATATACAGCCACATATCTGGGGTGTATATGTTACGGTGCCCCAGCCTGGGCTGACAGAACTACGATAGGCGCGGCACGGCGTAAATTACTCCAAAGTCAACGATTAGCATTAATATTCCTATGTAAAGCATATAGAACAGTTAGTACCGAAGCCTTACCAGTACTTGCAGGTGTACTTCCGGTCGACTTAGAGATACAAAGGCGCGCGTCATTGTATTATTCCACCAGGGAAAATATGAACACCAATTTTCTTTTACCGCGCGATCGTATTAAAATTACTAGACTTTTTGCGCCGCAATGCGTTGTGTACGAGGAGCTCCTGACCGAATGGCAGGAAAGGTGGAACTCATCAACGAAGGGCCGTCATCTATATCTATTCTTTCCATCTATTCGAGAGCGTTTAGAGAAGGTTTGGCTAGAAATTGACCACTATGTAGCACAATTCCTCACAGGCCATGGTAATTTTAAAAGTAAATTATTCTTTTTAAACTAGTAGATTCACCATTTTGTCGATGTTCCACACCAAATTGCACTTTTGAACAAACAGCCCATCACATCCTCTGGGAGTGCAGTCTCTGGCAAAACGAGCGCGATCTTATGTTAGACAGTCTGCAAGTCGTGTCGGGGGTTATATATTATACGGACCTTGTAGCAACTCGAGAAAATTTCCGTGCGTTCAGGCGCTTCTGCCATACCTACTATTGTAATCAAATTTAAGGCTCACATATAGGCCCCTTAAGCTCTGTCATATCCGTGGTGCTGTACTGCTACGCTTCACGTGTCAGTACATCCTTCTATCTATTGGCCTATTAGCCAATTTTGCTTCATGTCTCCCGCTTTGCATAGGAGGGAAGTGGAAATTCTTCAACTCCTCCTGTTTTTCTTTTCTAATTAAATTTGTTGCGGGTTCCAAGACAATTAAAAGCGTTTCCCGGGACTTCCTGAGGGTCAAACCTCAGTGTCTTTTATGGAGACCATTGTGGATCCTGGCTTACAGGAGTTACAGTGGTGGGAATGTGTGGTGGAAAAAAAAAGTAATGCAGTAAATAAATGAAAAAAAAACATCAATATTTTATTATAACTAATGTCAAAATCGTGGTATCCGGACCCTTCTCGTGAGCGGACAGTGTAATTCCAATGATTGACGCAACTGGGCCGCGCGCCCTAACGCTTGTCCATATACAGAAATGATATACAATATACCGTTATTAAATACGACGAATGACTGAGTTACATAGTAAATATTTATTTTATCCCTCCATCCACCCATCCGTTAACCCATCGACGTCTATCTAATGTTTGACATAAGACAACATAAGATAATTATAATTTATATTAAGTGATGAAATAAAAATACAATTTATAACATATTGCCCGTGGTTTATAGTAAATCAAATCAAATCATTTATTTTGCATAAGCCCCATAGGAGCACTTACATATTGTCAATTATACATTGTTTTTTAAATTAAATTTAATTAATCTACCACCGGATCGGAAAGTAGCCACATACTGAGAAGATCCGGCAAGAAACTCAGTGGGCTCGTCATTTTTTTATTTTTTTTATTATATTTTTTCACGAAAGAGTTTGGTTACATGTTTAATTTATGTTAGCTCCAGTGAGCAGAGTAAAAGTCGACTAATGGATATAATTGACTGACTGCGCGGATGGCGTAGTAGTTAAGATACTGACCTTCCGTGCCAGTGCGGTAGTTTCGATTTCCATGCAGGATAAGACTTTCTGCGATCCACAAATTGTTGTTCCGAGTCTGGGTGTAATTTGTTTGAAAGAAAGAAAGAAAGAAAGAAAGAAAAGATCTTTATTTGTTTTTACAAAGGAAAAATAATATTACATTATGGTTTTAAAAAAAAAAAAATAATAACAAATAGTAAAAACAAATTGGTATTGGGCTCAACTTGTGGCCAGGAATGCAGGTACATCCCAGCCGTTGATTTTCAGCCCAAGCCAAGATTAACAACTAAACACCTGTTTGCGTTAATTGCATACTTGTATACATCCCCAAGGATTATTTTTTTTGTATGTTTTTTTTAATTATAATAATAACAAAACCAACCTTATACCGACACGTCTGATCATTTTGGTATAGTGCGTCAATACCTTTATCCAATTGTTGTCGCGGGTGAGGGTTAGGTTCATCGCATACATTCCTACACTACACTACACTACACTCCGCAGATTGAACAGAACAAGTGCATTCCGCCGTTTCGGGCTTGCTACTGTTAGAATGACAGGCTACCCTATGCTCGTAACCCTCAGGTTCACGCTCATGTTTGCCAAGGATCCTTCAATTACCTAAAGCAATTTCCCTAAAGCATTGCTGTATTGAATACTGCTGTAATCGCTACGCTTAGCGGGTGAATTGGCGATCTCAATTGATGTTATAATTTTTAACCGACTTCAAAAAGGAGGAGGTTCTATGTTTTCGATTTTCAATTTTTTTTTTATTCCAGTTGTTGTCATCTTACATTATAATCTTTCCAGAACATAAAAAATAATAAAGTTCAACCGATATAAAATAAAAAGAAAACATTTGAAATAGATTAATGGTCACGGACTCCGGTGATCACTGTAAAGTGTTCGAAACGTCGGGAAATTAAAAATCAAATATCCAAATTAGAATCCGTTAAAATAGTTTAAATGAATGTTTAATACCCGCATAAACATCAGAAATAATTATAAAAAAAAAGTATCTTTTTAATTTTTTTTTAGGAATAAAAGGAAAATAATTTTAAAATCCATTGTTGAGTTTTCTGTACTGGTAAGGAAAAGCGATTCTATAGTATAGTTGTTTCATATTCAGTTTTCCTTTTCTTGCATCGAGATTTGTATCCCTTTTGTTTTTACGACATCCACGTCCAAAAAAAAAGCATTGGTAAATGGGCACTACATAAAAAAAAAACGATGTACGTGGGTTGTTACAATAATTTACACATTCTTATGAGATTTTTCGATTATTAAAAAGTCCATACCATCGTTAGGTGCCCGTTATATAACATCATTACGAGGAATGATAAGATAAAATGATTTTTTTTATTGCTTATAGTGGCAAACGAGCAAGCAGCAAGCACACCTGATGGTAAGTGTCACCGCCGCCCATGGACCTTTGCTATAACCAAGGGTATAGCTATGCCGCTGTCCACTATTGCAGTCTACAAACCCATCCAGTTGGGCTTTCTGCTCTCTCGCTCACCGAACGGAGCGCAATAGCACATTGCCATTACTCAGACGTCGATTTTCTGCGAGAGTGTGGTACTACCCCGGACGGACCGGCCCGCGGCTGTAGACAGAAAACTGTCAACAGCTTGGTCCTACCACTATCAAAACGATTGTCATAAATATCTAAGTTGACATAGCAACCGTAGCTTAAAACAATTCTGTCGATGGACTTTTGACGGGAATTTGAAAACGTCATGTGCTCTTGTATTATATTCGATATCTCAGTGTTTTAACGTGTTATATTAGATAATTTTGATGGCATTTTATGTAATGTGATGTGCGGAAATACTGGGATGCAGTGAATATCATATAAAAGTGCTTTACAACGTTTTCGTTTTCCATCAAAATTCCCACAAGATACCATTAACACTGTGGCCATTGCACTGTTAATGGTGACAATTTGACTTAGACGTGACGTGTCAGTCGTGAACTGACCTGAAAGACTAAAAACGTGAAAATATTTATAACTTGACACTGGCACCAATAGCTCGTATATGTAGCTGATTGCCAATACATAAGAAGAAGAAGAATTCTGTCGACATATGGATGGACTGTGACAGGTGCGATGATAAGGTCCACTATTTAAAAATAATTGATTTATCACAGAAGGAATATATAGTGCTACGAATACTACCAATCCTTACTTTGCTCGTGGATGACGTAAAAGATGACTAAGAGCTTTATCGACTTGGTTCAACTCCACCTGATGCCATGCCAGACTCATTGCAAGTAGCAATCGTAACACTGATAATTAATTCCAACGCAAAAATACATACATATATACACATACATACCATTATTTTTACCAGTATTTTTCATGTAAGAATAAAAATAGGTAATGATGTACTAGAGCAAGTGGATGAATTTGTATATCTTGGATGTGGTTTTAGCCGAGATGGAAGGTACACCACTGATATAGAGCGAAGAGTGAATGCGGGAAATAGAGTGAACGGAGCGTTGGGACAACTTCTCGGTAAAAATAAATCTGTCTAAATGTTGTCATACTGAACGATGATAGTGCTGTGTGGTGGCTACGAATTTACTTTACACGTGGATGTGGTAAAAGATGACTAAGAGCTTTATCGACTTGGACGAACTCTATCTGATTCCGTTTCGTCAACAATTACATTCACAAGGAAAGTTGACATTGGGCTGGTAACCGCTCATAAAGTTATTGCAAATAACTATTGCAATCATATTGCATAGTATTTTGACTGCACAGATGGCTTAATAGTTAAGATACCGACCTGCCGTGCCAATGCCGTGGGTTCGATTCCATCGCAGGACAATACTATGTGCGATCCACAAAGTGTTGTTCTGAGTCTGGGTGCAATTTGTCTGCATTAATTGCATGTTTGTAAAGTCCCCCGCAAAACAAGGATCCTTAGTGGGTGGTGATTCCTTAGTGGTGGTGGAGTCTTTAAAAAAAATATTTTATATAATATAATAAACTCATTTGCAAAAAAAACGGGCGGTTTTGATTTTCATTCATATTTAAAAAGATACAATACCAAAAAGGTTTCAATCGTTTGTACACGTTACTGGCCGGTTTTAAAAATGCTGTGGTATTTAAAAAAGTACGTTCTAAATTCAATTTTTCATTTGATGTTCATTTTTACAGAAAACCCCTTTTTATCCTACATTTTTGGCGCGAAGTTCCAGAAGTTAACATCGACTTTCATAACTTTTATTCAATTTTTATCGATTAATTTCATATCCTTGACTGTCAAAGCTTTATTTAATGCTGTTTGGCTGTATCAAAAATGGTAGATAAAGTGGTAAAAGCTACCAAAATTATCGCGCTGCTTGAAGAGGGTTGCAGCCAATGTTTCGTGGCTAGGAGGCTAAATGTTAGTCGCTCGACAGTCCAAAGGACCTGGCAGCGATATCAGGAGACTGGTTCCGTCGAGAGAAGGCCTGGTTCTGGAAGAAAACCATGTACCCAACCACGGGATGATCGTTTTCTTGTGAGTCGCGCATTGAGAAATCGCAAATCTTCGTATGTGGATCTTAAGAACAACCTCCAAGAAGTAAGAAATGTGCATATTAGTCTATGGACGGTCAGGAGGAGGCTTCTCGCTGCCAATATACGCAGTCACCGCCCGGCCCGCGGCCCCAAATTACTCCGTGAGCACAGAGTTCACAGGCTTAGGTTCGCTAGAAATTGTGAATCATGGACTCAAGACGATTGGAATAGGGTTTTGTTCTCTGATGAAGCCAGGATATCTCTGTTCGGTGAAGATCGACGTCGGCGAGTGCTAAGAAGACAAGGAGAACGCTTTGCAGAGGCATGTTTCGAAAAAATCACACCTTATGGTGGGGGCTCTGTTATGTTTTGGGCAGGAATAAATTCAATGGATCGTACAGAGTTAGTCTTCATTGAAAACGGCTCACTGACTGGGCATCGATACATAACGGAAGTTCTAATTTCTCATGCACAACCCGCATTGGCCGCTCTAGGTGAAGACTCGATTTTTATGGACGACAATGCTCGCGCCCACCGATCCCGCGATGTTAATGCGTATGTGCAAGAGGTCAGCATTCGTCGTTTGGATTGGCCAGCTCGAAGTCCCGACCTCAATCCCATAGAGCATGTCTGGGACGTTCTGAAACGGCGTGTGAGATCAGTACACCCGGCTCCGCAGACCATCAGAGAGCTGAAGAATGTGATTACTGCGGAGTGGGAACGTATTCCGCAAGCAAGTATCCGGGATATACTCGCTAGCATGCCTAGACGAATTCAAGCTGTGATTTTAGCTAGAGGGGGTCACACTCGATACTAAACATTTATCTGCTTTTACTTTATTAAAGAAAAACAAACAAAAAAACTTTTTTATTTTTACTTCATGAGCATATGCACTACTAGCGAATATACACTACTAGCGAGGTTTAGCATTATTTCCCATAAATTGTATCTAAATTTTATGAAATACTGATGAAAACGATTATTTTCTTATTAATTTACCAAATTGTGTGGATAAAACTACCTATAATTATCAAACAAAGAAATATTAACATTTGAAATGGTTCATTGCTTAGGTGCCCGTTTTTTTTGCAAATGAGTGTATATAACCATAATCCACCGTATTCCCAGGGCGTCGCCGTATCGCGGTCAGCCTCTGCGGGTGACGGAATTTTCCCTGGTCCAATCACCCGCAAAGTAAGTGAGGCCTACCACTCTCCTACAATTAATCAATATAGAGCACATATTAAAAAAGAAAAGTATACGTGAATGATCCTATCATTGTAGATAGTCTTCTGATGTGATGTATAGTTTCTAGAACTTCAATTTGTAATTCGACGTAGAATTTCGAATATTTATTCGATACGTGTTTCGTCTCTAAATAAGGTATTTTTAATAAAGGCAAAAAGAAGGCGACGTATCACCGATCGACTATACGTTTCTGACGTATTTGAGTTGATGATTTGAGATTCGAAGTCAGAATTAAGATATTACCCCTGGATGTCGTTAAAAATGACTAAGAGCTTATAAAGACCTGGGCCAACTCTATCTGATTCCATCTGGTCAATCAGATCGATAAGATTAGATCAATCGAAAGAATCAGATGGCTGTCGGCCTTTTTTTTTTGGGGGCGGGCTATGGAATGGTCCCACCCTACTAAAGCCGGGGCGATAGAACAAGTAGCGCGCGACCCGCCCTTCAATCTACCTATCGACGCCGTGCGAGTAGGCCACCGAAGCCCGGTCTTTGTCTTCAGTGGCATATGGCATAGTGGCATATGGCGTTTGTATAACGTCCACTCGCCCTCAGGCAGGCAGTCTGTCATAAAACTATTGTCAAAACTTTGCAATATGTACTATAAAATAAGAGTCGTAGATAGAATCGACTTCAAGTAATAGGCCTAAGAGCAGCATATTAATTGCTATCTAACACAAAAAACAAATGTGTTCGCGTTGCTAATACATGCGACGTCAGGTCGAGGGGCTAGGCACCGATAATAAGAACTTAAGGAGGAGGAGGGTACCGATGGGCCACGTGTCGATAGAGAGGTACGTGTACGGCGGGTTATGAGGTTGCACATCGTGCCCTCCGTCGACCGGGGCGCGACCACACCATAGCTTTTCCCCAAATTAAAAAACCGAGCAGTTAAACTTTATTTTTGTACGTGTTATATGGCTGAAATCTTCTTAAATTGTTGAAGCGATTTTGATGATTTTTTGTGTGTGTTCAAGTGGATTTAAGAATAGTTTCCATTCACGATTCAGTAGGCGCTGTTGTTATGGATTACAATTAATTCTATACTTAATTTATTTCAATTATTTTTCTATTTAATCGTAGAATCTGTAAAGTCAGTCGGTATTTCTTTTTCATTAGCTGAAAATATTGGTAAAACTTTTCAATAAATGAAACCTAGCTATATCGATTTATCGCTCTTGAAACCGCGTACCGCGCATAATTCGTGCAAATCGCTAAAGCCGTTTTTTAGTTGCCAAGTATATAGTAATATCGAAATATAAAAGAATAACTCGTTTAAAAATAGTGAATTTAATTATTTTCTTTACATGTCCAACAGTATTTAATTTCTCCACTGAGTCTAAGATTATAAATATAGTAGTTATTTTTATTATTCTACGTTATACGACGTCAGGCGTCACGTGTAATGTTCAACAGAGCAGAAGTAAATCGGTTTATCATAATCAGCTAGAGCTAAGACAAGGGGTAAGTTAACAGATGCTACCGACGGCCATCTAACTTTGAATTTATAAGGAAAACATGCATTCCATGCAAAGGATTTTGTTATTGTTTGCTGACTTGATAAATATTGTTCTATTGAAATTAAAATAAACAAAAATCTAGCTTTTAATCTTAGGAATATGATATCTTTGAGCTGAGGAGTTAAAATGAATATGACAATTATCGCTTTTTGTCTACTGATTAGCGTAAAATTCGTTCGATAGATCACTAGGAGAATGGAAAGGTGCATTCACCTTTTTTTTTCTCCAGATAAGCTGATGGAATGGGTTTTTGCTGGCTTCTCAATGTAAGCTACGGTCTATTTACTAAAAATCTGAGGCAATAGATAGAATTACTATCTATTGCCGGGAATAAGGAATAATAATATATTCATCGCAATCATTCCCCTAACCGCAAGCCCGGCTCATCAGCTTTGCAGTTGCAACCTCTTATTATTATTAAACGCTATTTTCTTTTTCCAGTATTTCGAAAGTAAAATATCCCGTTAGCTACTCAAGCATTACTAAATAATATTCAAGTTCCTTCCACTGTGCCATTTTAATCATCGGCAATTCGGATAACTAAATTCAGATACTTTGACTGTACAAATGGCGGAATTGTGTTTAAGGTCCCTCTGCTTAAATTCTTAGATTCAATCCTCACGCTGGTGCATTGTACGATAGACAAATAATTCTATGTTGGTCCCACAAGGAACCTTTCCAAGGTTACCGTGAGTAAGTGTATATATATTGTGCCCCCGCCAAAACGAGTTAAGCGAAGCGCAAGGGCACTACTACCTTATCTCTAAGCGTAAAATTAGGTTTGGATTATACCAGACCAAACAAAAATTTAACTGAAATTTAGCATGTAATCTTAGTAATTAGTAGATAGACAATATTTTTCTTTTCAAGAATTTTTTTTTTGTGGTGGGCTATGGACGTGGTCGCGCCCCGTCAAATCGGTCTGGGCGACGGAAGAGGCGGCGCGCAACCCCATAGACCTACCCTGACGTGCGAGCGGGCCACCGGTACCCGATCTTTGTTTTCGGTGGCCCGCCGGCTTCAAGACAACACCCTACACAAAGGAAATAAACCTTGTGTTGGGGGACTTTGTAGGGAATGGACTCCGGGCTGCCATCATTGCAGTAGTGACGAGGACACGGCGCAACATACGCTCGAGGAATGCTCGGGCTGGGACGGGCAGCGCCGCGACCTCGTCGCTATTATCGGTGCCGACCTGACGCTGCCAGCTGTCGCGAGGGCGATGGTCGACAGCGTCAGGAACTGGGACGCGGTCGCCGCCTTCTGCGAGGCTGTCATCTCGCAGAAGGATGTTACCTATACCCAGAAATACACGTTGGGCGCCAATGTTACACTGGGTATAGGTAACATAAAAAAAAAAAATTAAATAGAATTAAATGTTTAATTAATTAAAATGAAGAGAAGGTAAAATTAAATAGAATTAATTATTTACTTAATTATAATGAAGAGAAGGTATGCAACGGGAAGTGGGTTCGTTGGCCTTTCTAGCTATTCCCTAGGCTCTGCACTGACATGAACAGGAAAACAGTAGGTACTCTCCTGACGCTTCTTTCCCGCAGTGATCCGTAGTGAAGAAGATGAGCAACTGCGAGTCTGCTTCAGAAGATTGACTGTTGAGTCTAATCTTAAAACCCTGTAATCATTTTAGGGTGCCCAATAAGAATATGTCCTCCATACGATCACCTTGACTGTAGCCCAGCGATAAGCGAGAAGCCACTGATTCCGTCATAAAGTGTTTGTACATCAGTAATCTAAGGTGAGACAGTCAAGGTGTATAGCAAAGCGGAAGGACATAACAAGCAAACAACACAATTAAAAGTAATTACACTATATGTTTAACAAAATTTATAACATGAACATATGATAAAAATATTCTACATATAATGACTGAGCAAATATGAATGATGTAGGTATACGTTAAATGATTGCTAAGAAACTATTAATATACAATAAGAAAGGATTAGTTACATTTAAAATCTACATACTGCTAATTACTCTATGGCTAGGCAGGGCTTAGTTTCTAAGATTACCTATTTGCATTAACTATTAAACCAGTAAAAGCACAACTCACCCTATAACGGGGTTTTAATATCCACACACACACAATTAAATATAATGATATTATTATCTAGGGATGATCTAGCAATTATTGACTTTAATATAAATAATAAAATTATATAAGGATTAATATTGAAAACATTTGTTAACGGATGCACGAGTCGTTGAAGCGTTCGTTGGTGTGAAGTGAGCAACGAAGCGGCCAGCGCGGTAGGTGTAACCAACGTGAAGTTCTCGCAGCCTCTGCGTTTAGTTCCTACTCACGAATATGATTATTACAGCAATGTAACAAGGAGGCGGCGGAACGGGCCCGGGAGGATTCCCGTGACCCAGGCCGCCGCCCGCGGCCGGGGCGGCGCAGGCGCGAATACCTGCGCCTGATGCCGCCCTAACCGAGGCTTCAGGTGATCGGACCGGGGAATTGTCCGGTCACCCGACGCGAGGCCACCGCGTGAGGACGACGCCTCGACGAAATCTGTCGGGGCGTCGACAGGAGAGGTACCCGAGAGGGCATACCGCCGAGCGGGCCACCGAAGACAAAGATCGGGTACCGGTGGCCCGCTCGCACGGCGAAGAAGAGGTGCTTGCAGGGTGGGTCAATGGGGTTGCACGCCGCCTCTTCCGTCACCCCGGACCGATTTGGCGGGGTGCGACGTCCATGGCCCACAAAAAAAAAAAAAAAAAAAAAAGGGGGACTTTAAAAGCATATAATTAATAGATACAAATTACACCCAGATTGAGAGCAATAATTTGTGGCATCGCACATAGTGTTGTCCTCCGTGGGAATTGAACGCACGACACTGCTACGGTAGTTCGGAACCTAAACTTTACGCCATCTGGGCAGTCAGTTTGGTACTTTTCCTTAAACTTTAAACTAGAGGATGGAAATTTGTACGAGACTGCCGCAAATATAAGCCCTAACTTAACAAACTCTACACCTTAATCAAAATATGTAGCTTGGACGTTCTGCTACTCTCACAAGGGTATAAGGTGAAAAAATTATTCACTGTTCATTACTTTTCTGTTATACAATTCTGTATTAAGTGGCGTAATGATATTTCATTTAGCCACTTATTTTGAATAAAGTAAGAAGTTAAGCCGTGTAGAGTTTGAAGCTTGGTTCTACATGAGATCTGATAATTTTTGATAAATCGAGCCATATGATCTCGTCTTGGCAAAATTTTTCATGAAAATATGTTTGATGTAATTGCTTTAATAAGACTGACTATAACCTTCGCGAGAGACAGTTGCCTCAAGTAGGTTTTTTGGCAATGATAAAACATTTTCAATAAATTATTTATTAATGCGAGGTGTTTTATAAAAATAAAAAAAATAAGGCAACGTGATATATAAGGAATAGTGATTTTTGAATATAAATGTCAATAATATTTATTATTAAAGCTAATTTATTCTGCTATGTATATACATACATAATTCGAGACATTAATTCAAAACAATAAAAATAATAAAATAACATTAACGTTTTTTATAAAATTAAACGTACAGCTACATTTGAGATAAAACTATTTTTTTATTCAATGCGTTCATAGTCATGTCCATGCTCATGAACTCCATATTGTTCTGATGTAATGTGTTCTCTGTAATATAATACTTCGGAAAATTAAAAATCAAATACAAACGTCCGTATCCGTAAAATAATGTTATTTCAAATCATCATCATCATCCTGCTCTAATCCCAATCACTTGGGGTCGAGGCAATATGTCATCTCCATCTATATACTTCTATCAGACGTCATCTCTGTAGTCACTCCCAGACTACCCATATAATATCTCACGCAGTCCATCCATCATAATAATGTTCTTTCAAGTGTGTAATACAAAAAAAAAAAACAATTAAGACTTTTAACAGTAAAATTAAGTCAGATCTACTAAGAAAACTTATCTAGTCTATTACAAAAAATCATATAATCTGGTATCCATAACCGAGTGGATCGGATAATGGAGTGCATATAAAACTCTAGCGTGTAGATGTCTACGCGGTGATGTAGCGAAAATCGCTACGCGCGTTTATAGTAATTTACGTCTACGTCTATTTGCTACGAACACCGCGTAGCCTAATCGAGACGTGCTACGCAGTGTTTACGATGGCTTGTAGCTATGTAGACATATAATTTAATGGGTATTATCTTCGTAGACATATAATCTAGCGGGTATTAACTACGTAGACCTATAATTTTAAAGGTATTAACTACATAGGCATGTTTTGAATCTTTAGCAATTCTGTATACGAATAATAATTTATTGCACATTTCATAACGACATCGTTAAGAATACAAGGTTTATTAGTGCAAAGTATAATCTTTTAATAGCAGAGAAAAAATCGCCTGCGATATCACTACAGGAATGTTTCACAGTAGTCTTCTTCGACGACTTATAAACATTTATTGCTGTCACCAACCTGTCAGAGCAAGAAAGGCGTTGCTCACCCTTGTAAGTAGACCTACGTATAACGGTGGACGTCGATAGGCTCGGCTCCGTGGATGGCTGGAGATTAAATATATTTGTTATAAGGTATTAAAAACCGAGTTTTCTCTTCATTACTTGCGAGTGTCGTAAAAGACGAATAACAATAAAATTACAGCATAATAGGGTAATTCGCATGAAATGATTCACACGAACCCGTTCGACAAGGGTGTCTTTATAGACGAAACTCTCATCAATTGCTGACGGAATTCATGTCCAATTGAGAGACATGCAAAGTCCAAGACCATTTAGAAAGTCATTTAGATACATTCGGTATTAATAAATACAGGTAAATTTAGGTCTATCCTAGTTTCAAGCGACTAAAAAGTTTGTAAAATATATGGAAGACTGATAACAACGTAAATAGCTTTTTAATTCAAAATCCGCACTAAAATGACCATTCACACTTATTTTCATCGAATTAGAAGAAGAATAAATAACAATCGCAAACTATTTTAAATTCATTACTAAAACAATATCTTAACTTTAGAGTAGAACTCTATAATCGCTCTAAGCACTTGAATATTTTATTGTGTTGACCCGGTGCCTAAATAATGCCCTTTCATAGTATTTAAATACTCTCCAGACTTAAATATTTGAGTAGCAGGCCTAGTGGGGTGATCCAAGATCTTTGTTTTGCTAGATACGCTAAGGTACACCGAGCGCTTGTCATCTATCTTTTTCAGCGCTAACTACGAGTCAGTGTGTTAGAATGAGATAGAAATATAAAGTTAGTCGCAATTTGCATTAGCCTATCTATGGCTCTATATATCTATGGCGTGCACCTGGTCGTTGGAGACTGCTGGGCGCCTAGTAATATCGCCAGTCGCGCGTTTGGCGCTGCGAACGTCGGACGTCTGGTCTGTATCGCTCGCAACGATATACCGTGCGATAACATAACCGAGAAATTATTAATGAAAATCTATTTAAAACTATATATTTCGCAGTAAATGTTGCCTTAACTGTATACTTACGTGTTACTTATGCCTTTTCTTAATATTAGACTCTAGTGTGACGCATTAGTGATTTTTTTTCTTCGTAAAATTGACCCGGTTTTTATTTTGATAACTCTTGCACAATTCTTCCTGTGTTGTGCTGAGTAACTCAATTTACGAATGTAAGTATAATTAAATATGCTTGATCATATATATTGAGATAATTAGGTCTTATGATAAATAAACTTTTCATACAGGTTTTCTACGAAAACATAGTTTGAAATAATTGAACAATATCTTCCTTATTTCCAAGCAATTTCTAGAGTATTTTTATTTTAAGATAATTAGGTCTTATCATAAATAAACTTTTCATACAGGTTTTCTACGAAAACATAGTTTGAAGGTGAGATGAATGGTGTCCGATGGTTTACTGTGTGAGACACAAGGAGGTTTCAGGAGTGGAAGAGGATGCATGGATCAAGTGTACTCTCTGCGCAACATTGTGGAGAAACATCTGGCTCTAGGTCAGAGGGTTTTCTGCAGTTTTGTGGATCTGGAGAGAGCATTTGACACGGTTGTACGAAAGGAACTTTGGAACATTTTACCGGAGTATGGTATTAACGGTAAACTTCTACAGGCTGTGCAGTCCAGTTACATGGGCTGTAGAGCCTGTGTGCGGCTGAATGATGGAATGTCGCCTTGGTTTGACGTCAATATCGGCGTTAAGCAGGGTTGCGTTCTGTCAGCCAGGCTGTTTACCATATATCTGGATAAATGTCTCCAAAGGTTGAACGGTATGAATGTGGGAGTCCAGATGGGCGACTCAGTGGTCACTGCTCTGCTCTATGCAGATGATGCAGTCCTGCTGGCACAGTCAGCGACTGACCTGCAGACCCTAGTCGACACAATGACAGAAGATTGTAAGAAAAGGGGTCTACGCGTGAATGTGAGCAAGACCAAAATAATGGTCTTTGAAAGAGATGAAGCCAGAACAGATGTAAGAGTAACAATAGGTAATGATGTACTAGAGCAAGTGGATGAATTTGTATATCTTGGCTGTGGATTTAGCCGAGATGGCAGGTACACCACTGATATAGAGCGAAGAGTGAATGCGGGAAATAGAGTGAACGGAGCGTTGGGACAACTTCTCGGTAGCCACCACCTCAGCCAGAAGGCACGTGTAGCAATACATAACGCAGTGCTTGTCCTAACATTACTGTATGGAAGCGAGAGTTGGGTATGCAGAAAAGAGTATGAAAGTAAAATAAATGCGGTCGAAATGCGATCTCTACGGAAAATCTGTGGAGTTACGCTGACCGACCGCATTCGTAACGACGACGTAAGACAGCGAGTAGCTATGAAAGAGGGTATTGGTGTAAAGATGCGAAAGGGAATGCTTCGATGGTTCGGACATGTGGAAAGAATGCCGAACGAACGTCTGGTTAAAAAGATATACAATGCGAAAGTGGAAGGATGTAGGTTAACGGGGGAGACCGAGACTCACCTACCTAGACCAGATCGGTCATGTACTGAAGGAAGGTGGAGTCAAGAGTCTCCGAAACCGGCGAGCATGTATGAAGAGAATTATGAATGTTGAAGAAGCGAGTGAAGTATGCAAGGAAAAAAATTTCAATTTTCATTATATTTTAATTTTTGGTGGTGGAGGGGTGTTAATAATAAAAGTTCTCCCTATTTTCTGTGTTAACTCTTTGTCGTCAGTCTTAAGAAAATTATGCTGACGTATGTGCATTTAGAATTGCTGCTGAACCGAGCTGGAAAAGAAGGAATTACTTATTTTGACCCGCCTGAAAAGTTTAACTTTTTTGAATTGTGTCTGTAAATTCTGCTGGACAAGCGATATATCCCTTAGTCTTTCTTTACGATGTCCACGTTCATGTGATGGTAGTGAATTGTATTCTTAAATCATATGAAAAAGACTATTTTAATGTTGAATTATTTATTTAATAATTACTGTTATAAATTTAAAAATGATGGAAAAAGTTTTCTTTCAATTTTGTATGTTATGTATAGTCAATATTAAAAGGAAAGCATTTTCTAGTTAATATTTTTTTTTATTGATTATTATGGCAAACGAGGATGTAGGTACCGGGTGAGACCGACACTAACCTACCTAGACCAGATTGGTCAAGTAATGAAGGAAGGTGGAGTCAAGAGTCACTGAAACCGGCGAGCGTGTATGAAGAGAATTATGAATGTTGAGGAAGCGAGTGAAGTATTCAGGGATAGAGTTCTCTGGCACTTTATTCTCTCTGCCTACCCTGCAAGGGATATGGCGTGATGATATGTATGTGCATGTATGTATGTGGCAAACGAGTAAGCAGCGCACGTGATGGTAAGAGTTACTGCCGCCTATAGACCTTTGCAATACCAAGGGTATAGCTAGGCCGCTGCCACCAATACAAACCCCAAATTGCCATTACTCAGACGTAGATCTTCTGCGAGAGTGTGGTACTACCCCGGACGGACCGGCCCGCGGCTGTAGACAGCTGTCAACAGCATGGTCCTACCACTAAAAGAAATTCT
The DNA here is from genome assembly GCA_905163515.2 of Lymantria monacha. Classification (NCBI taxonomy): domain Eukaryota; kingdom Metazoa; phylum Arthropoda; class Insecta; order Lepidoptera; family Erebidae; genus Lymantria; species Lymantria monacha. Next base: position 5,315,773 of record LR991082.1, read on the forward strand.
CCCTCTTGTGACGGAGTAAGAATACAATTAATCACTGCCTATTTTGCTTGTGGGCGTCGTAAAATACGATTAATAATACGCATAGGATATTTTAAAATAAAACTTTATACCAACACGTCCAGCTAGCGTGGGAAGGTAGGTCAATTTCCTATAATGCAAACCCAGAAATAGGACATATGCTAGCTGAGATAATAATAATATAACAAATTTATTATATTGACTGCACAGCTGGTCTAGTGTACCTTTTCTTACACAGACAATACTTACAATACAACACAGATTCCTACACAGGACAATACTTTTAATTAAATAATCTAAGATTTAGTTTATTACCTAAATATTGAAGTTGCCGTGTATATATTAATAAGTTTCTTTTAACTACTAAGTATCTTTGTGTATCATAAAAAGAAGAGAGCCTGGAGATCTGTCATACAGGTTCCGAACCTACTTCAGACTCCAGCTCTCACAAGGTTAAACTAAGACAAATCGTGTATTGAGTATATTTAAGAAACCACTGTAACCTTTTGTGAGAAATAAATTATTTTATTATTTTATTAAAAAAAAAAAATACTTTGTGAGATCCACAAAATGTTGTTCTGAGTCTGGGTGTAGTTTGTCTGCGTTAATTATATGTATTTTCCGTGTGGTGATAGAGTAAGAATACTATTCACCACTCCATATCTTACCAGTGGGTGATCGTACGAGACGACTAAGGGATATAAAACGCATATAACATCTATGCAAGAGAAGGAAAACTCGAAACAAAGCACTGTACTAACACGTCTCACCAGCATGGTATGGTAGGTCAATTTCCCTTCCGTTATGGAGAAGGCTCGAGCCCAACAGTGGGACATATAATGTATGAGCTGAGATGATGAAGATGTTGAATTCTTAAGTATTAAAAGGAAAATATCTTGTTGATGCTGCGAAGGTTTTACTTTTAAGAGAAGCGATAATAGGTAATTTATGCTTTAGATGATAATGTTCCTTTTAACGGTGCTTTTAAAATATGATTCATAATTAATGATTCTAGCGTCTTTCTGGATATATGACGTGGCGTGTTACCTAGAAAAACGAATAGAGATTCTGGAACAATAGCATATTCGTATGTTACATTTGATGTTTTCCCTCTTGCCACGTAATTATCGGTGCATCTGTATATAGTCTAAGATCCGAAATAATAAAGAACTTGAACCAATTGCTTACAGGATGAAAATCATAATTTGTCAAATAAAATATGTTTTTGTATTTATCCTACTGGGGTTGCTGCAAAAATATCTACCTGACTATGATAAATTAAAATTTTAAAAGATATTTTGTAATATAAAAAGATATAATGTTTATAGTATAATAATATTTTTTTATTATGATTTGATTTTTAAGCTATGGAGTATGTTTTTCCTTTTGGTAAATACTAGTCAGTACCTCCTTTCTTACCAGTGGCCTAAGTATATACCTAAGTCTGCCTTGTATATAAAATATATATAAGAGTAGGAAAATATTAAATAAAAAGCTATACCAAATATAAACGGAGATGATGATATTTTTACGATAATCCTGTGGGGATGATAAGATTTTCAGAAATATATTAATAAAATGTTGAATGATTTTCAGTCAGTAAGCAGATGGGTGAAGGCCACTCCTACACTTGGGAAACTCTGGGCGGGTCTACGGGGTCTTGCGCCGCTTTTCCTGTCGCCCCGGACGAATTAGCGGGGTTTGACGCACCGTAGACCGCCGCCAAAAAAAAAAAACAAACACTTGGGAACCTCTACTGATAGCTACTTAATTTTAGTAGACTCGCGGCAAAATGCGGTGATGATATTTTGTTTTCTTATTACATTTCATGAAGGCACTAAATATTACCTACGCTTCGAACATAGCGTTCTAATAAAAAACTATTTAATCAATCCTATACGGCTCGATGTTTCAGTCCAATCACTGACTAAAAAAAAATGTCATGAAGTGAGTCATAATGGTAAAACCGTTATAAGTTCCACTTCATGACGAAATATTTTTTTTTAATAATAAAACTTACGGTCTAAGTTCTAATGAAAAAAAAATGTACTTCTGTTTATTATAACTAATCTCCACAACGATATAATTAATTTGTCAAGAATTTTATTAGTTGATTTTCTTCAAAATTAAAATTCTAAATTATTTATTAACTACAAACCTTGTAGGGGCATGTAATCTTCGAGAGGATACCCGTGAGGGTAAACCGCCGGGCGGGCCACCGAAGACAAAGACCGGATTCCGCTGGCCCGCTCGCTCGGCGGGGAGAGGTACATGTAGGGCGGGTCTATGGAGTCACGCGTCGCTTCTGCCGTCACTCCGGATTTATCGAGATGTGACCACTCTATAGCCCGTTGCAAAAAAAGGGGTATGTAGTCTATACTAATTCTCAAATTCCCGTTTAGCTCAAAATATTTAAAAAATCTACCATAGGATTGGAATTCAACCGCTACTGAGAAGATTTTTTTTTTTTTTTTTTTTTTAAACACCTCCCTGCACTAAGGAGATAATCCTTGTATTGCGGGGGACTTTACAAACATGCAATTAACGCAGACAAATTACACCCAGACTCAGAATAACACTTTGTGGATCGCACAAAGTATTGTCCTGCGTGGGAATCGAACCCGCGGCACTGGCACGGAAGGTCGGTATCTTAACCACTACGCCATCTGTGCAGTCAAAAGATTAAGCAAGAAACTCGGTTTACTCGTCATTTTTATCTTCTTCTATATCTAAATCTGCTTTTTTAATTAATTTTCTTTATATAAAATTGGATAGAACTTCTTCTTTAATAAACTTCTTTAATAAGCATTAACTGCAGTGTGATAATCATTCATCAGGATATAATACTTTCAAAATATAATGTAAAACATCTCACAAGAGGTACCCGACCGCGAGTTAAATACCAGATTAACCGTCCTTCTCCTCACTTTGTAGGGGATAGAGAGATCCTCTGCACGTAGCTACCGTTTCTACTAATTAATTCCAAGTAAAAATAAATCTGCCTAAATATTGTCATACTGAAAGATGATACTGCTGTGTGGTAGCGGCTACGAATACTACCAACTTTGCTCGTCAATGTCGTAAAAGACGACTAAAAGTTTAAATCGACCTGAACCAACTACACCTGATGCCGTTCTGTCCACAATTACATTCCCAAAGAGGGTTCACGTCAGGTAGATGGCCGGTCATAAAACTATTGCAAATAACTTTTGCAATATGTACGAATATATATTGCATCGACCCCTAATTGGAATAAGAGCAGGAAACTGATGATGATCATGATAATTAACGATGATACGATGCAGATATCGTATCGCAGCGTGGTAAGCATTTGTTAGAAAATATTACTACTATTTTCTTGTAAACCGTTTGTAATGTAGAAAATTCACATTTGACTAAGTTGTGACTTCAATTATGATATTACTTTCCTCATAATTTATTCTGAATATAATTTTTTGCGAGTATATTGTTTATCATGTCACCGCAAACCCATTATATTAAAAGCCTTGTCCATGATATACGGAGAAACAGTTGCTATATGTATCTGTTGTATTACTTTAATAAGCATAATAAGTGTATCAAAGAATAAATCACCTAACAGAAAAAAAACGTGTTAATCTAAATCTTAATATATATAAATTACGCGTCACGTTGCTTGTCCGCGATGGACTCCTAAACTACTTAATCGGTTTTAATAAAATTTGCACAGCATGTGTAGTTTGATCTAACTTAAAAGATAGGATAGCTTCCATCTCAATTTTTTTGTCGCAATATTGTTTTATTGAAAATTATTTGTCTATTATTTGACAGTCACAATTATCTGTTATCTCCAAACGATTCTAACAAATGGCGGTATCTGTTGACTGGATTGAGTAAGTATTTAATAGATGGTGTTATGTTAAACGTACAAATGTTTCATATAAGCTACAATTTATTAGCATAACCACCACGTGTTACTGAGGCTACCTCAGCCACAGCAACGCGTGGCCGGATCTGCTAGTAAGATTATAGAATAAAATATCGGCCAAGTGTGAATTGTACTTGCGCACGAAGGGTTCCGTAGCATTATCTATCAAAAACGTCGAATCTATATGGGAGCCCCCCATAAATATTTATTTCATTTGGTTTTTTAGTATTCGTTGTTATAGCGGCAAATAGAAATACATCATCTATGAAAATTTCTACTATCACGATTCATGAAATACAGCCTGATGACAGACAGCGGAGGCTTAGAAATAGGGTCCCGTTTTACCTTTTGAATAAGGAACTCTCAAAATTTATCTAGTTTTTTTATAGGGTTTGATTTTTAATAAATTAAAAGTCTGAATTTCCCTGTAGAGTTCTACTTACTGCCACTTCTTTTCTTGATTCTTTCGTGATCTTATTTTTAGGGTTCTATATCCAAAGGGCGAACGGGACCCTATTACTGAGCCTCCGCTACCCGTCCGTCCGTCCATCCGTCCATCTGTCTGTCACCAGGCTGTATCTCATGAAGAAATAAATATTTAAGGGGGCTCCTATATAACAATTGTGAATTTTTTGCCATTTTTATAGACATGAAACCTTCGTGCGCGTGCCTGATTCGCATTTGGCCGATTTTTTAAACATCTAGTGTTCAAATTTTAAATTAACAAAAGTAATCAATAATTTAAAAAGTTATTATTACAAATATTCTTTCATCTCGATTTCAATACCCATTGTCGTCACAACTACTGCTGTCTCTCTTGCTCTTCAGATTAACTCATAGTCCTGCACAATAGGAGGTCTATTATTATCTACCGTGTACAATTACAGAATTCGTAAGATGAGAGAATTCTCTCACTTAAACATACAATAGAACTTTGTTGTTGTATATAAAGGAACGAGTTCGGATTTCAAATCAATTCAACAGATGGTGTCAAGTCTTAGTAGTGATACTTACCGATTTATAAGATTCGATACCAACGCAGTAAAATTATTTATTTTGCATAAAATAATCTTTCTAAGTTTGGGTGTAATTGTATGTTTGTCTATGGAAATTGAGTGCAATGACTTTGTCTAAGGGAATACGGTGATGGCATATTAATTATGGGGCTGGTTAAAGGGCCGCACGCCGTCCTTTTATCGCCTCTGACGAGTCGGATGGGTGTATCCAGATAGTAGCCTTCTTTCTTTTTATTTTGGCGGCGTGCTACGGTGCTTTCACGCCCCGCTAATCCATCTGGGGTGACAGGAGAAGCGGCGCACGAACCCGTAGACTCATCCTACATTATACCTCTCGACGCCGTGCGGGTGGGTCTCTGGAACGCGGTCCTTATCCAGATCGTAGCATAAAATAAAGGTATGAATTTCAAGCAAAACCCAATGCCATCCTGATTGGTCTGGTATGATGAATTAATCTATCTTCCATTTCTTGTTAACCCAGTACAGTAGAAATGAATAATTAAGATTGTTTTATATTTGAGAAAGAAGGATACCAAAAAAATATACGACTTTTTGTATGTATTTCTACGATTAGTCGATCAATTCGCTAGCACTATTCATCATTCTCCTACTCTTATCCCAATTACTTGGGGTCGATACAATATGTACTCTTGTTTCATAGTACACTTTGTAAAAGTTATTGGCAATAGTTTTATGACCGGCCGACTGTCAGATGCCAACCCTCCTTGGGAATGTAATTGTTGATCAAACGGCTTCAGATGGAGTCCAGATCATAAGGCTTTTAGTCGTCTTTTATGATATCCACGAGCAAATTAAGGGTTGATAGTATTCGTAGCCGCTACCGCACAGCACACTTCGCTAGCACTATTATACGAAGAAATTCGATTAATAAAATCAGGGCAAAGGTGAATGCAAAACCCGTAAAAAGATCAAAAAAACTCGCAAAAAGTCAAAGCAATGATAAAGTCGTTTGGTCCCCAAACCCTTTTATATCTTGATTAAATATCCCAATTATTTTTTTTACTACAAATCTAAAGTAAAAAATACTGATTAAGAATCTGAATAGTAGAATATTGTACGTTTTAAATTGATATGTGTAGTACTTAGGGTATAAACAATTTGTTTTCGCACTTGTTGATGATAAATAGGATATAGATTATTTTATTTTTATAATAAAGTAAATATAGTAAAAATATTTAGATACAAATTACTATAATAGTATTGATGAAATATGAATATTTTTATATCGCATAATATATAAAGACAAGATATAATGAAAAGAATAATGAAATATTAAAAAAAGGGCAACAAAGGAGCAAACTGGTATCAGGATTAAACGTCATAATATCCCAACTGAGCTATTTTTATTCTTGATGATAGTGGCTTGGGGGGCATAGTCCGGAGCGTGCTCGTTCGCGTCCCCTGCCAATCTAATTAGACTGCTAATCCGGCTCGAAATGCGTACCGCAATGCGGGTTAGGGTGTCCCCCGGAGGCGACGCGTACTGACCCGCCCCCGTCGGTACGAACTTCGGCAGTTGCGGCGATGGGGGCCGCCACCCAACACGCCTTGCCCAGTCAGGCGAGTCGAGGAGAGCAGAGTACCGGATGGGCACGTGGAATGTAAGAGGTTGTGTGGAAGGTAAGTTGCACGAGCTGATATCCGTCATGGCGGACAAACAGCTAGACGTGCTCTGTGTAACAGAGACCAAGCGAAGGGGCAGCGACGCCTGCGATCTTCCTGGTGGCGGGATGCCTCTGTGGTCTGGTGTAACACAGAGCGATCGAGCCAGCATGGGGGTAGGAGTACTGCTGTCCTCTCGCTTGGCCTCAGGTGTGAAGGATTACGGAATGTATGATCCCAGACTTCTTTGGGTCCGTTTAAAACTTGGTGTCATCAAGGTATTCATGGTTGTAGCATATGCTCCCGTAGGATCCTCGGTGGAATCAGACCTAGAGAAGTTTTGGTATAATGTTAGGGAAGTTCTGGATATGGCAGAAACCAGTGAACGCGTGATTGTATGCGGAGATTTGAACGGATGGGTGGGGACCAAGCGTCCTGACTATGAGGACGTACTTGGTCCATTTGGTGATAAGAGAGTGAACGACGCAGGTAGGCTCATAGCGGATGTATGCATGGAGAGAAACCTTATTGTGTCAAACACATTTTTCCAACATAAGGACATCCATATGTATACATGGAGAAGGAATGAACAGAAAAGTATAATAGATTTAATTTTGGTAGACAGTCGCCTCCGAAGCAAAATATTGGACGCAAGAGCCTACAGGGGCCCCACAGTCGATACGGACCACTATCTCGTTATTGCGAGATTTAGTGGTCTGTTCAGAAAGTGGAGGCACTAGCGAGAGCGTGTCCACTTCGGAGGGCTTGAAAGAATAAAGGTTGAAAGGTTGCAAGAAGAGTGTGTAAGAGAAAAGTATGTAGAGGGTGTCCGAGAACGGCTGACGATGGCAAGCCAGCCGCAATCGGACATTGAAGAATGCTGGAGAGTATTGAAAGAGAGTATGGTAGACACAGCGAAAGAAGTATGTGGAAGTTCAAAGAAGCATAGAAACACAAATGGTGATACATGGTGGGATGCGGCAGTGGCAGCTTCCGTAGAGCAAAAGAAGAAAGCGTGGCTGGACTATGTCTCTTCTTTGAATCTGAATGACAGTATGACTGAACAGAAGAAAGAAATATATCGGCAATGTAAGAATGACACCAAGGCCTTAGTGAAAGAGAAACGTGATAGAGCAAGTATGAGTGCAGAAGATAGGCTGACTAAAAACTTCGAGGGTAACACCAAACTCTTTTGGAGGGAGGTGAAGAAGTCTCGGGGTGGTTGGTCAGCCTTCAGAATGAATAAAATAAGGTCTAAAGGTGGAGACATTCTTACACAAACACAAGACGTGTTAAGCCGATGGAGTGAATATTTTGGCGATATGTATGCGGATGCTACGGTTGGCGCCGGTGTCGCATGTGGTCTAGTAGATCAACATTCGGTGACGGCGTCCTTCGATGGCATCAGTATGGATGAAGTTGAATGGGCGATAAGAAGTTTGAGAAATGGTAAGGCAGTGGGCATTGATATGGTGTCTGCCGAGATGATCAAGCTTGGTGGCTCCTGTGTCCGGGAGGCGTTTCTGTTGCTCCTCAATTTATGTTGGAGCTCGGGAATGGTGCCCGGGGACTGGAATAGCGCAGTCATCGTGCCTTTGTTTAAAAACAAGGGTTCACGTTATGACTGCGCAAATTACAGAGCCATAAGCTTGACCAGTTTGGCAGCAAAAGTGTATGGTAAAATTATTGAAAGGAGAATGAGGATGGTGTCCGATGGTTTACTGTGTGAGACACAAGGAGGTTTCAGGAGTGGAAGGGGATGCATGGATCAAGTGTTCTCTCTGCGCAACATTGTGGAGAAGCATCTGGCCCTAGGTTAGAGGGTTTTCTGCAGTTTTGTGGATCTGGAGAGAGCATTTGACACAGTTGTACGAAAGGGACTTTGGGACATTTTACCGGAGTATGGTATTAACGGTAAACTGCTGCAGGCTGTGCAATCCAGTTACATGGGCTGTAGAGCCTGTGTGCGGCTGGATGATGGAATGTCGCCTTGGTTTGACGTCAATATCGGCGTTAAGCAGGGCTGCGTTCTATCAGCCAGGCTGTTTATCATATATCTGGATAAATGTCTCCAAAGGTTGAACGATATGAATGTGGGAATCCAGATGGGTGACTCAGTGGTCTCTGCTCTGCTTTATGCAGATGATGCAGTCCTGCTGGCACAGTCAGCGACTGACCTGCAGACCCTAGTCGACACAATGACAGAAGATTGTAAGAAAAGGGGTCTACGCGTGAATGTGAGCAAAACCAAAATAATGGTCTTTGAAAGAGATGAAGCCAGAACAGATGTAAGAGTAACAATAGGTAATGATGTACTAGAGAAAGTGGATGAATTTGTATATCTTGGATGTAGATTTAGCCGAGATGCACGGTACACCACTGATATAGAGCGAAGAGTGAATGCGGGAAATAAAGTGAACGGAGCGTTGGGGCAACTTCTCGGCAGCCACCACCTCAGCCAGAAGGCACGTGTAGCAATACATAACGCAATGCTTGTCCCAACATTACTGTATGGAAGCGAGAGTTGGGTATGCAGAAAAGAGTATGAAAGTAAAATTAATGCAGTCGAAATGCGATCTCTTCTGAAAATCTGTGGAGTTAGGCTGACCGACCGCATTCGTAACGACGACGTAAGAGAGCGAGTAGGTATGAAAGAGAGTATTGGTGTAAAGATGCGAAAGGGAATGCTCCGATGGTTCGGACATGTGGAAAGAATGCCGAACGAACGTCTGGTTAAGAAGATATACAATGCGAAAGTGGAAGGATGTAGGTACCGAGGGAGACCGAGACTAACCTACCTAGACCAGATCGGTCAGGTACTGAACGAAGGTGGAGTCAAGAGTCTCCGAAACCGGCGAGCGTGTATGAAGAGAATTATGAATGTTGAGGAAGCGAGTGAAGTATGCAGAGATAGAGTTCTCTGGCACTCTGTTCTCTCTGCCTACCCTGCAAGGCATATGGCGTGATGATATGTATGTATGTATGATAGTTGCTATATAACCTTTATCATCATCATCATCATTTCAGCTCATATATGTCCCACTGTTGGACACGAGCTTCCTCCGTAATGGAAGTTAAATTGACCTACTATACTCTGCTGGTCAGACGTGTTGGTATAGGGTTATGTTTCGAGTTTTTCTTCTCTTGCATAGATGTTATATGCATTTTGTATCCCTTAGTCGTCTCTTACGATCACCCACGGGTAAGATAGGGGATGGTGAATTGTATTCTTACTCTGTCACCACACGGGAACGTGTTGTTACTTAGTACTAACTGTAATTAAGAAAGAATATTTTTAAGAAAGGTTGGAGTTAAGAGTTTCATAACATATATTGGAAGCTTATAGTATTTTCTTTTTGATTGTGAATATTTAGATGCCTAATCGCCTGAATTGAACTAGTTACTTCATTTAATAAAAATATCTATTTTTAAGAAATTATCAATTTATCTTTAGTTATGCTTTTCCCATATTCTTTACTAGCTGTCTTCGCCCGCTTCGCGTGGAATATTACATAATAAACATGGTTCCGTATAAGTAATCACCAATATATAATATACTAAAACCTTCTCCAAAACACGCTGCATCTTATGGTATAAGTATTATTCCGATCGGTTCAGTAGTTTTCGCAGTACCACCCAACAAAAAAAAAAAACCAGCGCCCCATTTATTAGTAGAGATAGATTTGCTTGAGAACATAATAACATCTGCGATGAGAACCGTTAGAGTGAATTGTTAAACGAATCATTTGTTGGGATAATCTACAGCCAGTATGTTGACCGGCTACATATAAATTGTGATCATATAAATCGTTTGATCTATCTTCCATATATTTGTCTAAGAATAAATAAATAAAATACAAAGATTTTCTATAGATTTTATCACGTTTAATCTTGTATTTCAAATTTTCCCGTGTGGCCAGGTTTTAAAAATACATTACGGAGCCACTCTCTTACTTTCTTATGGGCGTCATAAAAATCAGTTTAACATCAGAGAGCAGCTCTCCCGATTGCAACTCATTACACCAAATGCCATGGCAAACACACCTAATAACCGTGACGATTATATTATATCGCCCATTATTACAGAACACAGAAGGATTTCTTAGACGAAGTGACTGTGTAGTAAGAACTGAAATATTACTTTTATTCGATGCCGAATTGATATAGAATTTTCGTCACAAGAAGCTATACATATATGAATCTGTTAGAAGGTATAATAAACTAGCTAGTCTTTGTGTAAAAAGGATTCCTGTAGAACCTATGCATATATAACTGTGATATTTCGTACTATCTTCACAAAGAAAAGGTAAAGAGAGTTGAATTAATATTTGAATAAATGTTCGTCCCGCATATGGTTGAATGGATTTTTATAAAACCCCGAAAAAAGATTATGATCAGGTATTCTGTAAATGGGTGTATGGAAAAATCACGGTTGACATTAAAAAAGGTTCAGGTGGATCCTATAAAGGTTTATTAAGGGTCATAGCTATGTTTAGAGTTGATCACGGTAAGCATGTATTTCAATAAATGATTCGGTGAACTGCGTGACATCTAAAATTGACATTATTGTATTTTTTTTTATCTTCTTAATATATATAAATTACGCGTCACGTTGTTTGTCGGCGATGGACTTCTAAAGTACTTAACCGATTTTAATCAAATTTGCACAGCATGTGTAGTTTGATCCCACTTAAAAGATAGGATAGCTTCCATCTCAATTTATAGTCGTAATATTATTTTATTGCATATTATTTGTCTATTATTTGTCAGTCACAATTATCTGTTATCTCCAAACGCTTCTAACAGATGGCGGTTGAATGGATTGAATAAGTATTTAATTAATGGCGTTATGTTAAACGCACAAACTTTTTATATAAGCTACAATTTATTAGCATAACCACCACGTGTTACTGAGGCTAACTTAGCCACAGCAATGCGTGGCTGGGTCTGCGAGTTTAAATATAATTCTTTTGTATATGTATTTTTGATAGAATTTCTTCTTAATGGCTGGATCGAATTAATTTTTTTATGTATGTATAGGAAGATTTAAGAATGAATTAGATCAATAATTTGACCCGTTAGGTGGCTCGAGGCTGTGGAAGTTGTTAGTGGATTATTATTTTTAGATTTATACAGAACAGGGTCCCCTGAGCCGGCTAGTAACTTTATAAGCCGAACAATCTTATTCAGATGATGATATAATTTTTAGGGACCATTAGATATGTCATCGTTCTCCTGGAAAACTCAAAAATCCATGGCAATCATCGATTTAGCTGCTGCCATGCACGGCGATTATGGCATTGTTTAGGGTGTCTATCTCAAGCCACCGAAGACTAAAATCGGGTACCGGTGGCCCGCTCGCACGGCGAAGAAAGGAGTTTTGCATTGTGGGTCTATGGGGTAACGCGCCGCCTCTACCGTCACCCCGGACCGATTTGGCGGGGCGAGACCACGTCCATAGCCCACCGCAAAAAAAAAGGGTGTCTATCTCTAGTAGTGGACTTCTATAGAATAATGAAAGGCTAGATTACATTTTTTATGATGTAAAAGTTATTCAATGTAATAGATCGCATACAACTCTAGAATGAATAAAATCTATGCAAGGCGCCGCTGTCTAAAAATATTCAAACATTTTTAACAAAGCACTTATAAATTTTGTCACTATCTCTTTTAATTTATGGAAGAAGCTTAAAACTTTTAGATAACGTATTGCACTAAAGAATAAATTTTAATGTTGCAGGGGACTTGACAAACAAAATTAACGAACACAAATATATATTCTGTAGTATTGGAAAATGTGGATTCTTTTAACACCTACGCAATCCCCTTTAGAGCCGTTCTAAGTTTACCTCTGTATCATACCACAAATATACCTACCAATATTCAAGTCTGTAGGAGCTATATTTAAAAAAATGAGATTTTTCATCATCATCATCTCAGCTCATATATGTCCCACTATTGGGCTCGAGCCTCCTCCATAATGGGAGGGTAATTGACCTACTATACCACGCTGGTCAGACGTGCTGGTATAGGATTTTGTTTCGAGTTTTCCTTTTCTCGCATAGATGTTATATGCGTTTTATATTCCTTAGTCGTCTCGTACGATCACCCACGGGTAAGATAGGGGGTAGCGAATTGTATTCTTACTGCGTCACCACACGGAAAAATGAGATTTTTACACCCCAGCAACCCTCCTTGCGGGTGGAATTTCGTAAAATTCGTTCTTAGCTGTTCTTTACTTGGTGAAAGGAAAATTCCTACCAAATTTAAAGTCTGTTGGCCTTATGGTTCCAGAGATATCGTGACGAGTGAATACATAGGTGGAAATCTCTTATATAGTTTTTTCTGTGTAAGTTAATTTCATAACCACTCCGATATTTGTGCAATAATTGATGGAATACATTTTAGCTGTCGATTAAAAATACGGACCATAATTAATTTTAGACAATATACATTAATCATTTATTTCTATTAAGGGCGCTCAGCCGGGATAGAATAGATTGTAATTATGAAATGTTAGAGGCTAGAAGGCTATTAAGGGATTGCGTATTTAAAATATGATTATCATCATTTACGGGTTGTGTTGCTTTGAATTATATTTTTTAAAGATAGCTCTAACACTGAAGAGATTTTTGTCAATTTAAAGATTGCATATATGTAATTAAACGTAAAAGGAATTATTACTGTTGAAAAATTCAATTTGCCATCCAGTTAGGTAATTGTGTATATATAAAGATATACAAAGGCAAAAATCCGAAAACGGTGAATACATTTTTATTTTTTATTGCGGTGGACTATGGATGCATCTCGCCCGGCCAAATCGGTCCGGGGTGACGGAAGAGACGGCGCGTTACCCCATAGACCCACCATGCAAACTCCTCTCTTCGCCGTGCGAGTGGGCCACCGGTACCCGATCTTTGTCTTTGGTGGCCAAACGGTGAATACCCTAAGATAAGATTTGATTTCCATTCAATTTTATTAGGTAATATGCAAGCTGCTAAATTAGCAGCTTGCATATTTATAAAAGCAACAACTTCTTTCCTTATCACAACAGAATGAGTTCCGTTATGAAAGGTTGTTTTTATCGTTTTTTATATATACTTTAATATGAATAACTTATTTATAAAACTTACTTACTTATAACTTTGCGAACTCGGTCAAGCGAGGGCAAGTGGCGGTCATATGCATGGACGCACTCATGCAGATAATGTTTAAGAAAATGTAGAGAATAATACTAAAAATAAAACAGTATAACGTAAAAGCAGCAAAAAAAATCTACTTTTATAGGTAGTTTAATTTTTAATAATAATATATTTATTTACAAATACTAATGATAGTCCAGCTAGCTGTGTAGTAGCGGCTACGAATATTACCGACCTTTATTTTGCTTGTGGATGTCATAAAACACGACTAAGAGCCTTATAACGACCTGTGCCAACTCCATCTGATGCCGTTTGGTGAACAATTACATTCCCAAGGAGGGTTGACGTCTGGCAGGCGGCCGGTCATAAAACTATTGCCAATAACTTTTACAATGTGTACTATAAAAGAAGAGTACATATTGTATCGACCACAAGTAATTGGGATAAGAGTAGGAGAATGATGATGAGTAATGATAGTCCACCAAAAACGCAACTATGAAAATGGGAGACAAGTTCAATGTTACGATAATTATGGTATGGTAAGTCGCAAATAAAATGCTGCAAATGTCTAAATAGGTGCCAAGTTCGGTAGATAAACCTTATTTATTTATTTGAAGAACGTAGAGGCTCGCTACCAAAGGATTTATGACATTTAATCCTCAAGGGCGCGAAATACAGTGGCAAAGTTTGTATGGGAGGAAAAAAAACCATTGTATTCAAATTAAGCCTAAATACTCTTGTATAATAGAAGTAAGTAAACATGTATTTCAACATTGGTCAATTTAAGGAAAATTGACTCTAAGGGTATAAAATAGGGGAATAAATTTTACGGTGACTCATTTACTTGATTTTTTGTATTGAATGAAAAAATGCCGCAAATAACTAGTAGATATGGTCTTTTAAGTTTTGTGATGTATCTAGAGACTCACTAATAAGGAAAATTACCTCCTCATAAGATATATTCCTAACTAAATAGCAGGGCAAACCCTGCTTTGATGTTTTTCAACAAACAACACGAATAATGTATATCATATTCAACGAGTCGCAAATGATTTCTATTTGGCAGATATCACGGGCACAATTTAGTGTAACTATAAAACGGAGTTATAGCAACTAATAATCTCTCGCTGCAACTAATACTAGCTTGATGGTTCATTAAAGTGAACCGAGATAAAACAAATAGTCGTCATATATTGTGGAATATAACAAACAGGACGCGATGGTCATTAGATGGGTGGCATCGTTAAATAAGTGGTTTGTCCCAGACGATATCACAATGAAAATTTATATCTACACATATGTTATCGTCTATTGAAAGGTAGTGATTGTTCTCTGATCGCATTTATGGCTGTTATGTTTTACAGCCATGTCTTTCAGTAGCTTAAATAGGGTATTAATAGCGGACTTAAACGTATAGATGCTATTCCGTCCCAAATCTCAATACTCCCTCGGCCGAGGCTAGTTTTCAATAAGATCATAAATGCCGCGATGGGAGATTTTACCTTTTTTTTTTTTTTTTTTTTTTGCGGTGGGCCATGGACGTTGCACCCCGCCAAGTCGGTCCGGGGTGACGGAAGAGGCGGCGCGCAACCCCATTGACCCACCCTCCAAGCACCTCTTCTTCGCCGTGCGAGCGGGCCACCGGTACCCGATTTTTGTCTTCGGTGGCCCGCTCGGCGGTATGCCCTCTCGGGCTCCTCTCCTGTCGATGCCCCGACAGCTTTCGCCGTCGAGGTGTCGTCCTCACGCGGTGGCCTCACGTCGGGTGACCGGAAAATTCCCCGGTCCGATCACCCGAAGCCTCGGTTAGGGCGGCATCAGGCGCAGGTATTCGCGCCTGCGCCGCCCTGGCCGCTGACGGCGGCCCGGGTCACGGATCGATCGACGGACGGGTCAATCCTCCCGGACTCGTTCCGCCGTCTCCTTCTGCGAGATGACAGCCTCGCAGAAGGTGGCGACCGCGTCCCAGTTCCTGACGCTGTCGACCATCGCCCTCGCGACAGTCGGCAGCGTCAGGTCGGCACCGATAACAGCGACGAGGTCACGGCGCTGCCCGTCCCAACTCGGACACACCTCCAGCGTGTGTTGCGCCGTGTCCTCGTCACTGCTGCAATGGTGGCAGGCCGGAGTCCACTCCCTATACGCGACCGTGTGCAGGTACAAACCGAAACACCATGGGAGATTTTACCTGAAAGTGTAACTCGCCGGGTCGGCCATGGTCGTCAAAGATTTGATACCATTAGTCGGCTTAATGGTGATGGGGAGGGAATACGGCAGGTTATGGGGCCGTGGCGGTGGAGGGCGGAATTAGAGTCCCCTGTAGCAGGGCGGGGGACCGTTGAGGCAATTGCGCCCCACCTCCACCACTGGATGAACAGAAGGCACGGCAACTTGTCCTTCAGGATGACGCAGGTACTTACCGGACACGGGGTCTTCGGTAAGTACGTGCACAGGATCGGACGGGAAGAGGCCCCTGGATGACACGAGTGTGGCGCGCTATCTGATGATGCGCGTCACACCATAGAGTTATGTCCCGCCTGGGGGCCTCAGCGCCACGACCTGTCGGCGGTGATAGGAATAGACCTGTCGTTGTTGACCATCATATCTAAGATTCTTGATAGCGACAGGTGCTGGTCGTCGATGGCCTCCTTTTGTGAGGAGGTCATCTCTTCGAAGGAGGCCGCGGAGCGGATACGCGAGGCATTTGCTTCTGCAGACTCACTACGTAGGCGGCGGCCAGGAAGGGGGAGGCACCGTTACGCGCATCTCCTCCCGCCTCCTTGACTGTCGACTGGACGTGGCCAGATGGCCTAGCGTTGGGGTGTCGGGGATAGAATGCCAATAGACAATCTCTCCGGCATCCCGTAAAAGCGCGTAAGGGACCGCTGTGGTTTTAGTGGGTATTTCGGTCGAACCAGCTGACCGGCGAGTCCCACACACCGCCTCGTCTGTCACCGGCGAGGGCTAGTGCGTAAATGCATTTCCATAGCGTGAACAAAAAAAAAAGGTTAAGGGGCCGCATGCCGCCTTTTCGTCACACCGGATGCAATAGATGGCGTGTGTCCAGATCATATTCTGCCTAAATAAAAAACGACTTCGGTCATATGTAATTATCAATCTAATGATTTTAAACGAACAATTCTTATATCTTCTATCTTATTTTTTTTTATTGCTTATGGTGGCAAACGAGCAAGCAACACACCTGATGGTAAGTGTTACTGCAGCCTATGGACCTTTGCAGTACCAAGGCTATAGCTAGGCCGCTGCCTACCAATACAAACCCCAAACCTACCCAGTTGGGCTTCCGGCTCTCTTGCTCACCGAACGAAGCGTAATAGCATATTGCCGTTACTCAGACGTCGATCTTCTGCGAGAGTGTGGTACTATCCCGGACGGACCGGCCCGCGGCTCTTGACAGAAAACTTCCAACAGCGTGGTCTTACCACTATTATAATCTTCTTCTGTCTATATCAATAAATGGGGGCCTGGTCTTTCTTTGTTCGGTTATACTGCAATAACTACTGAACCGATCGGAATAATGCTTATACCATAAAATGGAGCGTCTTTGGGAGAAGGTTTTAGCATATGATGTGTTGCTGATTACTTATCTGGAAAGAAGGGGAGGCAGGCGAGAGACAACTAGTTCTATATACTCAGAATCTCGGTAACTGCTTCAACGATTTCTATGAAATTTAATATGCAAGAGATTTTAGAGAATAATAATGGATTTAGCCAGTTTTCATTGATAGAACATCTCATTTTATTAGCCTTTTGAGGAAACGAAAATAATTTATTAGAAATATGAAGATTGAAATTTATATTTATCCACTGCCATTCAGAATAAAAATAGTTCAATTGGAAACTCGGCTGTCCTTTAATTCAGGCATCCCCAGTTTGATTCTTTATTTTTCTTATTTTCAAATTTATTATGAGCAAAAGATTATTTATTTTTCAAATTATTTTCGTTTTCTTTTCTTTTTTATAGCAATAAACCAGACATCCAGGTCATCGTCCAAGATTTGCGTTCAATGAATTATAAGTAATTCACTGCCTTTTTTTTTTTTTTTTTTTTTAGGGGCGGGTTACGGTCGGCACACTCCTCGCACCACTCCGTCCGGGGTGACAGAGGGGCGTAAGCATGCACACCCGTAACCCACCCGTGACGTCGCCTTCGTCGTTGGGCCAACCACCGGAGCAGAGTGACTTGACGTCAGTGGTCGGCCCGACGGAATAACCCTGAGGAGTACCCTCTCCTCGACCGACGTCCCCCCCTCGGGTAGGATATCGGTCTTTCCTCACGCGGTCGGCCTCTCGGCGGGTGACGGACTAAATCCCCGATCCAGTCACCCGCGGCCTCGGCTAGGGCGGCATCAGACGCAGGTAATCGCGCCTGCGCCGCCCCAGTCGCTGGCGGCGGCTCGCGTCGTCGAGGAGACGCTCCTCGCGCACGCGCTCCGCCGCCTCCTTCCGCGAGACTACTGCCTCGCAGAAGGATGCGACCGCGTCCCAGTTCCTGACGCTGTCGAGCATCGCCCTGGCGATGGTCGGCAGCGTCAGGTCAGCACCGATGATTGTGACGAGTTCACGACGCTGCTCTGCCCAAGCGGCACAAACCTCGAGCGTATGCTGCGCCGTGTCCTCGTCGCAATCGCAGTGGTGGCAGGACGGTGTACTCTCCTTCCTTACGACCGTGTGCAGGTATTTGGCGAAGCATCCATGCCCCGTCAAAACCTGCACCAGTCGGAAGAAGAGCACCCCGTGCCGCCGATTTAGCCACTGCATCAGCACCGGCCGGAAGGCCCCTACGGTCCGCACACCGAACCGAGGCCTCTCCAGCCGGACTGCCCAACGGGCAGTGATGTCGCGGCGGGCGCCGACGCGCCAGGCGGTGTGCTCCCTCAACGAGACCACACCGCCCTCCGCTCGCACCCCCAACATCCGCCGATACAAACTGGCGAGCATTTCCGCTTCCAGGTCCCATGGAGGGGTCCCGGCCAATAGACACGCTGCCTCCGTCGACACCGTGCGGTACCCGCGTATGGCCCTGACCGCCATGGCCCTCTGTGGTCGCCACAGAAGAGCTCTGAGTCGGACGGTCAGGGATCCCGCCCACACCGGTGCGCCGTACAGGGCCATCGACCGGATGACCCCTGCGTACAGCTGTCGGCAGGTAGCGCTCGGTCCGCCCACATTCGGCATAAGCCATGATAGGGCGGACGCCGCGCCGACGAGCCGTGGAGCGAGTCTGCGGAAATGCTCCCGGAACCACCATCGCCCGTCGAGCACCAGGCCCAAATACCTCATATGGGCCCGGATGCTGATATCAACCGAATTGACGGTGATCGAGACGCTGATGGGAGGGCCCATGCGGGGCCGATGGAACAAGAGGGCCTCCGTCTTGTCCAGGGCCACCCTCAACCCCAGCGCCCCGATCCGCCTGACGATCTCCTCGGTGCCGAGAGTCGCCAGGCTTGCCGCCTCCTCCAGCGTCCCACCACGGGCTGTGACGAGCGTGTCGTCGGCGTAACATATCACGCCCAGCCCGGGCGGGAGGCTCCCCCTCAACGCCCAGTCGTAGCCGATGTTCCACAGGGTGGGTCCGAGGACCGACCCCTGCGGAACACCGCACGTCATGGGCGTTTGCACAACGTCCCCTACTCGGTTGGTGTAGAGGACGCTGCGCCCCTCCAAATAGTCTGCCACTAGCCGCCTCAGGTAAACTGGCACTCCGTGATATCGGAGCGCCTCCCTGACGCAGCTAAATGGCAGACTATTGAATGCGTTGGCGATGTCCAGGGACACCACCAACAGCACTCCCCCGCCGGTGACGGCCTCAGTCGCCACGGCCCTCAGGCGCAACAGAGCCGTGATCGTCGAACGACCCCTCCTAAACACAAACTGGGCATCCGACAGATCGGGCCCCGTGCCGACGAGGTGCCGCTCGATGCGGGCAGCCAGCACCCTCTCCAATAGCTTGCCCGCAACGTAATTCACTGCCTTGGCGTTTTACTTAAAAAATATAGCAATTTGGTCGTCATTATATTATAAATATTAAGGAGGATATTTATTATATTATTATAGCTCTTCGTGTAGTGGCGGAGTAAGAGTATAATCCAATATGAACACGTCACTCACCTTAAGTACACATCTCTGAAATGTTGACTTTATATGGGTCCGTCCATCCATCCGTTCTCAGCGTCCAATGTTTCAAAAGGAATAATTTATATGGGTATTGATTTATTTATTCTCTCTCCCATTTTATCTCTGTTTCTTTCACTTTTTTGCCTTGAGTGGAGTGATGGCTGCTCTAGCAGTTAACTCGTGATCGGGTGCCGCTTATAGGATCTGGTTCAGCTATTTTACATTATATTTGAAAATTATATTATATCGTGGTTCGAAGGGCATCTCAATAGAACTAATACTTAATAAGTTTAAATTTTATATAAAGAAGTAAATAAAAAAATATATAAATATGTTGAGTTTCTTGCCGGATTATCTCATTGGTGGCCATGTTCCGACGGGAGGTGGTTTATAAGAGTAATTTAAAGTAAAATTTTAAAATTTACATTACTTATTACTTTGCTCTATCCCCCACAAGGTTTATATATAACTAGCAATACGCCCCGGCTTCACACGGGTGCAATATAACGTGATTCATACTAACGTGATTTCAGTTTGAATTAGGATGAGTTCAGATTTTTTTAGTACATTTTTTGAATATATTCTAGTTGCGTAAATAACCTATTTTTATTTAGCAAAATATATGTACAACATAAACATAAGAATCTTGAATGAGTGTGAACTGTGAGTTATACTTAGTAGATGCACACTTCACCGCAGACTCTTTTGTAGATCTTTTTAAAATATACAATTTCGTGTATTTAGATCTATCTAATAAAGTGGCGTTTGCAATGTAAGCGCACAAAACTATGATTTTCACCTCACAAAGTTTTAGCCTTTACTATATAATATGTTAGCGACCCGCCCTCGCTTTGCTTCGGTTACGTCAGTTTAGTTGTGTAGTTTACATTCGCGACATAGAATTCGTCTAAGAGAAGGACTTATAATCCTACTTCATCTGACCTTTACCGGGCAGAAAGAAAGTCCATACCAAATTTCATGTCTGTCGGGGCGGTATTTGGAATAGTGGATTTTTTGGGTTAACACCTACGCATTCCGCTTTAGGTGTAGAAATTTAAAAAAAAAAACGTTCTTAGTTTACCTCTGCATCGTAATACAAATATGCGTACCAAAATTCAAGTTTGTAGGTGTTTTATTGAAAAAATAAGGATTTTTTAGGTTAAGCCCTCCGCATTTCACTTTGGGAACGGCATCTTGTAAAATCTGTAATTATCTGACCTCTAGAGGGCAGAAAAATGTTCATATCAAATCTCAAGTCTGTAGGAGCTATATTTAAAAATGTGATTTTAACACCGTTGTGGGTGGGATTTCGTAAAATCCGTTCTTAACTGACCTTTACTCGGTGAAAGGAATATTTCTACCAAATTTTAAGTCTGCCTTATGGTTCCAGAGATATCGTGATGAGTCAATACATAGGTGGAAATCTCTTATATATAATACGTATGTGTAATACATATAAACCTTCCTCTTGAGTTACTCTGTCTATTGGCAATAGCTGCATTAAAATCTCTTGTGTAATTTAAAATAACTCAGCGAACAAAGGGCGGCGGCGACTTTGTTTTATGAATTTGATTTTGTCGTTTACAGCTTGATACCCGTATTCCCTTGTTTTTTAATATATATTTTAACCTTTATTCTATTTTACGTGTAAAGTAATTTAGACGTTGATTGAATTTTCTTTAGTATTGGTTATATTATTACATTATATTAGATTGTAATATTATTTCGCGGCAAGCGTTGTTATTTCTAAGGCGTTATTATTGAATAAATGATTATTTACTTGGTCTTTTCATACCGTACGCCTTGGGAGCTTACACGCGCATCGGGCAAACGTAATATCGTCGATATTTTATAAGATAAGGTAAGTTTGTTATACTTTCACAAGATTACGATCCGTTGTTTTCTTTTCTCTATTCTTTATTTTTCAAAATGTATTTGTTGCGGTTCTGGCATCGATTAAAATTGATGCTAGGGACTTTATAAGATACAAATTCCGATGTTATTCGAAGAAATCATCGTGGATATCGGCTTATTGTAATTACAATAGTGAAAAAATGTAATAGGCTTCGTATGCAATTAAAAAAAAATAAAGTTAGTAATTGATTGATTGACTTTTTATTAATCATCTTTCAGCCTTTCGCCGTTCCTTGCTGGACTTGAACCTCCGCCATAAATAAAGGTAGTAGGACCTGCAAGTGGCAGGTTCACGTTGATGACAGTTTTCTGTCTACATCCGCGGGCCGGTCCGTCCGGAGTAGTACCACAGTCGCAGAAGATCGACGTCTGAGCAATGGCAATGTGCTAATGCGCTTCGTTCGGTGAGCGAGAGAGCCGAGAGTCCAACGGGGTGGGTTTGGTGCACAGAAATATTAATTACCTTAGAAGGGCCATCGGTCTTATTTTGTACTAAAACCAGTGTCGCCGCTTTTTAATGTTAACACATACTTACGGCTATGCTTACAACTATTTCGCACACAAACACATAACACACACATCTCGGCGCCGCAAATCACAGCGCTGCAATTCATACACACACATTAGCAAAAACTTCTATAGCAGCATATATTACCTACGAAAAATTTCATGTACGCTAGTGCTTGCCGTGGTCGATATATTAATCAATATTTTGATACATATCTGTTTATTGAAAATATGTCTGATACTTATATTTTTGGATTTTAAATTAAATACATACATATTTGTTTGTAACCGTTTACAGTGTGATATATTAAGCTTGTTTTTACAATATGATAGAAATTTCTAGATACTTATTGTTTCAATTATAGAGGAATCACCAATCCGTACAAATAAAAAAAAAGCAAATCAGTTTTATTATGACGCAATAATAATGTAACCAACATTGAAAACTAAATTGAAATTTTTTGCCTTTTTAAAGTCAGTTTTTTATATTAGAATAATTATTCATATTGGTATTTTTATATTAATTGAAACTACTGATCTAATTTTGTTAATTTTTCACTTCTGATGAATATACAATTTCAGTAAAACCATGCAATTAATTTTAATTTACGTTTATTTAAACGCTTTGTACATTAAACAATTACTAAATACATTATTACATTAAACCATTACTAAATAGAAACAAAGTATAAAAAATATTATAGATATATACCTATCGAAATACTTAAATCGACAACCCATCGGAATTGGATCATCACTATCGATATCCGAGGTCAAATTTAATTTTTTTATAAAAACCAATGTTAGCTCGGCGCTAGCAATATCGCAATGAACGCAATACATTGCGTGGTCACTCAAATAATAAATTATGACATTCATGTATAGCAGACGACGTATAATGTTCCATCTGTTTTGCGATTTTATAGTTTTCGTTTATAAACAACATATACTATTATAATACAAGGACAATACTATTATAATATTAACAAATTTCACTGAAATAATATGTTTCTAAACTTACTGATGAAAGGAAATCAATCAATCCAATCCCGGATTTATACTACAACCGCGCAAGATGGCATATATTTACTTTTTTGCAGAGCTTCGTTCAATGTCATTATATGAGCGCAACTATTAGGCGGTAAAACGAATTTTGTCTTACTACAAGCATCTGCTCATACATGCGACGCTCCTGCCTCCCCCACAAGGCCGTTCTAAGTGATTAATATATATTTTTTTTTGTGTGACTTAGTTGTTAGCCTCAGATGGCTATGACAACTTTACCCGGACTGTGGGTGAGCGCTGAGGGCTCTCAACCCGTATGATTAATATTTCTGTGGTTTGGGCTTATATTGGTAGGCAGCGGCTTAGCTATACCCTTGGTACTGCAAAGGTGGGATGGGAACACTTACCATCAGGTGTGCTCGGTCGTTTGCCACCAACAACAATAAAAAAAAAATATAGTGCCGTAAGCACCACGCTTGACACTCGGGTTGGCGATAGCAATGAGGTGTTATACGTATCCAAGCTGATCACTCTCTTGAAAAGACCCTTATTCAATTTTTACGACTCCCACGGGCAAATAAGGGTTGGCGATAATTGTACCTATACGGGTATTGAGATACGACACTTACGGACAATGTTTGAGTTGTAAATACTCGTGACTGCTAACAGACGACATCAACTAGGTCACGTATGTAATAATTAATGTATTTGAACATGTTGAAAGTTTCGTTTGCGTCTTGTTCATCCATCCTAATTATTATGTGAAATCGATATGTATACGGGAGCTGTTTGTTCCTTCCTCATAACCTATTTCTTAATAGTATCGTTGTCCTCATTTTTGTGCTGAGTAGACAAAAGTTAAGTGACTATTCTGGGTCGATACATGGACTAAATACTTTTTTAAACAGCTATGCTTTTTTTTAATTGTCTTAAGTGGTACTTGAGCAAGAAGATTATCATTATCTCGGCTCATATATGTCCAACTGCTCGGCTCGAGTCTTGCATATAATAGGAGGGACAATTAAGTTACTATAACCAAGCTTTTTTGTTCACGCTGTGGAAATGTATTTACACACTAATTGGGGAACACTCGCTTGGCGACTACTCGCCCGAAATACCTACTTATCTAAGCCACAGCGGCCCTTTCTGCGCTTTTACGGTGTGCCAGAGAGATCGTATGATGACATTCGTCGACAACCCAACTACTATAACCAAGCTGGCCAGACGGCTTGACTGTTTCTATTTTGAATTTCCTTACGATATTAGGTCTCTGCATGGTGCTATATATATATATATATATCTAGGTGCTGTGTGGTAGCGGCTACGAATACTACCAACCCTTACTTTGATCGTGGATGTCGTAAAAGACGATTAAGAGGCTTATAACGAGCTGGGCCAACTCCATCTGATGCCGTTTGGTCAACAATTATATTCCCAAAGAGGGCTGACGTCTGGCAGGCGACCGGTCATAAAACTATTGCCAATAGCTTCTACAATATGTACTATGAAAAATGGGTACATATTGTATCGACCCTAAGTTATTGGGATAAGAGTAAGAGAATGATGATTAGGTCTCTGCATATTATGTTCCACACTATTTTTAAGCACATGAATAAAATAAAGTACAATAATTTAACATAGGTACTAATGGCGGTCATATTCATATTGCGAACTGCAATTTCTTTCAGACAACCTTGATTGATTTAGAATTGTTGTTTAGCATCTGGTTATAAGTTATGTATGTTAATCCAGCTGGGTTGTAGGTCTTTCGTATGAATGCGGGTATAGTGAATTGATCGCCACGTTTGGCAGATAGGATAGCGATGAAGTGTTATACGTGTTCCAGAATATAGCTGCGTATAATATGTATACAACACTTATTTGAAGTACGGGTTGAGAGCACTCAGCGCTCACCCACAGTCCGGGTAAAGTTGTCATAGCCATCTGAGGTTAACAACTAAGACACAAAAAAAGCTTATTGAAGTAGAAGGAAACTCGATATAAAATCCGATGCGTAGCGGTCTGACCAGCGTGGTTATAGTAGGTCAATTTCATTCTTACTGTGGAAGAGGTTTGAGTCCATCGGAGAATTTTTAAATAGGGCGAACGTCGCATAATGCACATAGCCATAGAGCGAGAGGAGGGAGAGAGCGAGAGAGAAAGGGAGTTCGAAAAAAATACACGCTATTAGTTGAACTATGTAAACGAGATTTAAAAATTAGTTTCCCAAAGAAGTTTCACTTCTGACGTGTGTACTTTGTACGCACGCACCATTTCTTTTTTTTTTAAACACTCATCATCTTCTAAGGAAATAATCCTTGTATTGCGGGGGACTTTACAAAGATGCAATTAACGCAGACAAATTACACCCAGACCCAGAATAATACTTTATGGATCGCACAAAGTATTTTCCTGCGTGAGAATCAAATCTACGGCACTGTATACGGAAGGTCGATATCTTAACCACTACGCCATCTGTGCAGTCAATTATTTATTAGAAATACATAATTATATATTATAATACAAAATCATAAGTAATCTTTTTAACAGACCATGAATCATATTTTTTACAGTGCAATAATCATAAAAGTGCAGTGAATGTTGTTTGCTGTGTAGCTTTATTACTCGTGAACACATAATCACAGTATTAATAGTCTTATATTGTGTGGAATTTAATTGATTTCATGATAAAATCTTACTATGCAATAATGTTATTTACAGGGAAAGGGAATAGCAGAAGTAATAATATTTCCTTTTTAATATTAGTCGCTCGATTATATTTTATTAGTACAACATTAACATTTAAAAAAGCAGTCACGAGGACTGCCGACAGAAGTGAAACCTTAGAACCTATGAAAACAATGAATATTATAAATTAAAATAGAACAACAAGTACGTATTTAAGCTAATTTCATGACGCTCACACTGTTTACTTCGCTCCATAGCAAGAATACCACGCTCATGTGCTTGGCATCGACCGACTCACTCTCTTTATCTCTCCTACTTTCTACCTTTGTGTATCTTTCTTTCCCTCTCCCTCTTGTGTTGGAATATTGGACGCTACTCGTTAGTAACGCTCGCGCTGGCTTGTAACAGGTATACTACGCGCATCCGTTCGAGTGCCATTTCGTTAAATGTTTAACCCAACCTTGTTGGAAGTCGCATTAAAAGTTTCACTTCAAAAATGCAGGAAATGAAGGGAGACCAAGCACCTCCCCGTAGTTAATCAATATATCACAAACCTCAAGAAAGGAAGGTATACGGGATAAGATCAATGATGAGATTAATGTGGAATAGGAAATTATGAAGTCTGACTCCTTTGTAAAGAGGAGCTAAACTTCAACTTGCAATTGTCTACAGAGATTCGAATAATAATTCATGTGTTTCGCTTCTAAACGAGGCATCTTCAGGACGGTTCGACATTAAAGCACACTAATTGAAGGTGCAAACGGCTCGAATCGGTGGACACCGATGACAAACACCGGGTTTTGGTGGGGTGTTGGCCCGCCCGTACAGCGTAGAGAAGAACGTGCTTGACAAATTAGGGGATTGCGCGCCGCCCCTTCTGTCCCCCTGAATGGACTGAGCGGAGTGTAACTGTACCTGCAGCCTGTCCTCAAAAAGTATTCGTTTAAACGTATTTGATATTTTTAAAAAGCAAATAATTTGTTTAAAGTAAGAAAAAAGCTAATTGAAAATATTATTCGAGGATGTCCGGATGTCTGTTCGTATGGATCTGGCACTCTCACGATCATAAAAATTAATGAATCACAGTATTTCTTTTTTTAAAAGCTTCATAATCGCATCGCGCTGTTTTCCTTCGAAAATGGCTTGGTAATTCTTTGTCGTTTAATTGCAATTAATAAAAAAAAACAACAGGCAGTCATGGGGACTGCCTATAGAAGTGAAAACTATTAACTTAAGACTAATTGAAATAATAATAATTTTCTAATTTTTATATAAAAATAAAAACCTATAAGTTTTTCCCCTCCAAAAACGCTCAACGCGCCTAAAGAAGTTTTCATATAGCTATAGATATACTATTAGCATTAGCATGTCGGTGACGCGAACCTATAAGTTTTTCCCCTCCAAAAACGCTCAACGCGCCTAAAGAAGTTTTCACATAGCTATAGATATACTATTAGCATTAGCATGTCGGTGACGCGAACCTATAAGTTTTTCCCCTCCAAAAACGCTCAACGCGCCTAAAGAAGTTTTCACTTCAAAAACTAAACTGCTTAGTCTTTAGTGTATGTACGCCTTGTAAAAATTGGGTTCATGTACAATGCTTGCAAACTATGTTTTGTACTACGTCGAGAATCGCGCGAAATTTCAACAGTATTTTTTTTTCTTTCATTTCTAGCATTGACTAATTATGAGGCGTGCACTTTTGGATTTTCCAAAGTATTTTATGATGCTGCAGGCATAAACACACACAACATAAACTATTATACTTTAAAAGTAAATTGTATTTATCGTATTTGGACTTTGGCAATAATATGGGTTTGAAATATAACTATTATTATGGCTTTTGTTGCGTTTATGTTTCATTTTAATTTCTCATTATTCGAACATTTCAGTCATGGTCACAGGAGGTCAAATTACTAGATAGTCCAGAGGCTGGCACTGTCGAAATTTAATAAATAATGAGTTTACTTTATGATTTAGGCTGACCGACCGCTTTCGCAACGACGACGTAAGAGAGCGAGTAGGTATGAAAGAGAGTATTGGTGTAAAGATGCGAAAGGAAATGCTCCGATGGTTCGGACATGTGTAAAGAATGCCGAACGAACGTCTAGTTAAGAAGATATACAATGCGAAAGTGGAAGGTACATCCTTCCACTTTCGCATCGGTCTGGGGGAGACCGAGACTAACCTACCTTGACCAGATTGGTCACGTACTGAAGGAAGGTGGAGTCAAGAGCCTCCAAAACCGGCGAGCGTGTATGAAGAGAATTATGAATGTTGAGGAAGCGAGTGAAGTATGCAAGGATAGAGTTCTCTGGCACTCTGTTCTCTCTGCCTACCCTGCAAGGGATATAAGCGTGATGATATGTATGTATGTACTTTATGATTAGTGTTAATTAATTTATTAACTAAACAGTATTAATTTAATAATCAATAATAATTATTTAATAACTAATCAATATTAGTCATTAAATTTTGACAGTATCAGCCTCTGTATGAGGTAGGTAAAAATCTATGTAATGACACTGACTTGTTGGACGTGACCCTCGTTAGCCCTTTCGTGACCATGAACATTGTAAAGTGTTCCAAAAGTCGAGTATTAAAAAATCAAATGCTAACACGATGAAATCTGGAAAAAATGTTTCAATTTAATTCTCTTAAAGTTT
This sequence comes from Lymantria monacha, assembly GCA_905163515.2. Classification (NCBI taxonomy): domain Eukaryota; kingdom Metazoa; phylum Arthropoda; class Insecta; order Lepidoptera; family Erebidae; genus Lymantria; species Lymantria monacha. Next base: position 5,344,400 of record LR991082.1, read on the forward strand.
GTTTAAAGAAGAAAATGTCATGTTACTCGGAATACACTCGCAGCAGGAAGTTCGTTCCAGTAGCTATATATAGACACGCGGGGAAATGGCTTTGAGAGTGTACGTAATTAGAAACTGCACTTTATTGACAAATTAGAACAGCAATATTCATAAAGTAATTGCATGTATGCCGTAGTGCTTAAGATACATACCGGGCTCAGGTGTTGCAGTTTCGATAACCGCTCAGGACAATGCATTGTGCGATCCACAAATTGTTCTGAGTCTGCGTGTAATTTCTGTCCTTTTTTTTATTGCTTTTGGTGGCAAACGAGCAAGCAGCACACCTGATGGTAAGTGTTACTGCCGCCCATGGACCTTTGCTATACCAGAAGTATAGCTGGGCTGCTGCCTACCAATATAAACCCCAAGCCCACTCAGTTGGGCTTCCGGCTCTCTCGCTCACTGAACAAAGCGCAATAGCACATTGTCACTGCTCAGAAGTCGATCTTCTGCGAGAGTGTGGTGCTACTTTGGATGGACCAGCCCGCGGCTGTAGACAGAAATCTGTCAACAGCGTGGTCCTACCACTATTAAACCTTTAATTGTGTATTTATAAAATCCCCCACAATAAAAGATTTAGTTCCTTAAAGCAGGGTGTTGTATTTACCAGGTACCGGTGACCCGCAAACATGGCGATAGAGAGGTACGGGCACGACGGACCTTTTTTTTTCCCGCAAGGTGGACCATGGATGTGGTCGCGCCCCGACAAAAACGTCCGGGGCGACAGAAGAGGCGGGACGCAACCCCATGTACCCACCCTGCAAACTCCTCTCTTCGCCGTGCGAGCGGGCCACCGGTACCCGATCTTTGACTTCGGTGGCCCGCCCGGCGGTAAACCCTTGCGGGTTCCTCTCTTGTCGATGCCTCGACAGCTTTCGCCGTCGGGGCGTCGTCCTCACGCGGTGGCCTCACGTCGGGTGACCAGACAAATCCCCGGTCCGATCACCCGAAGCCTCGGTTAGGGCGGCATCAGGCGCAGATACTCGCGCCTGTGCCGCCCCGGCCGCTGGCGGCGGCCCGGGTCCCGGGAATCCACCCGGACCCGTTCCGCGGCCTCCTTCTGCGAGATGACAGCCTCGCAGAAGGCGGCGACCGCGTCCCAATTCCTGATGCTGTCGACCATCGCTTTCGCGACAGCCGGCAGCGTCAGGTCGGCACCGATGACAGCGACGAGGTCACAGCGTTGCCGGGCTCAGGTCACGCAGACTTCCAGCATGTGTTGCGCCGTGTCCTCGTTACTGCCGCACTGGTGGCAGGACGGAGTCGACTCCCTCCTTGCGATCTTGTGCAGGTATTTGCCGAAGCACCAGTGCCCCGAAAACACCTGCACCAACCGAAAAGAGCGGACTCCGTGCCACCGCTCCATCCACTCCGTCAATACGGGCCGGAGAGCCTCTACGGTAAGAACACCGTGCCTAGGCCTCTCCAGCCGCGTAGCCCAGCGAGCGATGACGTCTCGGCGGGTGTCCTCGCGCCAGGTGGCTATCTCGCTAAGCGATGGGGAGCCACCTGCGTCGCGCACTGAGGTCACCCGCCGGTATAGGTCGGAGAGCATGGGCACGACGGACCTAGGGTCGCAAGCCGTGCCTTCAGTTACCCTGGACGGATCAGGCGGGGCGTGGCCATACCAGAGTCTGGCGCAAAAAAAAAGAGTGTTTAAAATATGTTCGAACTCATTTCGACCTACTAATGAAACTTCTTCAATTTTTCCTTTGTAGGTACATGTATATAGTTTAAATGTAAAGGTAATTTAATAGAACTATTGAGACATTCATTAATGTTAATTAATATCTTTTGTTACAGGTAAGTTTGACGCCTAACGTTGTCACTCAGAAAACAAGGAGCGTTAAGTAATTTTTAGTAGCTATGTAATTAATTAACTAAGGATCTAATTTCTTGCCTGTGTGTATAAGGGATTTAAGCATAAAATCTTACTAATAAACAAAAAATTGATATAAAAACCCTCTCTAAATTAATACAACCAACCAGCGTAAAATAGTAAGCTCGTGTCCCTTACCTATAGGAGCACCATGAATAGCAGTATATTGTTTAAGGGCTGAAGAGAAGAAAAGAAAAAGAGAAAACAGAAGAGAAAAGTTCTCTCGCTCCGCGAACGAAGCGCAACAGCACATTGCCACTGTTCAAACTTAGATTGTGATACTACTTTTCCGTGTGGTGACGGAGTAAGAATACAATTCACCACCCCCTATCTTACTCGTGGGTATCGTAAAGACAATTAAGAGATTCAATATGCATATGGCATCTGTGCAAGAGAAGGAAAACTCGAAATAAAACCCTATACCAACACGTCTGACCAGCGTGGTATATTAGGTCAATTTCCTTCCCATTGTGAAGGAGGCCCGAGCTCAACCGTGGCACGTATGTGGGCTGAGATGTAGATGATGAAGATGATGTGGTACTACTCCGGACGGAATGGCCCGCGGCTGTAGATAGAAAACTCTCAACATGTGGGGCCCTATCTCTAGTAATAGTTGGCGTAGCAGTCGAGTAGCAATCAATGTTGACTGATTTTTAGTCCCGAGTAGGACAATCATCATCATCATCACAGCCCATATATATCCCAATGTTGGGCTCGAGCCTCCTCCGTAATGGGAGGGAAATTAACCTACTATACCGCGCTGGTCAGACGTGTTGGTATAGGGTTTTGTTTTGAGTTTTCCTTCTCTCGCATAGATGTTATATGCGTTTTATATCCCTTAGTTGTCTCGTTCGATCACCCACGGGTAAGATATGGGGTGGTGAATAGTATTCTTACTCCGTCACCACACGGAATATATGAATTATATTGCAATAAACTATTTAAAGTCAAAAAATTGTTTTATATTGGCGGCTATGAATACTACGAACACTTACATTGCTCGTGGGTGTCGGGAAAGACACTGTTTCTGATGCAGTCTGGTCAAAAACTATATTCCGAAGGAGAAAACTATTTCCAAAACTATTTGCTATATGTACGATGAAACAGAGGTATATATTGTGTCAACTACATATAATATCTTACACGTGGGTGATCGTACGAGACGACTAAGGGATATAAAAACGCATATAAGATCTATGCGAGAGTAGGCAAACTCGAAACAAAACCCTATACCAACACGTCTGACCAGCGCGGTATTGTAGGTTAATTTTCCTCCTATGACGGAGGAGACCCGAGCCCAATAGTGGGACATTTATGGGCTGTGATGATGATGATGACATATAATTAGGATAAGAGTAGGGCGATCATGTTGATAATGATAATATTTAAAAAAGGTTTTTTTTTTCGAAAACACTTTGTTCTTAATAATCCTTGTATTGCGGGGTACTTTACAAGACTATAATGTAACGGACAAAAGTTACCACCCAGACTTAGATAGACAATTTGTGGATCACATAAAGTATTGTTCTACGCCAAAATCGAATCAACAACATTGGAGTGGTAGATCGGTATCTTAACTATAACGCCATCTATGCAATCAAATTATTATAAGTTAAATTTTACGAGTAAAGACGTAAACGTTGTAGCCGATATGAAAACTCAAGTTAGCCAAGTAAATAAGAAAGTCAGTCTTCGTAATGACAAATAATATGCATATTAAGTACATTAAGTATAAGTTTTATTGTTTTATTGGATTCCGCAAAGGTCCATTGACTGGATTACGTCAAAAGAACCTTGACCTCCTTGCATAAGCTTCCAAAGACATGACATCATCGGATTGTTGAATTAACATATTTATTTCATATTTAAATATGGGGTCGATTTTTATTGCTTTCTCGTTGGCCGACTGAGCTGTCTCTGATTACTCGTGGAAGTATAGCTATATTTGTTTTTTTTTTATTGTAGATGGTAGCAAATGAGCAAATAGCTGACTTAATGTTAAGTAATACTGCCGCTCATGGATCTTTGCAATACCAGGGCGGAACTAGGCCGCTGCCTATCTTGATGAAAGTGCTCTTCTTAAACTCCCGTTTAAAGAAGGACGTCATAGCGCCCTGGAAATACAAACTATATGTGTGTACTCACCACTACGTTCATGTGTTCCTGTGGGAGTCATGAAAATCGGCTTAGAGATTACCAGAAGTAAAAACAGCATTCTCCTAGAAAAAATGTAACACTATTTGCTGTACAGATGGCATAGTAGTTAAGATACCTAATACGCCAGTGAGTTCGATTCTCACGCAGTATATTACTTTATGGGATTCATAAATTGTTGTTCTGAGTCTGGATGTAATTTTTGTTCGTTAAATTATATGTTTGAAAAGTCGCCCGCAATAAAAGGATTATATCCTTAGTAAAAATATGTCTTAAAAAATACTCATCGACGGATGATGTGACAGATATGAGACAGAAAACGGGGACAAATGCCAATAAGCGTCACACTTGGCAAGTGAAATGATGATTGTAATTGATGTTTTAAGTTTTTTAGCAGAGAACTGATCCTTTTTGATAGATGATGGTCTGGATGCGCCTCGACTAATCTGTCTTGGGTAACTGAAAGGCGGCGCACGCTATCATAACCAACGGCATAACCTCACAAACGTAATTGGACTGACTCATCATTCTCCTGCTCCAATCCCAATTATTGGGGGTCGACGCAATATGTACTCCTCCTACTTATTGTAAAAGTTATTGGCAATAGTTTTAAGACCGACTATCTGCCTGACGTCAACCCTCCTTGGGAATGTAATTGTTGACCAAACAACAGGTGGAGTGGGCCCAAATCTATATAAAGCTCTTAGTCGTCTTTTACGACATCCACGGTTCATCTATTAGTAATTAATATTAATTATATTGTATATATGGTTGTGGTGGGCCCACACTGTTGACAGTTTTCTGTCTACTTCTGTCTACAGCCGCGTGCCGGTCCGTTCGAGGCTGTACCACATGCTCGTAGAAAATCGACGTCGGAGCAGTGGCAATGTTTGTTGCGCTTCATTCGTTGTATTAGAGAATCGGAAGTCCAACTTTCTGGGAGGGTTTGGGTTGGTTGACAACGGCCTATCTATATCAAAGGTCGCATCGCAAAGTTCTATGAGCGGCAGGCACACTTACCATCAGGTATGTTGCTTGTTCGTTTGCCACTATAATCAATAAAAAAATAAATACGAGTCTCCCGTTTTTTTTTTATTTTTTTTTATTGGTGGGCTATGGGTGCGTCTCGCCCCGTCAAATCGGTCCGGGGTGACGGAGAAGGCGGCGCGTGACCCCATAGACCCACCGTAAAATCCTCTCTCTTCGCCGTGCGAGCGGACCACCGGTACCCGATCTTTGTCTTCGGTGGTCAATACGAGTCTCCCTGCGGGAAAGAAATAAACTGTTTCTCTTTCTTCCACGTTTCTGTTTTATGTCTTTAGTTTTCATAGATTCCTCGGTCGTCATATCTGCACTCATTCCTTTCATACCCATATCTTTATTAACACAGCCCATTCATCTCTTTTTGGATCATCTACGAATTAGTATATATTCATCATTACAGCCCATATATATCTCATTGTTGGGCTCGGGCCTCCTCCGTAATGGGAGGGAAGTTAACCTACTATATCGCGCTGGTCAGACGTGTTGGTATAGGGTTTTATTTCTAGTTTTCCATCTCTCGCAAAGATGTTATATTCGTTTTATATCCTTCTACGTTTCTGTTTATGTCTTTAGTTTTCATAGATTCCTCGGTCGTCATATCTGCACTCATTCCTTTCATACCCATATCTTTATTAACACAGCCCATCCATCTCTTTTTGGATCATCTACGAATTAATATATAATATCTGGATGACCGAGCCTTGCTCGGTATTATCTTGTTAGTATGTTTTGGAAGATATATTTAAATATAACAAAAATAAATTAAAAAATCAAAAAGTAAAAATAGAAACTAAAAAATATATCCAGCAAAAAGGAGCCAAAATCACGTTTGTTGTATGGAAGCACCCCTTCAATATTTATTTTATTTTGTATTTTAGTATTTGTTGTTATAGCGGCAACAGAAATACATCATCTGTGAAAATTTTTGTCTGGCTGCTGTCTAACTATTATGGTTCATTAGATACAGCCTGATGATAGACAGATGAACGGCCGGACGGACGGACAACGAAGTGTTACTTATAGGGTCCCGTTTTACGCTTAGGGTACGGAACCCTGAAAGGATTGAACTCTAATAAAAGCTTGGTACAATGGAAATACTCTTTAAAATTGGAATGTCTTGAAACTCACAATACTGTATTAATATGGCTTTTGAAAGTTTCTAAGCTATAAAAAGGTAAGACTTTTAAGACACCGCGTCATAGGAACGTAGAGTTTGAAATTTTAAATTGTTGGACAGCAATTTTCTAAGCCGAATATTCTAACTGAGAGCCATGATAACACATTACACCGAATAACTGATATCCATCGCTCATAAGATGTATTACCTGTTTTTATTTTACCGCATAATGATTAGGAAAGAGAGATAGTCATTTGCTATATTTTTGTTTGCTGTTTAGCCAGCGTTTAATCAACATATGTGTAATAATCGAGACGGAAGGGCTGAGTTATAAGGAGACAGGATGTTAATGCTGATCAGATTGGTCGCATGACGCCATGACTTACCTATGTGCGCTACCACAGTCGTTTCGATTTCTTTATACCATTCATCATCATAGCCAATCAAGCCCATAATATGTCCCATTGTTGGGCTCGAGCCTCCTCCGTTATGGGAGGGAAATTGACCTACTATACCACGCGGTTCAGATGTGTATAGGGTTTTGTTTCGAGTTTTCCTTCTTTTGCATATTATTAATTTATACCATTTACTTGCAAATATTTAAATCATTTGAAGGGGTCGAATGCCAAAATAAATCCTTCGAATAAGTGATAAACTCCAAGTCCAACAACCGCTCAAGCTCCTGAATACTCTGAAGGCTCCCGGTCTCCCAACTCACACCTTAAAATTGAGAGCTGGCGCGACAAAATTATACAATACCACCAAGTTTCCTAGGATTCTCTGAATACCTACCATCAAATTACTCCTTTCAATTTCAGAGAGTGCAGTTTGCCATTAAAGTCTGTTTCGCAATAACCATAAACAAAGCTCGAGGTCAAATTCTTAAGGTAGCGGAAGTAAACTTTAGAGAAAGCTGCTTCTTCCATGGGCAGTTGTATGTGACATGCTTCAGAGTAAGTTCACAGAGTAGCCTGGTAATTCTATCATCCGTAAGAAAAACAAAAGATATTGTTTACAAAGAAATATTGTAACAGGTGTAGTATCGCGGGTGGATGTCAAAGAAGCGGTACCAGTGGTCGGCCTAATTTTGATGGAAAAGACAGTGGCTTATGGGGTCGCACACTACCCTTCCGTCACCTCGGTCGAAATGAGCACGTTGTGTTCAAAACATAGACTGCTATGAAAAAAGCTTCGTGTCCATAATATATAACAAAAATTTCATTTTATTTTCATGTTTATTGAACCTTCCCTACACTATAATAAAGGTTGTTATACTATATATGTATGGCAACATTTATACATAATAATTTATAAATAACAATAAAATAACGTAAAAGCAAACAAAAATCCTATTAGAACCATTTTCGACTTTTACGCAGACAAAGATGCGGGCAAATGATAATAATTAATAAAATAATAAAAAAAAGGGCAAAAAGTAAATAAGAAAAGTAAGGATCCGAACCGAGCTCCGGTTAATTTGGATTAGACTACCTGATTTTCTAACTGAGCTAAATGTCTATTCTTAATGACAGCGTCAAAATTTGAAACCTTCATATTCTAATAGTTTCAATACAACGAAAAATTATATTTTTGTTGCCGAAAAATACTGACAAAACAATATTTTCTATAAATGAAACCTAGCTAGATCGATTAATGGCCCCCGGATCCCTTGTATGCTAAATTTCAAGAGAATCGTTGGAGCCGTTTCCGAGATTCAGATTACACATATATATATATATATATATATATACAAGAATTGCTCGTTTAAAGATATAGTGAGATTCATCATTACAGCCCATATATGTCTCATTGTTGGGCTCGGGCCTCCTCCGTAAAGGGAGGGAAGTTAACCTATTATACCACGCTGGTCAGACGTGTTGGTACAGGGTTTTATTTCGAGTTTTCCATCTCTCGCAAAGATGTTATATTCGTTTTATATCTCTTAGTCGTCTCTTACAATCACCCATGGGTAAGACGGGGGGGTGGTGAATTGTATTCTTACTCCGTCACCACACGGATAAGTATATATTATCGTCTTTCTATATTCCAAATAGATTACTATGTGTGTTTTGGTAATAAGTGGATTTTAGAGTTATAACTGTTGAAAGACCCGTTAATCCACCTGAAATCTCTGCTAACACACGAATGAGCTAGCTATCTACTTAAAACAATCCATCTTATTTAAATACAATTAATACGCACGTATTTCTTAGTATGTAAGGTACTATATTGAACAGTTTTTGTATTTCATTGTATATGTATTACTTAGTTTGTGTGTAAAATGTGGCGAATTATTCAAAGTGACGTCACAGCCTTGATTAGATTGATGCTAATGCTCACAGTTGTTTAGTAGGTCACGAAATCACATTTCGGGGCACGAATTATATGTCCTTTGTAATTTGCTTAGTGTTAACACAAACAAACTTTCCGTGTGGTGACCGAGTAAAAATACATTTCCCCACCTTCTAGTAAAGAAATCAAAGAAAAATCCTTGTATTGCGAGGGATTTAACCGTATAATTATGCAGATAAATTATGCCCAGACTCATAACAACAGTTTGTGGGTCGTACAAAGTATTGTCCTGTATAAGAATCGAACCCGTGGCAGTGATACGGAAGGTCGGTATCTTAACCACTACGCCATCTGTGTAGTCAATATTTGTTTATGTTCATCATGTCCACTTATATATGTCCCACTGTGGGACTCGAGCCTCCTCCGCAACGGGAGGGAAATTGACCTACTATACTACGCTGATCAGATGTGTTGGTATAGGGTTTAGTTTCGAGTTTTCTTTCTCTTGCTTAGATGTTATATGCGTTTTATATTCCTTCATTTCAGCCTATTGCCGTCCACTGCTGGATGTAGGCCTCACTCATGTGCGTGTGCGCCACAGAGTGCGGTTCTGTGCCGCCTGCATCCAACGACGCCCAGCAACTTTTACCAAGTCGTCTGTCCATCTAGTCGTCCTACACTGCGTCCTCCGATACGTGCTCGCCAGTCGAGAACCTTTGTTTCCCAGCGGTTGTTGGTTCTTCGAGCGATGTGGATTGCCCACTGGCACTTCAGCGTGCTTATTCTTGGTGCTATGTCGGTTATCCGTTCTTCACACCCGTTCTTTTGTGGATTATCATATTACGGATTCTATCTCGCAGAGAAATCCCGAGTATAACCCGCACCATAGCACGTTAAGCGACCTTGGGCTTGGTTATGAGACCACGTTTCTGTGCCGTAAGTCATCACCGGTAACACACACTGGTCGTGGACCTGTGTTTTTAGACACTGAGACGTATATTGGACAAGAAGGTTCTCTTAAGTTTCCCGAACGATGCCCAACCGAGTTGGAATCGTCGGCTGACCTCTTTCTCGAAATTGGATCTACCTAACTTGACTGTTTGTCCAAGGTAAACATAATGATCGACAACTACGAGAATCGCATTGCCAACTAGGATGTCAGAGGTAGATTTTCGGAAAAACCAGTTTAGATATCTTCAACTCTTGAATTTGGTTGCGATCAATTTTTTTTATCATGGCAGTGGAAGATGGATGCCATGCATAGTTTCTGCAATTTCTATATGCATTTCGGCTGTAGCTTAAGTCAACGGTATCTGCCTCCCGTCCACTGCTCCGTATACTCCTATTTAATTATTACATCCTCGTAAATGAAGACCATAGTCTTCCAGCACTGGTACTACTAAAACCTATATACTAAAGTTCTTATTTACCATCATATGGACTCGCTAGCCCATTGGTAAATATAGACAATAAAAAGAACTAAACTATCAGACCATAGTGGCAGGACCACGCTGTTTATAGTTTTCTATTTACAGCCGCGGGCCGGTCCGTCCGGGGTAGTACTACACTCTCGCAGAAGATCGACGTCTGAGTAATGGCAATGTGCTGTTGCGCTTCGTTCGGTGAGCGAGAGAGCCGGGTGGGTTTGGGGTTTATATTGGGTGATAGCGCCCTTATTTTTTTGCGGTGAACTATGGATGCTTCTCGCCCCGCCAAATCGGTCCGGGGTGACGGAAGAGACGGCGCGTGACCCCATAGACCTACCGTGCAACTCCTCTCTTCGTCGTGCGAGCGGGCCATCGGTACCCGATCTTTGTCTTCGGTGGCCAGGTGGATAGCGGCCTAACTATACTCTTGGTATAGCAAAGGGCCATGGGCGGCAGTAACACTTACCACCAGGTGTTCTGCTTGCTCGTTTGCCACTAAAAGCTGTAAAAAAAAAGTCTACATCATCGTGATTAAATTGATTGGTGAAATTAATTGAAAGCTCCAGCGCTTGGTATAAATATAATCTAACCGACGTATTTTATTTGCAATTAATATCCAATTATTTCTGAGGTTTACGCGAGTATTATACATTTAAAGTAAATTTATTATTTACGGATTCTATCGAGTTTGTTTAAAAATTAAATGATTTTCAATTAATAGTATGGAGTGATAATCATAATGATAAATAATAATATAATAATAAAAACTCATAATTGAATTATTTACATAAACAAAATAATTAATGATCTATTGAAAATCAATATTTCATAATAATAATATATAAGGTGCGTGCCTGCAACGCGTGGGTCACGTCGATTCTGATGTACTCCTTTGGTATACTCAAGTGGAATCAAACCGAATTGGACGCACTGGACAGAAAAGTCCGTACTCTGTTGACATCGCACAGGATGCATCATCCTCGTTCATCAATAATAAGGTTGTATATTCCGTGAAAATGTGGGCGTCGAGGCTTTCTAAATGCTAAGGTCCTCCATAATCGCGAAGTATGCAAACTCAGGGATTATTTTCTCAAGATGACGAGTGGTGTGCATCTTGATGTGGTAGCAATGGATAACGGGCTTACCCCGCTTGGGTTGGCTAAAGAGAACTGGCGTAAACCTGTAGTACTAAGCACCAAAGATCGCGAGAGTGTATGGCTAAGCAAGGAGCTGCATGACAGGTTCTACGGGGCCCTACATGCCTCGGAAGTAGACTTTTCCGCCTCTGTGACCTGGTAACAATTCGGTAATCTCTTTGGAGAAACCGAAGGTTTTGCCTGTGCAATTGCTGACGAAGTTATCAAGACGAATAACTACCGGAAATATATCTTAAGGGGTAGCACGGCTGATATTTGTCAGTTGTGTCACCTACCAGACGAGTCCCTCAGGCATATCGTTTCCGGTTGTTCACGTCTTGCTAACGGCGAGTACTTGCATAGACATAACCAAGTAGCCAGGATCATTCACCAGCAACTTGCTTTGTTATACAAAATTGTAAGCGTAGAAGTGCCGTACTACAAGTATATAACTAATCCGGTTCTCGAAAATGGTCGTGCCACATTGTACTGGGACCGATCTATTATCACTGATAGAACTATTGTGGCTAATAAACCAGACATCGTGGTGATAGATCGGCTACAGCGCCGTGCAATGATTGTCGATGTTACTGTTCCTCATGACGGGAATCTCGTGAAGGCTGAGAAAGATAAACAAATAAAATATCAAGACTTAGCTCACGAGATTGTCGACATCTGGGATGTAGACACGGCAATCGTTGTACCGATAGTTATTTCGACCAATGGTCTAATCGCCAAGAGCCTCGCTCAATACCTTAAGAGGCTCGCTTTAGGTAGTTGGATTGGGGGTCTGATTCAGAAAGCGGTGTTGCTCGACACGGCACGCATCGTGAGAAAGTTCCTCTCTTTGGAGCCCTAACCACCGGCGGTTTGGTCCCTGTATTCGCTGCCGGTGGGTCAACACGCTTTTTATATTTTTAAATATATAACTTTTTATATTATATATTTAGAAATATATTAAGTAGTTATAAGTTTTAATAAAGATATAATAATAATAATTTATTGCCTTTTCAAAACTAAAACTTAATAGCAATTATAATAAAAGAAAATTAAAACTGGAAAGCAAAAAAATTTGGATCAGCTTTTGCTGTCGCTATTTACAGCGCTGATTTTCAACCACCCCTGTGTATAAATCATACACACGCACGCAATCACATACACACACACACACACGCACGTACGCACCCAGGCACACATTTCACTATACATAAAAAATGCTAAAATATGACGTGATTAATAGACGACCTCTGACGTGTTTAAGTCGTCACTAACACTAAATCGTGATTAAGGAAGAGCTGATTAAGTATTGAATTCCTTCATCATACTGACAAATTTAGAATTGGGCATTTGGCTGTAATATTTATAATTTATTGAGAATCTACAAAATCTATTGTATCTGTTCCTAAAAAATAAATGTTACATTATATCTTAATGTTTGATGATGAATTTAGAGAAGGACTTAATGATTCATGAATTAAAATGAATTTAGAGAAGGAAATCTTGAAATAAACCCCTATAACTCAATCTATCACTACATACTACTTACTATATACTAGCCCCTTTTTTGGCGGCTGGACCACAGAGGAAGCGGCGTGTACCACATAGACCCGCCTTGCAATGTACCTATCGATGCCGTGCGAGTGGGTCACCGGAACCCAGACTGTCGTCGGTGGTCAACTATATTACTACTCTACATACTCGTCCGACCAACATGGTATAGTAGGTCAACATCCGTTCTATTATGCAGGAGGCTTTAGCTCAGTAATGGAACATATATGAGTTAAGGTGATGATATTGACATTTTTGGTTGTAAACAAAAAATATACATCAATTATTACGAAACAAACACTTAAATTAATTGCTAGTTGATTTAAAATTATTATCAATTCATTGATATATCGAAAGCTCTTATATAATTATACCTCAATATATATTTTTTAATTATGCCAAATAGCTTTCAATTAATTTCATCAATCAATTTAATAACGAGACATGGACTTATTGTTTATTTCTTTTTATTGTCTGTTTACCGATAAGTAGGCAGGCCAATCAGCTGCTGGACGATGCGGTAAGCAAGATGATGATATTTTAATGACTGAAGAATAATATATCCGTGTGTTGAGGGAGTGACAATACAATTCACCACGCCCATGTTACCTGTAGGTGACCGTAAAGGATGACTAAGGGATATATAACGCATCTTTGCAAGAGAAGTTAAACTTGAAACAAAATCCAATACTGACACGTCTGACGAGCGTGATATATTAGGTCAATTTTTCTCCCATTTTAGAGGGGGCTCGAGTCCAGCAGTGGAATATATAAGAACTAAAATGAAGAATAACATTTAATAATAAGCTTTCACAAAAACAAAATATATATCTAACGTATAATAATTAAAGTACATTTACATTTTAAAAAAAAATATAGAATGTAAAACATTTTAAAAATAATATCTTGTTATATTTTATAACAAAACAGGCTTGAAATAGATAATTAATTTATTACGCCAAAATCTCATTGTTCAGGTGGAATCCTTGTACAGCCTCCGGCTAAGCAATTCGCTGTTGCTACTTTCGCATAACATTATACGCTAGAGTAATTGTATGATATTAGTATGTTATTTTAGATATTACATGTTATGATAATTAGTATTGTAGTATTATTGAGGCGTGCAGAGAAAAATGAATCAACTTGTACTTGTAAGTAGTGAAAATATATAGTACATTTTATTATAAGTAATATTTTCTGCTGTGTGGTAACGGCGACGAATACTACCAACACTTACATTGATTGTGGATCTTCTAAAAGAACTATATATCGAAGAGCTATATATCGAACTAGGTCAACTCCATTTGATGCCGTTTGCTCAACAAGTACATTCCTAAGGAGGGTTGACGTCAAATATTTGGCTGGTCATAAAATTATAGCCAATAACTTTTGCAATATGTGTATGGAAGCAGAGTACATATTGTGTCGACCCCAAGTAATTGCTATAAGAGCAGGTGATGATGATGAAGTAATATTTTTTATAAACTCATCATCATCATCATCACAGCCCATATATGTCCCACTGTTGGGCTCGGGCCTTCTCCGCAATGGGAGGGAAATTAACCTACTATACCGCGCTGGTCAGACGTATTGGTATAGGGTTTTGTTTCGAGTTGTCCTTCTCTCGCATAGATGTTATATGCGTTTTATATCCCTTAGTCGTCTCGTATGATCACCCACGGGTAAGATATGGGGTGGTGAATAGTATTCTTACTCCGTCACCCCACGGAAAGTTATAAACTCATATTGTGAAAAATTAATAACGCACATGGAACTTGAAAGTTCCAAGTCCAAAGTTCGTTCCAACTGAAGACGGTTTGATAAGAATCAATTAGACCAGTATAGCTGTTACGTATGATAATCAAACTGTGACTCGCATTGGCGTTGTCACAGGCGATGCACCATGTGTTTAAGTCTTACGTGTGATAATCGTTTTACACTCGCAAAATAAGTTTTTATAGATAGCCTAAGATGATAAATGCTGATTCTTTATTATTTTTTTTCTTAAGGAGATATTCATCATCAAGCAGCCCATATATGTCCCACTGTTGGGCTTGGGCCTCCTCCGTAATGGGAGGGAAGTCAACCTACTATACCGCGCTGGTCAGACGTGTTGGTATAGAGTTTTTTTTCAAGGAGATATTAGGAAACTATTTTTATAGATTTTATTATTGTGAATACTGCGTTTGTAGTTTTTGGGGATGGTAAATTGTATTCTTAATCCGTCACTTAGATAAATATATTACATCAGTAACAAAGAGAACATCACTTTTTATATGTTTTCGGGGTAAATCGGCAGTTTCTTACCGGATTTTCTCAAGGGTGGCTAATGATTGTATCTTCTAGATCGAATTCAACCTGTGCGGGTTCCATTTTCTTATTGATAAATTTCTACGTTTAGAACGTATATCAAATTTATCTTCAATACATGAAAAAATATACAATATATTTAAAATTGACCTTTGAAATATTAAAATAGATTCTGGCTAATCCAATTTATTTTCGAACTGTAATATCAATTTGTTCGCGTAAGACTGTTTTTTTAACAAAGAGACTCCATTTTTAACATGGCTAATGATGCCCTATATTTTTCAAGAAGAATCGAGTAAGTCTGAATGAATATTAGAAAATGTTATAAATTGTTATCAATTAAATAAAATTTTCCTTTCGTTACATTGTTCAAATAACGGCGATAAATCCTATATATTATTTTTCAATAATAACTAGCATTCCTTCATGATTATGAATGCTATAAAATATTTAGAAAATACCTCATACTTGTCTGTGGGAGATGTTGAATTAGGATTAGGTATCACCAGAAGGCCACAAAGGATAAAGGCTAGTTACAGGTTGCTCGTGCGTGTGGCGATAGAGAGGTAGTCTGCCCATCCCACTTCTGACAACATATTATAATTGTTGTTAATGCAAACGTTCGTTTAATAGTAATGTTAACATAATTAAACAGGTCCACAAAAAAGTGGTTTGTGCTGGGTGTTTGAGAAAGATTTTCCGACGTATCTTTTATCGCTGAATACGAACCTGAAGTCAAAATTGGAGGTCAAACTGCAAAAAAACGAAGAAAATAAAAAAAATCCGATAAAATCTACGATCTGATCAGTTTTTCTTTTGCATGATAAACCACACAAAAAAAAAAGTAGTTTGTGCTGGGTGTATGACAAAGATTCTCCGACATATTTTTCACCGCTGAATCGAATCTGAAGTTAAAATTTTGGGGGTTCAAAGTGCAAAAAACGGAGAAAAATAAAAAGAAACATAAAATCTACGATCTAATAATTATTATTGTTTTGTTCTGTATTCTTATATTGGATTATGATAATACAATAGTTTTTTATTGACTACGGTATCAAATGAGCAAGCAGTATACCTGACGATAAGTGGTACTGTCGTTCATGGACTGTTGCAGTACCAGGAGTATAGCTAGGCCGTTGCCACCAACCAAAAACCATTCAAGTTGAGCTTCTGATTCTTTCGCTTACCGAACGAAGCGCAATAGCACTTTGCCTTTGCTGAAACGCCGATTTTCTGCGGGTTTGTGGTACTACCCCGGACAGATCGGCCCGCAGCTGTAGACAAAAAACTGTCAACAGCGTGACCCTACCATTATGGAATGTATTGACGGGCGAAACGGAAGGCTAAGTTGCCAGTTTAAGCACTACATAATAGGCAGTTTATGGAGTTTTTTTTTTTTTTTTTTCCAAACTCTAATTGTTTGGGCATACGGTTCCCCTGACATGATCAGGGACCTTAAATTAGCAGTGCTAAATAAAATTATTATTATGTACAAACTT
Organism: Lymantria monacha; assembly: GCA_905163515.2. Lineage (NCBI taxonomy): Eukaryota > Metazoa > Arthropoda > Insecta > Lepidoptera > Erebidae > Lymantria > Lymantria monacha. The sequence continues at coordinate 5,360,845 of LR991082.1, forward strand.
AAAATTAGATAAAAATAATAAATAATAATACTAACTTAATGTTATTACAAGCAAAAATTTAGGTGAAGACAAGTTATACAAATTATACTACAAGAGAGTAAATAACAATAGAGATAACAAGTTAAGAAGAGAAAAGTAACAGATTAAGGAAATAATAATTAGAAAATAGAATTGAGGAAAGCTAAAGTTAAGGAAAAATAAAGAGTTAAAGTGACATAAAAGGTAATACTAACTTAATATAGGCAACATATATTTTGCTCAATTTAAAATAATATAATAAACTATAGTGCCCAACTATAGTAACCCAAAAATATACATAGCTTCCATTTTTTTTTTTTTTTTTAAGTTTGTAAGTAGTAGAGCTTATGGTAATAAAAACAAAAAAAGAAGAAGTCAGTAGCAGATAGTAAAAGTAATAGAATAAGATATAGAATTGATTGTGAGTGAATACATTATTTACTCTGCTAATATTGATTATTAGTTACAATTGTTATTATGTTGAAATGGGAGACAAAATATAGATTTGGTAATTACTTCGTTGTTAGTAGTGCCATCTGTTAAATAGTTATATAATAAGAATATTATAGAACCTGACTTAATTGATTACATTAATATAAATATTTTTGTTCATAAAATAGTAGATTAAGATATAAAAATCATTATACCCCTAAAAATATGGTAATAGAATTTACAATCAATTAGAAATATGTAGAAAATGATGTATGTATAATGTTTTATAAAAATAACTTTGGTAATATATATATATACATAGACATACACACACACACACATATATATATATATACATATATATATATACACATATATATATATATATATATATATATATATATATATATATATATATATATATATATATACATATATATACACACATACATACATATATATATATTCATATATACATACACACATACACACATACATATACATCACTTACAAGGTGTAAGGTATGTATTTCATAAATAAGATATATAACAAGATAGATTGTGGCATATAATGGTGTGTTGTAAATAATTAATATATTGTAATAAATTAATTTAATTAATAATTAATATAATTATTTATATTTAATAAAGTTAATATATTATAATTTATACTGTAACAATATATCGATTTATTGTGCATATTATATATGTATTTGTTTTTTGTAGTATATATTTGTTTCTAGTTAATATATTGTAGTGTATAATGTTGTAGTGTAAAAATTAATAAAAGTGTAGTTGCTTAATATGATTTGATTTAAGTATTATTAAATCTGGATATAGTTTATTTTTTGTTTCTTTGTATTGCTAAATTAGCTAGTTTCTTACAGTAGTTTATAAACAGAGGCCGGGTGTCTTCGTTAGTTAGGAGTTCAGGTATGTTTTCTGTGGTTATTGTTATGTCTGTTTCTTGTTCTAGTGTGTATCTGTCGTATGTGTGTATGGGGCATTCTGTGATGATATGTATAATGGATTCGTCGGAGCCGGTGTTACATATACATAGTGGGTTCTCTTTGCATTTGAATCTGAAGAGGTATGCAGAGAACCCACCATGACCTGTAAGTATTTGGGTTAGAGTACTGTCTAGATGTAGATGTTTTAGCGTTTTGTGAGCTGTTATGGCATTGGGGAAGAATATTTTGGTTGTGTTTGCTGTGGTGTGGGTTGTGTATCTGTTATTCCATTCTTCTATTGAGTTGAATTTGATAAGCTGTTTTGCGTAGGAGATGGGATATTTATCGTATATTGGTTCAGTGGTAGGTTCAATAGCTGCTAGCTTGGCTAACTCGTCTGCTTTCTCATTTCCTCCCAAGCCGAGGTGTGACTTAACCAAATAGAATATAATACTCTTATGTTGGGAGAGACAGTTGTTTAAGTGAGTATGGATTTTTGTGGCTAATGGGTGTAGGCAGAGGCTATCAGCAACAGTATCCAACGCAGCCCTAGAATCACTGAGAATGGCACATTTTGCAAACTCACTATTGACCACCATCTCTACCGCCAGGATATGCCTGCAGCTAGCAGTTCCGCCTGGTAAATGTTTATTGGTTTATGGAGTTACACCCTGACAGGTTTAGGCGAGGTGTGACTAAACCATAGCAGGTTCCAAAAAACCCTTTGAAAGTTTTTATTCATTTTCTTTCATTACTCGCAATAATGAGAAGGATTTTCATACTTTATATTCCGAGATTGTCACCACACAAAAAAGGGGAACTCTTCGTTTGTTATTGAAGTAAGCGAAAAGTATTTGCATAAATTTCAAACTGGAGTTACACTTTTGCATTCGGCAAGTTGTTAATTTGTTTGCTTACAAATGGCAAAATCACTCTTTTGAATGATATTCGTCTTGGAGACGCTGTCGGAATAATAAACAGTGTAAACTGGTGACGAATTGAAGGAAATAATGCTACAGAAAATTGCTACTTAAACCAGGAATGAGGAGAGCTAACCTGTATCGTGTTATCCTTATTATATTTCGGAATTTATGCGTTTACTTTGGTAAGATTGAAAGATTATTTGAGAAATGAATCGAAATATGCTTCGTTCGTTCGTTATTGTAATCTGTTTTAGTTATTATTGATAAAATACAAAATATTAGGAGATTAGGCAATATGTCCGTTTAATGATTGTTTAAGAATACTTTTGCCAATTTGCCTGATCAACGTGGTTTAGCCGATTAATTATTTATTTGTAGGAGGCCTGTAATCAACAGTAATACGTATTTGAATGGAGTAGGAAAAGAGCAAAAAAATAATAATTTCCTCAAGTTATAAACTTTATGTATTTGATTTTTAATTTCCCGACGTTTCGTACACTTTGCAGTGATCATGGTCACGAGAGGACTAAGTTGTCTTACGTCTAATATGTCATTGTTATTATAGAAATACGATATTTTATAGGGTAGATATAAATTTCTGTAGTAACAATGACATATTGGACGTCCTTGGACGGACGACTTTAGTTCTCCCGTGACCATGATCACTGTAAAGTTTTCGAAACGTCGGGCAATTAAAAATCAAATACAAACACGATAGAATCCGTAAAAGTAGTATTATTTCAAATGTCTGTGTGTGTGACTCGCGTAAACATCAGAAATCATTATAACTTTATGTAATTCTATTAAAATACTTAATAATAATTCAATTCTCTATCATTTTTGTAGAAACCGTATCTACTATCTTATCTAAGCCTATACAATCTTAACAGAACTAAAACTCACTCTATATTCTGAGCACGATAATTTACCGGACTATCCTTAGTCCGGCAAGTTTCGTCCTACTTCTGAGGTTTGCTGATGTTCAAACTTGATATTGGTGTCCCTCAAACCTCGTGGGACGAATTTAAATGAAACTATTGAAACTTAATTTACTATTCATGTTTTCTAAATGGTAAATTAGATTTATAATATACATTTTATGCTTAACTGAAAACTAACAAGTGTTATTTTCAACAATTGTAACTTTATTTTGATCCTTTTATTTTATTTATTTTAGATTTCTACCGCCTGTTTTGTCAGTAGAAAATAGCCTATATTCTTCCTCGACCTTCAGTTGCGCACTCCGGTGTCACTCGGCGTCTCTCAATCGCTTTAATTTTGTTGTTTCTGCGGAAGTCTATTTTTTTCTAAAACAAAAGTAAGTAGTAACTCAGACAGAGAAAAAAAAAATGTTTTTTTTATGTAATTTCCGTGTGGTGACTGAGTAATAATACAATTCACCACCCCCTATCTTACCCGTGGCTGATAGTAAGAGAGGACTAAGTAACCCCCCGACTAGAAAAAAAGTATGGTTCAACCAGATCATGTATCTGGACCCGATCAGGATAGAATGAGGCATGCCGGATCCGGCAGATAGCCTGATGTGAAATAACATCAAGTATGGTAAGGCATACCGGATCAGGACCAGATCAGGACCAAATAAGGATAGCCTGATGTGAAATATCATTAAGTATGGTAGTAAGGCATTCCGGATCAGGACCAGGTCTATACCAAATAAGGACAGCCTGATGTAAAATATAATCAAGTATATAGTAAGGCTTGTAGTATATCAGGACCAGAAACAGTTTTCGTAACACAAAAAAAAATATCAATCAAAATTCAAAAAAGTATCATATCATGATTGTCATATTTATGCCACGGCGAAATTGTATTTGCATCAGAGGAGATTAATCTGAAATCTTTAATTAATCATATGTATTTAATAACAATAATAATGTTTAATAATATAAAAATAATTTATATTTAAAGTAAAAAACAAAAATGTATGTACCTAACATTTGAAAACATAGATAGATAGAAATATTATAATATTGTAACAACCATGCTAACATTTAATGTTTTGGGTCATAATAAATAGATGGCGTTAGTAAAATGACGTCATTATTTGAATCGCGGTGTTAAGATTCTCCGAAGCGTAATGACATGGCCTAATATTAAATTAGTTGTTATCGAATCAGATTAAATAGGGGTGTCCACTTTGAAAAAACATCGATGTTTTTTTCGATTCGATAAATCGAAATTGTACATAGATGTCTTTCGATGTATCGGATGAAAAAAACATCGATGTTTTTAAACATCGAGTACTTTTCTAAAGTCATATCAAAAGTGTTACTTCTAAAAAAAAAAAAAGGTCATTTTGGTGGCATTTATACCTATTCCAATCCCTTATAAAACTGACTTCTAAAAAAAAAGGTCCTTTTTGTGGCATTTATACCTATTCCACAGTCCCTTATCAAACAGATTTCTAAAAAAAAAGGTCTTTTTTGTGGCATTTACTGGTTATCATCGTTTCGATGTTTTATGAAAAAACATCGATACATCGAGTATTTTGATAGCTCTTCAAAACATCGGATCGATTCGATGTATCGCATTGTAAACATCGATGTTTTCGATGCATCGATGTATATCGAATATCCCTAAGATTAAAACATATCGATCAAGTCATGAATGAGAAATTCAGGCGACAGTTGCAGTCGTTAGCATCTGGTGATTGCACCCTAATCGGAACGGCTCACTGGGATAAGAATATAGACACTGCATTCGGTGCCTACGTCATATATTAATTTATATTTTTACCTATTAAACATGTTCTTTAAGATATTCATGTTTTTTAATAGGATCGGACTGGGCATACTCGTTTTGGATCAGGCAAGATATATAACGCAGATGATTGATTTGGTTCCGATCAGTAAAATTTCATCCGGACCCGATCAGGAATACCTGATCTGGACCCGATCAGGAATGCCTGATCTGGACCCGATAAGGTTTTCCTGATCGGGTCCAGATATATCTTCTGCGTTACATACCTTATCTGGTCCAGATCGGGCATGCCCGGTCCGGTCCTGCTAAGGAAGACGAAAAAATTTCTAGTCGGGCCTATACCAATACTTCTGACCAGCGTGGTATAGTAGGTTAATTTATGTATGGGAGCACCCCTTTAATATATATTTTATTCTGTTTTTTTTAGTATTTGTTGTTCTAACGGCAACACAAAATACATCATATGTGAAAATTTCAACTGTGTAACTATCATGGTAATATATAGTTTGGTGACAGACAGCTGGAAGGACAGCGGAGTTTTGGTAGTAGGGTCTCGTTTAACCCTTTAGGTATGAATCTCAAAAAAAAACAGGGATAAAATAGGCAAAAACATACTAACTATATCGTGTATGAAATTACTGAACGTATTTGTTAATTCAAAGAAATGATTTCACAGTTATAATATCATATTTTTTCTACTTTTATTCCAATTACTTGGGGTCGATACAATATGTACTCTTCTTTCATAGTACATATTATAAAAGTTATTGGCAATATTTCATTACCGGCCGCCTGCATTACCTCAACCCTCCTTGGGAATGTAATTGTTGACCAGACGGCATCAGTTATAAGGCCCTTAGTCGTATTTTACGACATTCATGAGCAAAGCAAGGGTTGCTAGTATTCGTAGCCGCTACCACACGGCAAGATTTCACGGTAATAATATCTAGTAGGAAAATATCTTAAATAATTATGAAACAAGAAATATTTCTATATAGCTGTGTTTAGTAACCCGTGGTCGTGAACCACTTTACTCTAATGATTTCTTACTGCTGTTGCCTTATATTGTAAAGCTATAGATTAAACTAGCTTCTGGCCGCGGCTTCGCCCGCATAAAAGGTTACTTTCCTAAAGATTTTCATCCCCTATTTTTATTTTACCCCTTAAGGGTAAACTTTTTACAAAATTTTAATGTCATATTTATTTATATCCAATCAATAGCCTAAAAATAAGTTTCAATCTTCTGGCTTTGAAAAGTGTTGTAAAGGGGGATAAAAAAATTGTAAGGAAGTACCTTACAATTTTTTTATCCCCCTTTACAACACTTTTTTTGCATTAAAAAGTAGCCTATGTCCCTTATCAGGCTCTAGAAGTCTAGACCATCTGTGTACAAGGTTTCATTTAGATCGGTTCAGTAGTTATGGCGTAAAAGAGCGACAGACAGACAGACAGAGTTACTTTCGCATTTATAATATTAGTGAGGATTGTAGTGAAAAAAAATTCTTAGGTTAAATAAGTATACGATCACGGCTATGTTGCTGTATGTGCTGCTGAGTACGAGAATAAGATGGTGGTTATTAATAGAAGAGGAATTGAGCTACAATAGCACGCTAGTCATATAATTTTATTATAGAGTTTTATTACCCGTTTTCCTACTCTTGCATAGATATATATTTTTTTAACGGCACTACCCTACACTCAGGAAATAATTCTTGTATTGCATGCGTACTTTACAAACATAATTAACGCAGACAAATTACACCCAGACTCAGAACAACACAGTTTATGGATTGCAAAAATTATTGTCCTTCGTAGGAATCGAATTCAAGGCACTGGCACGGAACTTCATTATCTTAACCACTATGCCATCTGTGCAGTCAAAATTATCTTTATATTAGAAGAAAGAAAGAAAAACATTTATTTTGTTCTCGTTAAAAACTAATGAAAATAGACAGAACTAAAGAAAGTAACTTCTGGTATAAAATGACTATTACATTCTTTAATTGTCTAACGGGTAAGTAAAGAAGTTAATTGTATTCTTACCCCATCACTAGACAGAATAATAGTATTATTTTAAAAATATTTATATTGTACAGTAAAAGCATAAAACGTGGTATTTATTTTTATTACAAAATAAGCTAATCAGCACGTTTCCGTGCCCGCAAGATATTTAAAGGGTGGACAAACAAAATTTCATATACACGAACATAACTGAGGTCTGCGTACTGCGGGGGCGAATTAAACGAGGTTATGACGTCACAAATTGTTGAAATTTTTGTACGCTATCATTGTATAGTCAGGCTTTAATGGAATCGTTTATTATTATATCATTTAAACTGCGGTGAATGACAATGGAATTATTAATTTGTTGCGTTGTTTTACATGTGATTATTTAAACATTCATTATCATGCTATTATTATAGGAAGTTAAAGTATTATTATAATACACACAGTTTCGATGGGCCGCTTGTTTTTGATTGAGGTCCTTCTGTGCTCACTACTAGTCCCCCGTAAAGAGGTACCTGCCTACTGAGACTAACATCCAAATACCAATATGAATAAGAAAATAGGACCGCTTGTTAGCTACATAGTAGTCGACAGATGTATCCTATCTCCCTCGTTCTGCGTTGCTAGTCTCTTGGATGTTGGAGCGACTTTGAATAACAAGTTCTTGGAGACTGTTCACGTGATTCGGTTGAAATTTTCAACGGTCGCCTTGCTAATAGACCTAAAAACATCCTGACAAGATTCTCAAGCTTATTGAGTGCAGAAACAAAAACTTCGTGCAATGTTCAGACGATTATGGATAGTTTAAATGACAGATCTCCAGGTCTGTGCGAACCTACGTATTAAAAAAGCGATACAATGGAACCGTGGCGCTAAAAAGTTTGCGCAAGATTTGTCTATTGAGCAGAATCAAATGACTAAGCTGAAGATTGATTACAGCGCTGATATTTCGTCCCAGACTGATATCTTGGGAGAGAGCGAAAATTCTATCAGTAGTTGTTTAAATCATTCCAGGACTTTTTTGGTTTTGTAGAATACTCCAGTTCCAAGCTAACTCGGCACCATATTGAAAATGAAAAAAGTCGTTCGTGAGCCTGTAAGTAGCTTTTAACAATTAAAAAACGGTAAGGCACTGGGAGATGACAGAATTACTGCAGAGCGTCTGGACATGAAGAACATGTAGGACAAGGCGAAAATCATGTCAAATGTGACTCATCTCATTGCAGTACCGGTCTTAGTTGGCAATGCAATTCTCTAAATTGTTGTGTATCTATATTTTCAGAATCTCAGCAACGGCACCAGTGATTTCCATAAAATTTGGTTTCGGAGGTAATAAATCGTTTTAGCTAGGTTTCATTTGTAGAAAAATCGTTTTGTCAGTGTTTTTAATATCTTTTTTGTTGGCTGGCTTTTCTGTGTGGTGACGGAGTAAGAATACAATTCTCCACCCCTTATTAAGATAAGTGGGTATCGTAAGAGACGATTATGGAATATAATATGCACATAGCATCTACGTAAGAGAAGGAAAACTCGAAATAAAACCCTATATCAACGCGTCTGACCAGCGAGGTATAGTAGGTCAATTTCCCTCTCATTATGGAGGAGGATCGAGCTTAATAGTGGGACATATATGAGCTGAAATGATGATTATTTAAAATATAATAACGACGGTAAATTACCTTAGTGATGGTAGAGTATCTTAGTGATGGAAAAATTTGCTTTAGTGTATAAAATATCCACACACCACATTGTCTCTCCTAATGACCAGTATATTATATACATTTTTCCGCTTAGTTAAACCAATAATTTATTATCCTTTAATTATACTGTCAGCTAAAGAAAAAATCTCACGGAATATTATAACGTAAATATATTTCGTGAGATATTTGCAAAGAAAATGTTTTCCTTCTTTCATTTCGCAGTATAGTAATTTTATTATGTAATATATCTTTATCATCATCAACTTGCTCTTATCCCAATCTATTTGGGGTCGACGCAATATGTCTTCTCCTTCCATACAACTCTATCAGACGTCATCTCTGTGGTCACTCCTTGTTTATCCATGTCATGTTTCACGCAGTCCATCCATCTTTTCTTCGGTCTTCCCTTACCCCTTAAGCCTTCAATATTCATACTTAAAGCTTTCCTCACAACATTACTTTCATCCCGTCTCATTACATGTCCATACCATGTCAATCTTTCATTCCTTAACTTTTCCGTCACTGGCACAACTTTCAAACTTTATATAAGTATAAAATTCTTCTGTTTATGTGTGTTCTAAATAGTTAGACCGATTTTGATGACATTTTTTGTGTGTGTTTCGTATTCAAGAACCGTTTAGATTGATAATGGCACCGGTAGGTGGCGCTTATCCCATATAGTAAAGGGATTAGAGTGTAACTTATCACTTCCTTGTCCGTGGATGTCGTGGATAAAATTTATGTGGCTGTAGACAGAAAACTGTCAAGAGTGTGGCCCTACCACTATAGAAAAAAAAAACCTAGTTACCTAATCCACGCAAGCGAAAATATTGCAACTTCGCTTGCATGGACACGGTAAGTACCTAAAATATAAAATTGTGAAACGTTAAATCTCGTAGCGCTCGGCTCGAAATTCATGTACCGACAAAAACGGTCCAGCTCATTTTACTTCACCGCTGCATTTTCGCATCTCTCGTGAATTGTTGAGGAAATTTTAAAATTTTATATTGAATCCTACCTGGTATATAGTACAAACCTGCTTGACGTAGCGAAAACTTTAAAATTAAAACCTAAAATCAGTAAAAATCATGAGTGCATCTTTTTTTTATCTGTTAAGTCATTATTGTCATTGCAGCCCGTTTGGTCACCGTCTGCCATATAGAAGAAGATATTACGTGCGACATGTTATCCAGAACAAAAGTCTGTACTTGAGGGATAGAAAATTGATTGAAATAATACTTATCGAGGCGAGCGATGCCGTGGACCTATTATCATTCTACACTTATCCCAATTACTTGGGGTCGATGCAATATGTCGCGAGGGCGATGGTCGACAGCGTCAGGAATTGGGACGCGGTCGTCGCCTTCTGCGAGGCTGTCATCTCGCGGAAGGAGGCGGCGGAACGAGTCAGGGAGGACTCCCACTCTCTCTCCGGACGACCCGGGCCGCCGCCAGCGGCCGGGGCGGCGCAGGCGCGAATACCTGCGCCTGATGCCGCCCTAACCCAGGCCTCGGGTGATCGGACCGGGGAATTGTCCGGTCACCCGACGCGAGTCCACCGCGTGAAGGCGACGCCCCGACGGCGAAATCTGTCGGGGCGTCGACGAGAGGAACCCGTGAGGGTAAACCGCCGAGCGGACCACCGAAGACAAAGATCGAGTACCGGTGGTCCGCTCGCACGGCGAAGAGAGAGGATTTTACGGTGGGTCTATGGGGTCGATGCAATATGTACTCCTTTCTCTTCGTACATATTATTAAAATTTTGACAATACTTTAACGACCAGTCACTTGCTTGACGTCAAGTATTCGGAATATAATTGTTAACCAAACGGCAAGAGCTGGAGTTAGCCCAAATCGATATAAAGGTCTAAGTCATCTTCTATGACAACTACGAGCAAAGTAAACATTAGTAGTATTCTTAGCCTTCACCCATACAGCAAACAAATTTAAATATTTATTGCTGTTCAAATCATCATCATCATCATCATCATCTCAGATCATATATGTCCCACTGTTGGGCTCGAGCCTCCTCCATAATGGGAGGGTAATTGACCTACTATACCGCGCTGGTTAGACGTGTTGGTATAGGGTTTTGTTTTTAGTTTTCCTTCTCTCGCATAGATGTTATACGCGTTTAATATCCCTTAGTTGTCTCGTATGATCACCCACGGGTAAGATAATGGGTGGTGAATTGTATGCTTTGCTGTTCAAATAGCTAGCATAAATAAACTATGCATTTATTTCATATATACAACAAAAAATGATACCATTGAAATAATGTTTAAGGAATATAAAAAAAAAAATAACACGTCTTCACGTTCTAGACTTAGTTGTAACTGAGGCATGTAATTGTCGTTCTCGGCGTCACCTGTTGAGTCCTACTCTATGTAATGGCTCCCCTAAGTGGATGCTTGTTACAACGACGTACTAAACAGAACGAATACGACTTGTTTCTGCTTTATATTCTTGTGAACATAATCTTTACTAAATTGTTGAGATTTAGCATTTGACGCGTTAGGCTGTTTATAAAAACTTATTTGTAAAAAAAAAACTGATTACGACACGTGTATTTTAAAATCGTATCTATTGGAAATTCGTGCCTACTGCCTTATCAATTAGACCAGTGTGGGTATCTACCCACATACATACCTATGTATGACAACCAAATTGTAACTTGCATTATCGACTTTACGGTAGACGTCACAGTTTGAAGTTCAAGTCCCGAACCTAATAATCATTTTTCGATAGCCAATTAGTTTTCATGATCTTTTTCTATTATTCGATAGGAGTTTGTGATAGAGAAATACAATTGTTTATGTATAATTTATTTGTGGAACTAATAACTACTAATACTAGAGGTAGTATTTGACAAAATCTATCATAAATTCATTTTAAAAAAATAACAGCAAAGATAATGCGATGTTTACTGATGTGATCAATTTTCTATGCACATTCTCGTTTTTATGCGAGGCTTTTTAACACGTCATACATCATAAGTGGGGCTTTTTTTTTTGGGGGGTAGAACTCGGTCAGCGCACTCCTCGCAGCACTCCGTCCGGGGCGATAGAGCACACCCGTAACCCACCCGTGGCACGTCGCCTTCGTCGTTGGGCCGACCACCAGAGCAGAGCGACTTGACGTCAGTGGTCGGCTCGACGGAATACCCTCTGAGGAGTACCCTCTCCTCGACCGACGTCCAACGGGGAGGACGTCGGTCTTTCCTCACGCGGTCGGCCTCTCGACGGTTGACGGACTAATTCTTCATTAGTGGGGGGGCTACCACACTTGTTTAATTGATAAATTTGTGTTTATCTCTTTATTGTTTATTTTTTTATTTTGCAATTGATTTCTAACCAAAAAAATAATAATTTATGAAACATTTTGCTATTGATGTTTGAAATTATTTTTTGTGGGAATTATATGTAATATTAATATTATAACTTTTTTATCCGTGTGGTGACGGAGTAAAAATACAATTCACCACCCCTATCTTACCCATGGGTGATCGTGGAAAGCAAATCATCTATGCAAGAGCAGGAAAACTTTACACGTTCGTCCATCAATGTCTCTTTTGCTGGCCGCTGCAGTAATGTACTATTTCTCAAACATGCTTGGAAATTTGAGCATTATTTTGACAACCTTCTTCGAGATAAATTGAAATTGCTGTACTGACCAAATACATGCGAGCAGCGGCCGGCAAAAAATATATGAAAAATACATATCTGTGGTGTTTTAGCGGACAAAGAAATATATATGTAAATTCATATCTATCGTGTATTTTAAAAATGGAACGATTTGTTATTTCAAAATATGGTAACCGAATAGGCAACTTATCAGAGTTTTATTTAAATTTCGAACTGGCTTGAAAAACAAATCTGTTTCATAATGAAAAAAAAAACAAATGAACCCTTTAGCACGTGATAAATGTTGTTCGTTGTTCGTCATGTATACAGTTCTACTTAGTACTACTTAGTTTTAAGTGCCACGCATTATTTGAGAAAAGTACTATACAAGCCTTGGCGACAACTAGGAATTGATGGACTTACGTATGTGTTATACGTTCGTCCATCAATGCCTCTTTTCCTGGCCGCTGCAGTAATGTACTAATAACGTATACAATAGATAAATACAATTTTCCAAAGAGGTCTTAAAAGAGAATATTGCTTTTAATGTTAGTTATTTTATCGATTTTGTAAAAAATAAAATTAGGGAGTACAAGATTCTTACGTGTTAATAATATATCCAAATACATTATCTCCCTCGGCTTTGAAACTCTCGGTATAAGCAACATACATGAATGTATTCTATATAGGCTATATCGTCGAATTTGTAAGCGTATAATGAATTGCCAACCCATCACCTTCCCAATATAGGCAACCCTTTCTTCACTCAGTTGCTTTTTTACCTTATAACCTTTACATCAAATATATGAACCTTCAGGATTTATACCTCTAGGCAACACTGAATACGCAATTCGTAAGCAAAATTGAAACTGAAATATAAATCAGACGAATAGTTTCAATTTTTATAGACCTTAAATAATCAAGAGCTTCTCCGTACGATTTCATGTACACCTATCTGAAAGAAAACTTCTTTAGCAGCGTTGTGCACTTTTTTGCGATGAGTAAAAAATGTTAAATTCTCGTCAGGACACGTGACCTGATCGAAAACTCGTAAGACGGAGGGAGAGTAGACCATAGGAGAGGAAGTAATAATATAATATATGTATAATATAATATATTTAATCATCATCATCATCACAGCCTATATATGTCCCACTGTTGGGCGCGGGCCTCCTCCGTAATGGGAGGGAAATTAACCTACTATACCGCGCTGGTCAAACGTGTTGGTCTAGGGTTTTGTTTCGAGTTTTCCTTCTCTCGCATAAATGTTATATGCGTTTTATATCCCTTAGTCGTCTCGTACGATCACCCACGGGTAAGATATGGAGTGGTGAATAGTATTCTTACTCCGTCACCACACGGAAAATATATTTAATATGTGTATTTATTTTATGGTTACACTCTTACTTATTCCCTGAGGTGGACTTTTTATGTTTTTGTATTGTTTTTTTTCATAGGTTTAAGTTTTCACTTCTGTCCTTGTGCCTGCTTTGTGTTTTTTTTATTAGTATTTTCTGTTTTCTGTCAACAGCCGCGGGCCCGTCCGTCCGGGGTAGTATCACACTCTCGCAGAAGATCGACATCTGAGTAATGGCAATGTGCTATTGCACTTCGTTCGGTGGGCGAGACAGCCGGAAGCCCAACTGGGTGTATTTGGCGTTTGTACTGGTAGGCAGCGGCCTAGATATACTCTTGGTATTTCAAAGGTCCATGGCTGGCAGTACCACTTACAATCAGGTGTGCTGCGTGCTCGTTTGCCACCATAAGCAATACAAAAAAAGAAAAAAAGCTATTGCAAATAACTTTTGCAATGTGTACGAGTACATATGCGCCGGCTGACTGATGTCAACCCTTCTCGGGAATGTAATTATTGACCAATCAGCCTCAGATGGTTTTGATACAGGTCGATGTAGATTTTTTAATCGTCTTTTACCTACGTGGGTAAATATAAAAATAACTAAAAAGATAATCCATAAATATACTAATATTTATAGCATCCATTTTGAAATTTCAATCTTAATGTTATCGTAAAGCTTTTATCTCGCCATATCTAGAATTAAAATGGACATTTTCTCGGAAAACATTACGAAACGAAATCTTAAAAACGAAAGTCGGCGTGAAATTTCTACGACGTTACTGCTTTTAGCCTCGTTCACTTCGCAACTCATTTTTGTCTCCAGTTTCAAGAGTGTGCCGGAGACTAATTGTGACAATTACACTCGACTCACCTTACTCCCCCGAACTACCGGCACTAATGACGACAGATAACGACGCTCAAGAAAGTATATTGCTGTGTGAAAATGGACAGAACATAAGTGTGATAAAACTTTATAATATTTGTAGGAAGAAATAAACAAATTTGATATTTATATAGTAAGCTACCGACCCATGCTGATTATGGTTATAGGTATTTAAAATATTTTTCGTTTGATTTCAATAACATACATACATATTATCACGCCATATCCCTTGCAGGGTAGGCAGAGAGAACAGAGTGCCAGAGAACTATATCCTTGCATACTTCACTCGCTTCCTCAACATTCATAATTCTCTTCATACACGCTCGCCGGTTTCGGAGACTCATGACTCCACCTTCCTTCAGTACGTGATCAATCTGGTCTAGGTAGGTTAATTTCAGTCTCCCCCGGTAACTACATCCTTCCACTTTCGTATTGAATTCAATAAAACGCACATATTTCATTTATAATATAGTTTTTTTCTTAATATTCGATTTAAATCCCCTTTAACGAGAAAAGTTAAACATGAATCATTTGTACATAACCCGTTATATGAGGTCATACAAGCGTGGTATACGAAAATACTCTAACAGTGTATTTCCTATAACGTGGAGCCAATCTACCGTGTTATAGGAGGGATTACTGTATTGTATTGTTGGCAAATTCTCTTTGTGATCACTCAGCCGGTTTGTACGACACCCAACGTGAAAGTAAGTGGTGATTGCACATTGTAGTCTTAAATTTTGTGGTCCAGTGACAATATCCTGGCGAAACTCATAGCACATTCTCAAACTCGAAGTTATATATGTACGTTCCGCTGCTGGGCTCCAGCCTACTCCATAGGAGGAGAGAAATTATAATATGAATATAGATGTCCTTTACGATCACTCACGGAAAAGAAAATAGTCAATCAATGTAGTTTTACGCGATTACTAGTTACTACACGGATAAATAAAGTAAATGCATTTTTAGGGTGCCGTACCTAAAGGGTAAAACGGGACCCTATTACTGAGACTCCGCTGTGAGTCCATTTGTCTGTCATCAGGCTGTATCTAATGAACCGTGATAGTTAGACAATTGAAATTTTCACAGATGATGTATTTCTGTTGCCGCTATAATACTAAAAATGTACACAAATACTAAAAATATAATAAAATTAATATTTAAGAGGTCTCCTATGCAACAAATGTGAATTCTTTTGCTTGTTTTTGCTCGATATTGATAACGGCAACAGGTAGATGGTTAAAATATTCATAGTATAGCTTATTCACTTTAAAAATAAATAAGTAAATTAAAATAAAACAATTTTTTACCCATAAAACAGTCATGGTTTTTTTTAGTCTATAGATAATGGTACGGAACCATTCGTGCGCGAATCTGATTCGCACTTGATTAGTTTTTTTTTTAATTATTTCGTTGCCTTAATGACTATGATATATTTGTCCTCATCCATCACCCGTCTTATGGTATCTGTAAATCATTTCACGTAAACATTACTTATGCAGCATACCTGCTCAACATTTCTAGTTTCAGGATCAACTTGAGTAAGATTATTATCTTATAGTCAATTAATAAAGCGTCGTCTTACCTACCTAATGAGAGCCAATGTTGCAACTTTTTTCTGTAATGTTTCTAGTAACATAATATTTATATTTAATTAGTAAAATATTTCTATGTTAACGAGTATCTATTTGATATCTTGGCAGTTTTGAAACATTTAATTATTTCAAGACTAAAAGGCTTTTTTATTTTTATCCAGTTCCATCACCGACATATTATAGTCTAATGAGTTTTATTAAAATGTTTTATTACGCGGTACATTTTGTACAGCGTATAAACTAATGTTTATTAATTTATTTAAATTTCACGGCACCTTTGAAAGTAAGGTGTAGCAACACATTATTTCTTAACTCACGGGACTTTTGCGTTTTGAATTATACCTCAAAATGTCATGTGGCACTTTTAAATTAATATCTGGAAGACTGTTTCTTTTTTTTAATAAAGTATAAAATTAAGAAAAGGAAAATAAAATCGTTGTTTTCCTATGGATCGAACCGGGGCTATCTAAATTGATATCGTTATTCAAACTGAGTTTTTTTTAACCGATTTCAAAAAAGGTCAAAATGAGTAACCTCATGTACTCAATTCGACTGTATTTTTTTTTTAATGTTTGTTACTTCAGAACTTTTGACTGGGTAAAACGATTTTGTTTATTCTGTTTTTATTTGAAAGCTGGTGCTTCCCGTATGGTCCGATTTCAATTTAGTGTAATGGTTACTAGTTGAAGGCGGTTTATTTTTGTTAAAATTATGATTATTGCCCTTGATGACAGTGGTCAAATTTACATTCATATTCTAATTGTACTTTTTTTCATTTGCTGAAAACAAAAAGATATTTTCTATAGATGAAACTTAGTAAGATCAATTTATCGCACCCGAAACATGCATATTAAATTTCATAGGAATGCCGTTTCTAAGAATCTGAAAATATAGAAATACAAGAGGTGCATGATTAAAGATATTAGATATTCAATACTTTAGTGTTTCATTGAATAATTTGCTGATACTTTATATGATGCAGAGAAAATGCTAAGTGCAGTGAATATGACATAACAATAGTTTAAGCATTTTTTAAATTTTCATCTTCTATCAAAATTGTCAGACGATTCATTAAATTGGTTGTTAGCGCCCAATACAACAATACAGGTAACAACTTAACTTAATGACGGACAGTGATCGTGAATAAGTTACCCAATATCATCATCATCATCATCACAGCCCACATACGTCCCACTGCTGGGCTCGGGCCTCCTCCGTAATGGGAGGGCAATTAACATACTATACCACGTTGGTCAAACGTGTTGGTATATGGTTTAGTTTCGAGTTTTCCTTCTCTTGTAAAGATGTTATATGCGTTTTATATCCCTTAGTCGTCTCTTACGATCACCCACGGGTATGATAGGGGGTGGTGAATTGTATTCTTACTCCGTCACCACACAGATATTTTTTTATAATACATTTATTTCAGCAAGAGCTAGAAGCAATAAAAAAAATTTTACTCAATATAAAGAAGTGAAATTACATACGAAGACAATTGTACAAAACTTTTTTATATTTATTTTAAGCTAACAATGTATATGACTGAAGGTCTTGGTAGCCATGGTCATGACTAAATATTATTCAATATTCACTCAAGGGGTTACTACACAAGGCTTATAACTTTGTTATAGAGGGTTTTCTCTATGTGGTCTTTTTGGTGACGAAGTAAAATAAAATCGACCCCCTTTCTCTCCCATGAAGAAATAGAAATAGATGTTAACTGCTTTGATTCGTAAATCATAACCTATGCCAGCCAAGCAGCCTGCCAAAAAATAGGACATGTGGCTCTTAGTTATATAATTATATGACCTACATATAAAACAAAGAGCCAATATGTGTGTGTGTTTGTATGTTGTTTGTAAAGATAGCGTACCTTATAAATACCTTAATAAGCATGAACTTTTTTTCCCATAAAGTTAAACTAGGTAAAGAATACTTTAATTTTACCAACAATTGTATTGATATTCAATTAGGAACGTAAATTAAAACATCACATGTAAGAGACTGCCCACCAGCCGTTTACACACATGTATTGCCCGCCCAAATGATCACATTACCTAAATACTGTATTTACAAATAGCACGTATGTGTAACAACATCCGTGTGGTAACCTTTTCAAAATTTAACCCACTTCCGGGGAACCCACGGAAATAGGTCAAACCGTAACAATACATTTTATTATATATTTTTTATGAAGAATATTTTTTACTTACTGTTTTGTATAGAACATTTTGCTCTATATTGGACACCTTAAAGTAGGTACAAACTGTAAGGATATTTAACTGGAATTTGATCGATTTCTTGCTGATCCTCTAGCAGCGGTAGTGGCTAAGAACTATCTCCAGAGACGTATGAATAATTACCATTCTTGATATCCCGGATCGGTCACGTCGTTCAGTCGCACTGATTAAATAATAAATATGCGTCGTACAGACGAGTAAACATAACGATTAATTGGTTGTTTTATTATCAACTGGCTTGCAGCCTCATAAAAACTGACTGTTTCCTTGAGACTTTAGTTGTCTAAAGTAAATGAGTTAATCCAAGAATTTATCTAACTATATACGAATTTTCCGTGTGGTGACGGAATAAGAATACAATTCACCACCCCCTATCTTACCAGTGGGTGATCGTACGAGATGACTAAGGGATATAACGGAAATAACATCTATGTGAGAGAAGGAAAACTCCAAACAAAACCCTATACCAACACGTCTGACCAGCGTGGTATAGTAGGTCTATTACCCTCCCACTAAGGAGGAGGCTCGAGCCCAACAGTGGGACATATATGAGCTGAGATGACATGATACTAATTTTCATCTATGTTTATTTTTCTTTTGCATGCTGCACTAAGTAAATAATCCTTGTATTGCCGGGGAATTTCCAAACATATAATTGACACAACGACAAATGACACATAATTTAGTAGGTATCTGGATGTTTGAGATTGGCTCGGTATTTACTTTTGAGGTTTTTTTTTTTTTGGAAAATATATGTGAAAAAATTTTATAAAAATTTAAAGTGAGAAAAATGATAAAAGAAGGAGTTATACGAATTAGACTGATCGAATGCTCAATTAATCTATGCCAATTCTCAACGATAGCGACCAAATTTATCTTGTTATTCTAATTTAGAAAATACTGACAAAGTAATATTATCTAGAAATGAAACCTAGATCTAGCTAGATCTATTTATTATCTCCAAAACATTTTGAATACTAAATCAATTTTCTGGCTATATATGGTCTGAAAGAGTAGCGTGCGACCTCATATCACTATTCGCCATCAGCAGCGATTCTTTGATTTCGGTAGCCAACCAGACTAGAGAAGACCCTTACTTATTTCGGGCATGTAAACTGAAGAAGCTGCATTCAATATCAAAGATCTTTGTTTTATATAAAAGTCTAGGTGACTTTTATAATTTGTTTGATCCCCCCCTTAATTACTAAACTTAGATTGGATAGTTTGAGTTGAGCGGTTCGTGACTGTGACGTCGTTTCGTTACTTTGCGGTTTGTTTGATCAATTGATGGTTTTCATAGAATTCCTTTTAAGGTTTTATGAATGTACTGCTCTTTCTTGAAACTCTCTAACTTGGATTACTTGTGTGTTTATTGTTATTATTTTAGTTACCAACGTTTTAATTTAAACTATTGTCTACAACTTAGCTATATCTTATTTTAAAATAATATCCGTTCTTAATATTTAATACGAATGCTTTATTACAACAATTTTTATAACCACATGTTGGCTGATAACACATTAACAATGTCTCGCTGTTATAATTTTTTGCCGATTTGCTACTGACAGTCCTCCTGTGATCCTAAATATTGAAATGTATGCAACGGGAAAATAAAAATCAAATAGATACGCGATAAAATCCATACAAATATTTTTATTACAAATACAAGACATCTATTTATCTATCAGTATAAATATTAAATTTAAATGTGCTTTTACCAATTTTTAAATGGCGAATCATTAAAGACACTAAAATATACAGCAGAAACTCAATTATCCGGCCCTCAGTTATATGGCATCGCGATTATCCGGACTACCAATCGCGATCTTACATATACAAATTAAATCAATGCTACCGAACCAGTCAGAATTGGCATTACCCGCCCATGCTTCGCGTGATGTATGCCCGACGCGTTACTCTATTGTATCCAACATGGTGTGATATTGTGATTGTACTACAGCTTAAATGAATTCATGATGTAGCCGCAATAAAGAGACGAAAGTGGCTTACATCAAACGGCAATTAGGTACCAAATATTTTAACTCAAATTAAACTATATAAATACTTTAATTTCGGTGTGGTGACGGAGTAAGAATACAATTCACCACCCCCTATCTTACCCGTGGGTGAGACGACTAATCGAAATAAAATGCATATAACATCTATGCGAGAGATGATGATGATTTCATTATCATCTCATCATCTCAGCCCATATATGTCCCACTGTTGGGCTCGGGCCTCCTCCGTAATGGGAGAGAAATTAACCTAGTATGCCGCGCGGTCAGACGTGTTGGTATAGGGTTTTGTTTCGAGTTTTCCTTCTCTCGCATAGATGTTATATGCGTTTTATATTCCTTAGTCGTCCTGTACGATCACCCACGGGTAAGATATGTGTTGGTGAATAGTATTCTTACTCCGTCACCACACGGATAATGAAATATTATAAAAAAAATAAACTATATTGCGTACATATGTAATTGTACATATTGGATTTCATAATAATTTTAATTTAAGAAAATATGTACATATGTACTCGTAAGTACAGCACACATTGTACGTTGGCATATGTATCTCGTAAATTCTGCATAGAATATTGATTTTTGATAAGTATATTTGTACATACATACATATCATCACGCCATATCCCTTGCAGGGTAGGCAGAGAGAACAGAGTGCCACAGAACTCTATCTCTGCATACTTCACTCGCTTCCTCAACATTCATAATTCTCTTCATACACGCTCGCCGGTTTCGGAGACTCTTGACTCCACCTTCCTTCAGTACATGACCGATCTGGTCTAGGTAGGTTAGTCTCGGTCGCCCTCGGTACCTACATCCTTCCACTTTCGCATTGTATATCTTCTTAATCAGACGTTCGTTCAGTTAGGCTGACCGACCGCATTCGTAACGACGACGTAAGAGAGCGAGTAGGTATGAAAGAGAGTATTGGTGTAAAGATGCGAAAGGGAATGCTCCGATGGTTCGGACATGTGGAAAGTATATTTGTATTTTTTTAAAATCTAACAATAGCGAAACATAATGCAATATGTACAATAATAGATTAGCGGTTAACAGAATATTCGAAATATTCTATTATCCGGATTTTCGATTATCCGAATGCGTAAAGACAACAAATAGTCCGGTTAATGGAGTTTCTACTGTATTACCACAATTACGTTTATATCCATAAGCCCTATTACCATCTTTCATAGACTTATCTTATTACTCAAAATATATTTACTTTATATATAAATTTTCATCCTCTTTGCGAATGGATTTGGAATAAATTAATTTCATGTTTGATGTCAGTGAAAATTTCAAGTTTCTCAAACAACCGGCTTAAGCTTTACCAACTTAGATTATCTTTCCGTGTGCCCTAAATACCTAGAGTAGACTGACATTTGCTCTCAGTTGTGCTCACAAGATAATATGTTATGTTTGATCTTGTACCCGCAGCTTCGCTTGACTTAAAAGTTAAAGAAAGAGATATATTATGTGTCAATGTAAATATCACATTAATATGTGTAATACTAATATTGTTATATTTATACATACATATACATATCATCACGCTATATCCCTTGCAGGGTATGCAGAGGGAACAGAGTGCCAGAGAACTCTATCCTTGCATACTTCACTCGCTTCCTCAATATTCATAATTCTTTTCATACACGCTCGCCGGTTTCGGAGACTCTTGCCTCCATCTTCCTTCAGTACGTGAATAATCTGGTCTAGGTAGGTTAGTTTCGGTCTCCCTCGGTACCTACATCCTTCCACTATATTTATAATACTGATATATGTGCTGTGTGGTAGAGGCTACGAATAGTACGAACCTCTACCTTGCTCGTGGATGTCGTAAAAGACGACTAGATGACTAAAAGTTTTAACAGTTTTTTTTATTCTGTTCGTTCATTCAGACAGGCAAAGGGAACAAAGCCCATACAGCCAATTCCTATATAATTTTCTTCACATATTATTTCTTCATATTGACTAGCCTATTAATAGTCACTGCCCGTCAGTAAGCCAAGTCTAAATACTAGTAACACCATTAATTGGACTGATAACTAAATTTATGATTTCTCTGGGAATGTTGGCAAAGCATGAAAATACACATAAAGTACTATTATATCATATTCACGATACTTTGGCACTTTAACTGTATTATATTACATAAAATACCAGCAAAATTATTCAATATAAACACTACAAAACACTAAAGAAATGAATAAAATTCAAAAGCGCGACATGACAATTCCATATTCCCGTCAAAACTCTCGAACCATGATTATGCTGGTCTATGAGGCACAGATCGTTTATAATATATTTCAGAGATATGCAATATGTGGTATTAACTTGACGGTTAAGAAAAATAAAATCCATTTACTCTCTTACATTAATTAAATTAATGTAAAAATATTATCCGAGTACGTAAAGCGAAGAAAAATACGGGAACGCGAAGAAATATTTCATTGTGTTTGACGTCGATGGCAATGTATTTTTAAGCAATATATTTATGCGTCTAGTGAACCATAAACATTGACATGTTTTTTTTATGAAAATATATACCTACCCAACACGAAAACCAAAGAAACTGGAATGCAAGACTAAAGATAAAACAATACTTGGTGGTTTTTTAGATAATATTTAAAACACCCGTGAAAAATACTTATGGTGAATTCTAATACTCGTCACTACACGGAAATGATTCAAATAATCTTATAAATTATATGGTATCGAAAGCATGTTAATTTACAAATTAGCTTTCGGATGATTGCGCCCATTCCCAGAAGTAATGAGCGCAATATAGCCAAAAAGACCTAATTCAAACAAGTTATTTAATTAATTTGCTTTTTAAACAGATTTCGCCGAAAGCCATTCCCTCTACATGTTTTGAAGGCGCAACATGAAAACGGTAATGTTTTCTTAAAAGATGAAACGGTTCTAAAAAACAGTTCAAAAGAATAAAATTAGCAACGCTTTTAGAATTAAATATATAAAAAGATTGCTTTTTTATGCAGCGAGATATTTTATGTCCTCAGATTTTTTTAAGTTATCAATTAGCACACAAGTCTCTTAATTGATAACTTTAAAGTTTTTTTTGCTCTTAGCACTTGCTAAAATAAGTGAATTATAAAATAAATTAATATTATTCTGTCTGTCCAGTTCAGTCATTCCGTGACCATGAATGCTAAAAATTGTTTGAAACGTCAAGCAATTAAAAATTTAAATACAAATTAAATAAATATTAATATATTTATTAATAAATAATTTTATTTTATACTAGCTTTTGTCCGCGACTTCGTCCGCGTAGAAGTCTAAAATGGATCTAATAAGATTTTTAATTAGTTTTTTACATTATTAATTTGATTATAACATATAAATTCATCATTCTCCTGCTCTTACTTGGGGTCTTACTTCTTACTTGGGGTCGAAACCATATGTAGTCGTACATATTACGAAAGTTACTGGCAATAGTTTTAGGATCTACCGCCTACCCAACGTCAACTCTCGTTGGGAATGTAATTGTTGAACAAACGACATCATGTGGCCAGGGGAGTTGGCCCATATAAAGCTTTTAGTCGTCTTTTACGACATCCACTAGTAAAGTAAAGGTTGATAGTATTCGTAGCTGCCACACAGCAATTATAATATATAAATTATTACTTTTAATAATTATAACATTATATTTAAATGTTTGAATACTTATAAAATCTTTATTACAGTGTATAGGTTTAAAGGTTAAATAAACATGAAAATTAAATAAAATGATGTTATATTTTAAGAACACGAAGCTCAGCCTTTGATCTAGAGAAAGCTACACACTGGTATTATCTTTTTACAGCGAAATCGAAATACTATACATACCGCAATATTTCTTTGTAATCAACATTTTTTGTTTTTCCGTCGGATTTGAAAATCAAAATCACCAGGCTACTCTGTGCGCTTACTCTGGAACATGCCACATACGACTGGCCGTGGGCGAAGCAGCTGTCCCTCAAGTCTAGTCACCTTAAGAATTTGATCTCGAGCTTTGTTTATGGTAATGGCAGGGCAGACTTAAAAGAGAAAAACGCACTCTCTTGAATTCGAAGGGGTATTTTAATGGTGTTAGGGGAAGCCTAGGAGTAAATATAGACTCTTCTCTAGAGCAACCATCAAAAAATATAGGACGGGGATATTCCAACTTTAAAGAGTATTTGCATTGCAGTTGTTTTTGCGTGGTGATGGAGTAAGAATACAATTCACCACCCCCTATCTTACCCGTGGGTGATCGTAAAAGACGACTAAGGGATATAAAACGCATATAACATCTTTGCAAGAGAAGGAAAAACTCGAAACAAAACCCTATACCAACATCAGCGGGGTATAGTAGTTTAATTTCTCTCCCATTACGGAGGAGGCCTGAGCCCAACATTGAGACATATATGGGCTGTGATGATGATGAATTATTTTTGTGTGAGTTCAACCTTTTCTGGACAAATTCGGATTGAATTTTCAAACATGTGTCAAAATAAAATGTAATTGAATTCAAGAGCACTAAGAAGTATTGATATCATCTTCGAAGCAAATCACTCTCATAATAGCTTTTTACCTATTTTAATCCCGATAGAGGATGGATTTTAATAAAACACGATACAGCTTTTTCATCAATTCTGTTAAAGAATGTTTATGCAAAATTTGAAGTAGACTGAACCAAGGATTGCACTTCGTTCGGTAAGCAAAAAGCCGGCAGTTCAACTTCTGGGTGGGTTTGGAATTTTTATTGGTAGGCAGCGGTCTGCAAAGGTCCATGGGCAGCAATAACTGACAATCAGGTGTGCTGCTTGCTCGTTTGCCACCATAAGCATTAAAAAAAACAACCGATATTGATGAAATTTGAAACAAAGATAGACTAGAGAATATACTAGACTAGAGAGAATAGACTACACTTGAGAATTTGAGAAACGACAGAGTTTCAATATATTTAAAGACGAAATATGGTACCGACGTTTTAACTGAGTGCATTAAAACGCTCACTTAACTTTTTAATTTCCAGGGCAAATGGTTGAGATAAATTTTGTATAAAAATATGAATAAATTCGCGAAAATATGAACAAAAGTTTAGAAGATGAACATCGTTTCCATATAATGTTACAACGTTAGGTTTATTTATAAGGTAATTTTGAGTTTATGAATATTAAATATTATCTGAACACGCTTACTAGATTTAGGCGTAAATATGATTTTATAAGCGAGTTGTTATTTTCAAACCGAAAAACATCTAGGCTTTATATATTTATTTTACTCTTGGTATACATCAATATAATCACCTTTCTCCTTCCATTATCATTTTGAGACTAATGAATGTAAATTATAATAATAATTCTTACTAAACATGTTGTACTATTTTTTTATATAACATACATACATATCATCACGCCATATCCCTTGCAGGGTAGGCAAAGAGAACAGAGTGGATGGAGCGGCGGCACGGGGTCCTCACCTTCCGATTGGTGCAGGTGTTGACGGGGCACGGGTGCTTCGGGAAATACCTGCACACGGTCGTGTACAGGGAATGGACTCCGGGCTGCCATCATTGCAGTAGTGACGAGGACACGGCGCAACATACGCTCGAGGAATGTTCGGGCTGGGACGGGCAGCGCCGCGACCTCGTCGCTATTATCGGTGCCGACCTGACGCTGCCGGCTGTCGCGAGGGCGATGGTCGACAGCGTCAGGAATAGGGACGCGGTCGCCACCTTAGGCGAGGCTGTCATCTCGCAGAAGGAGGCGGCGGCACGGGCCCGGGAGGATTCCCGTGACCCGGGGCGGCGCAGGCGCGAATACCTGCGCCTGATGCCGCCCTAACCGAGGCTTCGGGTGATCGGACCGGGGAATTGTCAAGTCACCCGACGCGAGGCCACCGCGTGAGGACGACACCTCGACGGCGAAAGCTGTCGGGGCGTCGACAGGAGAGGAGCCCGAGAGGGCATACCGCCGAGCGGGCCACCGAAGACAAAGATCGGGTACCGGTGGCCCGCTCGCACGGCGAAGAAGAGGTGCAGGGTGGGTCAATGGGATTGCGCGCCGCCTCTTCCGTCACCCCGGACCGATTTGGCGGGGTGCGACGTCCATAGCACACCGCAAAAAAAAAAAAAAAAAGGGTGGCAGAGAGAACAGAGTGCCAGAGAACTCTATCCTTGCATACTTCACTCGCTTCTTCAACATTCATAATTCTCTTCATACACGCTCGCCGGTTTCGGAGACTCTTGACTCCACCTTCTTTCAGTACATGACCAATCTGATCTAGGTAGGTGAGTCTCGGTCTCCTCCGGTATCTACATCTTTCCACTTTCGCATTATATATCTTCTTAACCAGACGTTCGTTCGGCATTCTTTCCACATGTCCGAACCATATAAAAAAGAAATAATAATAATAGACAAACTCGCCGAGTTTCTTGCCGGATTTTCTCAGTAGCGGTTAGGTTTCGCTCCGATGGTAGTTTATTGGATTATTTTATAATATTAAAACTGACAATATGTAAGTGGCCTCGCAGGTACGAGTATGTATGTATGAACATACATAATAAATGTGTGGTGTAGCATGAATTTTCCGTGTGGAGTAAGAATACAATGCACCACCCCCTATCTTACCCGTTGGTGATTAAGGGATATAAAACGCATATAACATCTATGCAAGAGAAGTAAAACTCGAAGTTTAACCCTATACCAACACGTCTGACCAGCGCGGTATAGTATGTTAATTTCTCTCCCATTACGAAGGAGGCTTGAGCCCAACAGTGGGACATATATAAGCTGAGATGATGATGAAAGGATTGGTAAATATCAAAGTTCACCTAATATTCTATATTTTTTTTTGTTGATGATTTTAATTTACCTAAATTCATCAAATCATCATGATTCTTGGGACATCATATAGTCACGATTACTTTTGCCCGATGTTGCTCTAGCCGAGTCTGCGAAAAACAGCCCGGGGCTATCGATTACAGACAACGTCCCGGATATGCTAGAACATCACTTAGGTTATAGGTTCTATAAGAATAAACTGCTGAGCACGTCACAGTGATTCAATAAAGAGACAGAAATCAAGCTTACAACCGAGTTTATACGATCAATCAAGATATATAGAACTACACTTTCTCACAGATTTTATTGCTTCTTAGGTCCATATCTCTATAATAAAATTAACTCCATTCTTCATATATATCCTGTAAATAAATTCAAACTAAAGTTGTTGATAACATCGTGGTTGCAAACCTTATCATATAATGACACAGAGGATTTGTTTACTCTACTGACGTAAATAGGTAATAAAAAGTAGCACACGTACATGCACAGATGCACACAACAAACATATGCTCACGTACGTGCACACACACACACAGATACACACACGCGCACACACACACACACGCACGCACACACACACGCGCACACACCCACACAAACACTCACACACAGATACACATGCGGGCGCGCACGCACGCATACACATATACATCCACACGCACGCTCAAATTTTACTTATCTCTATCTCATATAAGGAAACATGTTAAATAAAATAATTATAGTAGTTCTAGCAATTTGTCCCGGAGGTGGGAGCCTGGTTATCTGTGACACAGGGTTCCCTATTACAGACATCAGTCTCTCACAAAGGAATGAGTGTAATCATAACTAAATATTGTACGTGTGTAATTTCTATTTACCTTTGTGATAGAGGAAATAAATAAATTATTAAATTAAATCTTCCTAAGTAGGCGTGATTAAATTACGAAGAACTAAGAAAATGGCTCTGTAATTTTGACAGCTATTTTCTAAAGAGAAAATATTTTCGCTTTAAAATGGCCACGAAGATATCGATTGATATCAAAAATTGCTAACTATATTTAATCTTCAATCGGATTAGTGCTCTATTTCGGATACACTCTAACGGAGCCACCCCTTTCCAATTTGACGTCACATTCAGTAAGAGTCTCGCTGAACTTTTCAATGGGCAGTGTTCGACGATGATCCTCGAAATGGATAACATAATTGGTTTTTGCCAACAAAGTATGAAATTTTGTAGTACGTTATCAAATACGCTAATCCTGATTGAAATATATATGAAATGAAATTATTTTTACGGATTTGATTGCGTTTGATATTTGATTTTCCTTTCCCTGTGTTTCGAATACTTTTTGTGTTCATGGAAGTACATAGCTCGCGTAAATATCAGTCCCAGTGCTGGGCTCGAGCCTCCTAGTGGGAGGGAAATTGACCTACTATACCACGCTGGTCAGACGTGTTGGTATAGGGTTTTATTTCGAGTTTTTTTTCTCTTGCACAGATGTCATATGCATATTATATCCCTTAATCGTCTTATATAATACCCAGGGGTAAGATAAGGGGTGGTGAATTGTATTCTTACTCCGTCACCACACGGAAAATGACAGATGCAGTGACAGACGATATTATGGTAATTGAAATACCACGGGGCATTTTAGTTGTAAAGAAATCATTCATCATCGTAAATCATCATCTTTCTTTAAAGACTTGAACTAAAATTCTATCAAACGTCCTACCAGTGAGGTATAATAGGTCAACTGCCATCTTATTATGAAGGAGGTTCGAGCCCAGTATTTCTTTCAGCCTGCTCCCGCCTAAAAGTACGAATAAGTTTACATTTTTCCGTGTAGTGACAGAGTAAGAATACAATTCACCATCTTCTATCTTGTCCGTGAGTGTTGTAACAGATGACATAGGGATGGGTAGATATAAGTAAGAGAAGAAAAATTCGAAATAAAACCCTATACCAGCACGTCTTACCAGCGTGGTATAAGTAAGTCAATTTCTATCTTATTTTGGAGGGTAGTAGCAGTAGTGGTACGTATATGAGCCGAAATGATGATGATAAGAATGAAATTTTGAACAAAGCAATATGCTAACACAGATTCTTTTCTCTTCCAAGGTGATGGGAGTTCATCACCCATAGTGAGGCGAATAATAACGGAATGAAAAGAGATGTGAGAGAGAGTCATCATTCTCCTACTCTTATCTCAATTACTTGGGGTCGATGCAATATGTACTCCTCTTTCATAGTGCATATTGTAAAAATTATTGGCAATTGTTCTATGACCAGTCGCGTGCTAGACGTCAAACCTCCTTGGGAATGTAATCGTTGGCCAAACGGCATCAGATGGAGTTGGCCCAGGTCGTTATAAGGCTCCTAGTCATCTTTTACGACATTCATAAGCAAAGTAAGGTTACCAAGTATTCGTAGCCGCTATCACACAGCTGAGATGTGAGAGAGAGTGAAAACTGTATAATATATAATTTGATTTCCGTAGCGAAACAATATACTCCGCTATTGTACGTTATACCAGTTTTATTTCTCCTCGGAGTACAATAGCGCGAAATACGTACAAGTGAACGGTGCTCAAGAGCCTTGATTCCGATTTAAAACACCCTACAAAGCCACCACGTGACCTACTTTAAAATTAAAAAGAATCAGGCCGCTGTGTTCGGTGACTTTTTGTCGTATTCACCAGAACGGAAAGTGATTGTATTGTATCTACATTGTATTTAAAGATGTATATTGTACATATACAGACATACCATCACGCCATGTCCCTTGCAGGGTAGGCAGAGAGAACAGAGTGCCAGAGAACTCTATTCTTGCATACTTCACTAGCTTCCTCAACATTCATACATAATTCTCTTCATACACGCTCGCCGGTTTCGGAGACTCTTGACTATAGTCCTTCCTTCAGTACATGACCAATCTGGTCTAGGCAGGTGAGTCTCGGTCTCCCCCGGTACCTAAATCCTTTCACTTTCGCATTGTATATCTTCTTAACCAGACGTTCGTTCATTCTATATATATTGTAATTTTAAAAAAATATTATTTTATCTACAAACGTACTTGACAACTTTTCACTGGGGCCCCGATGGCGTATGTCAGTGAAGATATGGCTATACCGCTTGATGTGACACACTCTTCACTCGAATGAGAAAATTAATCTGTCAAACTGATTTAGTATCAAATAATATTCCACACCGATTTCGTATTGATTTTGTAATGTATTTGTTTGGTCATATCAAATAAGAACCCAAAACATGAGTGGTGATTTAGTTCAGGATGTAAATTTAAGCCACAGAAGACAAGGATGAATTATTAGTGATATGTATAGATAAAACCAGAACAGATGTAAGAGTAACAATAGGTAATGATGTACTAGAGCTAGTGGATGAATTTGTATATCTTGGATGTGGATTTAGCAGAGATGGAAGGTACACCACTGATATAGAGCGAAGAGTGAATGCGGGAAATAGAGTGAACGGAGCGTTGGGGCAACTTCTCGGCAGCCACCACCTCAGCCAGAAGGCACGTGTAGCAATACATAACGCAGTGCTTGTCCCAACATTACTGTATGGAAGCGAGAGTTGGGTATGCAGAAAAGAGTATGATAGTAAAATTAATGCGGTCGAAATGCGATCTCTGCGGAAAATCTGTGGAGTTAGGCTGACCGACCGCATTCGTAACGACGACGTAAGAGAGCGAGTAGGTATGAAAGAGAGTATTGGTGTAAAGATGCGAAAGGGAATGCTCCGATGGTTCGGACATGTGGAAAGAATGCCGAACGAACGCCTGGTTAAGAAGATATACAATGCGAAAGTGGAAGGATGTAGGTACCGAGGGAGACCGAGACTAACCTACCTAGACCAGATCGGTCATGTACTGAAGGAAGGTGGAGTCAAGAGTCTCCGAAACCGGCGAGCGTGTATGAAGAGAATTATGAATGTTGAGGAAGCGAGTGAAGTATGCAGAGATAGAGTTCTCTGGTACTCTGTTCTCTCTGCCTACCCTGCAAGGGATATGGCGTGATGATATGTATGTATGTATGTGTATGTTTAGATGGCGACAGAGTGGTACAATACGGCAGTTTAGGGAATTCCGCTCCAATCACTGCGTCGTCCTGGACAGTCTGGTGATCAGATTATAGCCTGATAAAAAAATGCCAAATTAGGCATTTAGGTTAGGTACAACCAAGGCTTAGACCAGAAGACTTTCTACAATGTTTTGACTAATCACCACAAGACACTCATATCCGTAAATATACCTCTAGAATATGCTAGCAATTACATTTTTCTGAACAAAGAGATATTATTCAGTAAATAAAGAAATAAGGCAGAAGTAGATTATCCGTGTGGTGACGGAGTAAGAATACAATTCACCACCCCCTATCTTACCCGTGGGTGATCGTACGAGACGACTAAGGGATAAAAAACGCATATAACATATATACGAGAGAAGGAAAACTCGACACAAAACCCTATAGCAACACGTCTGACAAAGAAATATGGCAGAAGTAGAAATAAGTCAATAACATGGAAATAATATTAAGTAGGTACATAATATAATTCTTAAATCTCAGCTCTCTTTATAGATAAATAAAAATTGTTATGAATTCAGCAAAACTGCTATGACTCATATATGCTTGCCGAACTTGGATATTCGATTATAAGACCAGACTCAAGATCCAAATTACTCAGAGGTACTAAGTTGGTAAATCCGCCGGTGTATTCGCGTTTCACAAAGTGCTCTCCTATTGAGCGTGCAAGAGATCAAGAACGTCTTTTAAGACGACTTATAAAAATGTCGGGGACGATAATACTTTTATAGGATAGCTATTGGCTGGATTAACTTAAATAGTAATAAACTAATCCAAATAAAAGATATTCTATTGAGCAATTAGGTTTTCAAGTAAAATTAATTTGTTGCATTCATTTATTTTCACCGACTCCAAAAAAAATAGTACTTGTAAATAAATATTAATAATTTCGTTTATTATATTTCAATGCTCCTTGCTTTGAAATACAAAATATAATATTATTATCCATTTTTCTTGACATAGTATAAGTTTTTACATACCTACCTGTAAATAGGTAGGTATACTATACTTTCGTAAATTGTTCTGTTATTCTTTTGAGATTAAACTAATTAAAAGAATTATATTCTACTTTTTAGTGTAAGTTTATTGTATATCGTTTATCGTAGGTATAGTTTTGAAGTCGGTTTTTGTTTTTTTTTTTTAATATATTTTTATTTGCCGGTTTTTAGTGGAAAATAAGTGAATTCAGATTTTTTTTTAATAGGTAGACCTAGTAAACGGGCTGCTCAAATGAGACAGAGCCATTTGGAAGAAACGAGTGACGAGAGAGACACTCGTTTAAAGAAAAATGGGATAAATATTACAAATGAGAGTGACGAGCAGCGGGTCTAGGCTTTCTCAGATGAGGGCATACACAAACTTATTTAAGCGTAATGAAACTCCAGGAAGTCATTCTCAGCGACTCAGTTTAATTCGCGAACGTTATCAAACCCAATCGAGAAGCAACGATCTCAACGTATTGGCTTATTAAACGAAAGTTTATCAAAATTGAAAAAACATATATAATATATGAAAAAAATAATTAATATCTATGAAAAAAAAATATTTTAATTTTTTTCACTTGTTTTTACCTATTTTATACTACTTATACTACCACTTAGTAGTGAAATTTTGAAAAAACACTAACACACATATTCTTTTATTTCTAAAAATATGCAGGTGTGCGAAATTTCGTACTTCTAACTTTGAAAATGATAAACTTCCATATAAATGTTCATCCCGTGACCCTTATTTTACCCCTTAGTAACATTGTTGTTTTACCATCAGCTAAAGCTCAAAGATAATCTCCATACACAAATAATCAAACTATAGTCTGTCTAATCTAAGAAGTGCATTTTGACAGCAGTCTGAGTAAGTTGTCTAGGTATGTGAACCAAATAATCGCTATCGAAAATATCCGATTTTACTGAGAAATCGATATTGATTGTTTATAATTAATAATCGGTTAATTTTTTATTTTTCAAAAAGGTGAAGAATAAATTAAGTGCTAAATTAGTACTAAACAAATTTAATTATTTCAGCATAGAATCTATTCATCATATTTAGTAGGATTAGGTTAATTAAAAACAAAAACTGGATTTGAAAATAGCTATTTACTAAGAATTACTACTTGAATTATCAGCGTCGCGAACATTAATAATTATTTCCTCATCAATCAAAGTATCGAAATGTACATCTCTGTCAAAATCTCTATTCGATTAATTGTATTATTCTAATATTTTTACCGATTATTTGGATATTCGTGAATTGGGAGTTGTCAAGCACTACTGTATAGAACGTGATGACGTGACATTGTTAGGTCGTCAATAACAATTACTATTTACCATGTTATTTTTATTTAAAATTAGTTTTACGAGTTTCAACATTAGATTATTGTACAAGAAAGTCACCCGCAATGTTAATTATGTAAATAACTTAATAGTTGTTTAAAATTTTAGATTTAATGTTTACAATCATGTGTATACGTTTGACCGAGGTTATTGTGTATTAAAAAATGCAAAACGTCAAAATGCACTTCTTAAATTAGATTAACTATAAATTATGTATAGAGGCGTCAGAAACAGCATTTTTGCCTTACATTTTAAGGAATTACTCTCGATTTTCCTAGGATCCCAGCATCAGATCTTGATACCCTGCATATGAGACCACCCTTAGAGTATCCTCTTTCTAACAAATAAAGAATTATAAAAATCCATCCATAATTGGCGTTGCTATCGCGTAACACACAAACAAAAAAAAATAGCGTTCGAATTGAGAACCTCCTCCTTTTTGGAAGTCGGTTAATAAATAGCTATTTTCAAATCCAATTTTTAATAAAACGATTATTAATTAAAAAGAATCAATATCGATTTCTCACTAAAATTGGATCTTTTCGATGGCGATTATTTGATTCACATACCTAGACAACTTACTCCGACAGCTGTCAAAGTCCACTTCTTATATTAGATAGGATAGTTTCATTTATAGAAAATATCATTATGTCAGTATTTTCATCAAAATAAAAATTTACTGGCTGGAAATTATTAGAATATGAAGCCAGATTTTGCTGCTGTCATCGAAATAGTACATTACTGCAGCGGCCAGCAAAACAGGCATTGATGGCCGAACGTATAAATTAGACATGCGCGAAACAGTAGTTCGCGTAGTTATATGACATTACATTTCGTGCCGAATAATATTACATTTTACCATCACTTCAAACATCACACATGACATTTCATTTAATATAAGCCTTAATTTTCTAAAAATAGAGCTCAAAATAAATATTTATCGACCGCAGGCGCAGCGCGGTCCAGTCGTTCTATCCCTCTCACTCACCCGAAAAGACACACGGCGCGTTTGAGAGATAGATAACCATTCCCAAATTACCGAACATTGCAGAAATACAGAACAGTACACGAGTGTTCGGCGTCATGTTTAATGTGATGTGTGATGTTTAATGTCATGTCATGTAAACATGCGACTAAAGTCG
Organism: Lymantria monacha; assembly: GCA_905163515.2. NCBI lineage: Eukaryota > Metazoa > Arthropoda > Insecta > Lepidoptera > Erebidae > Lymantria > Lymantria monacha. The sequence continues at coordinate 5,395,695 of LR991082.1, forward strand.
CGGAATGTGTAATATGACAGTACGCGGTCGAGTAATATTACGTGTGATGCATCACTCGCATTACTTACACATGTCTAGTATAAATGTGGGCCGAGGTGTAGCCGAGGCACACATACGTAAGTCCATCAATTTCTAGTAGTGGTCAAGGCTTGTATAGTGCTTTTCTCAAATAATGTGAGGAAATTAAAACTAATTAATACTAAGTAGAACTGTATACATGACGAACAACGAACAACATTTTTCACGTGCTAAGGGTCGCCGCTGATTGCGACTTTTTGTCGACGTGACTTATTGTTATTGTCGCCTGCTGTCACCCACAATGCGCTCACTTAATCTGTTCTTGGGCAACAAATCGCGTTCATTTTTGTAACTTCTTGTTGGAAACAAGAGTAAAATACTGTTTCCTCCCATAACCTTCTTTTTAAAATTACATCGGCATATTGCTTTAAGTTTTTTTGCATATAATGCAGGGCTCTTCTCTACCTCCTCTATTAATAATTCATTGTCAATATCTTCATTAGTTTAGGGGGGCATAGTCCGAAGCGTGCTCGTTCGCGTCCCCTGCCAGTCTAATTAGACTGCTAATCCGGTTCGAAATGCGTACCGCAATGCGGTTTAGGGCGTCCCCCGGAGGCAACGCGTACCGACCCGCCCCCGTCGGTATGAACTTCGGCAGTTGCGGCGATGGGGGCCGCCACCCATCACGCCTTGCCCAGTCAGGCGAGTCGAGGAGAGCAGAGTGCCGGGTGGGCACGTGGAATGTAAGAGGTTGTGTGGAAGGTAAGTTGCACGAGCTGATATCCGTCATGGCGGACAAACAGCTAGACGTGCTCTGTGTAACAGAGACCAAGCGAAGGGGCAGCGACGCCTGCGATCTTCCTGGTGGCGGGATGGCTCTGTGGTCTGGTGTACCACAGAGCGATCGAGCCAGCATGGGGGTAGGAGTACTGCTGTCCTCTCGCTTGGTCTCAGGTGTGAAGGATTACGGAATGTATGATCCCAGACTTCTTTGGGTCCGTATAAAACTTGGTGTCACCAAGGTATTCATGGTTGTAGCATATGCTCCCGTAGGATCCTCGGTGGCATCAGACCTAGAGAAGTTTTGGGATAATGTTAGGGAAGTTCTGGATATTGCAGAAACCAGTGAACGCGTGATTGTATGCGGAGATTTGAACGGATGGGTGGGGACCAAGCGTCCCGACTATGAGGACGTACTTGGTCCATTTGGTGATAAGAGAGTGAACGACGCGGCGATAAGAAGCTTGAAAAATGGTAAGGCAGCGGGCATTGATATGGTGTCTGCCGAGATGATCAAGCTTGGTGGCTCCTGTGTCCGAGAGGCGTTCCTGTTGCTCCTCAATTTATGTTGGAGCTCGGGAATGGTTCCCGGGGACTGGAATAGCAGTGCAGTCATCGTGCCTTTGTTTAAAAACAAGGGTTCACGTCATGACTGCGCAATTTACAGAGCCGTAAGCTTAACCAGTTTGGCAGCAAAAGTGTATGGTAAAATTATTGAAAGGAGAATGAGGATGGTGTCCGATGGTTTACAGTGTGAGACACAAGGAGGTTTCAGGAGTGGAAGGGGATGCATGGATCAAGTGTTCTCTTTGCGCAACATTGTGGAGAAGCATCTGGCCCTAGGTCAGAGGGTTTTCTGCAGTTTTGTGGATTTGGAGAGAGCATTTGACACGGTTGTACGAAAGGAACTTTGGGATATTTTACCGGAATATGGTATTAACGGTAAACTGCTGCAGGCTGTGCAATCCAGTTACATGGGCTGTAGAGCCTGTGTGCGGCTGGATGATGGAATGTCGCCTTGGTTTGACGTCAATATCGGCGTTAAGTAGGGCTGCGTTCTATCAGCCAGGCTGTTTATCATATATCTGGATAAATGTCTCCAAAGGTTGAACGATATGAATGTGGGAGTCCAGATGGGTGACTCAGTAGTCTCTGCTCTGCTTAATGCAGATGACGCAGTCCTGCTGGCACAGTCAGCGACTGACCTGCAGACCCTAGTGGACACAATGACAGAAGATTGTAAGAATAGGGGTCTACGCGTGAATGTGAGCAAAACCAAAATAATGGTCTTTGAAAGAGATGAAGCCAGAACAGATGTAAGAGTAACAATAGGTAATGATGTACTAGAGCAAGTGGATGAATTTGTATATCTTGGATGTGGATTTAGCCGAGATGGAAGGTACACCACTGATATAGAGCGAAGAGTGAATGCGGGAAGTAGAGTGAACGGAGCGATGGGGCAACTTCTCGGTAGCCACCACCTCAGCCAGAAGGCACGTGTAGCTATATATAACGCAGTGCTTGTCCCAACATTACTGTATGGAAGCGAGAGTTGGGTATGCAGAAAAGAGTATGAAAGTAAAATTAATGCAGTCGAAATGCGATCTCTTCGGAAAATCTGTGGAGTTAGGCTGACCGACCGCATTCGTAACGACGACGTAAGAGAGCGAGTAGGTATGAAAGAGAGTATTGGTGTAAAGATGCGAAAGGGAATGCTCCGATGGTTCGGACATGTGGAAAGAATGCCGAACGAACGTCTGGTTAAGAAGATATACAATGCGAAAGTGGAAGGATGTAGGTACCGAGGGAGACCGAGACTAACCTACCTAGACCAGATCGGTCAGGTACTGAAGAAAGGTGGAGTCAAGAGTCTCCGAAACCGGCGAGCGTGTATGAAGAGAATTATGAATGTTGAGGAAGCGAGTGAAGTATGCAGAGATAGAGTTCTCTGGCACTCTGTTCTCTCTGCCTACCCTGCAAGGGATATGGCGTGATGATATGTATCTATGTCAATATCTTCCTCTTGCAAAGAAGACAACATCTTTAAAAGCAAAACACAGCCATACTTTAAATAACATACATCTATTCCGAACGCGTGGCGCCGGCCGAGTGACAAAAGTACCAGTGAGTGGACTCTCATAGTAATGTACAGGGCGAGTGACAGTCACGTCACTCCGATGTCGCCTGCCGCTGCAAATATTTGTCCCCATATTATCATGTCACCATAATGAGCGCATTCAGTATAGTTTTCATTGCACTTGAGTGAGTGACAAGTGTAGTGTCGCAATCAGCGGGGGCCCTAAATGGTTCATTTGTTTTTTTTTTTCAATATCAAACAGCTTTCTTTTTCAAGCCAGTTCGAAATTTAAATAAAACTCTGATAAGTCGTCTCCTCGGTAGCTATTTTTTGAAATAACAAATCGTTCCATTTTTAAAATACACGACAGATATGAATTTAAGTGAATATTTATTTGGCCGCTAAAACACGACAGATATGGATTTTCATAAATGTTTTGCCGGCCGCTGCTCGCATGTATTTGGTCAGTACAGCAATATCGATTTATCTCGCAGAAGGTTGTCAAAATAATGCTCAAATTTCCAAGCATGTTTGAGAAAATATAATTTTTGTAACACAGTACATACAGTAATGAAAAGAAAATCAATCCTTGGAGATTTGCGAGCCAGATAGTAAAAAAAATATTTAAACATATATGATGAGAAATCTATTTGACATATTTAATAGAATATATAAATATTAGGGACTCGTAAGTCCTTGCAATTTCGTCCGCCATACGAAAACCTTTTCTGAACTAGCGCAAAAACTCGTTCAAAAGCCGAAATTCGAAATGTTTTGATCGCCTTACAATAATATTATTTCGATGACACGATTTGCCTTTACTTTGTCCTAAGAAACCTTATAATCCGCTTACAAAGGTAGCTTTGCGATGCTATAATTTCATTCGTACTATAGAATGTTTGCATTCTATTTCAAAGGGTGACGATGCCTAATTCAATTCGGCATGTCAATCGGTTGGAAAATTGATGTTAAAGGTTGTAAATGCTATTCTCTATTTTAAACGCAAACAGTTCAAAGGAAAGATACTGTTTAAAAACAGTTTTGTATTCATTGATTTAAACAACCGTATATTTCATTAGTAGCTTTAAAACAAGTGATTTCTGTATAAAAAAAAATGTATTTCGCGTCGTTCAGGAATGGTGAAACGATTTATATTAAAACTAAGCCTTTAAACGATCATTTTTTGTATAAAAATATATATTTTGTACCGTTCAGAAATGATGTAAATAATTTATTATAAAACTATAGCTGTCTTTGCCCGCTTCGTATAGCATATCATATAATATACATAACCAATAGAATTAAAATATTTATTATAGAGAAATGACAATCGAACAGAATAAATTTTGTTAAAATAAAAAATCATCATTTCTTATTTAAAAAAAATATAGGTTCCCGATAAGTAATCACCAACATATCATATATTAAAACCTTCTCCGAAACACGCTGCATCTTATGGTATAAGTATTATACCCACGGAGCAAATACAAAGAGGAGACGGCCTAAGTAACTGTGCACTGTGATTCTCAAGTAGGCCCTGACGTCATCACGTTAACATCAATAGTAGGCGTGGCCTATTAGTCTTCTGTCGTCGCTGACGGTGTTCGTACGGTGCATAAAATTATATTTTTGGTGTATTTTTATGTTATTATGAAGAAAACCATGAAATGTTGTGTTTTATCATGTAAAAACTACTCCAATAAACGTACAGATGCTATGGAAAGAATCACATTCCATTTGTAAGTATATTTATTCATAATTTATCAAAATAATTTCTAGAAAGTTCTTTTGACGGTATCATGTTCAGAAATAATTTTACTCAACGTTAGATGGCACCACTTTTCGTAATAGGACCTAGAACAATAAAAGCACATACAGTTCAAACTATTAAGATTATTGTAATAACTAATAACCATGAGTATTAAAATTTATACCCAAAGCCTTTTACCTCAACAAAAATATGAGTTTTATATGTAGTTAATGATTATTTTGTAAGCAATACGCCAGCTGTCGTTAACTATGAAGAACTATAAAAGTGTCAAAAATCCAGGGTCGTAATTAGAATATAATTATAACATTCGGATTTTTCATCAAAGAAAAATATTTTTTACACTACTTTAAATGAACCTATTATAATTAAACTGTAAATTTTGTATGTTTTAGAATACCGTCCAATGACGATGTTAGAAGCAATGGATTTCAAAAATTAATAGAAAAACTGGACTCCTACGAAATATACAAAGATTTGTTCTTCTCATTTTAACAATGAAGATTTAAAGGACTGTATTGCAGCCAATAGAAACCACTTCGAACAAGCTTTTTATATTTTAAATTGTTTTATATTTATGTATTAAACTAACACTGTAAAAGTCATAAATATTTTTTTGCAATAGAAAAAGGTTTTTCTTTGTTACAGTATTTAGGGCAAGACTAGGTATAGCTCAAGAAATATATGATACAAAAGAGTATTTCATTTTTATTATTGGAACCAATGTCACCCTTTCTCCTTTATTTATTAATAATGTAATTCCACTCGATGCAATTTCTTGATAAGATTAACGAGGTTGAGCACGTCACAAAAATATTAAAAATGGTGGTGGCGTCGAAGACCGGGTCTTCAAGTTACCTTTGGTATGGCAAAGTTTTAGATGGCCCGTGCGTCAATCAAACGGTTGCTACTTGGCTTGGCTGGTCTGCTCGCTTGAAATACTCTTTTACATGTCTTGGTCATTGACACCATTGTTGCATTATCAATTGTATAAAGCCTTATTTTAATAGAGTGGTTTTATTCTTTTTTTATATGGAAAGGACAAAGAGGAAGGAAATAATATCGTGTAACTAGCATATTTACTAAAAGTCCAACTACTTTCATTCGACAATTTGACAACCCAAATAAATAATTGTATTATTTGGTCGTATGAAAAGGACACAAATATGAAGAAAAAAAAGGTTTCTAAACTTCTGAGTTTATCAGAATGACAGTAAAGAAAAGAGAGATTTTTCATAAAATATTAACATTATGAACAATGCTGACAAGCCTTATAAAGAAATTTTCGGTTAAAAACAGTAGTCATACACCTATTCGCTATGCAGAATTATTTGATTATAAACATTTGTATTTGAATAGAGCAAACAGCTAATAAGATTTGTTTGTATCTTTGAAATAAAAAAAAATTAGCACTCCTTGATATAGGTAAATTCTGAGTACGTCCCTGTTATACCATACACTTACTGACATCTAATGCAAGATAGCTCAACTGCATACAATATACGAAATTAGTAGTTGTGCTAATAGCCGGTAGATGGACATAAAGGAGGGAGTGAGACAAGTACTATTACTTGTCTCACTTTCTCCATTAGCAGCGTCCCCCTGACCCCCTGTAAATGACACGCATTGTTTCATAGAAAATATTCATTACAACAGCTCCTCTTTGTATTTGCTCCGTGATTATACCGATCGGCTTAGTAGTTTTTGCAGTATAAACGTACAAAAAAACCGGCTCTCCATTTATTGGTATAGATGTCGTATCTGCATAAAGATTTATTTTTTTAATTATTCCACATATCTATTTTTACTGAAAGTCGTGATTCAAAAATTGATTTTAGATATCATAAATTATTGAGCTTAAATATTTTGCTATTGTTTACGTGTAAAAACATACAGGCAGACAGACAAAAAAATCAAAAATAGTTTTTTTTATCTTGTTGCTTTACTAAAGATGATACATGTGCTATTTTGCTTCGTACAGTAAGCGGGAAAGCCGGAAGCCCAACTTTCTAGGTGAGTTTGGGTTGGTAGGTAGCGGCATAGCTGTACCGTTAATATTGCAAAGGTCCATGCGCGGCAGTAACTCGATTGCCGCCATACGCAATAAAAAAAAAACAAAAAAAGACCGAATTCAGTTGGAAAATCATGCAGTCCTAACAATCTGCGGCACGATCCTTGGTATACCTTTATTTCTTGTTTTCCATTTTTAAAATTGTATAATTTCAATTTACTGAAATTTAGCATTTAACATGCTTGATTATTTATAAAAACTTGATTACGAGCTTTTTTGCATTTTGCATTATTTTGTCCATTCATTTTTTGCATTACTTTGTTCATACATTCATTGTTTTTGATTTTTTGCATTACTTTGTTCATTCATTCATTGTATTTTATTAAATATTATTTTTTTTCCCAAAAAACATATCGAACTAAGCTCAATCTTCCAGATATTCTAAAGTTTATCTGCGCAACGCAACTCAGTTAAAAATTCTATGTAGTCAGTTTTACATATGAAGGCAGATAAAATCAAGTCAAAATTAATAAAACGTTAGAAATAATCAGACTACATCAGATTACAAATAATAATAAAATCATGAAGATCAATTTGTTAGATTAAAAATAAGATAGTTTTGACTTCAACAGTATAAATATTAACAAAAATAATATGAAAATGATAATAAAATAAAAAATTTGAAATGACTCGTGACCTAAAAAATATTTTAATGAACAGAACTGGTTAAAATGAATCCAGGGAATGTAACTTGATAAGTTTACTAGGCAATTCAGAATTTCATCACCTACCTTCGAGATCCGTCATCAGAGTAGCTCCTACATGGATATCTCAAATGTTAAGTCACAGATATGTTTCAAAATTGAATACCCATTAGGCAATGGCACATAACAAATAGATGTGATATTCTTGTAACGTTGGTATTCATAAAAATATTATTGAGAATCATCTTGATCGTGTCAGAATTCAAAATCGTATCATAATCGGTTAATTCTTTTAAAAGTTACGATACCACACAGAGACAAACACACATTAAACGTATAACCCTCCTTTTTGCGTCAGGGATTTATAAAGTTCCAGGAATATTTTCTATACATTAATAATTAATCAACAGACGCTATTCTGCACAAATATAGATTTTTTTTAAATGCGCAACCCTGCTCTAATAATCCTTGTATTGCTGGGAACCTTACAAATATGCAATTAACGCAGACATATTACACCCAGACTCGGCACAATACTTTGTTGATCACATAAAGTATTAACCTACTGAGCTGGTAGCGGCTACGAATACTACCAACTCTTATTTTGCTCGTGGATGTCGTAAACGACGACTAAAAGCCTTATAACGACCTGAGCCAACACCATCTGATGTCATTTCGTCAGCAATTGCATTCTCAAGGAGGGTTGACGTCTCGCAGGCGGCCGGTCATAAAACTATTGCCAATAACTTTTACAATATGTACTATGAAACAAGAGTACATATTGTATTGACTCTAAGTAATTGGGATAAGAGTAGGAGAATGAATAAAGTATTATCCTGCGTGAGATTCGAACCCCAGCACTGGCACGGTAGGTCGGTATCTTAACCACTATGCCATCTGTGCAGTCGTAAAATGTAATTCAAATGAAAATTAAATTTTTAGCATTTAATATGCTTAATTATTTTATAAATACCCGATTACGAAACGAAAATTTAATCGTTTAATACAATTCTAACTGTAAAGTTTGAAGTATTAAGCCTATACAATGTGTAAACATTGTCCGATAGATGGCATACGTCACCTTGAAGACGTAAGATATAATATGAAGCGAAATTTGCATGTCCTAAAATAGTTCACGATGGTGTAAGTGGCAGCACGGTTGGGCCGGATTCCCAATAGGTGCGGGTTCGAACCCCGCTTGTGACATCATTTTTCGTTTCGTAATCGGGTATTTACAAATGAAAATGTATGAATATATATGATTCTTTGAAATCGATTGTAACGCCACCTACTGGATTCAATAACCTAAACAGGCAACTTTTTGCAATTTTTACGGTAAAGAACATATACTATGTTACGTCGACCTCAAGTGACTGGAATAAGAGTTAGATGATGATGAATTTATTATTAACTACATATAAATACAATATGAATTGTATGGTAGCAATAAAAATCTATATTCAATTACAAAGCTTAATTCGGAACAATCATAGAAAATGGAATTCGAGTCGCAACCTTTCGTAAATTTATTATGAATCAATTGGGAAATATAGCACAGGACATTGGTTGTGACTTCGAGCCGAATAATATCATCTCATATTTGTTCGATTGAATTATTAAAAATTGAATATTAGTCATAAATAAGATGAAGTGGATAAGAATTTTAGCCGTGTGGTGACGGAGTAAGAATACAGTTCATCACCCCCTATCTTACCCGTAGGTGATCATAAGAGACGACTAAAGGATAAAAGGATATAAAACGCATATAACATCTATGCAAGAGATGGAAAACTCTAAATAAAACCCTATACCAACACGTCTGACCAGCGTGGTATAGTAGGTTAATTTCTCTCCTATTACGGAGGAGGCCCGAGCCCAACAGTGGGACATATAGGGGCTGTGATGAAGATGATGATGAATTATATTCTATTCAATTGTCATCTATTTAAAATTAATATTTTAATTTTATTGGTTATGTCTCTTATATATGATATGCTACATGAAGCCGCCAAAGACAGCTATAGTGTTATAATAAATTGTTTGCATCATTTCTGAACGGCACAAAATATATATTTTTATACAAAAAATTATCGTTTAAAGGCTTAGTTTTAATATAAATCGTTTCACCATTCCTGAACGACGCGAAATACATTTTTTTTTATACAGAAACCACTCGTTTTAAAGCTACTAATGAAATAAGATTTTGTTTCCATAAATTCATATTATTAGAATCCTTTGCCCACAAGCTTCACCAAGTGGTTATCAATCCTTGCAGAGACTTATAGCCAACTATGAACTGCTTATAACGCTTGACGCCTATTACTACTAAATTGATTAAACTAAAATGATCGACAATTGCATATATTGCATAGCGGCTAAGATATCAACCTACTTAGCCAGGGTTAGGGGTTTCTATTCCCACTCAGAACAACACCGTGCGATCCACAAATTGCTGTTGTGGCTCTGGGTGTAATTTGTGTTCGTAAAGTCCTTAACGATAGAAAGATTATTTTCTTAATGCCCTGCTAGTGCAGCTCCCTGCTGTCTTTTAAAAATACATTGCCTATCATGTACCTACACACTGCTCCACACATGTTTGTTATAGCACACTTAGGTAATAGTAATACATCTTGTATTAAGTGTTCTACGTAATCGCCGTTGTCATGACAAATGCTGACATAATAAAACCGTATTTCATGTGTTATGGAAGTTAATAAGTGGAGTGGATGCAACGTATACCAGAAAATGCAATCATCATCTTTTTAGGTCTTGCATTATTCTTAATTCATATTAATAACAATTCTCATCAAATGCCTTCATCTTTGCTCATCACATGTGCATACCAAGACAATCCATAGTAAGGTCCATACCAAGACAAAAATTATCAATATTAATATTATTTTTTTTAACTCTATGAGACCATATGTGTGGTTAAACAAAACAATAACTTTAAATAATGTATGGAATCCACGCAAGCCAAGATTCAGTATCTTGGATAATCACCACAGTTAGTCTCTGAATTAGCCAATCTTAATTAGTATTTTTATTTATTTTTATATTTCGAAGCTAGCATTACTTGTACACGAATGCATATGTATGAATGACCATTTCATTTATACAAAATTTTCGATTATCCGAATACTTTATGACAACAGTTAGTCCAGTCAATAAAGTCGCCAATGTATTTTGATTGATCGTTCACTGTTTATTAAAATAATAATTAATAATGTAGCCTAAAAGATTGTTTTCTTTTTCATTCATCGTTTTAACAATTTATCAAAAGGCACTTAGGCGAAGCCATAGCATTGTTTAAACGTTTGTGGTTGTTTGTTGTAAACTTATTTTTAATGAAAAGCTATTTTTCTTCAGTCACGGTTTGTGAGTACAATTAAATACACAGTTCAGTGACATAAAAAATCAAAGTCGAATATTGAGACGTATAATTATTTATTGTATGAAGTATTAAACTGTATGATTCGTTCATTAAACCAAGTGAGGTTTCAATAATGAAAGCACTGTAATATTATATTTTCAATAATGAAAGCAATGTAATATTATTGAGTACTATGTACTAATAAGAGTTTATTAGATATAATTATTATATGAATATTATTACCGACTAGCGGGGTACTGCCTACTGAAAGCTAAAAAAAAATTACATTTTGTTTATTTATTGGAAAAATAGAAATGGTGTATATTTATTAACCTTTTTATCTTAAAATGATTTATTTGGTAATAAACTATCCCATAGAAACACGAATTTGAAAATGAAAGCCAAATTTAATATTCATTATCATTCATTCATCATTCTCCTGCTCTTATCTTAATTACTTGGGGTTGATGCAATATGTACTATTCTTATGTAAAAGTTATTGACTATGGGAATGTAATTATTGATCAAACTGGATCAGGTGGAGCTGGACAAGGTCGATGTAAAGCTTTTAGTAGTATTTTACCACATCCACGAACATAGAAAGCGTTGGCAGTATTTGTAGCCGACACCATACAGCAAAGGAAGCCAAGTATAAAATTATAATAATTATTATGTTATATATGTTTCCGTGTGGTGACCGAGTCAGAATACAGTTCGCCATTCCATATCTTGCCGGTGGGTGATCGTAAGAGACGACTAAGGAATATAAAATGCAAAAAACGTCTACGCAAGAGAAGGGCAGCAAAACCCTATACCAACACGTCTAACAAGCGTGGTATAGTAAGTCAATTTCCCTCCCATTATGGAGGAGGCTTGAGCCCAACAGTGGGACATATATGAGCTGAGATGATGAATAGTTAGTATTTTATTTTTCGACTTCTGCGATAAAAGTTTGGTGATCTAAATGGGTGCCAAGTTCCAATCATAAAGATTCATTTATTAGAAAAACGTTTAATATTCTTAAGTAATTTTTGTGCTGTGTGGTTGCGGTTACGAATACTACCAACCCTTAATTTACTCGTGGATGTCGTAAAAGACGACTAAGAGCCTTATAACGCAACAATAGAAATACATCATCTGTGAAAATTTCAACTGTCTAGCTATCACCGTTTTTGAGATACAACCTGGTGATCGACGGACAGACGGACAGCGAAGTCTCTGTAATAGGGTCCCGTTTTTACCCTTTGGGTACGGAACCCTAAAAACGAAAAACGCTATCCATAAATTCTGTTCCAGAATGTTACGCAAAATTTGAAGTAGATGGAAATCACGTTGTCCCAAACAAACTTTGGGCCCCTTTTTCACCCCTTTAGACCTAGAATTTTGGAATTTCCTTTCTTATCAAATGCTCTCTATAACATATAATATATTTTTTTACTTTCTTATCGAAGATCTCTACGATCAGTTCAGGTTTAGGCTGTGCGTTAATCCGTCAGTTAGTCATTCAAGACAAAGCACTATATATGCAGATAATTTTATTTCTACTGGCAATGGTTTTTTTATCAAACTTAATAATAAGGTATACTATTGCAGGCATTATAATTTAGAATAGATTAGTCCTATAGTGGAATATAAAAAGGCTGTAAAGGCATTTCTTATTAGAGGGATCTTTTTAATTATGTACTTATATTGAGTGGAGCGAAAACTAAAAGATATTCCAATCACGAGACGTCTGGTAGATATGAAATATCAAATGATGCAAGAAATGAAATATCAAACGATCAAATGGGTTGCATCATTTGATTTGAAAATAAGATTACAAAACAGATTCAAGAACCATAATATCATAAAATAGTTTGAACATAGTCAATAAAAGAAATTTAAGTTTTATTAATTTACTTGTCATGCTTAGCGGCTTTGTTAGAATTTTTTTCTTGGGTAGGCTATGGACTTTACACACGCCGCCCGTTTTGTCTGGGGCGAAAGAAGGGCAGCGCGTGGCCCAATAACCCAACGTATTCCCTCCCCATCGTCATTGGGCTGGCCACTGGTACCGCTTTCTTGACATCCGTGGCCAGCCCGCCGGCTTTGTTAAGATGGATTAGGGAGTTAGCGAGTATTATACATATATGCCTCACTACTGGGCGGGAGCCTCCCGCACAATAGGAGGGAAATTGACTACCACACCACGATAGTTAAACGTGTTGGTATAGGGTTTTATTTCCAGATTTCTTTTTATATCCCTTAGTCGTCTCTTACCATCACCCACGGGTAAGATGGAGGGTGGTAATTGTATTCTTACTTCGTCACTACATGGAAAATGTTACAAATATTTATCTTATGGTTTTTATTTTTTCATATTATTAAAATTATCTATATTAATATTATAAATTTTGGTGACTGAGTAAAAATACCATGGAGAGAGAAAAGAGAGAAAAATAGAAGGACTTAGAGATGTAATATAAAGATAACAGATGAGAAAAACTGGAAATTTGACCATATAAAAACCCCTCTAATAAGCACGGTATAGAATTTTCCTTCCTGTGTGGAGAAGACTCGAACTTAGAAATGAGTTGTATATGAGCTGGAGGTGATGGTGATGACAGCTATTATAAAGCTAAAGTATTTGTTTATATGAACGCGATGATCTAAGAAAATATTCGATGAATTTTAAAAGTCGGCCAAGTGCGAGTTGTACTCGCGCACGAAGGGTTCCGTAAATCTAAAAAAAATCAAGTTTGTTGTATGGGAGCCCCCTTTAAATATTTATTTTATTTTTAGTATTTGTTGTTATATCGGCAATAGAAATAGATCATCTGTGAAAATTTCAACTGTCTAGCTATCACCGTTCTTGAGATACAGCCTGGTGACAGACGGACGGACGGACAGTAATAAGGTCCCGTTTTTACCCTTTGGGTACGGAACCTTAAAAAAAATATTATAGCAGATAGCTGGTAGACGGACGGCTATAATAAATAAAGTTATAAATATGAGTGAAGCAGTGTCTATAAATGTAAATTGGACATAATTTAGCAACAACGTGGCATCGCGTAACAAGAGCGCTGCATCAATCGTTGTCATTACAACTGCTGGGATAACAAAAATAATTTATCATTATCTTACTCTTATCCCAATTACTTAGGGTCGATACAATATGTACTCTTCTTTCATAGTACATAATATGTACTATAATATTATTATAAAAGTGATTGACAATAGTTTATGACCGGCCACCTGGCAAACGTCAACCCTCCTTGGGAATGTAATTGTTGACCAAACGTCATCAGATGGAGTTGGCCTAGGCCGTTATAAGGCTCTTAGTCGTCTTTTACGACATCCACAAGCAAAGTAAGGGTTGGTAGTATTCGTAGCCGCTACCACACAGCTCGGGATATCAAAAATAATTAATGATGTAATATAACTGTGTCCTTTCCTGTGACCTTTGATGATAAGAGACGACTAAGGGATATAAAAAAACATATAACATTAGGCAAGAGATGGCAAACTCGAAACAAAACCTTATACCAATACGTCTGACCAGCGTGATATAGTAGGTCAATTTCCCTCCCATTATGGATGAGGTCGAGCCTCAACAGTGGGACATATATAGGCTGAGAAGATGATGAAATATTTATAACATAGCAGGCGAGTGACAACGTAATAGAATGTAATGCCGTTTATCGTCACGCGATACAAATTTTACATCAAAAATAATCCATTTAATTGTGGTAGGACCATGCTATTGGCAGTTCTTTGGCTACAGCCGCCGGCCGGTCCGTCCGGGGTAGCACCACACTCTCGCAGAAGATCGACGTCTGAGTATTGCGCTTCGTTCGGTGAGCGAGAGAGTCGGCAGCCCAACTGGGTGGGTTTGGGGATTGTAATGGTAGGCAGTGGCCTAGCTATACCCTTGGTATAGCAAAGGTACATGGGCAGCAGTGACACTTACCATCAGGTGTGCTGCTTGCTCGTTTGCCACCATAAGCAATAAAAACAAATATTAGCTATGGAATTATGATATGAATAAATTGCTAAAAGTATAACTTATCCAACTTAATATTAATTAATGGCTTTATTTATAAAGGTTGTTGTACCTCAAGGGATTATTCTATCTAAGTATTAGAATAAGCCAAAAAAGTACAATACTTTTTACAATATATTAATACAAAGGATGATTTGTCTGAAAAGAAAATTATTTTTTATTTTGAATAATAATTTTTTCTGTTATAAATTAATGACGTGGTTTTTTTTTTATAAAATCGAAACAAAGCAAATGGTTTTTGTATTAACGTTTTCGACTGCGTAGATGGCTTTGTGCTTCAGATATTGAAACAGCGTGCAAGTATCGCGGGTTCGATGGGTTCCATGCAGAAAAATAATTGGTGCGAATTATTGTCCGTTAAATATGTCTGGCAAGTTCCCTGCAATACAAGGATTATTGGGGGATGTCTGGTTTGAGTTAATCAACGGCTAGGGTGCAAATACATTTTCGGCCATATGTTGAGCTCAATACTATTTTGTTTTAACCTTTATTTTTTTTTATATTTTTGTTGTCATTTTTTTTTAATTGTAAAAATAATGATCTTTTCTTTCTTTCCTCCTTCTTTCTTCTTTAAAAAGAATTTTCCATCATTCATTGTAATTTAAGTAATCCGTCCATCTTGGTATGGGGAGTTTTTTTTTTTTTTTTTTTTTTTTTTTTCCTTTTATTTTGGACCACTCGGTTTGAGTATTTGCCATTTACATGTGAACGAAGTTAAGGAATCTTAATTGTTAGAAATAGGAATTTGGGAAAGATTATAGGAAAATATCTGGTGGAAACTAACGTAACGTTAACGTAAATAAATATTATATTTTAATGCTATTGGAGGTTATGAAATCGGAAAGAATTTTATAAATATCAATATTATTAGAGGCAAGTAGTGTTAAGGTAGAAGTAGGAAGAGGGATATTAAGGGAAATTAAGGATAGAAATAATACAGTATGGTCATATAAAGAGCAGGAAAATATAATATGGTTAATGTCCCCAATTTCTCCACACTCGCAAGCATTAGACGAAATAATATTTAATCTAGCAAGATGAACAGGTGTACATGTATGTCCGAGCCTCATTCTTATTAAAATCGTGGTGGCCCGTTTTCCAAGTTTTGCTTTAAAAGACCATGGTTGATTAGGAATAATAGGCTGAACTAGAGAGTAATGTTTGCCTTTGACTTGGCAACTACTTAGCCAAACCCTTTCCCACGATTCTTTAAGATATAAAATAGGTAAAGCTGTTAGATCATGACAGTAGTTTAAATAGGGGCAGATGTCACCGGACACCACCGTATCATTTGCAAGACTGTCTGCTTTAATGTTACCGGAGATGCCAGAATGGCCCGGAATCCAAACAAAAGAAACGGTAATGTTTTTTTGAGCACATATGTAAAGCAACCTTCTAATTTGAATTATAACTGGAAAAATTGTTCTACGTGTGAAAGGAAAACATTCTAAGGCTTGAAGTACACTCTTAGCATCAGAGAATATTACAGTCCTTTGAAGTTTCATAAGTAAGATATATTCAACTGCTTTTAATAATCCGAAACATTCGCCTGTGAAAACTGAAGATTCTGGGGGTAATTTAATTTTTTGAACGATGTTATAATTAGAATGGTAAACACCTACGCCGACACAGCCAGCATTGGTGCTTGTATTGTTTGTGTGTGGCGTAGTACCTAAGACAGTAGGGGTGTATGTTACGGCTTTAGAAGCATCAGTGAAAATATAATGCCAGTCTTTCCAGTAAGTATTTATGAAATGATTAAAAGAAAATGGTGCTGATAAATCAGATTTCGCCATACCTAAATTAAGGCGAACATCGGGAGTTAGGGTTAAAGATTCAAAAGGCGTACAAAAGAGGGGATAGAATGCTGAATGATAACATGGTGCTCCAAGAGAATTGAATCTTTGGAAACTTTTAATCAGACAAGGAGGGTTTTTATGGGACCAATATCCAGAGGAAGCGATCTGATATTGAAGTTGTTCAAGCTTCAATCGTAATGGATGTTTAGAAATTTGGAGACAACGCAATAAAATTTGTCGGATATGTACTGACGCCGTAAATATAGAGGAGGGTCAACTAATTCAACCTGTAAGGCGTTATTTGGGGAAGATTTCATGGCACCAGATATAATCCTTAAAGCTTTGGCTTGAATTCCGTCCAATCTCTTTAAGGCTTTAATATTACCAGGTTCTAATAAAAATGTACCATAGTCAAGAATACTTCGAATGATTGTATTATAAAGTAGCTTCAAAGTGTAAGGATGAGCACCCCACCAAACACCAGCGAGACATCTTAAAATGTTAAGAGATTTTTCGCATTTTGCAACTATGTAGTCACAATGAGCAATACCAGAAAGTTTCGTGTCTAAAATAAACCCTAAGAATTTTATGTTATTTTGTGAATTCATTAAGTGACCGCCATAATAAACGTTAATAGGTGGTGGAAGACGCGATCTTGTGAACAACACGGCAGAACTCTTATCACAAGAAATTTCTAGGCCATTGTAATCCATCCAATGTTTAAGATCTTTAAGAGAGTGTGATAGGTGATAACAAGCTTGATTGATGGATTGATGCGAATAATATAACAGTAGGTCATCTGCATATTGAACTACTCGAACATTTGAATCTAGGGTGTGTTGTAAATCATGAGTGTAAATATTATAAAGAATGGGGCTCAGTACGGACCCTTGCGGAAGCCCTTTATTTATTACTCTATGTTCATTTGAAGAACCTTCTAAATAAATATGACGGTCCATTAAAGAATTCATAACAAAGTTTGTAAGAATAATGGGTATATTTAATAGTATCATTTTTTTGTATAAAATAGATAAAATAACATTATCATAAGCAGATGTAATATCAATAAAAGAGGCTACAATAGACTCATTAACTGAGAATGCCAAATGAATATCGGTTACGAAAATACTAATGCTATCTATTGTGCTTCTTCCTCGTCTAAATCCAAATTGACTATTACATAATAAGTTATTACTTTCAGTATACCATTCTAGGCGATTTTTTACTAAATGTTCAGTTATTTTCATGAGAACTGAAGAGAGCGCAATAGGGCGATATGATGATACCGAAGATGAACTTTTACCAGGTTTCAATATTGGTAAAACTAATTGAGATTTCCATGAAGGAGGTATCTTCCCTGTTATCATAATGGCATTTATCATGTTAAGATAATAAAAAAGAACTTTATCTGAAGCATGTGAAATAAAAGAATACGTAATACCATCTATACCAGGTGAAGAATCTTTTAACTTAGTTAATACGCCCTTAAGTTCAGAAATTGAGAAAAGAGCATTAAGACCTGTAAGATTATTTGAAATTTCGTTAAAACATGGAAGCGTTAGTTTTTCAGGGACAGACGGAGGAGCTATTTTATTTAAAAATTGTGTTTGTAAGGAGGAAGGAAGTGATGTAGGAGAAGATTCTTTGAAAGCAGATCTAAATTTTGTAATATTTTGCCAGACCACTGAAGGTGAGGTATCAGGAGAAATTGATGAACAAAATGTTTGCCAGCTTTCAAATTTTTTCTTTCTAAATAATTTGCGGGTTTCCGTAATGATAGTGGATAAGTTTTCAAAATTTTCATTGGAAGAAAATTGAGAGTATTTTAATTCTGCTACCTTACGTCTTTTAATCGCGTCTGAACAATCTTTATCCCACCACGGCGGAGAAGGAATAATACCTAAAGTTCCATTTTTAATAGGGAAAATATCGTTAGCAGTTTTAATAATTGCTTTAGAAAGGGCGTCCGCACATTCAAATGAATTAGTAGGCGTTAATTCAGGAAGGTGCAGTATTTCTTCATCTAAAGAGGTTCTAAAAGTATTCCAATCTGCATTAACCAATTTGTATCTAAGACGAGGAGAGTGAGGGATTGAGCGTGTAGTTTTAAAAAAAGGAAAAGAGACAATAATTGGATAATGATCACTACCGTATGAATATGCAAGACACCTCCAGGATACCTTTGAAGCCAAGTTGGAAGAACAGATAGATAAGTCGGGTGCACTAACACCCTCATGAGGAGCAGATCGACGAGTACTAGATCCCGAATTAATTATACAAAGATTATGTCTATCTAATAGGCCTAAAATAAAATTTCCAAAATAATTTGATGTGCTACCCCAAGAATTGTGTTGGCAATTAAAATCCCCAAGTATGACAAACGGTTTTGGTATGTTTGACAAAATATTATTAATTTCATTGAATATAACACAGGATGGACGAGGAATATAAATTGAAACAAAACAAATATTATTGACAATAGCAGCAATTATAGAAAAATTATTGCTATGTGCAGCAATTGGAAAATGTGAAAAAGTTAAGTTTCGTTTGATGAGTAGGGCAACACCACCATACCCATCAAAACGGTCCTCACGAAGACAAGCATAACCAGATAACCTAAAAGTGAAATCTGGCTTAAGCCAAGTCTCCTGAAGAGCTACTATAAATGGATTATATTTATTAATCAGATAAATTAAATCAGATTTCTTAGATATGATGCTGCGACAATTCCACTGAATGATGATGTTTGTATTGTCCATTATCGTTTGAAATGTGTGGATGAGTAATATCATTGTTTATAAGGGCAGCGTTGGACGGTTGAATTAATTTTGACTGAGAGAGAGTATTGAGTAACATTATGATCAGCTCCTTAATAGAAGCATTGGATATATCTTCGTTTTCTAAGGGTTTAAGAGCACATCCATTTGAAAAGGTCTTCATATCATAATCTTTAGTGAGAGCTTTATGTGCACCAATATCATAGCCTCCAGTTGTTTTAACTTTTTGTCTAGATTTATTTATAACAGTTTTTTTGTATGAAGTAGTTACAGGTTGAGATGAAGAGTGAATAGAGTGAGTGTTAGAAGATTGAGGCACTAGGTTGGAACTTAATAAAGCATCTGCATATGAGATTTTTGATATTGGAGAATGTTGTTTAGATGCTTCAGAGTATGATACACAACTCTTAGCCATGGTTTCCTTAATTGACTTTTGTCTTTGATATTCAAGACATTTATTACTTGTTGCTGTATGAAGACCTTTACAAAGAATACATTGAATATCTTCTTCCTCTACATCACAAGTGTCACCAACATGATCTAAGCCACATTTGTAACATCTTGGGCGTGATCTGCACTGGATTTTTACATGTCCAAAACGACAGCAATTAAAACATTGTATTGTGGGGTAAATATACAATTCCACAGGCAGGGCATTGTAACACATATAGACATGTTTTGGTAATGTTTGTCCATCAAAAGTTAACACTACTGATTCTGTAGGCTTAAGTTCTGTGGTATTATTAGTTGAAATTTTTCTTTTTAGTCTCCTAACTTTAAGAACCTTACCACAACCATAAGGGAGATTGATGTTATTAATAATATCTTCCTCTGTATAATCAGCGGGAATACCCCTAACAATACCCATCCGTGTCACTAAGAAAGATGGAATGAATGCTTTATAATTACCACTTTCAAGAAGTGGTGAGTTTAAGAATATATTGGCATCACTGTAGTGTTGAAATGCAATAGAAATTCTATTTCTACCTATCCGCTTTAGGCTACCATTAATAATATTATTAAAAGAATGATTCTTTAAAAAGCGACCAAATGTAACTGGATGTAGATATATATTATCATCAGGAGATGACATTTTCTTCTGAACATGTACGATAAAAGGTGATATATCTGATGATTCATAGGACAATCTTGCAATTGATTGTGGTGTATAAGGTTTTGGCATACTATTACTTTCCAGTTCGCTTTGTGTACTTTCTTTGTTGCCAACATTTTGTTGACACTGTGATTCAGAGATGCAGTCACAATCATGGTCCTTCATTTTACTAATACCCTGTTTACGTCGTCGTTTATTGCAGTGTCTACAAATATGCTGGCGAGATGGCCTTTTACGTTTAAAACCACCGACGCTGGTACAATCGGTGTCCATACTATCAGTATTCGGAGCATTAGTTAATGTTATATTGTATCCAACGTCGGGGGCGGTACCCCCCGGATCATCCGGGGGATCCATATTAAGAAAAAAAAGACTTACCTAATCACATATAAGAGCACTAACTAATAGGAAAAAAGATTATGTACATTAAATGAACTATTTAAAGATTAATATTTCACAAAACCACCAGAAAACACAAATAAATTAAAAATTGCAAAAAACTCACGACCACCAAAGTCAAAGATTCCCGCGCTTCCCCGTATGGGGAGTTACGCCCCATTTGTTTCATTATATTTTTTTTTTATTTCTCAAATATATATCGAAGGCACCAGTGTCAATCCGCTGGTAGTCAATTTATTAACCTCCCATAGTATCAACCTTTTATAACCATTAACAAAAATTCTTTTCTTCTCAATTTGGAAAGCGATTTGGTGATTTTAATTTGTAAATCTCTCCAGAAGAGTACTGATGCTAGTTTAAAGAAATTTGACTTTATTTCTCAGCGAAGCAAGGATTTACAAGGACATTTATTTTTAGAGAACTGTGACAAGTATTTGCCGTGATAAAGACTAAATTCTTCTAAAGGATATAAATAAATACCATTACTGTACGAGATAGCAAACTCGAAATAAAACTTTATGACCAACCTGGTACATTAGTTTAATTTTCGTTTCATGATTCATCATTTCAAAATCATGTTTGATGAAAATTGGCACCAAGGTAAACCGTTTCCTGGATGTGCTAACATAGAATTTTGAGCCCATTAATTCTATGTATAATTTTTCAAAGTCACATTTTATGCGGGCGAAGCCGCAGTTAGGAGCTAGTAATCCACATTGTTTCGACAATAGTGCTTTTCATGTATCACTGCATACACTACAAAGGCTTTACTATGCGGGTCATATCACAATACATTGTATGAGCCCGACCGGTATTATCTTAATGTGTTCGTTCTATATTTAGACCTGGAAAATTGATGATAAATTTTTTGAAAACACATTGAAAAACTGCGATAACAGAGTAGCTACTACAACGCAAAGTAGTCACGCTGGCAGGTATTAATTATTACTTTATAATTGTTACAATACCGAGTAGGCACACTGGTAGATATGAATTATTACTTTATAACTATTACAATACAGAGTAGGCCCACTGGTAGGTATTAAGAAATTTAGAAGATCATATTCTTAAGTAAGTTTAAACAATTACCTTTTTTATTCATTAAAAAATGATTACTATTTATTTATTATGACGATGATGAAATTGTTTTTAAAATTTGGTATATAAATTTTGAGGGTTTTAATATATATGCCAAATTTGGTATCTCTTTGCTGAATATTTCTTAGGTTATGAAAGGATCCAAATTGTGTAAACTTACATACGGTGCGGGTCGCCAGCTCTCTTTGCTTGAACTTGGCTGGACAGGCTGCCGCATGTCTAAATGTCATTATTACTATACCTACACTCAAACTAATTATTGATTTTCTTTGTTACAGGTAAGTGTATAAAATGGAAACGCAGCATTCACACAATCATCATCATCTGAGCTCATACACGTCCCACTATTGACCTCGAACATCATCCGAACGGAAGGCATATTAACCTACAATACCACATTGGTCAGACGTGTTGGTATAGGATTTTGTTTCGAGATTTCCTTCTCTTGCATTGATTTTATATGCATTTTGCAGCCCTTAGTCGCCTCCTACAATCACCCACGGGTAAGATAGGGTGGTGAACTGTATTCTTATTCCATCACCTCACTGAGAACTCTTCACACAACCAAATAAATTTAATTAAGGGAAAACTTGACAGGGTATGTCCTAAAGACACGATAGAAGTAATACTTTCTTATTGCAGAGAAATATTTTAATTAATCATAAATCGCTTGTGCATATAGCATAGAATATGTTTATCATTTACTGCTGTGTGGTAGAGGCTACGAATACTACCAACCCTTACTTTACTCGTGGATGTTGTAAAAGACGACTAAGAGCTTTATAACGACCTGGGCCAACTCTATCTGATGCCGTTTGGTCAACAATTACATTCCCAAGGAGGATTGACATCTGGCAGGCGGCCGGTCATAAAACTATTGCCAATAACATTTATAATATGTACTATGAAAGAAGAGTACATACTGTATAGGAGAATGATGATGAATGATGATGTTTATCATTTATTTATTTACATAGAATTATGCAATCAAGAATAATATATGTCTTAGTGTTCTTGGATTCGCGATGGTAAGAATTTAAGAAGAATTTCAAACTTTATGATGGTTTTTTCCGCTTTGTAGCATTTTTTAAAGAATTAAGATTAAAGTTTTAATTTTTTTAAATTTATTTTATGTTTTTATTTCTTTATTAAGTTGTTATATGTAAATATACTGTGATAGCTTAATTAATTGAATATTTAGTTTAGTTTAATCTTACATTGTCATCTTATGTTGTAAATGTATCAGTTACAAATTGTCAGTAATAAACAAATAAGTATTCGCACAGAACTTATAATAACTATAAGTTCTGTTTATTTTTATAAAAAAATCAATCGAATACACAGATTGCGTAGTGATTAAAACACCGACCACCGTACTAGTCGATTCATGTAGGACAATATTTTGTGCGATCCCCAATTTGTTGTTCTAAGTCTGAATGTAATTTGTGTCCGTGAAATTAAATGTTTGAAAAGTCAAAGCAATACTTAGTGTTGGGTGCTATCTTTAAAAAAAAGTGAGTAAATTTCATGACCATATAATTACTTTTTCTTTTTTTTTTTTACACCAACCCCGCACTAAGGAAATAATCTTTGTATTGCGGGGGACTTTACAAATATGCAATTAACGCAGAACAACACTCTGTGGATTGCACAAAGTGTTGTCCTACGTAGGAATCGACCCTATGGCACTGGCACGGAAGGTCGGTATCTTAACCACTACGCCATCTGTGCAATTGAGAACACAAAACCTTTTTTTCAATACTGATTAACGTTATTGAAAATACAAGTCGTTGAAAATGCATACGGTTTTAAAACGTTCTACAGTTTCGTTTATGTTCAGTGACTATTGAAATACGAGTTCACAGAACCTATTGTTATTGCTATTCTGCAATTCCGTTTGATTCAAAAGCAAATGGAATTTTCCGTATGGTCACACGTGAACGTGAAACGGCAAAGTGGATGATTCTTTGTTATCTAGCAAGGTATATGAGCTTTCTATAAATGGTTTTCTCGATTTGCTCTCTCAAATACAAATAGCAAATTACTATTGAATGTAGAGACGTATACCGATGGCATGGTAATTTAAATAGCGATGCCATATACTGTGTTTGTTTTATGTATTCGATTTTTATTGAATACAAGTCTTTGCACATGCAATCAACGAATTTCCACCTTAACGAATGATTGCTTCAATCCTTTAGTTAGTAGACCCCTTAAGCTCTGTCTTATTCATGGTCCAATAATTCGGCAGTTCTATTAGTTGTACATAATTTTATTTATTGGCTTATTAACCAATTTTATTTCACGTCTCCTGCTTTGCATAGGAGGTAAAAGAAATTTTCCAACTTCTAGCGTTCTTTTTTAAATAGATTTGTTGAGAGTAATGAATTGTATTTTTACTCTGCCACCACACATATTATATTATACATATATATTCACCCTCTTAGCTGTGTGGTAGTGGGTACGAATATTACCAACCCTTACTTTGGTCGTGGATAAAGACGACTAAGAGCCTTATAACGACCTGGGCCGCCTCCATCTGATGCCCTTTGGTCAACAATAACATTCCCAAGAAGAGTTGACGTCTGGCAAGCGGCCGGTCATAAAACTATTGCCAATAACTTTTGCAATGTAGGAAGAGAAGTACATATTGCGTTGACCCCATGTAATTGGGATAAGAGTAGGAAAATGATGCTATTCACCCCCTTAAATATGTACACAAAATTTTCGTCGTACCAGACGTTTACGAGGATTTCAATCACAAACATATATCATCGTTCTCCTGTTTTTATCCCAATTACTTGCGGTCGAAGTAATATGTACTCCTCTTCCATCGTACATATTCCAAAGGTTATTGGCAATAGTTTTATGACCAGCCCCCTGCCTGATTTAAAACCTTACATACATACATACATATCAGCACGCCATATCCCTTGCAGGGTAGGCAGAGAGGACAGAGTGCCAGAGAACTCTATCCTTGCATACTTCACTCGCTTCCTCAACATTCATAATTCTCTTCATACACGCTCTCCGGTTTCGGAGACTCTTGACTCCACCTTCCTTCAGTACATGATCAAACTGGTCTAGGTAAGTGAGTCTCGGTCTTCCCCCGGTACCTAAACCCTTAAACCCTTCTTGGAAATAAATGTAATTGTTGACTAAACGGTATCAGTTGGAATTGGCCTAGGGCAATATAGAGCCCTTAATCGTCTTTTACGACATCCACAAGCTAAATAAGGATTGATAGTATTCGTAGCCGCTACCGCACGGCAATAATAACAAAAGAGATGAAGTATTTATGTAAAAAAAAAGAAACCATGTTAATTATTTGAGTCAATAAACTAGGTTAGAACATTAAAACACGTGTCTATTGTTGATTTAAATTACTTTATTGTACGCGCCTGTTGCGTGTCGATGTTTCACTTGTTTATAAATTATGTTGCCCTGGTAATATTGTATTTAAAATTTATTAGTCTGTGAACCATTGTTTGATGATGGAGTAAGTATATTAATTATTCACCCCTTTTCTTGTTTCTGGATATCATTATTTATTTATTTTTAATTGCTTATGGTTGCAAACGAGCATGCAACGCACCTTATGAAAAGTGTTAGTGCGGTTTTTGGAATTTTATAATACCAGGAATACAGCTAGGTCAATGCCTACCAACCAAAACCTACCCGTAAAGTTGGGTTGCCGGCTCTCTCGCTCATTGAACGAAGTGCAACATCACATTGCAACCGCAGATTTCGATTTTCTGCGAGAGTGTAGTAATATTCTGAACGGATAGGTGCGCGGCTGTAGATAGAAAACTGTCAAGAGTGTGGCCCTACGATTAAAAATGAAAGAATTAGGAGAATTATAGGATCTGAATCGTAGATATTTTTGGAAGAGAATTACAACACAAAAGTAATTACTATACAGTGGGTATTTGGTATGTAATTTGTCAATTTCACTCATATTGTGAAGGAGACTCGGTCCCAGCAGTGTGACGTATTGAGCTGAAATGAAGATGATGATGATGAATCCTTTCAACACACATGGGACTTTTAATGCAGACTAAACATGCTTAGCTCAAAATGATAATAAATTGTTTTCCATTCATCATCAAAGCCCATAAATGTCCCACTGTTGGGCTCGGGCCTCCTCCGCAGTGGGAGAGAAATTAACCTACTACACCGCGCTGGTCAGACGTGTTGGTATAGGGTTTTGTTTCGAGTTTGCCTTCTCTCGCATAGATGTTATATGCTCTTTATATCCCTTAGTCGTCTCGTACAATCACCCACGGGTAAGATATGAGGTGGTGAATAGTATTCTACTCCGTCACCACACGGAGATTCCCATTACTCGCGTTTTTTTTAAAGGCAACAATTCGCTTTAAGGCAATAGTCTTTGTAATGCGGGGGACTTACCAAAAATATAATTAACAGGCATAAATTACACTCAGATTATGAAAAACAATTTATAGATCGCACAAAGCATTATCCTTCTTTTTTTTTGCTGGCATGGTCTGGACACACGCCGTCATTGGACAGACCTTTGGTACCGATTTCTTGTTATCCACGGCCGGCCTGGCTCAAAATATTATCCTGGTTGATAGCTCGGTTATTTTAACCACTACGCCATCTCTGAAGGTTTACTTACATTTTAAATCTAGAGAATATATTCGCTCTTAATCGCTTTCTGTTATATTTCACATCATCATCATCATCATTCTCCTGCTCTTATCCCAATTACTTAGGGTCGATACAATATGTACTCTTCTTTCATAGTACATATTGTAAAAGTTATTGGCAATAATTTATAACCGGCCGCCTGCTAGACGTCCACCCTCCTTGGGAATGCAATTGTTGACCAAACGGCATCAGATGGAGTAGGCCCAGGTCGTTGATAAGGCTCTTAGCCGTCTTTTACGATACCCACGAGCAAAGCAAGTGTTGTTAGTATTCGAAGCCACACAGCTATATCTGTTATATCTCATACGAGAAATATTTCATTAGGCGAAATGAAATCGCTATATAGGTTGGTGAGCAGTAAATTAGCTTTATTATCGTCATTTGAACGAACGATAAAAAAATTTACGATCTCTATGTAGTTAACGTAAACCGCAGGGCGCATCTGTTTGCTTAGAGATTTAATTAATAGTTTATTAAGATAATTATAGTGAGTTATTGTGAACTAAAGTTTGTTATAGTATCTGTTCTGAAATAAAACTATTTTTCTCAAACATGCTTGGAAATTTGAGCATTATTTTGACAACCTTCTTTGAGATAAATCGATATTGCTATACTGACCAAATACATGCGAGCAGAGCCCGGCAAAAAATGTATGAAAATCCATATCTATCGTGTTTTAGCGCCCAAATAAATATATATGTAAATTCATATCTATCGTGTATTTTAAAAAATGGAATAATCTGTTACTTCAAAATATTGCAATCATATAGGTAACTTATCAGGGTTTTATTTAAATTTCGAACTGGCTTGAAAAAGAACGCTGTTTGATAATGAAAAAAACAACAAATGAACCCTTTAGCACGTGAAAAATATTATTCGTTGTTCGTCATGTATACAGTTCTACTTAGTTTTAATTTCCACGCATTATTTGAGAAAAGCACTATAAAAGCCTTGGCCAAAACTAGGTATTGATGGTCTTTATACGTTCGTCCATCAATGCCTCTTTTGCTGGCCACTACAGTAATGTACTATAATGTATATTGAATTGTTTATGGTTTATTATATTAAATTATACGGTCAAGACAGGATCTTCCATGATTATGAACAATTTTTTAGCAGACTATGGTCACACACGTCGTCCATTCTGCCCGGAGCGACGAAACGGCGGCACGTGATCCCATAACCTTCTTTTTTTTTTTTTTTTGGGGGGTGGGTTACGGTCGGCACACTCCTCGCACCACTCCGTCCGGGGTGACAGAGGAGCGTAAGTATGCACACCCGTAACCCACCCGTGACGTCGCCTTCGTCGTTGGGCCAACCACTGGAGCAGAGTGACTTGACGTCAGTGGTTGGCCCGACGGAATACCCCTGAGGAGTACCCTCTCCTCGACCGACGTCCCCCCCTCGGGTAGGATGTCGGTCTTTCCTCACGCGGTCGGCCTCTCGGCGGGTGACGGACTAAATCCCCGATCCAGTTACCCGCGGCCTCGGCTAGAGCGGCATCAGGCGCAGGTAATCGCGCCTGCGCCGCCCTAGTCGTCGGCGGCGGCTCGCGTCGTCGAGGAGACGCTCCTCGCGCACGCGCTCCGCTGCCTCCTTCCGCGAGACTACTGCCTCGCAGAAGGATGCGACCGCGTCCTATGATCCCATAACCTAGCGTATTCCTTCGCCATCGCCATTGGGCCGGTCACATAATGAACGCTGAAAACTGTTCGAAACGTGGTTATAGTAAAAGTAACATACAATCACGATAAAATAAAAAAAAAAAAAAAAAAAAGAAAGAGCACTGTTAGGTTTAGTAAGGGTAGATCCACACTGTTAACAGTTTTATGTCTACAGTCATAGGCCGCTCTGTCTCGGATAGTAACTACACTCTCGCAGAAAATCGACGATTAAGCAGTGGCAATATGTTAGTGCGCTTCTTTCGGTGAGCGAGTAAGCGGCAACTTCAATTCTGGGTGGGTTTTAGATGTTAGGCAACGACACTCCCTAGTAATGTTAAAGACCATGAGCGGCAATAACACCTACCATTGGGTGTGCTGCTTGCGTGTTTATAAGCAATAAAAAAAAAAGTTTTATTTCATACTAGTAGACATTCGCTTCATGCCGATTTTGGAAGATTATTAAACTGTAGTAAAATAGTAAATTTTCACATCACGAATGGACTGAATATGAATATCTAAAGCTTAAAATAATTTTAATAATTTAAAACCAATTTTGAATTATTGCACTTCTAATGAAACCGTCTTGGGGCACATCAGTTGGATTTTTCAAAGTATATAAGGAATATAATAATTAATATTTTGTGTAGTGAGGGCATAAGATACTATTTATCACTCCTTTCTTTCTTGCTAGATTCTTAAATCTTAACTAAAGTATAGATAAAATAACTACAAGGTAAGGTTAATTCGTAATGAAAACGCTGTACCAACCCCTTTGACTAGCGTGATATAGGAAGTCATTTTATAATAATTTAAGGATGACCATACCCATTTTCTATATTGACTATCATAGATAAAGGTCGGGGCTCACTGCAGAACGTAATCGCCATAGTACTGATTTAAACACATCTGTTTTCTTTTACACTTATGCAATGCAATTTCCTCACAGTGTTCTTCATCAGTTGATAATTTACCATTTAATACGTATCATCATTCTCTTATCCCAATTACTTGGGGTCGATACAATATGTACTCTTCTTTCATAGTAAATATTGTAAAAGTTATTGGCAATAGATTTATGACTGGACGCCTGCTAGACGTCAACCCTCCTTGGGAATGTAATTGTTGATCAAACGGAATCAGATGGGCCCAGGTCGTTATAAGGCTCTTAGTCGTCTTTTACGACATCCACGAGCAAAGTAAGGGTTGGTAGTATTCTTAGCCGCTACCACATAGCTTCCATTTGATACGTATAAACACTAAAAATTCAGAATTATGAATTGAATCCAGTTTTATGTAGTTTATTTTATGGATTTTGATGTGATAATGTCTTATAAATTGAGGAACGCCGGTTGCACGCACGAAAAAATGTAACACTCCGTCTGAGCCAAACGTGTAAGCGAGAACGCGATACAAGCGCTAAAGAGGCATTATCGCCCTAAGCGTTCTTGCATTTTAAAAATTCGACGTGAACTGTTTTGTCAACTGTTTATAAATAATATATAATGGTTCCATTGTTTCCACTGATTATAAATAATATATAATGGTTTCCTCATGTATTGTTTCTCGAAGTTTTTAAAACCGTGCAGTTAACTACACAAACACATATACAAATTAAACCCAGATTCAGAAAAACAATTCATGGATCGCACCATGTATTTTCTTTGTGGTGACAGAGTAAGAATACAATTCACTACCTCCAATCTTGACCGTGGATCTCGTAATAAAATACGATTAAGGGATATCATGAGCAGTTAACACCGATGCAAGAGAAAGGAAATAGGAAATAAAACCCTATACGTTTCATCAAAGTGGTGGTCAATTTGTTTCCTAATGTGGACGAGGCTCGAAATTAGTAAGAAAATGTGTCATGTATATGAGCTAAGATGATGATGATGATTGTACTACGTGGGAATCGAATCCACGACATTTGCTACTGCAAGTTCATATCTTACCCGTTACGCAACCTTTACATTCAAAACAATCCGAGATTTCTAAAAATCAAAAGATGCATAAACAAATTTAAATGTACACTTAAATTCGACAAGAGCTTTTAGGTATTTAATCAAAATACGAAGGGTGGCATGAATTGATTACGACGTTGTGGTCTCAAGAGCTATTCATTAAGTCACCCAAATAGTGGCTCAATTCTTGACGAAGTACGACAGTGCACTCTAGTGATGAATTTATCGAATCAAAATTTGGGTGACCTGTTTTAATACAATTATTGATGACATTAAATAAGGTCAAACTTTATTAGTTTAACTAAAATTTGTGGTTATAATAGTATTTTCTTAAATACCTTGAAGGGAGCTAATAATTTTAAATGGGGCTTTACGAACATATAATTATTTAAATGTTTTTTATTGCTTATGATAGCAAACGAGTAAATAGCACACCTCATGGTATGTTAATGCCACTCGTGAAACTTTGTAATGCCGACGGTATAGCTAGGCCGTTGCCCACCACCCCAAATTCACCCATAAAGTTGGGCATCCAGCTGTTAGGCTTACCGAACGAAGCGCAACAGCGTATTGTCACTGTTAAGGTGTCGATTTTCTGCGAGAGTGTGGTACTACCCCGGATAGACCAGCCGGCGGCTGTAGACAGAATACTGTCAACAGTGTGATACCTATAACTACTATTTTATATATAATAATATACTAATGTACATAATATATAAGTTCTGCTGTGTGGTAGCGACGACGAATACTACCAACCCTTACTTCGCTCGTGGATGTCGTAAAAGACGACTAAGAGTTTTATGGAACTTTTCTTTTTTTTTTTTTTTGCGGTGGGCCATGGACGTCGCACCCCGCCAAGTCGGTCCGGGGTGACAGAAGAGAGGCGGCGCGCAGCCCCATTGACCCACCCTCCAAGCACCTCTTCTTCGCCGTGCGAGCGGGTCACCGGTACCCGATTTTTGTCTTCGGTGGCCCGCTCGGCGGTATGCCCTCTCGGGCTCCTCTCCTGTCGATGCCCCGACAGCTTCCGCCCGGACAATTCCCCGGTCCGATCACCCGAAGCCTCGGTTAGGGCGGCATCAGGCGCAGGTATTCGCGCCTGCGCCGCCCCGGCCGCTGACGGCGGCCCGGGTCACAGGAATCCTCCCGGACTCGTTTTAGTTTTATGGACCTGGGCCAACACCTCTTGATGCTGTTCCGTCAACAATTACATTCCCAAGGAAGGTTGACATTAGGCAGGCGGCCGGTCATAAAACTATTGTCAATAACTTTTGCAATGTAGGAAGAGAAGTACATATTGCGTTGACCCCAAGTAATTGAGATAAGAGCATGAGAATAATGATACATTTATAAGATATATATATTATATATAATCGTTATTCATAAATTCGTATTAAAATATTAAAGTGTTCCAACTGTGTCACAGTATTTGTGTTAGGGTTGCAATATTGTGTTTGATATCGAACTTAATATTAAAGTTTATCGGCTTGTTAATCAAAAGAAATAAATTGAAGCTTGATCGAGTCTTTATTAGGTGCTTTCATCTCTGGTTATTGTTAGTTGTCTAATCTACAATTTCAGATTGCTTCAATATTTTATGTCTCGGCAATCGCACCAAATATTTCAATAAAATTTATTATGCACTATCTGACAATAATATGCTTCAGAAAAAGAAAAATATAGAATAGAAACGAGGAGAGACGGCTAAGTGTGTGAGAATCATTATTACTTAGGTGTAATGAGTAGTCTCTAAAACAAGATCGTGCAATTCCGGACATATTCCAACCGCAACCCGCCTATTCATTCAAAGCAATGTGGGTTCTCATAACTCACATATTCCCCATCACCGTGCCCGGTTGACGGCAAATCCATCCTCTATGCGTTAGTACTAAAAGATTTTCATAGAAAATATTTTTCAATAAAATTCAATTTAAAATTATCTTTGCCTATAGCTTTGTTTCGCATACGCTAGATACTTCGTCTTCTCAGTTAAAATACGTCCCACTGCGAAACAAAGAGTATCTCAAGTTGAGGCAAATTAGCATAGGCTTTCGAGTCTTTTTCTGAAGAAGCGATATTCTCTCCCTTTAATAAAATTAAATTATACCTACAAAGAAGAAAGAGAAATTCACATAAGTTTTCGAATATTCTCCTCAAGAAGCGATATTCTCTGCTTAAAGATCTTAATAAAATTATAGGACATCTACAAAGAAGCTCGGTATGTACTGGAACTATTGTGGATCTTGGCTAACAAGAATCATAATAGCGAAAATGAAAAGGGCAAGCGAAAGACGATGACGTCATAACCAAATTGCCTATTAAACTTTCTCATATTCTAATCAAGTATTTTGCGTAATATGTAAATATTATGTAGTAATAGTAACTATAGCTATATTATATACATAATATGTAACTAATTACTACATATAATCTAATATATATTGCATCTACCAATTACTTAAGTTATGAATAACACCCCGAGGAGATGAGCCTCGTTAGCATTGTGCTGCAACTCATTTAGGAGAAGGAAAACACCGAAATATAACCCGGGGAGATAGGCCTCGTTAGCACTGATCTGCAATCTGTCTAGGAGAAAGAAAACTCCGAAATATAACCCCCGATCCAAGGTGTAAACCGACCCGTGCTAAGGGATTCGCGGCCAGAGGGTAAGCTGGTCGAAAACGGAGGGTGCATGTGTTGGTAGTCACAGGGCACAGCAGAAATTCCTTCTTACCTCTACACAAGGGCACTGTGGGGGTGGACCCTTTAATACCCTAATACTCGTGGGAATGCTACGAATTGTACTAAAATTTTTAAAATTCCAAATGACGGCGATGCGACTCGCAACCCTTCACGTCTCGTTCACAATGAGGGCGAAAAGCGGTCTACGGAGTGCCGCTTTGTCACGCTAAATGTAGGAGGAGGAATGAAAGAGAAATTAAATGAGGTATGTCAAATGATGGATGATAAAAAGATTGATATTCTATGTGTGAATGAGACGAAGCGAAAGGGATGTGAGATTACTAGTCATGGACCTTACACGGCATACTGTTCCGGGGTACTAATGACTAGTAGAGCCTGTCAGGGAGTTGGTCTCCTTCTTTCTGCTCGAATGGCTCAATGTGTGAAAGAGTATGATTGTGTGAATACTAGATTAGTATGGATAAGGATGAAAGTAGGTCTGACTCGTATTTTTGTTGTAGGAGTATATGCTCATGTGAACGTGGGATTACATAACAATAAGTGTGAACAGGATGCAAGAGAGAAATTTTGAGAGGAACTGCGGGATGTTTTGAGATTATGTAATTTGAATGAGAGGTTGATTTTGCTAGGGGATTTTAATGGATGCGTAGAAGTAAGCAGAGAAGGATTTGAAAAGGTTTTAGGAAGGTTTGATGATGAAAACGTGAATGAAAATGGTCGAAGTCTACTAGAGGTGTGCTTGGAATGGAACCTTTGTGTTACTATGTTTTTATGTTTTTTTTTGTGTGTACTATGTTTGAACACAAAAAGATCCATATGTATACACGTGAAGCAAAGAATGTAAGAAAAGAGTATAATTGATTTTGTAATAGTAGATGAAAGGCTTAGAAAGAAAGTACTAGACACTAGGGTATATCGCGGTATTGGTATTCATACAGACCACTTTCTAGTAATGACTAGAATAAGTGGTCTTATGAAAACGTGGCGAAACCGGATATATAACCCGAAAAGTGTGCTAGAAAGAATAAATGTAGAAAATTTGCAAGATGAGTATATTAGAGATAAGTACAGAAGTAAACTAAAGGAAAAGTTTGTTCATGCGGCTGATATTTGTAGTATGGAAGAATTATGGAAGACTTTTAAAGAACAGGTGGTGAATGTTGCTACAGAAATATGTGGCGTGACTAGAAGAATGAAGGTAAACAAGGTGAAGAATGTATGGTGGGATAAAGATGTGCAGAGTGCAGTTCGTGAGAACAAAAAAGCCTGGGTAGATTGGCTTGCTGTCAGAGCCAATGAGAGAATGAAGAAAGCAACGAATGATGACATAGTATGTCTATGTCAAAGAAAAATATAAGATAAAAAAAAGAGATGTGAAAGAAATTGTTAGAAGAAAGAAAGAAGATCAAAAAGACGAGTACGATAGAAGATTGTCGAAGGATTTCCAAACTAACTCGAAGATTTTCTGGAAGTCCATAAGATCGGCTCGAGGCAAAGCGCAAAATACAGAGCTAGTCTCGATCAGCGATAAATATGGAAGGACAGTGTATGGAGAAGAATGTATACTTGAGAGATGGAAGGAATACTTTGAAAGCTTATTTGAAAGAGAAGAGCCACAAAAATTATCATTTGTGAATGAAAGAGATCTCGAGGAAGGAGAATGCATAAGTATGATAGAAATTACAAATGCATTGAAAGGTATGAGAGCGGGTAAGTCTGCGGGATACGACAGGATTACAGTTGAAATGAACACGACAGTGGAACTCTAGGTCGGTACTTTAATAACTACGCCATCTGAGCAGTGGTCTGTGTGTGGCTAACTATTGTAGTTGATGTTATAGATTTTCCAATAAAGTGTTACTGCCACTTTTATTAGGTATCCCTTCTTTGTTTTTGGGGACAAGCTGTAGTCGGTCACAGTCCGTCCAAACCATATATATGGTCAAAAAGAAATATGCTTTTATTTTTTATTCCCTTGTTACATCGTTTTATAATAATGAGTATAATTCCATTTATTTCAGACTTGTTTTACATTCATATTGTTTAGGGGGGGAATAATTAATACAGACTGTCGCAAGTAACGGCTGGATGCAGGTGGCATAGGACCGTTTTAAATGGCATTCTCGTGGGGAGGCCTATGTCCAACAGTGGACGTTTACGGGCTGATGGATGGATGGATGGATTTATTTCAGACTTACATAATTATGTCCATATAAAAACTTAACTATTACAGGTAAAAAAAAAGTAAAAAACAAAACAAATTTTAAAAAAACTAAATTAAAATGTTAAGTTTTTTGTTCATTAATAAAACAGATTGTTACATGTCAATTACAAATATCAATAAGATTGTAATAAAATGTCAGAGTTTAAAAGGAATAAAAATTAAAAAAACATAATAAAATAAAATTGCCTAATAAAAATAAAAATACTCTTGCTAATGTTCAAATTAAATTTTAAAAATAATATTGAATCAGTGTTTAAAAAGGATTATTAAGATCAACTGTTTGAACGATGAAATATGGCGAATATTTCGAAGGCTTTAGATGACGTCACATGCCACGCTCAGTCTTTCTTTACTTGTAAGTGTTATAGTAATTTTATATAGATTTTCAGTGGTAATTACTATTCATCCAATGAATAATCCTAAAAAAACATTTTATAGAGATTACCTTGTATCTAAATGTAAAAAAACTAGAATAATACTGGGTGTATATATAGCATATTTTTTTATTTTTCCAATTGATGCCAAAACACAATAACTACAATACTGCAATCGCACTAGCTAATGGAAAAAAAACAGCCACACAAATAAATACTTTCTCTTTAATATACGAATATTAGCGTCGATAAATGACAGAACGTGGAACGTGACGTCATATTTTGGTTCGGCCAATAATGAAGCGTTTTGCTAAGTAAAATTTCCATCTCTTATCTTTTGCATATTTTAAATAATATTATTTGCAGTTAAAGACAAACAAAATAAGAAAATAATTGCTTACACGTGTTATAACGACAAGAAAGATTCAAGGCATAATATATTAAGTAAATTTAAACTATATATATTTTTTTCGGCTAGCTATGATTTGGACACACCCCGCCCATTCCGTCCGGGGCGACGGAAGGGCGGCGTGCTGACACAAGGTTTCCTCACGATCGTCATTGGACCGAGCACTGGTATCCCTTGATATTCATGGCCAAGTAATGCAGCTGACCGTGAAAGAGCGCCCTTTTTAATTCATATTCATTTATTATGTTTAGGGGTTTATACCCTGCGAGGGCACTTATATACATATTATCAATTTTAATATTTTACGAAACGGCACCGGCCGCAAACGGCTCTTCACGAAACTTAGCGGGTTTATCTGTTATAATTATTGTGGACCATTTTTAATAAAAAAAAGTTCTAATGTTTATTAAAACTAGCTCTATTGTGATGGTCTACGTACCAGGATATAATTATCATCATCATCACAGACCATAAATGTCCCACTGTTGGGATCGGGTCTCCTCCATAACGGGAGAGAAATTAACCTACTATACCGCGCTGGTCAGACGTGTTTGGTATAGGATTTTGTTTCGAGTTTGCCTTCTCTCGTATAGATGCTATATGCATTTTATATCCCTTAGTCGCATCGTACGATCACCCATGGGTAAAATATGGGGTGGTGAATAGTATTCTTACTCCGTCACCACCAGGATATAATACAAAAAATTAATTACAATATAAAAGTTTATGACTGGACAAGATCCCACAAGCGGCACCCGATCACGAGTCCAACTACTAGAGCAGCTATCATTAAACCTCGTTTAAAAAAAGGACATGTATATAAAATTTTATTTTAGTAGAATGTGTACGAATGTTATCATTACATATCAAGGTCTTGTCACGCCCATAATCCTTTCGTCGTTACCAGCGTTCTTAATGATGATGCTCGCCGGTAATGATACTGTAGCGGTAATGATATCACATTCGGGATATGATAACATTGTTAATGTTGTACAAACATCTAATGATAATAATAGTATACGCATAACGTTGAAATCACAGCGCCAAAAAAATTGTATCTACATACATACATACATATCAGCACGCCATATCCCTTGCAGGGTAGGCAGAGAGAACAGAGTGCCAGTGAACTCTATCCTTGCACACTCCACTCGCTTCCTCAACATTCATAATTCTCTTCATACACGCTCGCCGGTTACGGAGACTCTTGACTCCACCTTCCTTCAGTACTTGACCAATCTGGCCTAGGTAGGTTAGTCTCGGTCTCCACCAGTACCTACATTCTAAATATTGTTTCTAAAATAACTAATTTCTAAATATAGATACCAACTACCAAGTGAAAATAAAAGTTTGTAGTGAAAAATTATTTAACTGCGTTGGGCTATTTTCATCATCAACATCTCAGCTCATATATGTCGCACTGTCGAGCTCGTGCCTCCTCCATAATGGGAGGGAAATTGACCTACTATACCAAGCTGGTCAGACGTGTTGGTATAGGATTCCGTTTTGAGTTTTCCTTCTCTTGCATAGATGGTATATGCTTTTTATATCTCTTAATCGTTCTCTTACGATCACTCACGGGTAAGATAGGGGATGGTGATTTGTATTCATACTCCGTCACCACACGGATCAATGGGCAATTTTGAGATTGAGCAAAAGCACTAAACTCGGGTGAATGTCACGCTACATTGTATATACTTATAGATATATTTGTGATTTTTGTTACGGCTCTGACTTAATATTTGCCATTATCAAAAAAGTGTTTCACTTAAAATGGTTAAATAAAGCCGCTTTTGTTGTCTGTAAGCTTAGATCCTTTAAAATACGCATTGAATTTTAATACGGTTTGCGTCAATAAACAGAGTGATTCAAGGGGAAGGTTTATATGTATAATACATGCATATTACCTTCTTCTATACTAATAAATAGAGGGCTGGTTTTTGTTTGTTCGCTTATATTGCGAAAACTACTGAACTGATTGTAATACTCATTATACCATAAGATGCAGCGTGTTTCGGTGAAAGTTTTAGTATATGATATATTGGTGATTACTTATACGGAAAAGAAGGAAGCGAACAGAGGACGTGCTAGTAATAGATAAAAGTCGAGATTTAAAAGATTGGTAACATATTGTTATTGCTTGCATTGCAAACGCTGGCTAAACCTTACGAGATATATCAAAAGTACGATATTGTCTTACAAATATTTACAAAAAGTCCGCAAGAATATATATGTATCTCCTAAGGACAACCTAATTCAGCCAGTCTATCTTTACGCATTACTGAAAGTAATACGTTATTTACGAAGCTAATTTTAACAGTGCAATATGACTCCTTTTCTAATTAAATAAATTAGATACGTGGTGCATTTAATGTACATTAAAATGGCCACATTTACAGGATATATTTAAAATTAATAGACTAGAAGTTATCAGATATTTAAAGTGCGGTGATAGAGCGATCGGATACCGAAGCGAGGGCGGTTCGCTATTTTTATAATAAGAGGCAAAACAAGTTTGTAATTACATAGTGTGGTAATTCAGCCATTGACGTAACTTAGATCGACAAGTAATTAATATTTACGTTCATCCATTGTCAAGTCGCTGTAGTTCAATGACCAAAGTCATCATCTATTTAGTATTGAGGTACATACGTTCCGTGAGGGATGGAATCCCTCCAATATTATAAATGCGAATTTAAGTTTGTTTGTCTGTTACGCTTTCACGTCTAAACAACTAAACCGATTTTTAAAATTCTTTCACTAAAGAAAAGTTATATCATCAGCGAGTAACAGTCACTGCCGCTCATGGACCTTTGCAATACCAAGGGTATATATAGCTAGGCCGCTGCCTACCAATACAAACCCCAAACCCACCCATTTGGGCTGCCAGCTCTCTCGCTCACCGCATGAAGCGCAATAACAGATTGCCATTACTCAGACGTCATCTTCTGCGAGAGTGTGTTACTATCCCGGACGGACCGGCCCGCGGCTATAGACAGAGAACTGTCAACAGCGTGGTCCTGCCACTATCAAAATTGTATCCCCATATTCCTTCCCGCACGGGAACAACGCAGTTCAAACTGCGGGAATTTACTATTAATATATATAAATAATAAGAAAAATATTTTACATATGATAATAAAGAACGTACACATAGTTATGTATGTATATATATATATATATATATATAAACAATATATATATATATATAAAAAACAATATATATATATAAATATATATATATATAAATAAAATATTTTATATATGATAATAAAGAACGTACACATAGTTATGTATGTATGTATATATTAGGGTGATTTTTTTTTTTTACTTTTTTTTTTTTTTCGGTCCCATCGTGAATTCTTGTTGGAAATACCCAAAAAAAAATTCCCTGAAAGTTTGAGCCCTTAATATTAATTAACGTCCTCGACCAAGGCGTGTGAAGATTTCCCATTGAAAATACACAAAAACTCTGATTTTTAATTTTTGAATTTCTAAAGCTCAGCGGCATTTCATGGGATCACTTTGATCGAAAATGGTTTTTTCTCAAAATTGAACGCTCTACAAAAGTGCCCATTGCCGCAAAGTCGTAACTCACACTGGCGAGGCAGTACGTTGTTTTTTTTTACATGTCATCATTCTTTTTCATAGTAAAACACTGTATTAAACTTAATATACTCGTATTTTTGGCAGCGTATCAAAATTTAGTTATGCTGCACAGTTGCAACTAGGTGAAACTGCACTTTTGAATGAAAGGCTCGGCAAATTACCTGACCTGGATATCTACTAAAATCAATATTGCAGCATTGCTGGTAAACTATGATTCAAATTTTATGTAACCGCAACGAGATATTATGTGTTTAATTTATAAGTTAAAGTAAATAATAACTTCATTTTAAACAATATTCGATTTTAATACCTCGATATCTGAGCAAGTGACCTGGATTGAAAGATTGATAGACCCCGTTGCCAAAAGAGTACAAAATGATCTGTGATGTGGTTAAAAGCTATCGAGAAATGCTTTTAATGATTTTGAAATTGTACTTGCTTAAGTGCGGTTAGGCATCCCTTAGCGCGATTGAAATGAAATGGTGGAAACAATTTTTCAACCATATTCTTAGGCTTGTCTAACCCATGTAGTGTTAGGGTAAGAATTTATTCACTAACCTGCGGGAGTCATATAAATCGCCTAAAAGTCTGCAATGCCTGAAGAGTGGGCAGCGGTCTATGATGCGAAATATATCTCACCTGCTAAGCGCGGCAAATACGGCACTATTGACTCATTTGTGATCTTTATTATTGCTTATCATGACAAACGAGCAAGCAACACACTGACAAGTGTTACTGTCGCTCATGAACCTTTGCAATACCAGCGGTATAGTTAGACCGCTGCCCAGCAACCAAAATCGACTCAGAAACTTGGGTTGCCAGCTTTCTCGCCCATTGAACGAAGCATTACAGCACATTGCTACTGCTGAGACTTGGATTTTCTGCGAGAGTACGGTACTATCCAAGAAACTGAACTGACTTAGCGAAAAGCTAAATTCTAGCACTTGCATATTCTAAGAGGTTTTATAATATAAGAACTCTTAAAGTGTCAGATTTGCCAGAACGTAAGTTTCCAAGCATCTAATATCTCAGCAACCCTAAGTGGTAACAAAGAATCCTTATAATGTTAAAATTGATGTTAACATTTTTGAAGCTTTTTAGCGTCTTTGGAAATTTCTCCATATGGCGATAGATAGACACAATACGTTGTACCATCCGTCGCACCGGACGGTTCGACGGACGGACGAAATATTAGAATATAACAAAGTAACAGCTTGAAGTTGGCCGCTAAACCGCTCATTAAAGGCCTACGCAGACCGGGGCGGCATGGCAAGGGCATTTTGCCGTCAGTCAGCGCACATTAGCCGCTTAGATATCGCGGCATTCCAGCGCCTTGCTACGGCATGCCACGGCGCGACAAAGCACGCCTCGGCAGCTCCTGCTGCCCGATACACTTTTAGGTATGTAAAAACGAGCGCCGGAGTCCTTGGCATGCCGTTGCCTACCCGCAGTACGCCACGGCATCCCGCCACGGGAGCCTGTGGCGCGTCTTTCAATGCCATGCAATGAAATCCCTTTCGTTGCCATGGCATAATTTTAAAGCGTAGCAATTTATGTAGTATTTCTATATCGATACGTTTGAATGTCCATTATTAAAAAAATTAAATCCCTTGCCATGCCGTTCTGGTCTGAGTAGGGCCTAAGTCTCGAAAAAAGCTACCAACAAAATGGAAATAGAAGCTCTTTCTAGTTTCTATATTCACAACACATGTTTTAGTTTCATACAAGTGCGAATTATATATGTCCTAATAAATTCTATTCAGTAATTATTTATATTGAATATTTTGATTAATATTATTTTAAGTGCTCTAATATAATTGAGGTAAAAAATTCGTATGTATTTTTTTTGTTTCTTTGTCAAAGCTGACTGTGCTTTCTTGTGAATCAGTTCCAAACAATATACACACATACATACATGCACACACACACACACACACACACGCACGCACACACACACACACACACATACACACACACATACACACATACAAACAAAAGTTAGTAAGTAATATCCTTACGGAACACTTAAGACCGCGTTATTGTTTTAGTAGAATTCAGAGTGCCTAGCTTATAGCTTAATGTGATAAAGCTTATTGCATTTGCGGTGAGGACAAACCCAGCGGGGCTTTAAGTGGAATTGAGTGGTTCTCAATCTACATTGGAGAAATGTTCAAATTTACGCCAGTAGCTTCGTATACGGTATCGTATATATCTAATCGGTGGTCTTCGAAACGAGATAGTCTACGTCATTGGTTCTAATAAAGTGTCATTAATGAATAAGATGATAGAACAATAATAATATCATCATCATCATCATTCTCCTACTCTTATCTCAATTACTTGGGGTCGATAAGTTGTTTGTTATCTTAATTATTATACATTAATTTTCAGCTGTTCAAATTCTCACTACCTTGTTTATATATTTTTTTTTAATCTGAAGAAGAAGACGATAATGAAAATGATCAAGTTACAAACTGCAGTAGCGATGAAGGAATTGACATCGGTGAAGCCAACTACTTGTATAATGATTAAGTTCTTTTTTATATTATTAAA
This sequence comes from Lymantria monacha, assembly GCA_905163515.2. Lineage (NCBI taxonomy): Eukaryota > Metazoa > Arthropoda > Insecta > Lepidoptera > Erebidae > Lymantria > Lymantria monacha. The sequence goes on from LR991082.1 coordinate 5,437,826, forward strand.
ATATATGTTCTTTTATATTATAAGTAAATTGATATCAATTGAAAGATATTGCTGTGTGGTAGCGGCTACGAATACTACCAACCCTTACTTTGCTCGTGGATGTCGTAAAAGACGACTAAGAGCCTTATTACGACCTGGGCCAACTCCATCTGGTGCCGTTTGGTCAACAATTACATTCCCAAGGAGGGTTGACGTCTGGCAGGCGGCCGGTCATAAAACTATTGCCAATAATTTTTACAATATGTACTATGAAAGAAGAGAACATATTGTATCGACCCCAAGCAATTAGGATAAGAGTAGGAGAATGATGATGAATTGAAAGATATTATTAATTTATAAAAATAATATTTTTGTACGATTGGATTAACCAATAAATCATACTCACTACTTATTCTTATATTGCATATAGTATATAAACCGCCTCTGCGCTGGCCCCTACAGCTGACCTTCAACTATGTCTGGGAGAGTGTTAGAACCTTTGAATCTGTCTGGCCGTTTGGGAAACAGCTTTGAATAGTTGACCAAGTAACATATATAAAACTCAGATTTTATATTATGACGTAAGTAGAATTTTTATTTATTAAACTTTAAAGATGTCTGGCGGGGGTTGCCACGCTTTTTTTTTTTTTTTTGGTGGGCTATGGATGCGTCTCACCCCGCCAAATCGGTTTTGCCACCCTACAAAGTGTCTGGCAACGGATGGTATGATATTCTAATAGTATCCTGTAGAACATACTGAAAAATTGCGCATTATGCTATAATGTTTTTGGACAGCAATTATGCTCACCTTTGCTACCTGTTACCTGCCAAAGCCACCACGGTTCGAAATTCATAATATCAAAACCTTCTTACCTGCTGTAGGGTACTTGCACAGAAAATGTTTTAGCCTTTATACTATCTGGTAGGTCTGGCGATCACGGGCTATTAGTCCATACAGACTTGTAGTTTGACTTGGACTTTCTTTCTGCCTTGTAAAGGTCAGATAAAGTAGCATTTTAAGAAATTTCTTCTCCGTCAGGAATTCTATGTCGCGATAGTAAACTACACAAGTGAACTCACGAAACCGAAGCGAAGCGAGGGCGGGTCGCTAGTAGTGTATAGGTATACAGTTAGTCTTAGCTCAGATCTCTAAATATGGTAAAGATGGGTTATCGGCCTCGGACTCTCTCCATCAAATGAAGCAAGCTAATGAATTAATGCTACGCAGACTAATTTTTAATAGATTATGGTATTACAGCGGGAAAGACGGCTGATTTATGGCTACAGTCAGAAAATAGTCAACAGTGTAGGACTACCAGAGTCTTCGGTGAAAATTTATAATTACAATAATAAATGGGCAAGTTGAGTCAACATTTTCATTTTGAAGTTAATTTATTATAACAGTATCTTGAGTTTCAATTAAGATCTAATGAACGATCCAACTGCGAGTGCAACCTTTGATCAAGATTCAATCTGTATATTATTTATTGGTTCGATAGCTGACGACAGATTGTGTTAGCTAAATATGAAATAGTTGATCGTCGGTCCTATTAATCTATTTAAATCTGTTTATCTCATCTCAGCTCATATATGTCCCACTATTGGGCTCGAGCCTCCTACATAATGGGAGGAATATTGACCTACTACGCCACGCTGGTCAGACGTGTTGGTATAGGGTTTAGTTTCGAGTTTTCCTTCTTTGGCATAGATGTTATACGCGTTTTATATCCCTTTGCATCTCGTACGATCACCCGCGGGTAAGATATGGGGTGAATTATATTCTTACTCCGTCACCACAAGGAAATAAATCTGTTTAATTTTCATAAATTATTTTACTAGCGAAAAATTGTTGCCACGTGTGGGATTTGAACCCACATCTACTGGAAATCCATTCCAACCGTATTGCCAATTAGACCAGCGTATTCTCGCTCACATTGTCTTTTTTACTGGACATTCCACACGTCATCTGTCGGAAAGCGTTTACACATTATTTCAGTCGCAATTAATGAAAAAAGCAGTCATAAGGACTGCCGATAGAAGAGAAAACTTAAAACTATGATAAATATAATTATGATTTTTTAATGTTTAATGTTTTTTCACTATATAATATTAGCACTACAAACCACTAACTACATACACTAACCTCACAATGTAAATCAAAAAAATATTGTTAAAATAATTATTATTACGTATCAATAATAACTATTAAATAAATGATAATAATTAATAATAACAATTATTACATATAAATTGTATATAGTAAACACGGCGACACAGCAGTTAAAAGCAATTGACTGTATCTTTCTCACTCGGGTACACTCGGCGGTCCCGAGTTCACCCGATCGAGCCTTTCACCTCAAAGTGTGACAGATCAACCTTACTTATATCCTATGAAAAGATGTGTGTGCGACGCGCCAAAAGAAGTTTTCACTTCAAAAAATCCTAGAAATGCTGCTGCCTATTTGCATCATAATTTTGGTGCTCACTCAGCCGATTTTACGCTTCTCCGACAAATTGGGAGCTGATCACACAATGTATTCTTAAATCGTAACCACGCAGGCAGTTTTCTATATACTCTGTAACCAAACAAAAACTAAGCCATCTGTGTAATTTACTTGGCGCACAAGAAAATTAGCGCCATTGTCCTCTTCAGTCTATCGATCAATGTCAGCGGAAAGTAGCTCAATTTACGCGTGATATATGTTGTTTATCTCGTTGCCTTCTCATAGCATATGCTAGTATGTATAACTTCCGACTATGAATTCCTGAATTCGATTTGTAGTGGTGGCCACACTTTTGAGAGTTTGCTGACTGTAGCCATGGGCCAGTCCGGCCGGTCCGTCATACTCTTGCAGAAAATCGACGCTTGAGCTGTGGCAATACGCTGTTGTACTTCGTTCGGCGAGCTAAAGAGTCGGAAGCCCAACTTAGATGGGTTTTGGGTGGTGGGCAATGGCCTAGCTATATCCTTAGTATTGCAAAGGTCCATGGGTGGCATTAAGACTTACTATTAGGCTACTTGCTCGTTTGCCACCTAAATAATCGTTTGCCATCTAAATAATAAAAAGAAATCGATGTCTCGAGTTAGATTTTATTGGGCTTTTAATCAAGAATATCGTAGTTCGAAATAGCAGCTTTTAAAACTTATTGTCATTAATTTTAAACTTTGTTATGCGCTATTTTCAAGGATAAAGTAAAAATTTAAGGTATTCTTAAGTCTATTGATGAGACAAGTAGTCCATATTCATAGGACTCTAGGTTCTTGGTACACATTGCAAATTTTTTAGCAATTGTTTTATGATCGTATCTGCTTGACGTAATCTCTCTTTGGGAATGTAATTTTGACCAACCTGCATAAGATGGAGTTGGCCTAGGTCGAAACTAATATTTTTTAATGTCTTCTGCATTTTATATCCCTTAATCGTCGTTTACAAGCGCTCACGGGTAAAAAAGAGGATAATAAATTTATATTTCGTTCATCATCATTCTTCATATTGACTCATATACGTCCCATTGCTGGCCTTAAGCTTCCTACATAATGGGAGAGAAAATGACCTATATCACTCTGGTCAAATGCGTTAGTATATATTTTTATATCGAATTTCTCTTTTCTTGCATAGAAATTAGTTGCATATAATATACCTTAGTCCTTTTTTGCAACATTAACGAGCTAGAAGGTGGTGAATAGTATTTTTAGTCCGTCATCACATGCAATCTACAGGGTGGAAGTGGACCGCTCCCGAAAACAAAGACAGGTAAGCCTACTAGTCCTACTTGTAATGATAGGCTAGAAAAAAAAAATACTTTTTTCACCACGTGAGGTCGTTGTACTCTTGAACATATGATCGTGAGTTTTGAATAGATTGTCTCTTTTCTCATCTGAGTAAAGTTACGTATTTTTTATGAAATTATCGTTACATGGCATGTCCTAATACGATGGAATGCGAAAAAAACTTAAAAATCGTTGTGAAAAATAAAATTTTTTCATCCGAATCATTATTTTTTCTAGCCTATCATTACAAGTAGGACTAGTAGGGTCACCTGTTTTTGTTTTCGGGAGCGGTCCACTTCGACTCTGTAGATTGCATGTATCACTAAATATATATAATCGATAACATCGCTAAATTCTGAAAGTATTTGATCGATCATTATGAAAATTGGTTTGTATATGTAATTTTTCACCGAGAAAATTTATATGCTATCCCCATTGATGTAACTCGCCACCAGGCCACGACTACGCTGCGATATATCGACTTCTACAAACAAATCGACAGTATTTCATAAACTATATATTATGTACCTATACTTTGAGATACTCATTGCTGCGTGATAGCGGCTACGAATACTACCAACCCTTACTTTGCTCGTGGATGTCGTAAGAGACGACTAAAAGCCTTATATCGACCTAGGCCAATTTCACCTGATGCCGTTTGGTCAACAATTACATTCCTCAAGAGGGTTGACGTCAGGCAGACGGCGGGTTATAAAATTAGTGCCAATAACATTTCCAATTTGTTTGAGTACATATTGCATCGGCCCCAAGTAGTTGGAATAAGGGACCATTCATAAATTATGTAAGACGTTTAGGGGACGGGAGTGTTGACTCAATATTATAACTTCTTACTATGGGCATGGGTAGTGAACATTAAGTACATACATAAATTGAAAATTACTAATTCTAGTCAAAACTGTGATAGATTAATAAGACTAATGTTGTTGCAGTGAGTAATGATACCTACTTGTAGTAAGAAGATTGTAACAAAAGATATTTTTGTAATAAACGGACTTGTATTTGATCAATAGGACCTTATCTTACAAAAAAAATTATTAAGGGGCAGGGGGGACTTGTTAGGCCACCGAAGATAAAGATCGGGTACCGGAGGCCCGCTTGCACGGCGAAGAGAGGAGTTTGCATGGTAGATCTATGAAGTCACGCGCCGCCTCTTCCGTCCCCCGGAACGATTTGGCGGGGCGAGACACATCCATAACCCACAGCAAAAAGAAAAGGGGGGGGACTAGTTGCAATCTTACGATGTCTTACGGTACACCTATCGTCATTTGGGAGGAGGCCAAATATTATTCAAAATCCCTTACGTAATTTATGAACAGCTCCTAAGAGCAGGCGAATGATGAATTTGAGATACTTATAAGCATATTTTTATCATATTACAAACACTTTATTATACCTACTTATGAACTAAATCATAAAATTGTAGGAATAGATAACGTCTCATTTTATATTATTGTCATAGTTTGATACTGAGATTCATTGGCCGATAAATTTTTATTTATTGCACAGTGAAATGTCTTGGGGGTGTTACTCCAATAAGTTAATAGCGGTCATTGACCACGGTTTGTAGGACAAGTAATAAATTTAATTGATTGTTTGTATTCTCTTCTCAGTCTAATATACCTTTCATTATTGGGCACAGATTTCCATTCTAGTAAAGAGCTATAGTACGGCTGGTTATATGCACGCCGTCCTGCAACTCCGGTCAACGGTCAATAGCCCTACCACCAAAATTGTTGAACCATACGGTTCACAGACCAAAGATATGTGTTTGGGCGGGATATTTTTTTTTTTAATTGTTTATGGTGGCAAACGAGCAAGCAGCACACCTGATGGTAAGTGTCACTGCCGCCCATGGATCTTTGCTATAACCAAGGTTATAGTTAGGCCGCTGCCTAACATTATAATCCCCAAACCCACCCAGTTGGGCTTCCGGCTCTCTCGCTCACCGAACGAAGCGCAATAGCACATTGCCATTACTCAGACGGCAATCTTTTGCGAGAGTATGGTGCTACCCCGGACGGACCGGCCCGCGGCTGTAGACAGAAAACTCTTGGTCCTACCACTATCACAAAAAATAAAGTTTTTTTTTAGAAGCCACCATCACCACTCTGCGCTAAGGAAATAATCCTTGTATTGCGGGTGATTTTTAGAAACATGCAATTAACGTAGACGAATTACACCCAGATTCAAAACAACAGTTTGTGCATCGCATAAAGTATTATCCTGCATAGGAATCGAACCCACGCAACTGCCACAAAAAGTGTCTTAATCACTACGCCATCTGTGCAATCGAAAGTTTACTGATTCGGCACTCATACAATTCTAATTTACCACATAAAAATATCTACCCTCTATCACCAATGTAATAATTCCGACCGCGTACGATGCTCCATACCTTTTTTTTTACTATCGTAGTATTACTTATAGGTATTTGAAACCAGTTCGCAAAGGCAATGGACTCGTTTCAAATACTCCGAATGACTCAATTTAAAGTAATTCTTAAGCTTATTCGCCAACGCGAACTGAATTTTTAGTAGCGCCGTTTACTTTTGATGCGTTTATTAATACTTGTTGGTTTTCAAGGACGCTACTGAAATATTAAAGTTATATATCGCATTAATGAAATACTTTTTTTTTCTATCTATAATATCTTTCTATGGGGTGGCGAATAGTATTCTTACTCCGTCACCACACGGAAAAAATGAAAAATTGATATCAATGTGTATTTCTTCACGGAGATTTATATGCTATCCTCATTGATATAACTCGCCACCAGGCAGCGCTGCGATATATCGACTTCTACAAACAAACCAACAGGCTGGGTTTGATATAACATATATATATATATATATAGGTCTTATTAGGCTTTTATATATTTGGCCCTTTAATTTAAGGGGTACATATATATATATATATATATATATATATATATATATATATATATATATATATATATATATATATATATGTAACCCCTATGTTCTTCTTTCCATCATCTCAAGCTCACATATATCCCACTTCTGGGTTTGAGCCTCGGCTAATATAAAAATAATAATAGGAGGGAAATTGACCTACTATACAACGACGTTCATATAGGATAGGGGGTTGTGAACTGTATGCTTACTTCCGTCACCACGTGGCAAAAGTACTGCTTAGTTCATACAGAAATTTGCTTCCAGCAGACCTGCGACAGAAGAAAATAAAAGAGAAGTGTGAATGTGATAATAAGTATCATCATCATATCCCTTAGTCGTCTCGTACGACCCACGGGTAAGATAGGGGGTGGCGAATAGTATTCTTACTCCGTCACCACACGGATAATAGAGTATACAATTATTATATTTATACCACGCTAGCTAGACTGCAAAGATAGATAAAACTGTCTTGCAAAGATGTTATGATGATGTTGCATATTATACGAGTAAGTTATCCAATGGCAAAATAGAGCGTGTTATTCTTATCGCAGCACCTCACGGAACCAATCCTAATCTCCTAGTCTTTGATACTGTACTATATTTGAAAATGTAGTGACAGGGTTACGTTGTTGGTATTTTTTTTTCTGCAACCACAAATGATCTGGCTCATTCTGGGTAGTCCACAGCCACACTCTTTTAGAAAATCGACGTCTGAGCAGTATTTTGCTATTAACTCTCGTTTGCGAGCAAGAGAGATTAAAGCCCAGACCTCTCCCCTTATTTTTGTAGAGGAGGCTCAAGCCTAGCAATAGGACGTATCTAAACTGATGATGATGATGTTAATGATCAATACAGTCGATATTCATTCTATTATATAAAAGGAGGTCCGTACCTCACAAAGTGACATATATGTGTTGATGAAAAAAAACATATTGAGACATTTAATTTTTTTATTAATTAAGAATTTTAAAATTATAAATATTTCAAACTATTAAGCTCGGGACATTGACGACGACTACTTAGTCTGATCAAAGCAAGGAAAAACGCTTATAAAGCGATTTAAAAAATTAATTAAAAGTCATAAAAGTTAAACTCGAGTTGGGCTCTAACGATTACCAGATTGATTTATTACTACTTCGTGCAGGAAATTGACGGAAGACCGCGAGACTTAAAAATTAGGGCGTGTGGGGCCATAACACCGGAAATATTTAATGTTATTAGTATTTAGCGATTTACGTAGCAAACTTAAATGTAAAATCTTTTGTCATATTAAAAATTTAATTAAATGCGAACAATTACAGAATGTTTAGGAAATGCGATTTAAGTTTAGTTTCTTTTAAATGGTATATTGAAAACAAAAATATAAATGATAAAGTTATATATATAACTCTTCTGTGCTACTGTACATATGACTAAACTTCACCTAAATGGCTGGTGTTCAAGTGGATTTAAGAATAGTTTAGATTTACAATTCTACTGAGTAGTGGGTGGCGTTTTCAAAAAAATATGTCTATAGATTTTTACAAAACTATATCAGTAGCTAGTTATTAACTACATCTTATCTTAATATATATAAATTATATTCTATATATTATTATATTCTCTCTGGCTACCCTGCAAGGGACATGACGTGATGGTATGTATGTATGTATATATAAATTACGCGTCACGTTGTTTGTCCGCGATGGACTCCTAAAGTACTTAACCGATTTTAATCAAATTTGCACAGCATGTGTAGTTTGATCCAACTTAAAAGATAGGATAGCTTAAATTTCAATTTATAGTCGCAATATTATTTTATTGCAAATTATTTGTCTATTATTTGATAGTCACAATTATCTGTTATTTAGAGATACTAATTAATTTAGAGATACTAAACGATTCTAACAGATGGCGGTATCTGTTGACTGGATTGAGTAAGTATTTAATAGATGGCGTTATGTTAAACGTACAAACGTTTCATATAAGCTACATTTTATTAGCATAACCACCACGTGTTACTGAGGCTACCTTAGACACAGCAACGCGTGGCCAAGTCTGCTAGTATATATATAATTTTATAACTATAAATATAGTAATAATTACTGTGCTATATGTCATCAATCTTCTACTCTGGTCCCCATTACTTGGGGTCGATACAATATGTACTCTTCTTTCATAGTACATATTGTAAAAGATATTGACAATAGTTTTATAACCGGCCGCCTGCCAGACGTCTACCCTTCTTGAGAATGTAACTGTTGACCAAACGGCAACAGATGGAGTTGGCCTAGATCGTGACAAGGCTCTTAGTCGTCTTTTACGACATCCACGAACAAAGTAAGGTTTGGTAGTATTCGTAGGCGCTACCACACAGCATACTGTGCTATACGTAATTGGATTTATTTGTTAGGCACCTGACAAAATCTTTTTTATTCTTTTACTTAGTCACATATGAATTAGTAATGCGTAACTAGTTGTTTTTTTTAATTTACGTTTTTCGTGGCTTTTTTTTTTGCAGTGGACTATGGACGTGGTCTCGCCTCGCCAAATCGGTCCGGGGCGACGGAAGAGGCGGCGCACAACACGTTTTTCGTGGCCCTAGCGGAATGAACGTGGTTTTGACAAGACCTGATAGATTACCAGTGCCGACGGTTTAAGTGGCTGTTCAATTTCCGAATATATTTCCTACAGGTTTCGTGTACAGATTATTTCAACGCAAAGGATATTCGATTACTTTATTATACGAAGATAGAATTTTTAAACGCTACGCTCAAACTTTTATTAAATGTTTATATTTGAAATAAAACTACTTTTACGTATTTTATCGCGTTGATATTTGATTTTTAATTATCCGACGTTTCGAACGCTTTACAGTGATCATGATAACTGTAAAGTGTTCAACATACACACACACTCTTAAAACAACAAATCTTGTAAGCTTTATTTTGGAAACAGCTGCAATTATAGCTTGGAAGGGTTATTTTTAGGGTTCCGTTCCTCGAAAGGAAAAAAACGGTACCCTTATAGGATCACTTTGTTGTCCGTCCGTCCGTCCAGCCGTCTGTCTGTCTGTCAAGACCCTTTTTCAAGAATTTTGAAATTTGGCATGAAGCAATATTTTATAGCACATATAAAGGAAAAATTCCGAAAACCTTAAATTTTAGTACATCACATATTTTTTTATATATGTATATGGTAGGGTTCCCCTTCACGCGCGAGTACAACTTGCACTTGGCCGACTTTTTTTTTATATTGGAACTAATCCCACCACACATTCTCACCACTTTAACTACTGTAAGCCAGGATCCACAATGGTCTCCGTAAAATACACTGAGGTTTGACCCTCAGGAAGTCTCGGGCAGCTCTTAATTGTCTTTGAACCCGCAACAAATTTAATTAGATGAGAAAAAACAGGAGGAGTTGAGAAACGTTTCATTTTCCTACTATACAAAGCCCGAGACATAAAAAAAATGGGGTAATAGGCCCGCAGATTGTACTGATACGTGAGGCGTAGCAGTAAAGCACCACGGATAAAACAGAGTTTATGGAGCCTATATGTGAGCCTTAAGTTTGATTTGAAGCGTTGATGAATTGGAAACATTAATATAAGTAAAATTCAACACCTTTCGCTATAGTTCTGGACACATCTGTCCGTTCCTTCTGGGGTAACGAAAGGATGGACCAGATGGCCCTACCCTATACCCACCTTATCTCCTCCTCATCACCTTTAGGCCGACCAAATACCAGCAAATCCATAATATTCTTTAACAAAAATATATTAAATATGAAAGGGAATGCTCCGATGGTTCGTACATGTGGAAAGAATGCCGAACGAACGTCTGGTTAAGAAGATATACAATGCGAAAGTGGAAGGATATAGGTACCGGGGAGACCGAGACTAACCTACCTAGACCAGATTGGTCATGTACTGAAGGAAGGTGGAGTCAAGAGTCTCCGAAACCGGCGAGCGTGTATGAAGAGAATTATGAATGTTGAGGAAGCGAGTGAAGTATGCAAGGATAGAGTTCCCTGGCACTCTGTTCTCTTTGCCTACCCTGCAAGGGAATGGCGTGATGATGTATGTATGTAAGAATATATTCAAGTTTGTAAAAATAAATATTCCGTAACGAAGCAATATTGCAGTATTTTTATTCCAATGCACTCCTTGTATTTTTTTTTTCTATTTTTACGATGCTCGATAACACGGGTGTTGTGCGAGTGACAATGGCTATGAATTGCCACCCCGGCCCCATTTACTCGCAATGGTTTTGAAAAATGTAAATTTATTATTTGCAACAGTATTTATTATTCATGTCCTTTTTTGATTGTTTTTCTGCTGAATTTTGACTTTTCTAGCAATAGAAAAATAAACGGCATCTGAAACGTAAAATTGCTGAATTGCTGAACAGTAATCAAGTTTTTATAAATAATCAAGCATGCTAAATTTCAGTAATTTGAATATCAGTTATTTAGTAGTTATACACTAAACTTATTAATGAACACGGCAAAAAGCATTTCGTATGCGTCAGGAATATGAAAGCAATGGGTGTTTATTTAGGCCAGAGTACGGACGAGTCACTATCGAGGGTTTTCAATTTTATCGAATTTAAAATTTTAATAAAAGGTAAAGGCATATTAATTGTTATAAAATTTGTATGCGGTGGCTGAATAAGAATACAATGTATAATTATCTCCTCCATACTCTGGTTATATATAAGCGGAGAAATGAAAGATATATAATAGGGGCAGAAGTTGCACCAGTGACGGAAAAATTAAGGAGTGAATGGTTGACATGGTATGGATATGTGATGAAACGGGATGAAAGTAACGTTGTGAGGACAGTTTTTAATATTAATGATTGGCTTTAGGGGTAAAGGAAGTCTAGAAACATGATAGATAGACTGCGTGCGGCATGATGTAGGTAGGTAGATAGGTAGTGACTACAGAAATGACGTCTGATAACGACTACATGGAAGAAGGTGACATATTACGTCGACCTTTTTTTTTTTATACTGTGGACTATGGATGCGTCTCGCCCCGCCAAATAGGTCCGGGGTGACGGAAGAGGCGACGCGTGACCCCATAGACCCACCATGCAACTCCTCTCTTCGCCGTGCGAGCAGGCCACCGGTACCTGATTTTTGTCTTCAGTGGCCTATTACGTCGACCTCAAGTAATTGGGATAATAGCCGGATGATGATGATGATGATGATATAAAAATATTTAAGGGGCAACTGCACTCCGAGATACAGGTTCACACCTAATTTGGGTGTACAAGTCTGTAATATAATTCGTTTGTAGTTTAATATCTAATTTTCTATTTTTCATTTCTGTGTTATACCTATTTCTAATGTTTATAAACTTTAAAATTACTCAAATTACTGAAATTTAGCATTTAATATGCCTAATTATTTATAAAACCCGATTACGAAGCGAAAAAAGATGTCACAAGCACATATTCGGGTTTTTTAAAATTACTTTCATATTATTGAGAAATATTTTTTTGGAGTTTACTCCTTAAGAATCGATTTTCATATAGGGCGCCTGGTATGAGAAAAATTTGAGGAGTAAAATCTAGTGATCGAATGACCTCGTTACGTTTTTGGTGCGCAACCTATTCTGCGCACCTTTCACTTTCTGACGTGAGATAATACTTCTCTGAACAGTTTTAATAAATGTAAATATATATATATATATATATATATACTAGCTTTTGCCCGCGACTTCGTCCACGCAGAAGTCATCTCTGACAGAGTTAAATAGAAAAAGCAATGCAAAGTGTTGAAGGTTTGTCGCTAGGATGATAATCAACAGCGTCATGAGAGCGGTAATGAGTCGATCAGCCCGTTTCACAGGCCTAATTTACACAACCGGAGGGTGAAAATTGACAAATGCTGATATTATACTAGTGATAAATGCGGATATTAACCTAGAATATTTGATTCGACTCGTAATTTGAAAAGAATTAATACAGATTTTTTTTCTATCCATACAAACTTTGCCACTCTGCTCAACCCCCTTAGGGGTATAATTTCGTAAAATCCTTTCTTATTAAATCTCTACATCATATAAAGACACCACTGTCAACATTTCAAGTTGCCAGCTTCAATAATATCGGCTTGGCGCTAATGATTTAATGAGACGTCCAACCAGCTTTGCAGGCCTAAAATACACCCTCAGAGGGTGAAAATCAACAAATTCTGAAACACGTATTTTTTTATTTTTATTCTATTATTCCTGCTAATATCACTACGCCATCAATCCAGTCAAACTTAATAATAAATTTTCAACTTAATAAATAGTTACAGCCGTTCTAAATTTTCCACAGTTTCCACGAAAATAATATTTCAATAAAGGTCGCGTGTTTCCTCGAGGGAAAGTATCGATAATTTATATATTGGCTTTATCAATAATGACTTCAACAATTTCACTGTAACATTAGAAAGTAAAATAAAAGTCAAAGTATTATAAAATCTTACCTGTCTATTAATGGGTTGATGGGTTGAGAATACTATGTTTTGTCATACCTTACTTTATCCTGTAAATCAGCGGTCGCGCAGCCCGCAAACGACTTTTTTGCGGCCCGTGAATCATCATTCTCCTACTCATATCTCAATTACTTGGGGTCGATGTTGGCCAAACGGCATCAGATGAAGTTGGCCCAGGTTGTTATAAGGCTCTTAGTCAGCTTCTACAATATTCACGAGCAATGCAAGGGTTGGTAGTATTCGTAGCCGCTACCAAACAGCTCTTTTGTGGCCCGTCTAAATAAGTTATAAATATCAAAATAAATGCATGAATGAATCGCGATCGACCGTATGCCTGGGTTAATATTACTAGTGTGGCCCGCCTTTAGTTTATTTTTCCACCTTGTGGCCCTTGTCTACCAATGTGTTGTCGACCAGTGCAATAAATCATAAAAACCGCGTAAGGAAGCGCTAAGGGATTTAGTAGAACCACTATTCTGGGAAACTAGTTTCAATAGTGGTAGGACCACGCTGTTGACAGTTTTCTGTCTACAGCCGCGGGCCGGTCCGTCCGGGGTAGTACCATACTCTCGCAGAAGATCAACTTCTGAGTAATGGCAATGTGCTATTGCGCTTCGTTCGGTGAGCGAGAGAGCCGGAAGCCCAACTGGGTGGGTTTGGTGATTTTATTGGTAGGCAGCGGCCTAAGCCTAAGTTATACTCTTGGTATTGCAAAAGTCCACGGGTGGCAGTGACACTTACCATCAGGGGTGCTGCTTGCTTGTTTGCCACTATAAGCAATAAAAAAAATGCCTGCTAAGCGTAACAATAATATCATTATCCCAATTTCTTGGCGAGTTTTATGTGCAACAGTGGAGTAAATAATGGATGGTTTAACATCTAGACTTCTAGAGACTTTGTTATTACTAACACATTTCAGCTCATATACGTCCCAATTACCAGACTCAAGCCTTTGCCATAATAGGAGAGAAAATAAGATACTATATCACGCTTCTTCGACAGATTGATGTAGGGTTTTATTTCGAGTTTTCCTTGTCTTAAATAGATATTATATGCATATTATATCTCTTAGACGTCTTTTTGGGTACTCGCGGATAGGGTGCTAAGTTGTATTCTAACTCCGTCACAGATGGAAAACAACTGTAGCATATAACAAATTTAATCTAATGGAACTGTGATTTCTGATATTTACGCAATTACTTATATATATTTTTTTAGTTTGGAGTTCTCCGGTGATCATAATAAACGTTGAAAACTTCCAATACGTCAGTAAATGAAATCACCAAGCAACGCGATAAAATTTGTAAAAGCTTTTTCAATTTCTTTAAAAGCAGATGAATAAAAAATCTTTTTCTTCTGTACACAGCCAAATTACCATTGATTATGCTTTTTGAATCGAATAATATTGACTCAGTATTTTTTTTATTTACATAAGAACTTAAAAAGGAAAAACAATGAAAATAGTAAAAAATGAAAAAAGGCAAAACAAAGAATCAAACTGGGGCTGTCTAGATTAAAGAACTTCTCGATTTCACAACTGAGCTATACTTTTTTTGAGTGGCCTTATATACCTTCATGTTCTAATTATATTTTTTCCATTATTGAAAATATTGATAAAACGAGGTTTTATAAAAATGAAATTTAGCTAGACCGATTTATCGCCCCCGCAACCTCATGCATATTAAATTTCTAGGAAATTATCGGAGCCAATGCCAAAATTCTAAATATAAAGAAATATACAAAAATTACACGTTTAAAGATATTAAGATTAATTTTATATTTTGAGTACCACTTATTTCTTTTTCAAACATTTATTTTTTGATATTTTTTTAATATATACTATATTTCAGGCACCTCGCTGGAACTGACCAGAGTGACGGAAGGGACTGCGTGTAGCCTTATAATCTGCCTTATTGTGAAGCTGCTGAAATAGGTTGGCACACAGTTCTGCTTCAAGTAATCATTCTTATTCGGGTTTATTTTTTTTATCTGCATATCCTTCAACCAATTTTTACTAATTCCATAGGGAATTAAGGGGTCGGGTTTGGACGATTCGGTGACGGTGGAAGACATCCGGGAGGCTATTGCCTCGAAAACCGGGTGTCCCATAGACACCGTCCGGGTCGGTGTCATTCGTCCCGGTCCGGGTGGCGTAGGTGCTGCCTGGGCGCAGTGCCCGGTGGAGTCGGTCAGGCAACTGGCCGGCTCAGGCAGGCTCCTCGTGGGCTGGAGCTCGGCGCGGGTAACCGTGCTTGAGCACCGGCCTGCGAGGTGCTACAAGTGCATGGCGGTCGGACACACTCGACCGACGTGCACTAATTGCTTCGACTGCGGCGGATTGTGTTTCCGCTGCGGTCAGACCGGGCACGTGGCGGCATCTTGCGCCGCCCCGCCCCACTGCCCCGCGTGTGCGGCGGGCAATAAGCCCGCCAAGCACCGCATGGGCTCTGGGGCGTGCAAACCTCCAGCTTCGGCCCCAAAGGCGCGGGGCGGCCCTACGACCACGGCCGCTCCCGCTCCTAGCGCGGTCCGATCGCCCGCTGGCGAGGAGGTCATGGACACAACCCGATAATGGGTACACCAGCCATGCACCTCCTCCTGCAGGCCAACACCAACCACTCCGCCGGAGCGCAGGATCTCCTCCTGCAATCCATGGCGGAGTGGTCGATTGGTGCAGCCGTAGTCGCGGAACCGTACGCCGTGCCTGATCGCCCCAATTGGGTGGTCAGTCGAAACGGTACCGCGGCAATCGTCGTCTCAACGCAGCGGCACTTCCCGTCCTTGTCCCTTTTGGATAGGGGCGAGGAATTTGTCGCGGCGGAGTGGGGAGGGGTCACGCTCTACAGCGTATACCTCTCCCCCACTAGGAGGATGGACGATTTCGGGGCCTCACTCACCACCTTGGAGGCCTCGATACGGCGACTGGCACCGGGCCTCGTCCTGGTTCTGGGGGACTTTAACGCCAAATCCACGGCGTGGGGGTCCCCTATGACGGACGACCGCGGGCGGGCGGTCAACGAGTGGGCGGCTTCACTGGGCCTCTGTGTTCTGAACAGAGGCTCGGTGAACACGTGTGTGCGGCGGCAGGGCGGGTCGATAGTGGACTTGTCGTTCGCTAGCCCCGCTGTCGCGCCACGGGTGAGGAACTGGAGTGTCCTGGAGGAGGCGGAGACCCTGTCGGACCACCGGTACATCCGGATGGAGGTCTCCCCCCGGGAACCCGGTAGGGGTCACAGGGCGGACGGAGCTCCCGCGTTTCCGCGGTGGGCTGTGGGTCGTCTTGACAGGGATCTACTGGCGGAGGCGGCCATTGTCAGCACGTGGCTGTCCTCACCACCCCCAGCGGACGGAGTGGACGCTGAGGCTGTCCGCATTCGCAGTGCGTTAACGCAGATCTGCGATGCGGCCATGCCCAGAGTGCGGCGGCGTCCACCTCCGAGGCAGGGGGTCTACTGGTGGTCCCCAAGACTGGCGGACCTTCGTGCGGCGTGTATCAGTGCCCGAAGGTCCTACACCCGCAGCCGGCGGCGTCACCGCGACGTCGAGCGGGAGGGCCAGCTGTACGAGGCGTACCGCAGTGCGCGGACTGCCTTTCGGCTGGCCATCCGTGCCGCCAAGGGCGCGAGTTGGCGGGAGATGCTGGACGGTCTCGACCGTGACCCCTGGGGTCGCCCATATCGCGCGGCGCTGAACAAGCTTCGCGCGCGGGCCCCCCCCCTCACCGAGACCCTCCAGCCCGACTTCCTTCGTAGGGTGGTCGAGGAGCTGTTTCCACGGCAGTCGGAACACACGCCCCCGGTCATGGCTCCGCCAGATCAGGACCGGGAGGCCGACGACGACGAGAGTGTTCCGCCCGTGACGGAGTCGGAAGTGGGGGCGGTCGTGGCGAAGATTCGTTCCGCCACCACGGCCCCCGGCCCGGACGGAATTCCAGTCCGGGTGCTGACGTCGCTCCTCGAGCACTTTGAGCCTCGCCTCAGGCAGCTGTTCAACGCCTGTCTGACGTCTGGACGGTTCCCTGAGTGCTGGAAGGAAGGGAGGTTGGTTCTCCTGCCAAAGCCGGGACGGTCCCCGGATTTGCCGTCGGCCTACAGGCCCATCGTGCTCCTCGACGATGTGGGTAAGCTGCTGGAGCGTGTGCTCGCTGCCCGCATCGTCCGACACCTGGAGGAGGTGGGGCCCGATCTGTCGGACGCTCAGTATGGGTTTCGGAGGGGGCGTTCGACCATCGGGGCCCTATTACGCCTGAGGCAGGCGGCCGCGGAGGCCGTCGCCGGGAAGGGAGTGCTGTTGGCGGTGTCGTTGGACATCGCCAACGCATTCAATAGTCTGCCATTCGGCTGCATCAGGGAGGCGCTCCGGTTCCATGGAGTGCCCCTGTACCTCAGGCGGCTGGTGGCAGACTATTTGGAGGGCCGCAGTATCCTCTGCGCGGGTCCCGCAGGGGACATTGTGCGGACGCCCATGTCGTGCGGCGTTCCACAGGGGTCGGTCCTGGGGCCGACTCTGTGGGACATCGGGTACGACTGGGCGTTGAGAGGGAGTCTCCCCCCCGGGCTGAGCTTGGTGTGCTACGCTGACGACACGCTCGTCACAGCCCGGGGCAGGACACTCGAAGAGGCGGCGAGCCTGGCCACTCTCGGCACCGAGGAGATGGTCAGGCGGATCGAGGCGCTGGGGCTCAGGGTGGCCCTAAACAAGACGGAGGCCCTACTTTTCCATGGGCCCCGTGTGAGGCTGCCCATCGGCGCCTCGATAGTGGTAAACTCCATCCACATCAGCATCCAGGCCCATATGAGGTACTTGGGTCTGGTGCTCGACGGGCGATGGTGGTTCCGGGAGCATTTCCGACAGATTGCTCCCCGGCTTGTCGGCGCGGCGTCCGCCCTTTCTCGACTCATGCCGAATGTGGGCGGACCCAGTTTTGAGGCCCGACGGCTGTATGCGGGGGTCATCCGCTCGATGGCCATGTACGGCGCACCCGTGTGGGCGAGGGCTCTGAACGCCCAACTCAGGGCGGTTCTGTGGAGGCCACAGAGAGCCATGGCGGTCAGAGCCATTCGCGGGTACCGCACGGTGTCGACAGAGGCGGCGTGCCTGTTGGCCGGGACACCCCCGTGGGACCTAGAGGCGGAGATGCTCTCCGACCTCTACCGGCGGGTTATCACAGCGCGCGAGGAAGGTGGCTCCCCATCGTTGAGCGAGATAGCCACCTGGCGCGTGGATGCCCGCCGAGACGTCATCGCCCGTTGGGCTACGCGGCTGGAGAGGCCTAGGCACGGTGTGGAGACCGTTGAGGCCCTCCGGCCCGTATTGATAGAGTGGATGGAGCGGCGGCACGGAGTCCTCACCTTTCGGCTGGTGCAGGTATTGACGGGGCACGGGTGTTTCGGGTTGTACCTGCACAGGGTCGTGTATAGGGAGTGGACTCCGGCCTGCCACCACTGCAGGAGTGACGAGGACACGGCGCAACACACGCTGGAGGTGTGTCCGGGATGGGAGCGGCAGCGCCGTGACCTCGTCGCTGTCATCGGTGCCGACCTGACGCTGCCGGCCGTCGCGAGAGCGATGGTCGACAGCATCAGGAACTGGGACGCGGTCGCCGCCTTCTGCGAGGCTGTCATCTCGCAGAAGGAAGCGGCGGAACGGGCAAGGGAGGATTCCCGCGCCCCGGGCCGCCGCCAGCGGCCGGGGCGGCGCAGGCGCGAATACCTGCGCCTGATGCCGCCCTAACCGAGGCTTCGGGTGATCGGACCGGGGAATTGTCCGGTCACCCGACGTGAGGCCACCGCGTGAGGGCGACGCCCCGACGGCGAAATCTGTCGGGGCGTCGACGAGAGGAACCCGCGAGGGTGAACCGCCGGGCGGGCCACCGAAGTTAAAAATCGGGTCCCGGTGACCCGCTCGCACGGCGAAGAGAGAGGAGTTTTTACGGTGGGTCTATGGGGTCACGCGCCGCCTTTTCCGTCACCCCGGACCGACTTGGCGGGGCGAGACTAATCCATAGTCCACCAAAAAAAAAAAAAAAAAAAAGGGAATTAAGGGGTGGCGACATCTGTATTCTTGTTCCGTCGCCACAAGGGAAATACGTAAATATTTTCGAATACAATAACACAAGTTATATATACATAGCTTAAATAAACACTAACGGAGTCGAGTGTAACTAATATGAAATATCATTTATTTAGGACCATATCGCGAAAATACTCAAAGGATTTCACTTTATTGAAGTAGTAGTGAAACCAAGCGAACTACGTTTGCCTAAATTGTGTATGGACCAAGTTATAATTAGTAGCGGATTGTGTCTTTATGTATTATTTCTGAATGGCGATGTTCTGGATTGATGATATATCTCTTATAATACAAATTCAAATTAATTTATTATGTATTAACATTTAAAATTAATGTAATAAACTACTGCCGCATCGGAACGCAATCGATATTGAGAATGTTAATGTTTAATACCTTATTTATTTAGGTAATTTTTGCCTCTAATGTCGAGCAATAAGTAGATGTGTTAGTTTTTTTATAAAAAAGACATTAAAACTTACGTTTCAATACGTAATGTAATGATATTCATACATCTTAACATTAAAAAATATCGCCATCTATTAGCAAATCCTGTTTACTATTATAATTTTCACAAAGACTTGCATAGTAATTGTAAACTATGCAATCAACAAAAGTAATGAAAAAGAAATAATGACGTAACGGTGCAAAGTTATCGGAAGAGTATTCACAGGTCTTCTATTTGAATTAAATGTTCCAACCACTAGAACACCCACCATCACCACTTTCATTAGCAAAATACTCGTTCGGTTGATGATTTCGTTATTATTTGATGTAATATAACACTGTTCGATGTTCTTCTTATGTTAGGTAATTCTTAATTATTATTTCTGCAATTAAAAACATAGCATAGTTACAAAGCCAACAAAGCTGTTACCGTTGTGAAAATTGTCATAGGTGCTCATAGGTTTATAAATGAAATCTTAATCGAGTCTGCGACTGAGACGAGAACGAAACGTCTGAATGACTGAGAATGATTGAAATCATTCACACAGCAATGATGAATGATTTTTCCAATCAACACAAGAGACACGGTACCCTAGTGTGGCGTCTAGTGATTATCTTTTATAATATATATAAGTATATATATATATATATATATATATATATATATATATATATATATATATATATATATATATATATATATAATTCTTCTGTACGTGATTATCACATAACTCCTCCTGGATGGAATTTTGTGTGTATATTTCAATAAGTTTCTGAATGGTATCAAAACATAATTGGACTCAGTCGGTGGCGCTACTGCCGGTATGGCACTAAAGTTTATTTACTATATAATTGACAACATTACAAAATATCATATTTGTGGGGCTGCTATTCCGGTCAGGATGAAGTCTGACTTCATCTCGACTTCCTACTATAATAAATTATAACTTTATCATGGATACTTTTATTATTTCTTAATGCTTAGAAATAAAGAAGGTCGCTGTTGTTTCTAATTTGCACCATACGTTACTAAACGAGTAGGCAGTTGGGCCGGGTCCAAGGTCATCTCAGCAATGTCAAGGCCACTATTTGTGGCCTTGTAGAAGCATGCTCGGCATAATAAAACATTCTTGTACTACCGACGCTATCCTAAACCTTAAGCTTATGCTCTATATTCATTGTCTGGGGATTCCTATATTTCTTTCCAGAAAACGACGGTCGTTTTTATGTTTTGTGTTTATTTAAATTTAATGTTGGGTTTTAATTTTAAAATTTTATATATTTTTACCAAAAATATTTTATACTATATTTCAGACATTTCCAAGATTCGAAACGTAGTTTTATTATCTAGATAAATTTTCAACCAAACTATGTATTATATCTTCGCGAAATATCTATTATATTATAGTTTTTATACACCTGATCTTATAATCGAAAGATTCAGAAGAACCGTAAACACATTCGCATTTTGCCGCATATTTAGTTTAATAGGAATTGAGCCCGTTGCGATTAATTAACCACAATTCCAAACACGGTACTGACTTTTGTTAATTTCCTAAAATGTAAGAAATATGCAATAACGCTTATACATCTATCAGCCTATCAATTTATAGAGCCTTCTTTCTCCATATAGGATGAATAATAGCACACTTGACTGGCTGGGTTCGCGATTGCAGTTGTTATTATGAGATTCCCTAGAAACCCCGCTTTTTCCTCTCTGGTTCCCACGGGGCGCTTACATGTTGTGAATTTTTACATTTTACTTGTAATTAATTAAAACAACTTAATCGAAACGTGACCACACTTGAAAGATCTGACAAGAATCTCAGCGAATTTGTCTATTTTTTTTTGTGACTTGATAACTTCTTATAAGTCGATGAACGCCGGTTGCACGCACGAGAAAATGTCGTGTGCCGCCTGAGCCGAGCGTGCAAGCGAGAGCGCGGAATATACGCTGAAGAGGCACGATTGGCCTTTTTTTGTATTTTTTTTTTTTGCTGTGGGCTATGAACGTAGTCGCGCCTCGCCAAATCGGTCCGGGGCGACAGAAGAGGCGGCGCGCAACCCCATAGACCCACCCTGCAAACACCTCTCTCCGCCGTGCGAGCGGGCCACCGGTACCCGATCTTTGTCTTCGGTGGCCCGCCCGATGGTTTACACTCGCGGGTTCCTCTCGTGTCGATGCCCCGTCAGATTTCGCCGTCGGGACGTCGCCCTCACGCGGTGGCCTCACGTCGGGTAACCGAAATATTCGGTTGGCCTAAGCGTTCATGCATTTTAAGAATTTGACGTGAACTGTTTATAAAGTGAAATGAAAAGTTAATATGGTTTCCGTGGTTTATGTTTGTTCAATTCATAAAAGTATACAATTTTTCATCAATCCTATGACGTTATCACGTAAAATTATCGTCTGTAAACCGACTTTAAAGACAACCATCTGTTTTTTTTTTACTGACTTGTCTTATATAAAATTGCATATAACATACTTAGTAACTATTAACTCCAGTGTGATGCTCTTAGAGCCACGATATAATTTTCAATATAACGCAAAAGGTTATGGCTGGACCAGTGCCCAAAAGGGACTTCCGATCACAAGCTAACCACTATTTTGGTTAGCCGTGTGGTAGCGGCTTAGAATACTACCAACCCTTACTTTGCTCGTGGATGTCGTAAAAGACGACTAAGAGCCTTATAACGACCTGAGCCAACTTCATCTGATGCCGTTTGGTCAACAGTTACATTCCCAAGGAGGGTTTAATAACTTTTACAATATGTACTATGAGGGAAGAGTACATATTGTATCGACCCCAAGTAACTGGGATAAGTAAGAGTAGGATAAAATAAGAGTAGGCGAGTGATGAGTACTACTCTGATATTATTTTTAGACTCTGATATTATCTTTCTTTTTTTTGGACTCTGGATATTATCTTAGGCGGTATTTTGTAACTTCCACCAGTAAATAATGAATGGCAACTCATTGTATTCTTAATCCGTCATCACACATCATATTTTGTTTCTTTCTCATGGGCTATTTAATGTTAAGAATTAAATTTTATGATGAATAAGTGCTATAAAATGTCAAGTTAAAGTTATTTCTTTTACAGCCCTCCATATATAAGTGAGATGTGATTCATGTGACCATTATTTTTTTTTAGGTCAGAATGGAACGGAATGCAGAAATAGGTAAACTAAGAACTTACTTTTTTCACGTGTCTAAGTTATTTATAGGCAAACAAGGAGATATGAAAAATATATTAATAATAATACATACATAAATACATATCATCACGCCATATCCCTTGCAGGTTAGGCAGAGAGAACAGAGTGCCAGAGAACTCTATCCTTGCATACTTCTCTCGCTTCCTCCACATTCATAATTCTCTTCATACACGCTCGCCGGTTTCGGAGACTCTTGACTCCACCTTCCTTCAGTACATGACCGATCTGGTCTAGGTAGGTGAGTCTCGGTCTCCCCCGGTACCTACATCCTTCCACTTTCACATTGTATATCTTCTTAAGCAGACGTTCGTTCGGCATTCTTTCCACATGTCCGAACCATAGGAGCATTCCCGTTCGCATCTTTACACCAATACTCTCTTTCATACCTACTCGCTCTCTTACGTCGTCGTTACGAATGCGGTCGGTCAGCATAACTCCACAGATTTTTTTAATAATAATAATTATATAATTTGAATAAATCAACATTATAATGCAATCTCGGACGCATTTGCTTTTGTTTTATATTCAGTATCGGTATTTTTTTTAGTAAATTGTATATTTGGAGAAATATATTTAGATACTAAATAAATATTTGATGTAATAATAAAAAAAATAGGAAAATGAAGAAGACAAGGACCGAACAGGTCTGTTTGGATTAAGTAACTGATCGATTTCCTAATTAAGCTAATATTTATTTTTGATGATAAATTCACTTTCATATCCTAATCATATTTTTTCGAACAATTTTTTCAATAAACCTAGGTTTCACCTAGGTAGGTCGATTTATCGCCCCCGAAACCTCCTGCATACTAAATTGCATGGAAATTCTTGGTGCTAAGAGGCTGAATTTTATAAAAATATAGACATATACCAGAATTGATCGTATAACGATATTAGATACATTGATATTTATCGTCGGAGCAAAAACGATATATTTGAAATAAAACCATTATTACTATGAACGCAATCCTCCCGTGATCATGAACGCTGTAAAGTGTTCGAAACGTTAGGAAATTAAAAATCAATTACAAACCGGATAGAGTCCGTAAAAATATTTTTATTACAATGTGTAATACTCGCGTAAATAGCAGATATCAAAATTGATATAGTTTTAAAAGAACTATAGCAAATAGAGAATTTTCTAATAGAAATAGTTAGTGCAGTAGGAAATAATAATAATAACTTTATTTGCTAAAAAATAATTTACAATCATCATCATCATCACAGCCCATAAGATGTCCCACTGCTGGGCTCGGGCCTCCTCCGCAGTGGGAGGGAACTTAACCTACTATACCGCGCTGGTCAGACGTGTTGGTATAGGGTTTTGTTTCAAGTTTTCCTTCTCTCGCATAGATGTTATATGCGTTTTATATCCCTTAGTCGTCTCGTATGATCACCCACGGGTAAGATATGGGGTGGTAGTATTCTTCTCCGTCACCACACGGAGGAATTTACAATATTTTACACAAATTAAGTTTCCATTTAAATTCTAAGATCTTCTTGTATTTAATTCTCTGGCTCCCAAACTAAGATTAAACTTATGTTATGGGTGCAAGGTCCCTCTATAAAGTTGGGCTGATTTGAAGAGGAAAAAAAAAATATCAAAAGATATGTTGATATTGGTCTTGGTAAACAAAACTACATACATACATACATATCATCACGTCATATCCCTTGCAGGGTAGGCAGAGGGAACAGAGTGCCAGAGAACTCTATCCTTGCACACTTCACTCGCTTCTTCAACATTCATAATTCTCTTCATACACGCTCGCCGGTTTCGGAGACTCTTGACTCCATCTTCTTTCAGTACGTGACCAATCTGGTCTAGGTAGGTGAGTCTCGGTCTCCCCCGGTACCTACATCCTTCCGGTTTCGCATTGTATATCTTCTTAACCAGACGTTTGTTCGGCATTCTTTTCACATGTTCAAACCATCGGAGCATTCCCTTTCGCATCTTTATACCAATACTCTCTTTCATACCTACTCGCTCTTTTACGTTGTCGTTGCGAATGCGGTCGGTCAGCCTAACTCCACAGATTTGCCGTAGAGATCGCATTTCGACAATGGTAATGGTAAACAGAACTAGTCACCCTTATCTAATTGAGAACAATAGGACTGATAGTCTGAAACAGAGATCTTCAAGAACGAGACATATGGTCATGTTAGGTATGACGGAATGAAAGTAGTGACGTAAAGAAATTGGTTTAAAACAGAATTTACATGTGAATTGAAAAGAAACGAGCCTAGTTAAAACACCGTATAAAGTAGTCCAACTGTTAAATCATTACTCTGTGAAAATAAAATAAAAAACAGTTTAAAATCATTTGGGGATTTCTTGATTTTATTTGCTTGATATCAAACTGATATCATAATAAATTGATTTCATACGACATGCTCTATCATTTTCTCGCACGATATTTGTTTTAGAACAAAATCAAGGATTTGTTACCAGTGGGTGGAGTTAGGCTGACCGATCGCATTCGTAACGACGACGTAAGAGAGCGATTAGGTATAAAAGAGAGTATTGGTGTACAGATGCGAAAGGGAATGCTCCGATGGTTCGGACATGTGGAAAGAATGCCGAATGAACGTCTGGTTAAGGAGATATACAATGCGAAAGTGGAAGGATGTAGGTACCGGAGTAGACCGAGACTAACCTACCTAGACCAGATTGGTCACGTACTGAAGGAAGGTGGAGTCAAGAGTTTCCGAAACCGGCGTGCGTGTATGAAGAGAATTATGAATGTCTAGGAAGCGAGTGAAGTATGCAAGGATAGAGTTCTCTGACACTCTGTTCTCTCTGCCTACCCTGTAAATCAAATCAAATCAAATCATTTATTTTGCATAAGCCCCATAGGGGCACTTACATATTGTCAATTTTACATTGTTTTTTTATAATTAAATTTAATTAATCTACCACCGGATCGGAAAGCAGCCACATACTGAGAAGATCCGGCAAGAAACTCAGTGGGCTCGTCATTTTTTTTTATTATATTTTTTCACAAAAGAGTTTGGTTACATGTTTAATTTATGTTAGCTCCAGTGATATGCCCTTCGAGTAAAGATTCATTTTTAAAATTTTGTATATAATACAAAATTAAACTAAGAATATTTATAAAACAAAAAAGAAAGAAAAATGGCTGGACCACTGGCTGGACTGTAAGAGATATGGTGTGATGATATGTATGTATGTACCAGTGGGACCGGCCCAATGACCCTTTCGTTACTGCGAACAGAACCGAAGGCGTGTGTCCAGACCATAGCCTACCAAAAAGGGGTAATAAAATAAAATACATTATGCAATGGTAATATTTAATTTAATATATGTATCCAAGTTAGTTGACAACCCTGAACTGTCAAACAAGTCAAAGAACTGGAATAATCCTTAATTATAGTGACAGTTTGCTTTTAGCGAACAATACTTAGCAAAAGTTCAACCCTATCTTAACCGTTATATCTACCACTTTTGTTAAAAGTATAGAGTTTGTTACGTATAAATGTTTTAATCTTTTACTAGAATAAAGCTGAAAAGTTTAATTGTTTGTACGTGCTAATCTCAGGCAGTAGGAATTAGATTTGAAAGAACTGTTCTCTATGAGTAAGGGGGGTAATAATGCCATAATCATAATAATAATGCCATATCATAAATATGACATCATTAAAGAATTTTAATAAAATATTACTGCAAGATCAGAAAGAAAGAGAACACAAAAGGTTTTCTTATGTTTACGCTAATTTTTACGGATTTTGTCGTATTTATAGATGGTTTTTTGGTGACGGAGTAAGAATCCAATTCACCACTGCGCTCGTCTTACCCATAGGATAAAACACCTATAATGGCTATTATATGCATATAAGTTCTCTTTTTGTTTTTTTATTGTTTATTTTTGGCAAACGAGCAAACAGCATACCTGATGGTAAATGTTACTGCCGCCCATGGACCTTTGTAATACCAAGGGTTAGGCCGCTGCCTATCAACCACAACAAACCGAACTTAAGCTATCGGTTCTCTCGCTCATCGAATGAAGTTCAGCAGCATATTGCCAATACTTAGGCCGGACGAACCGAGCCGTGATTGTAGACAGAAAACTGTCAACAATGTAGTCCTACAACTACATCTGTGCAAGAGAAGGCCATCCAGAAATAAACGCTAAGCTAACTCGTCTGACCAGCGTGTTATAGTAGGTCAATTTCACTCTCATTGCGGAGGAGGATCAGTCGTGGTAGTGAGATATATAATATAATCAGATGATGATGAATCCACGCAAGAAAAGCAGCGACCATCACTAATTATATCTTACTAATATTATAAGTGTGAAAGTTTGTGAAAATATTTAGACATTTGTTACTCAATCACGGGTATACTATTGAATAGATTTGGATGGAAATTGTCATAAAGATAGACCCTTTTCTGGATTAACATTTAAGATAATTTCATCCCGATAACATGTTCCCTTGGGATAATGTTGTAAGAAAATTTTCTGTGATGAAAGTCATTTGTTATGCGCGCGATGTCGCGGGCAGAAGCTTGTATAAAATATAGCTCTACATACAATGCTCGTAGTACTTATCGATAAAGTCTAACTTTAAATTTAATATCAGTCTACGGAAGATGAAAGTACTTTAATAAATTTCAAACAAGATAAGTTGGAAAATAAATCACATTTGAAAATATAATTCAACTAAATTGTTTGAAATGTCCGTGTACAGAAATACATGTTATTATTTGAGCCAAGGCACGAACGTGAAACTTTTGTGACCTAAACAATGTAGGTGCAGAGGAAATGATGCTCTAGAAAGTTTGTAATTACTTTTTAGGGTTCCGTACCCAAAGGGTAAAAACGGGACCCTATTACTGAGACTTCGCTGTCCGTCCGTCCGTCTGTCACCAGGCTGTATCTCAAGAACGGTGATAGCTAGACAGCTGAAATTTTCACAGATGATGTATTTCTATTGCCGCTATAACAACAAATACTAAAAATAAAATAAAATAAATATTTAAGGGGGGCTCCCATACAACACACTTGATTTTTTTACCGTTTCTTGCTCGATGCTAATAACGGTGACAGGTAGACGCTTTAATAAAATAAAATAAATAATTAAGGGGGCTCCCATACAATAAAAGAGATTTTTTTATATATAATGGTACGATGCCCTTCGCGCGCGAGTATAATTATAACTTGGCGTATTTTATTACAATGAAATCATCATTACCATCATTCTCCTATTCTTATGGCAATTACTTGGGGTCGATACAATATGTAATCTTCTTTCATAGTACACATTGTAAAAGTTATTGGCAATAATTTTATGACCAGCCGCCTGGATGACGTCAACTCTCCTTGGGAAAGTAATTGTTGACCAAAAGGCATTCAGGTCGATATAAAGCTCTTAGTTGTCTTTTATGACACAACGATCGAAGTATTCGTAGCTACTACACAGCACAAACCTTCATCATCATAAATTATCTATTCAATCTCCAGCCTATGATAGTTGGAAGGAGGGTTAAATGCACTTGGTGATCTAAGTTTCCCAGGTAAGTGCTGCTGGTGGCATTACTTTGGAAATCTTCAAAATCCTACTTCCTACTTTTTCTACTAATATTATAAATGTGAAAGTTTGTGAAAATGTTTGAATGTTTGTTACTTTATTACGTGTAAATCGTTGAACAAATTTGGATAAAAAATGGCATTTAAATAGAGTATTAACGAGATTAACACACTATAATTTTCATCCTCGTAATGTGTTTTGGGATAATTTAGTGGTAAACATTTGTATTGTGAAAGCCAGTTTTTACGCGGGCAAGAGCTAGTAGGAAATATATGAAACTAAGCTATTGAAATAACCGCCTATCAAACGTGGCTCAACGCAATCACCATTGTCATAACAACCGCTGAGATAATAATAATAGTATTTGAAAACCGGCTTTGCATTTAATCATCATCATCATCACAGCCCATAAATGTCCCACTGTCGGGTTCGGACCTCCTCCGTAATGGGAGGGAAATTAACCTACTATACCACGCTGGTCAGACGTGTTTGTATAGGGTTTTGTTTCATGTTTTCCTTCTCTCACATAGATGTTATATGCGTTTTATATCACTTAGTCGTCTCGTACGATCACCCACGGGTAAGATATGGAAACTGCATTTATTAGTATAGATAAATAACTTAACTTAAAATAGGGTATAAAATAGCGACTTTTGGAAATCTTCTTTTAAACGCACGTTATGACAGAGTTTAAATCACTGAAAGATTACAAATGTTTTACATAAATATATGGCGTTTACGCTACTGTTTGTGAGCTGTTATTTTGGCCTTTATTTCACAATAGCTACATTACGATACGGTTTTTATTTAAACGTGTAATGTAACGAGGTATGTTTGTTTATTTAAAAAAAAAAACATGCAATTAAGAGACAAAGCACATTTTTTTACGGATTCTATCGCGTTTGTATTTGATTTTCAATTTTCGACGACGCTTCGAACGCTTTACAACATTCATGGTTACGGGCGGTCTGACACTAACGCTATAAACTACTGGTATGACACTAACGCTGTTTTCGAAGCGTAGGGTAATTGAAAATCAAATGTAAACGCGATAAAATCCGTAAAAATAGTTTCATTTCAAATGTGTAATCATCATCATCATCATCACAGCCCATATATGTCCCACTGTTGGGCTCGGGCCTCCTCCGTAATGGGAGGGAAATTAACCTACTTATACCACGCTAGTCAGATGTGTTGGTATATGATATTGTTTCGGGTTTTCCTTTTCTTGCATGTTATATGCGTTTTATATCCCTTAGTCGTCTCTCACGATCACCCACGGGTAAGATGGGGGTGGTGAATTGTATTCTTACTCTGTCACCACACGGAACAATGTATAATACTCGCGTAAATATCAGAATTATTTAAGATAAAACACCCTTTAATGATTAATTCTAATTATAAACAAATGCCTTAATATTCAATAAGTACGACGGTTATTGTATTATTCTCCACTTGGACAGGTCTCACCATTTTTGAGCTCTTATCCCAATTACTTGGTGTTGACCTAACATGTCCTCTTTTTCCATACAGCCCTATCAGATGTCATCTCTATGATCACTCCCTGTCTATCCATCTTTTTTGTTTATTGCTTATGGTGGCAAACAAGCCAGCGGCATACTTGCCAATGCCCAGAGGTCAAGGGACACTGCCGCCCATGGACCTTTGCTAAAACCAACGCTATAGCTAGGCCGCTGCCTACCATTACAATCCCCAAACACACCCAGTTGGGCTTCCGGCTCTCTCGCTTACCGAACGAAGTGCATTGCCATTACACATACGTCGATCTTCTGCGAGAGTGTTACTACCCGTCCTAACACTATTAAATCTTATGAATTAATAATATAATAATTAATCTAATGATTTAAGTAATCCATTCATCTTTTCTTTGTTTTTGCCTTAACCTTAAAGTCTTCAACATTCGTATTTAAAACTTTCCTCATAGCCTTACTTTCATCCCGTCTCATTACATGCCCATACCACGTTAAGAATCCACTCCTTAACTTTTTCCGTCACTGGCGCAATTTTTACTTTCTCTAATATAGTTATTCTTTATTTTCGTCAGTCGCCTCTTATCCGTCACTTTTGTAGTCCAACATACTGATCCATACAATATAGTAGGCCTTATTTAATATACTTAATAAATTTTGCTCTTTCATTTAATTTTCTACTTGGACAGTGGCAAGTCCTATGTTCAACAAATGACATAAATAGTCTCTTGGCCGGAAGAAATCTAGAATAAGCGTAACCTGTGTTCTCATTGGGATGTTTAAATGAACAATAAAAAAATGCTAGTGTTTCTATACACTTAGGTTAGGACCGGTTAGGACCGTTACAGATGGCATTCTCGTGGGGAGGCCTATGTCCAACAGTCGACGTTTACGGGCTGATGGATGGATGGATGGATGAATTGTTTCTATAAATCCTACTAATATTATAAACGCGAAAGTTTGTAATAATGTATGTGAACATCTTTGTTGCTCTTTCACGCAAAAACTAGCGAATGGATTTTGATGAAACTTTAAAGTAATATAGCTTACACATCAGAATAACACATAGGCTATAATTTATAGAGATATTTTGTAAATAGGCTAAAATATAACGATAAAAATTGCTTAAGTCAGAAAAAAACGCCCATCTGCGAGCTATTTTTGCATACGCTGCAAAAATCTTGAAACTCAGACGAATGTTATGTATTGTGGAAATGTACCTCTTAAATAGTTCTACAAAAAAGTCCGCGACAGCATATATCTATTTTTAATATGTAAGCATTTATCGTTAAAATAGTAAATTAAAAATTCGAAATAATTTGGTATTTACTGCCGATGCACATTTTATAGTAACGAATTGATTCTTATGCAAACAAATGCTTTTATTGCTTTCGATATTTAAAGTACATATTGTTTACCTTTTACCGTGTGTCGTTTGGTACAGTATTTTAAAAGTTAGGACAATAAGAGTGCGCAGTGCTGTGGTCAGGCAGCAATCGGGCGCACTACAGAAATATGGCAAGAAAGAAGATCGCCGATTGTGCGACCCGAACACAAACAAGTAAAGACGTGAGAGCAGTCATCGTTGATGATTGTTGTATTTTTGACAGCACTATCGATTTGTAAATAACATACTATAATAATAGATAGGTATTGAAAGTTTGTTATATGAAACATCTTTTTGCGCGCCTTGGCAGTAAAATTGTGTCGACTACTGGAAATGATAGATTGGGTAGGTACTAAGGCAAATGTGGTCATGCCGTGATACTACGCCGCTATTCTCTATTCATTTGTGTGTGCGCGTGTATGACAGGGGTAGCTGTCTAACATAAATGTGACATTAAATAATTAAATATTACCTAATCCTTACTAATATTATAAATGCGAAAGTAACTCTGTCTGTCTGTCGCTCTTTCACGCCAAAACTACTCAACCGATCTAAATGAAATATGGTACACAGATAGTCTAGAGCCTGATAAAGGACATAAGCTACATTTTAATACCAAAAAGGGTTGTAAAGGGGGATGAAAAGTTGTAAGGAATTATCGTCATTTTTTAAAGCCAGAAGCTTGAAACTTATTTTTAGGCTATTGACTAGATATAAATAAATATGACATAAACATGTAAAAATTTACCCTTAACGGGAAAAATAAAAATAGGGGATGAAAAACTTTAGGAAAGTAACCTTTTACGCGGGCGAAGCCGCGGGCAGAAGCTAGTAATATATAAATACACAAATTTTTACGAATTTATCTTTACATCTTTTTTTGTGAAAAAAAAATCTGAATTTTCTAGAATTTTCGAATCGTTTATTCAAAATTAATACCGATATGACTTTTACGATATATTTCCTTATTACCTTTTGTACATAAATTGACTTTTACGATTCTTTGTTGTCAACTTTGGAAGTATACAGATTGGAGAACCAAAGTTTAAATAAAATAGTTAGGGAGTGTGTCATAAATTTTGAATATAAATTTAAAAGATTGAGAGCGGCTTCAGATATCACTTCTAGTACGTTTTGGTGGTCTGGGCTCAATTTCTGATGTGGCGTTGCTTACATTCTTGTCCTCAATTTATAGCACTGAAAAAATTAATTTACTAAATTCTAGGGCCCTCTTTGCTTTTGCATCATAGAAATTTCTTTTTAATGAGGCGAAGAGAAATACATTGTTGTCATGCAATATTAATTAAAATCTCTCAAGTTACAATGGAACGGGCCGCTCTGCGAGCTTGTACGGAAGCAACTTTTCGATTTGTGCTGGAGTTCTGCAGATCATGCCCGTCTA
Organism: Lymantria monacha; assembly: GCA_905163515.2. NCBI lineage: Eukaryota > Metazoa > Arthropoda > Insecta > Lepidoptera > Erebidae > Lymantria > Lymantria monacha. Next base: position 5,470,547 of record LR991082.1, read on the forward strand.
TTAACTATTGGTGAATGAGAATTTGGTCTATGGTTACTGGCACTCCCGTATTGGAACATTAATGGATATTTCGTCATTCCGTATTGCAGCATATCTACGCTTGGGCGTATCTTGTTGTGCTCCGCACTATTGCCAGTATGGTTTTACTGTCGTCCTACTCGGACGTCACAGGCTCCCTATATTTCCCCGCCATGCCAGTCTTAATGATATCCTCCGTTGGGCTTTTTGCCAACGCGAACTGCGCTGCTTTTTTAGAACCTTGCGACCTAGTTCGTGCTGATGGTAAGAGACCCAATGGTATGACTAATTCCGTGGAAGATGGGTCGACATTTTCTATGGGACGCAATATATGTGGACACCTTAGCGCCGTCACATCTTCCCAGAACTGAAAATAAGGCTGAAGCGGCGGCAGAATTAGCGGAGAACCTCAAAAGGCGCAAATACTGTACTCTAGACAGTGTATACATATTTGAGCCGTTTGGGGTGGAAACTTTAAGGCCATGAAGGTCTGGCACCCATAAATATTTAAGGATTTAAATAAGCGCCTTAATGAAGCGACACGTGATCGAAATACTGGACGTTACAAGTGAAGGCACAGAGGTTAAGTATAAAATATTAGTCATCCAACATGGCAATGCTGCCAGAATTCTGGACACGTTGCCTATTGGCAGCGGTTTATTTGAATAAGATTTAGAATATTTTTGTTATTTTAAGTTCATCGTCATCTCAGCCCACATATGTCCCACTGTTGGGGTCGTGCCTCCTCCACAATGGGAGGGAAATTAACCTACTGTACCACACTGGTCAGACGTGTTGGTCTAGGTCTGGTTTTATTTCAAGTTTTCCTTCTCTTGCATAGATGCCATATGCATATATCCCTTAATCTTCTTTTATGATACCCATGGGCAAGATAGGGGATGGTGAATTGTATTAATTTTAAGTTAAATTATAATATTTTTTTATTCAAATTTCTATGTATATAGCTAAATACTCATTATAAAGAAAGATTTATTTTTTACAAGTTGTAACATATTACAAAGATATAAAAATTTTATGTGAAATTATTAAATAAATACAACGGCAGCTAAAGGTGAAAGTTGAACAAGATGGCCGCTCATGCGCGTTATTTTAATGGAAACGTTAATTAAATAAGTTTGCGTGTAGTTTAAATGACCGTAGAAATATATGTATACGTCTACGAAATTTATTCTTAATTTAGTTTTTTTAATAGTGGTAGGACCACGCTGTTGACAGTTTTCTCTCTACAGCCACGGGCTGGTCCGTCCGGGGTAGTACCACACTCTCGCAGAAGATCCGACGTCTTAGTAATGGACATGTGCTATTGCGCTTCGTTCGGTGAGCGAGAGAGCCGGAAGCCCAACTGGGTGGGTTTGGTGTTTGTATTGGTAGGCAGCGGCCTTATATATCCTTGGTGTTGCAAAGGTCCATGGGCGGCAGTGACACTTACCATCAGGTGTGCTGCTAGCTAGTTTGCCACCATAAGCAATAAAAAAAGCTATGTGATGGCGACGAGGAATTATACCAACCCTTATATTACTTGTGAGTATCGTAAAAGATGACTAAGATCTTTACACCGACCTGAGCCAACTCCGTTTGATGCTTTCCAGTCAACAATTACATTTTCATGGAGGGTTGACGTTATGCAGACGAGCGGTTATAAAACTATTACTAAAACTTTTGCAATATATATAACGGAGAAAGCGTATATATTACTTCGACGCCATAGTAATTGGGACAAGAGCAAAGCGATAATAGTGATGATTATTTTTTATTTAATTTGAATGGTTTTTCACAATCTAACTCCGTGGCTCCATATATACTCAAGGCGGTGAAATATTCTAATAGCCACACTATACGCCCCTGTTGAAGATTGCAATTCGTGAAGGTTCCCAAATGTGTGTTACTGTTTCCTAGTGATCCTTCAGCTGATTTGTACGAATCCCACGGTAATTTCTTTCCTTTTTTTCTGTTTTAAAGACATCCCGTGTGGCATCGACATTTTCCGTGTGGTGACGGAGTAAGAATACAATTCACCACCCCCTATCTTACCGGTGGATGATCGTACGAGACGACTAAGGGATATAAAAACGCAACGCAAGAAGGAAAACTCGAAACAAAACCCTATACCAACACGTCTGACCAGCGCGATATAGTAGGTCAATTTCCCTCCTATTACGCAGGAGGCCCGAGTCCAACAGTGGGACATATATGGGCTGTGATAATGATAATTATGATGAAAGACATCCCTGCACTAAGGAAATAGTCCTTGTATTACAGAGGATTTAACAAACATTGATGTTTTGTTTTGTTGACCAAACAGCATCAGATGGAGTTGGCCCAGGTCGTTATTAGGCTCTTAGTCGTCTTTAACGATATCCACGTGTAAAATAAGGGTTGGTAGTATTCTTAGCCGCTACCACACAGCTTGACACCTACATCTACATATAAATAAAATTAAAGCATCTATTTATAATTCCAAATTAACAGCTTTCACTAAATGCATATGAAAATATAGACTTTATTATATAATTACATAAAAAAATCTATTTTTATTTTTTTTCTTTGTCAGTCTGTTTGTTCCGTCTAATCTCTGAAACGGCTAGACCGATTTTAACTGCACTTTCACTGACAGGTAGCTGATTAAAAAAATGGAGTTCCCCAAAAACAAAATTAAAACCATTAAGACACACCGAGTGCGCGACTGAAGCCTTTGAAAGAACATAGGCTACCCTTTTATCAACAAAACAACGTGAGCGAAACCGCGCGCGAAAGTTTGTTTTTCATATAAATTCATTGCCAAGATGGAGATACCAAAAAGGGCTTTGACAAGTTGGCATTTAAATGAAAAGCCCATAATTTTGTTCTCGCCGTTTCAAAGGTCATTCCAATGACTGTCCGCGATCTTTCTTTGTCGCTTTAAGAGAAATAATCCTAACCGTTTAAGTTTATTTTATTAATCTTAAAAGTGCCCGACTACGTTCTTGGAATTTTAGTTTTCGTATCCTTATATTGGACAGAGGAAGTTAAATTAAATAATCACTGTCCCTTACTTTCCCACGATTGTAAGTACAATGCAATCGGAATAATACAAAAAACCAACTCTCCATTTATTAGTATAGATAAGGACGTTATATTGATTTGTGTCTAGGGCGCCAACGAACATCAATCCATAACAGTTTATCACCTATCCATCCATCAGACTATAAGCGTTCATTGGTATATAAACTTTATCATGATATAGAACTATGTCATAATCTATACGATAAGCAATCAAGCAGACCACCGGCCATGATTCCTTAACTTTGATGCCAAAATAACCTTCGACCATTTATCTAACTAAAGTAATTAAACATTTGGGTTGTTCGGCAATTTCGTAATTTCCTCGACAGACTGGACGCTCTCGTCAACGTCACATGTCACGTCCAAGTTTCCTCAGAGTTCAGTAACTATATTACAGTAAATTAAGTAAAGTACCACTATGTATACTAAACGCGATAATGTAATGAAGTGTTAGAAATTTGGTCAACATGAATTTATTATCAACTAAAATTATATTATACTAGACTAAAAAGCTTGTTGGTTTATTTGTATAAGTCGATATATAGCAGCGCCACCTGGTGGCGAGTTACATCAACGGCGATAGTATATAAACCTTCTTCGTGAAAAAATTCATATACATACATCAATTTTCATAATGATCGGTCAATTAATTTCTGAGTTTAGCGATGTCATATACACAAACATCCTCTTTTATAGATATAGATTTTCTTTCTCATCTCAACTCATATAAGTCCGTATACTGGGGTCAAGACTCCACTCTGATGGGAGGGAAATTGACTTTTAGTGGTAGGGCCACGCTGTTGACAGTTTTCTGTCTACAGCCGCGGGCCGGTCCGTCCGGGGTAGTATCACACTCGCGCAGAAGATCGACGTCTGAGTAATGGCATTGTGCTATTGCACTTCGTTCGGTGAGCGAGAGAGCAGAAAGCCCATCTGGCTGGTTTTAGTGTATATATTGGTAGGTAGCGGCTTAGCTATACCCTTGGTATTGCAAAGATCCATGAGCGGCAGTAACACTTATCATCAGATGTAGGTACTGCGACCACATGCAATAAAAAAAAACCTATTACACCACGCTGGTCAGACCAGTTGGTATATTTTTTTTAATCCAAGTATATTGTTTTACCCGCACCTCATATTGTTTTTACAATACCCAGGGGTAGAGAGGGAGGGTGATGAATTGTATATTTTTACTCCTTCAAAGGAGTTGTTTTCCTTTTTCTAATACAATATGTTTAAACGGGCAATTCTTATTATTATAGTAATCTAGTATAATCCAGACAGCCCCCCGGTTCGATCTTTGGTTTTGCATTTTTTATTCCATCCGTCCAAGCATCGGCTCGTGGAAGTCCACCGCTGGACATAGGCCTCCTTACGATAATGCTATTCAGAGTGGTCCTACTGCAACCAACGGCTTCTTGCGACTTTCAAAATGTTGTCAGCCTACCTAAGGAGGCGTCGTCCTGTACTGTGTTGTCCCATTCGTTGTCATCAAATATCTAAATCGAAAGAACGGGAATGATCTTTATATTTTAGTATTTGTACATTCAATTATAATTCTACATTATTGAAATGCTAGACTAACTTATAATGTATGAATTTTACAATTGAATGAACCTTATTCATGTTATTATGGTAATAGAGATGTAGGGCGTATCAACGTTCTGACCGGTTTATTATCTATATAAATAAAAATGAATAGCTGAAATATATGTATGTGAAATATGCGCATAACTTTTAAAAGAGAACATCAAATTGGATAATTCTTTTTTTTTTCGTGTTCGTTATTGTTAGTACAAGGTTTGTATAAAATAAAATTTAAAAATTCAGTTTTTAAATCTCTTTACATGTAGATTGAGTGAATGCCATAGAAGGCTGTGAGGGATTTTCATTATATTTACAGAACATTGACAGATTGACTTATCAGTAAATGAGCCGGCACTTGATAACTTCAATATTTTTTTTTAATCTAATATTTAGAGTAACTGAATGAGATAGAAGGCTGTGAAAGATTTTCATTATATTGACAGAACATTGACAGTTGATGCCTTGATTAAAATATTGACAGTATTTTGCTTGGACTTTTGACGGGAATTTGAAAACGTCACCTGGTGCTCTTGTATTATATTAGATATCTTAGTGTTTTAATGTGTTATATTAGATAATTTTGATGTAATTTTATGTAATGCGCCGGAACTACTGGGATGTAGTGAATATCATATAAAAGTGCTTTACAACGTTTTCGTTTTCAATCAAAATTCCCACAAAATACCATTAACAGTGTGGCCATAGCACTGTTAATGGTGACAATTTGACTTAGACAATGACTAACCTGAAAGACTAAAAACGTGAAAATATATATAACTTGACACTGGCACCAATAGCTCGTATAAGTAGCTGATTGCCAATATAGAAGAAGAAGAAGAAGTATTTTGCTTGATTTTTAATTCAAATTCATTTATATAAACCCTGCAACGATTCTTATAGATCGCTAACTTTAATATTTTAAATTAATAATAATCCAATAAACTACCACCGATATAGAACGTAACCGCTACTGAGAATATCCAACAAGAAACTCAACGAGTTTGTCTATTATTATTACTTCTTTACCGATTTTTTTGTAAATGGTACATGTTTAGTCAAAATTAGCTCTTCGAACCATTATATAAATACAATTCAAAATAATATAAAAATTTATAGCTGGATCAGATCTTACAAGCGGCACCCGATCACGAGATAATTACTATTATTGTTATTAATTCGATTATGAAATTAATTTTGAAAAAAAAAACATAGATGAAGTTGCGCGTGTCAGCTAGTATAAAATAAAAACCATAATGATTTCTAATGTTTACCCGAGTATTATACATTTGAAAAAAACTATGATCACGGGAGGACTGTCCTCCCGTGACCATGATCACTGTAAAGTGTTCGAAACGTCGGGAAATTAAAAATCAAATACAAACGCGATAGAATCCGTAAAAGTAGTTTTATTTCAAAAACCAATCCTTTCCCTAGTGACATATTTTATCAAAATTACACCAGTCTCCAAAATAAAAACTTTATAAGCAATGATTTCCTTGAATTTTTGAAGTGAAAACTTCTTTAGGCGCGTTGAGCGTTTTTGGAGGGGCAAAACTTATAGGTTCGCGTCACCGACATGCTAATGTTAATAGTATATCTATAGCTATGTGAAAACTTCTTTAGGCGCGTTGAGCGTTTTTGGAGGGGAAAAACTTATAGGTTCGCGTCACCGACATGCTAATGCTAATAGTATATCTATAGCTATATGAAAACTTCTTTAGGCGCGTTGAGCGTTTTTGGAGGGGAAAAACTTATAGGTTTTTATTTTTATATAAAAATTAGAAAATTATTATTATTTCAATTAGTCTTAAGTTAATAATTTTCACTTCTATAGGCAGTCCCCATGACTGCCTGTTTTTTTTTTGTAATTAATTCAATTTAAGTAACCTTTTTGATATAAGATACTTTAACTTAAGAGAACCTTTCTTAGTTGTTTGTCTGATTGAGGTACCTTTTTTAGGAGTATGTATTTCCTTCTAAAGTAAATACGTAATTTATTTTAAGACACTGACATTTATGTGACGTGAAATTGTTGTAAGTGCTTTAGTAATTTTGAACATCTCACTCTATCAAATAAAGATATACATGTTTTTTTGTCAAACTAAGATCTTAGTTCACTATAGATTTTTTTAGCCCTCTAAGGATTAAGAAATAAATAAAAATTATAATTCATACATACATATCATCACGCCATGTCCTTTGCAGGGTAGGCGGAGAGAACAGAGTGCCAGAGAACTCTATCCTTGCATACTTCACTCGCTTCCTTAACATTCATAATTCTCTTTATACACGCTCGCCGGTTTCGGAGATTCTTGATGCCACCTTCCTTCAGTACATGACCGATCTGGTCTAGATAGGTTAGTCTCGGTCTCCCACGGTACCTACATCCATGTCTTATTTAAATAAATATATTCAATATTTGGATAGCTGAGCTCGGTATTTTACTTTTAGTGTTTTTTGGAAAATTTAAATATACTAAAAAATAATTATAACGACGACGGAAGAGAGCGAGTAGCTATGAAAGAGAGTATCGGTATAAAGATGCGAAAGGGAATGCTCCGATGGTTCGGACATATGGAAAGAATGCCGAACGAACGTCTGGTTAAGAAGATATACAATGCGAAAGTGGAAGGATATAGGTACCGGGATAGACCGAGACTCACCTACCTAGTCCAGATCGGTCATGTACTGAAAGAAGGTGGAGTCAAAAGTCTCCAAAACCGGCGAGCGTGTATGAAGAGAATTATGAATGTTGACGAAGCGAGTGAAGTATGCAGGGATAGAGTTATCTGGCACTCTGTTCTCTCTGCCTACCCTGCAAGGGATATGGCGTGATGATATGTATGTATGTATGTCATCATCGACATTATCATTCAACCTTGAATCCTTCACTACTAAGCCTCACCCATAAATAAGAAGACAGCGATCATAATCCATATTTCCCAGTAGGGAGATACTGAGAAGGGCCTTAGTCGATTTTTTAGAGTCTGACGGTCAAGTAATCGCTTGCAACAACAGTAACCTTATCTCATCATCACGCAGAAAAAATAACATTGCTAGATCGTACTAAATCGTATAATTAACGTTGCCATCATCATCATCATTATGTCCATATACGTCCCACTGTTGGGCTCGGGCCTGCTCCGTAATAGGAGAGAAATTAACCTACTATACCACGCTGGTCAGACGTGTTGGTATAGGGTTTTGTTTCGAGTTTGCTTCTCTTGCATAGATGTTATATGCGTTTTATATCCCTTAGTCATCTCTTACGATTACCTACGGGTATGATAGGGGGTGGTGAATTGTATTCTTACTCTGTCACCACACGGAAAACGTTACCATATATTCGCATATTTCTTCTAGTTAAATTTAATACTATTTCAAAAGCTTTTCGTATTAAGAGCTTTATATTGAAATGTGGTAATGAATAAACCAACTGTGTCTTCCTAATTATGCCCGAAATATTAATTATCAAAGGGATCGGCTACAGATTTTGCTAAGTTTAAATTTACTTTATGGAATCGTTTACACGAAGCGAAGCTTTGAGAGATGCCTGAGAATTAGGTCGGTGGTAAATGTACAGACGGGGACCCCCTTTTATTAAAGTGTCAGCCATGTATTACCTTGATTTAATCTCTTCAATTGCCGTAAAGGGTAACGATGCTTATTAATTGTAGAATTGAAAAGAAAATTGTTGTCTATGGTTTGAATACGATTGGAACCATCAATACGATATATATACTTAATGGGCATTTCTTCAATATTGAGTTATTTAGTTAATCGCTTTGGACTTTTCAAATACTGATATTTGATGACATTCACACATTTTTTATTCAAAAGAGATGCCTAAATAAGTTTTAGGCATTTCTTTTGAATAAATAATATGTGAATCACATTACTAATACACTTAATACGATGCTGAAACGAAATTCGATTTGTTTTGTTCTGCTTTTTTTTTTGGAACGAAGTTCCTTATCGCGCGTTGTGAAAGGGGGCTAGACGGAAAAAATTCTTACGAAAAGTTGTCACGACACTTTTTGCTATAGTAAGCTATTGTAAGCTGTGCGGCGTCGCTCGTCGGCTCTCTTATAGAAAGCAAGCCATATATTTTCATTTCTATTTCGCATTGAACAGTGTGGTGTCGCGACGATTTTTTTTATAGATAGAGTGATTCAAGAGGAAGGTTTATATGTATAATATATGCATAATGTACTAGAGAAACACTGATAATTTTAGAGGTTTCTAATGCGATGTCGTAAATAAACACATTATTTTGCGCTTACATTGCAAACGCTGGCTGAACCCTACGAAATAGATCAAAATAAAGTACTACAGTATTATACAGCTTAAAAAGGCCTACAAAAAAGTCCGCGATGGTATATATCTATCTCTTAAGGATAACATACTATATCCATTTTAATACTTTAAAAAATGTTCTATTATAAAACGGTAATTGAAAAGCTATTTACACAAATACTGTATTAATCCTTATCATTTTAAATACATTAGTTGGCTTTAGCATTTCATGAAGATATTTTTTTTCCTTCAGACCATGCAAATTAAATCAATACCTTAAGAGATATAGCAAAATCAAAATAATGCGCAACGAAATTATTTTCGCCCGTGACCGGGCCGCGTGGCCGGCTCGCGTTCGAGCTCGGGGCCGAAAAGTTTTGGTAGTCTAGTGGAATTGTATATCCTATTATTAATATTATAAACGTGAAAGTTTGTAATAATGTATGGATGTGAACATGTTTGTTGCTCTTTCACGTAAAAACTACTGAATGGATTTTGATGAAATTTATAGTAATATAGCTTGCACATCAGAATAACACATAGGCTATAATTTATAAAGATATTTTGCAAATTGGCTAAAATATAACGATAAAAATCGCTTAAGGCAGAAAAAAATTATATAATTAAAATAGAACTTCGATCCATCCGGGTGTCCCTTGACACCTCCGGTTGTGTATCATTTCTATTGATATCTATATATCGCAATTCGCAAGTTTCTTGTTTTATATTGTCAAAAATTAAACTCTTAAAAAATGTGAAACGCTTCACGATTTTGCGTGTCATCCTTGCGAAGGGGCCATGCTAATCTTCTCTATATCGTTCCAATTTTAGTATAGGTACTGCCGAAGCAAGTACAGTAGTTTACTATAAATTTTAATATATATAGTTAAAATTTGCAAAAATTTCTATAGCGCGATTTAGACTCTAATACATGTCCTCTTAGAATCCATTAACTTTGTTACAGCGCCATCTAGTAATAGATTATGATCCTATTTAAAAAAAATATGAGTTACTCCCTAGTCGCGCCTAAAGAAGTTTTAAGTACTTCAAAAATATTATTATAACTTAAAAAAAATAAAATTTTATTACAATTCCTTCACTAATTAATCGAAAGGAACTTCGTTCCATCCGGGTGTCCCTTGACACCTCTCGTTTTTTTTTATTATTTTTACAAAATGACACCATCCTACACTAAGGAAATAATTTTTACAAACATATAATTAACGACGACAAATTATATCCAGACTCAGAACAATACTTTGTGGATCGCACAAAGTATTTTCCTGCATAGGAATCGAACCTACGACACTGGCACAGAAAATTGGTATCTTAACTACTATGCAATCTGTGGAGTTGAACTTAATTTTTTATATAGTGCCAGAGTAAAAATTGGCTTAACCAGCGCTATCTTTCCCGTGAGTCGTAAAAACCTACTAAAGTAATAAATTTTGTTTGCAATTGATAGAACCAGTGCCCTATATGAGAACATGTTTTAGTATGACTGGCGAAGATTAGAAAACGTCCATTGTGGAACATTTCATAAAGAGATATAATAAGATAATTCGCTACACTATGCTTGGGCGTAAAACAATTTTATAAATTACCAAATAGAAGACTGCATTATTCTGTTGATAACTTAGAAGTCAAAAGACTACCATGGAAGAGTATGACGTAGAAAAATACTGATTCATTACATGCCGTTATCACGCTAGGAACAATTTTTTTCATCTTTTCAACACTTTATAATATATATACAGGGTGCCGATTTAATTAGTAGAATCCTTGAAGGGGGTGTATCAGGCCATGATACACTATCCAAATCAGTAAAAAAAAATAGTACCTAAGTTTTGATTAAATTGCCATACTGATAAGCGGTCAATACACTTGTACTATAAAAATTTCATGTAGGCATATACTCATGCGTGTGACACTGAACTAGTAGGCAAATAGACCCACTCGCGCTGCGCTCACCGCCGCACAGCTGGTCGAAATGTACCTACAGGTCAATATACGCTGACAAACCTACTGTTTTGATAAGAAACAAATCACTTTATCTCGGGATTGGGCAGGGCTAGGAGTCTGCAACTAACTTTAATGCTTTTTATAGCGTCATTCCTATACCTATAGTCTGTCTAATCTAAGAAGTGCACTTTGACAGCTGTATGAGTATGTTGTCTAGGTATGTGAACCAAATAATCGCCATCGAAAATATCCGATTTTACTGAGAAATCGATATTGATTCTTTATAATTAATAATTGGTTTATTTTTTATTTTTCAAAAAGGTGATGAATAAATTAAGTGCTAAATTAGTACTAAACAAATTTAATTATTTCAGCATAGAATCTATTCATCATGTTTAGTAGGATTAGGTTAATTAAAAACAAAAACTGGATTTGAAAATGGCTATTTATTTAGAATTACTACTGTTACTTGAATTATCAGCGTCGCGAACATTAATAATTATTTCCTCATCAATCAAAGTGTCGAAATGTACATCTCTGTCAAAATCTCTATTCGATTAATTGTATTATTCTAATATTTTTACCGATTATTTGGATATTCGTGAATTGGAAGTTGTCAAGCACTACTGTATAGAACGTGATGAAGTGACATTGTTAGGTCGTGAATAACAATTACTATTTATCATATTATTTTTATTTTAAATTATTTTTACGAGTTTCAACATTAGATTAATGGTCTTTGAAAGAGATGAAGCCAGAACAGATGTAAGAGTAACAATAGGTAATGATGTACTGGAGCAAGTGGATGAATTTGTAGATCTTGGATGTGGATTTAGCCGAGATGGAAGGTACACCACTGATATAGAGCGAAGAGTGAATGCGGGAAATAGAGTGAACGAAGCGTTGGGGCAACTTCTCGGTAGCCACTACCTCAGCCAGAAGGCACGTGTAGCAATACATAACGCAGTGCTTGTCCCAACATTACTGTATGGAAGCGAGAGTTGGGTATGCAGAAAAGAATATGAAAGTAAAATTAATGCGGTCGAAATGCGATCTCTACGGAAAATCTGTGGAGTTGGGCTGACCGATCGCATTCGTAACGACGACGTAAGAGAGCAAGTAGGTATGAAAGAGAGTATTGTGTAAAGATGCGAAAGGGAATGCTCCGATGGTTCGGACATGTGGAAAGAATGCCGAACGAACGTCTGGTTAAGAAGATATACAATGCGAAAGTGAAAGGATGTAGGTACCGGGGGAGACCGAGACTAACCTACCTAGACCAGATCGGTCATGTACTGAAGGAAGGTGGTGTCAAGAGTCTCCGAAACCGGCGAGCGTGTATGAAGAGAATTATGAATGTTGAGGAAGCGAGTGAAGTATGCAAGGATAGAGTTCTCTGGCACTCTGTTCTCTCTGCCTAACCGGCAAGGGACATGGCTTGATGGTATGTATGTATGTATTATTGTACAAGAAAGTCACCCGCAATGTTAATTATGTAAATAACTTAATAGTTGTTTAAAATTTCAGACTTAGTGTTTACAATCATGTGTATACGTTTGACCGAGGTGTATTAAAAAATGCAAAACGTCAAAATGCACTTCTTAGATTAGATTAATGAATGTTTAAGTTATTCTACTAATAAAATCGGCACCCTGTATATATATATCTCTAACGATGTGTTACTAGTAAACAATAACAATGTCTTATTTGTTAGGTACGGAGTTATTTTAAAAACCATATTTAGCTATCCTATTTTTTTATGCTTATGGTGGCCAACGAGCAAGCAGCACACCTAATGTTAAGTGTCACTGCCGCCCATGGACTTTGGCAATACAAAGGGTATAATAGCTTAGGGCGCTGCCTACCTATACAAACCCAAATCCACCTAGTTGGGCTTCCGGCTCTCTCGCTCACCGAACGAAGCGCAATAGCACATTGCCATTGCTCAGACGTCGATTTTCTGCGAGAATATCTTACAATCCCGGAGGGATCAGCCCGCGGCTGTAAACAGAAAATTGTCAACAGCGTGGTACTACCACTACTAAAAACACAACTCAAATAAAAATATCGCAACCAAAATCCGTCTACGCGTTCGCGTCTATTATCTATAACAGTTATCACTATGAAACCTTTCAACCGTGAAGCTCAAACAATGTTGCTAGAGCTTTTGGCTAGGAGAATCGCCACCTTTAAATGGGCGATAACACAAGCTGGTCTAGGTAGGTTAGTCTCGGTCTCCCTCGGTACCTACATCCTTTCACTTTCGCATTGTATATCTTCTTAACCAGTCGTTTGTTCGGCATTCTTTCCACATGTCCGAATCATCGGAATAGATGTAAATGATAAATGAGCATAGTGTTTACCTCAAACTAGATTGCACTGAGCAAACTAAGCTTTCAGAACTACTCAACAAAGTAAAAGGCTTTCAAGAATTATGACAGTCCTTTACGGCCTAGTAACTTTTCGTAAAATACTGCCTAGAGAATTATTAAAAATTCAACTCATTTCTCATAGCGACTACTGTGCGTATGTGTAGGAAATAAAGTACGGTCATATCATAGAAAAAGTACCTTTTGAACTTATTAATGTTTATGTATTTCGCTTTATTATTTTAGTTTCGTAACGATGACGTAAGAGAGCGAGTAGGTATGAAAGAGAGTATTGGTGTAAAGATGTGAAAGGGAATGCTCCGATGGTTCGGACATATGAAAAGAATGCCGAACGAACGTCTGGTTAAGAAGATATACTATGGGAAAGTGAAAGGACCTAGGTACCGGGGGAGACCGAGGCTAACCTACCTAGACCAGATTAGTCACGTACTGAAGGAAGGTGGAGTCAAGAGTCTCTGAAACCGGCGAGTGTGTATGAAGAGAATTATTAATGTTGAGGAAGCGAGTGAAGGATAGAGTTCTCTGGTACGCTGTTCTCTCTGCCTAACCTGCACGGGATATGGCGTGATGATATGTATGAGTATGTGTATGTAATTTGGACTTTTCGCACTGAGGTTCGTAGATACGATGACTGCTCAGCTCATTTTCAGAGATCAGTAAAGAGTATAAGTTTGTGTCCGTTAATTTTATGTTCGTGCTCTCCTCTTTTAGGTAACAGGCTATGGTATAGTTAGTTATGGGGTCGTTCTAGCGTAGTAGGTACCTAGCGCTAGAAGGCCTACTCTAGCGCCATGCGGTGGGGCCAACGGTACCTGATCCTTGTCATGGGTGGCCCGTCTGGCGCATTACGTTGTTCATGCTTTGACACAAGAAAATTTTTCTTTACAACGGGATGTGATTAATAAAAAAAAATAACTAAATCCTTATCATAAATGTCTGTTGTGAAATAAAACTGTTTATACGGATTACTGAAATTTAGCATTTAAATATGCTTGTTTATTTATAAAAACACGATTATGAGCGAAAAATGATTGTCAGATGTGGGATTCGAACCCGCACCTATTGGAAATCTGTTCCAACCGTACTACCACTTACGCCACCGTGAACTATTGTAGAACATTCAATTCTCGCATCGTATTATATTTTCGTCTTTAATGAGTTTATACGGACTTTATTCGTCCATGATACCTTAACCCCTTACCTCCAGTTACCGTGAATACAAAAAAAAATTGGAATGTCAGAATCGTAAAAATAATTATTAAAATAATTACTTTTATATGCTTGCGTAAACACAAGTATATTCTACTTACAGTTTATTTAGACATAATACCTGCAAACCTCCGCTATTGCTCCGGCTGTTCGTCTGTCTGTCAGCATGCTGTCTCATGGACAAATAGACAGTTGAAAATTTCAATGATTTTTAGAATATTTAGCATATTTTATACTATTTTAATCATGTGTGATCACCGAATCGTAAGAGCCCTTAAAAAAAGCTTTACATATTACCGAGTCCTTTTTTAGGTCTCAGTGAATTTCATTTTGAGGCTATTTCCATCGTACAAGCCTTGATCTCACAATTTTACGCAGACCCACTAATAAAAGAGGCCTTTTTTAGCCCTAGAATATCATCATCAAAGTCCTTGGACAATTGTAAAAAGAAATATAAAAAAAACAATTAGTTTACATAAAAAAAAAACACACAAAGATTTATTTTTAGCACTAAAGCGCCTGTATAATAATATATTTAATAAAAAATTATTTTATAAAAAAAACAAAAACCGACTTCAAAACTATGCCTACGATAAACGACATACAATAAACTTACACTAAAAAGTAGAAAATAATTTATTTTAATTAGTTTAATCTCAAAAGAATAACAGAACAATTTACGAAATTATAGTATACCTACCTATTTACAGGTAGGTATGTAAAAACTTATACTATGTCAAGAAAAATGGATAATAATATTATATTTTGTATTTCAAAGTAAGGAGCTTTGAAATATAATAAACGAAATTATTAATATTTATTTACAAGTACTATTTTTTTGGAGTCGGTGCCAGCCAAGGACAGTTTTTCTACTTTGCGAAAATCACGCGGCTCACGCAGTACCTACCTGACCTACGCAAAGATGGACGATCACTGCGAATAGGGCGATAGCCGGAGCGAGGCAGGTGCGAGAAAAGAGGGGCGCTGTCTGGCTGAGTGAACTACCCGAACGCGGGCAGATTTCGTTGATGATTTAATGCACTTAAAAGATTTATGCAAGGGAATTTAATTTTGATTTAGCTGGCACCGACTCCAAAAAAATAGTACTTGTAAATAAATATTAATAATTTCGTTTAGTATATTTCAAAGCTCCTTACTTTGAAATACAAAATATAATATTATTATCCATTTTTCTTGACATAGTAAAAGTTTTTACATACCTACCTGTAAATAGGTAGGTATACTATAATTTCGTAAATTGTTCTGTTATTCTTTTGAGATTAAACTAATTAAAATAAATTACTTTCTACTTTTTAGTGTAAGTTTATTGTATGTCGTTTATCGTAGGCATAGTTTTGAAGTCGGTTTTTGTTTTTTTTATAAAATAATTTTTTATTTGCCGGTTTTTAGTGGAAAATAAGTGAATTCAGTTTTTTTTTAAAAGGTAGACCTAGTAAACGGGCTGCTCGAATGAGACAGCACTGTTTGGAAGATACGAGTGACGAGAGAGACACTCGTTTAAAGAAAAATGGGGTTAGGAAATGGGATAAATATTACAAATGAGAGTGACGAGCAGCAGGTCAATAGGCTTTCTCAGATGAGGGCATACACAAACTTATCTAGGTGTAAAGAAACTACAGAAAGTAATTCTCAGCGACTCAGTTTGATTCGCGAACGTTATCAAACCAAATCGAGGAGCAACGATCTCAACGTATTAGCTTAATACACGAAAGTTTAACAAAATTGAAAAAAATATATAATATTTAAAAAAATAATTAATATTATTTAAAAAATATATTTAATTTTTTTTCACTTGTTTTTACCTATTTTATACTACTTATACTACCCCTTAGCAGTGAAATTTTGAAAAAACGCTAACACACATTCTTTTATTTCTAAAAAGATGTAGGCGTGCGAAATTTCGTACTTAACTACTTTGAAAATGATAAACTTCCATATAAATGTTCATCCCGTGACCCTTATTTTACTCCTTAGTAACATTGTTGTTTTACCAGCTAAAGCTCATAAAGATAATCTCCATACACAAATAATCAAACTATAGTCTGTCTAATCTAAGAACTGCACTTTGACAGCTGTCTGAGTAAGTTGTCTAGGTAGGTGAACCAAATAATTGCTATCGAAAATATCCGATTTTACTGCGAAATCGATATTGATTCTTTATAATTAATAATCGGTTTATTTTTTATTTTTCAAAAAGGTGATGAATAAATTAAGTGCTAAATTAGTACTAAACAAATTTAATTATTTCAGCATAGAATCTATTCATCATGTTTAGTAGGATTAGGTTAATTAAAAACAAAAACTGGATTTGAAAATGGCTATTTATTAAGAATTACTACTATTACTTGAATTATCAGCGTCGCGAACATTAATAATTATTTCCTCATCAATCAAAGTGTCGAAATGTACATCTCTGTCAAAATCTCTATACGATTAATCGCATTATTCTAATATTTTTACCGATTATTTGGATATTCGTGAATTGGAAGTTGTCAAGCACTACTGTATAGAACGTGATGAAGTGACATTGTTAGGTCGTGAATAACAATTATATCATGTTATTTTTATTTTAAATTATTTTTACGAGTTTCAACATTAGATTAATGGTCTTTGAAAGAGATAAAGCCAGAACAGATGTAAGAGTAACAATAGGTAATGATGTACTGGAGCAAGTGGAAGAATTTGTATAACTTGGATGTGGATTTAGCCGAGATGGAAGGTACACCACTGATATAAAGCGAAGAGTGAATGCGGGAAATAGAGTGAACAAAGCGTTGGGGCAACTTCTCGGTAGCCACTACCTCAGCCAGAAGGCACATGTAGCAATACATATCGCAGTGCTTGTCCCAACATTACTGTATGGAAGCGAGAGTTGTGTATGCAGAAAAGATTATGAAAGTAAAATTAATGCGGTCGAAATGCGATCTCTACGGAAAATCTGTGGAGTTAGGCTGACCGATCGCATTCGTAACGACGACGTAAGAGAGCGAGTAAGTAAGAAAGAGAGTATTGGTGTAAAGATGCGTAAGGGAATGCTCCGATGGTTCGGACATGTGGAAAGAATGACGAACATCTAGTTAAGAAGATATACAATGCGAAAGTGAAAGGATGTAGGTACCGGGGGAGACCGAGACTAACCTACCTAGACCAGATCGGTCATGTACTGAAGGAAAGTGGAGTCTAGAGTCTCCGAAACCGGCGAGCGTGTATGAAGAGAATTATGAATGTTGAGGAAGCGAGTGAAGTATGCAAAGATAGAGTTCTCTGGCACTCTGTTCTCTCTGCCTACCCTGCAAGGGACATGGCGTGATGGTATGTATGTAAGTATTATTGTACAAGAAAGTCACCCGCAATGTTAATTATGTAAATAACTTAATAGTTGTTTAAAATTTCAGATTTCGTGTTTACAATAATGTGTCATCAACGTTTGACCGAGGTTATTGTGTATTAAAAAATGCAAAACGTCAAAATGCACTTCTTAGATTGGATGAACTATAAATTATGTACAGAGGCGTCAGAAACAGCATTTTTGCCCTACATTTTAAGGAATTACTCTCGAGTTTCCTAGGATCCCAGCATCAGATCCTGATACCCTGCATATGGGACCACACTTGAAGTATCCTCTTTCTAACAAAGAAAGAATTATAAAAATCCATCCATAATTGGCGTTGCTATCGCGTAACAAACATACAAAAAAAAAAAAAAAAAAAAAAATAGCGTTCGAATTGAGAACCTCCTCCTTTTTGGAAGTCGGTTACAAAAAAAAAAAAAAAAAAATAGCGTTCGAATTGAGAACCTCCTCCTTTTTGGAAGTCGGTTAAAAAGCACTAGTTTACATAAAAAAAACACTCAAAGGTTATTTTTAGCACAAAAGCACCTGATTCGAAGTTGCTTAAAATCAACACAACTAAATATAGTCGTGGCTACAACTTGTGTAGTACAGTATTCTACGAAACAATTTAGTCTCGCCTAAACTTTCCACTGTGCCTGCAATATAACGTTAACTATGCGGTAAAGCTGTTTCATACTGTCGATTGAAAAGCGTACATATATTTGCCGTGAAGAAAATGTTCGTTAAGAGAATTCAATACTTTTCAAAAGGAACTGATATCAAATAATAGTTACAAATAAAATAAATTAAAGTATTGATTAACCGACAACGTATGAAAAAGTATTACGTGCCGCCTGAGCCGAGCGTGTAAACGAGAGCGCGGCACAAGTGATAGAGAGGCACAATTGGCCTATCTTGCATTTTAAGAATTTTCCGTGAACTGTTTGTCATCTATTTATAAGATGAAGTAAAAAGTTAATATGGTTTCTGAAATCTCGAAATTAAATCCTATACCAATCCGTCCAATCAGTATGGTATAGTAGGTCAATTTCCCGTCTATTTTGGAGGAAACTCCTTGGGGAACGAAGCCTAGTAGTAGCCCGTATATGAGCTGGCATGATTATGATCCTTCTTCGGCTTTTCAGGACTTACGGCATCTGCATGATGCATCTGAACTTTCTATACCCGCTCCGTCATCATACAAAATATCCTATCCTTCATGTAGATTGGTCTTATTGAAAAACGCCTAAGTCCAATGCGCCAGTGTGAACAGCGCTTACAAAAGTTGGTATTCATGCATGAATTGAAGTGAACAACAAAGCCGTTCTGAACTTTACGGAAGTTTGAATCAATTGAAATTGTTTCTAAAGAGCGCCTTTTATAAGCATGTAGAGTTTGAGAATACTACTGCTTAGAATTGTTACGTGCTTTTAATAAATCCATGCTTCCAAATTACTGAGATATTGCAATTAAAGCGTAATAGTGGTAGGACCATGCTGTGGACAGTTCTCTGTCTACAGCCGCGGGCCGGTCCGTCCGGGGTAGTACCACACTCTCGCAGAAGATCGACGTCTGAGTAATGGCAATGTGCTATTGCGCTTCGTTCGGTGAGCGAGAGAGCCGGAAGCCCAACTTAATTGTAATGGTAGGCAGCGGCCTAGCTATAGCCTTGGTTATAGCAAAGGTCCATGAGCGGCGGTGACACTTACCACCAGGTGTGCTGCTTGCTCGTTTGCCACCATAAGCAATAAAAAAAAAAATTAACATGCTAGGTTATTTATAAAAAAAAGCATGTAAATCTCAGTAATAGGGTCGCGTTAATTTTTTAATACAATTCTAACTCTAAGGTTAGATTATTTAATCGGTATAATGTATAATCATTGTCCGGTAGATGTCACTCATCTCCCATAAAGACAACAAAATACTACGAGTTACAAATTGTGTGTCATACAACATCTCAAATTTGTCTAAGCTAGAACGGTTAAAATGTATTTGCAATAGATGTGGGTTCGAATCGACGCCTGACAATAAGTTTTTTTTGCGCGCTTTTATAAATCTATGCTTATATTTAAATTAAAAGTTTACAAATTATGCGATTCAGTCACAATAAATCTTTACTGCTTAGTAGTGATAGAGAAAATATAATGGTTACCATATCTTTCTAATCCATAGATATCGTAAAAAATATGTTAGGACGTAAATAGTTAACATTAATTATTACAACAGAAAGAAAACTCGAAATTAAACCCTATATCAATCAATCTAGTCAGCCTGATGAAGAATTACCAAGTACTTTATACTTAAACTAAGATACTTCACTCATCGGCTTATCGAAGTTCGCTTTTAAACATATGCCTTCAACGAATCATTCATACGAATCGCCACGCATGGCAAATAGGCTGGCGATCGTGAATAAAGTTATGCTTTATATGAATAAGCACTCCTGCCTACTCCACTTAGTCAAATTCCAACAACTATTACGGGAAAGTAAGCATACTTTATATTCTTAACCAATCCAACCAGGGAAAACAAGATACAGGAATTCTGTAAGAATAATTACGTGTCTCGATAGCTGAATCCTCGATGATGTATCGAATTCGTTTCATCGCTTGAACTTGATCGTCTGAATGAGGCTTAGAGTAATAGATTTGCTAAATACAAGTAATTTACGATTAAAGTGTATTTATTCTATACTACGATTGAGAAACTACGATCTACGCCGTAGACTGGCTACGAAAGGCTACGAAATAATTACTTTGGCTACGAAGCTCGTTACTATTTATTTTTTATTTAAATTATTTATTCTTCTTAGAGCTGGTTTACATTAGATCATACAGACAGTTTTATTGTAATCGGCGACGGACGACGACGTGACGGGTCTACTGTTTACTCTTCAAGCTGCCGATCCGACCAAAGCATGCGTCACAGAAAGGAGTATGCCAATATTACGTCGGACCCGATCGAAATCGTGGCTGAACGTCCGATAAATATGTCGTTGCCAGCAGTTTTATCGAATTGCCATAATGTGAACCACGCTATTGAAATATTATATGCACTAAAAATTCGGTTCAATAGTGTTTGCGTAATTCACGGGAAAATTAACAGATCAACATAAATTTAAAAAATCAACAATAGTTCTGTTAAGGGTTCTAAAACCCTCATTTTTTAGGATAGAATACGGTTAGGAAATAGAAAGGGATGTTGTGCAACCCCATAACCTGAGGTACACATCCTCTATATCGCCTTCATGATGGTACCACCACCGGAGTTTTACTTTGTCTTCAGTGGCAAGAACTCCATACTATTTTTCTTTCAATATATCTTCATACAAAATTTGTCTTTGTACTATTATATTATAAGTGTATATAAAATGAAATATATGCCATTTCCGAAAGTATATACGGTTTAATACGAATTCACGAGGTCAATAACACAGAACCGACACATGATTAATTATGCCTTCACGGAGATTGATCGCAGCTCTAGTTTAGTAAGACTTCACTAAGTACTAAGCATTATATTTACTTGATTTATGAAAGGAAATAACACTATTATTCATATTAAATAGCCGAATAACTGGGTACATAATAATATGTATGATATAGTTTAACGGTATAAATAGTAAATGTCTGGAACGACCGAGATTAGCTCCATATTGTTTTTTTTTTTTGGGAAATATATTTAATATTAAGGATTCACTCAGTATTGGAATATAGCCGCCGAGGCGTCTACTCGAGATGGTACCCGAAAAGGTGACCCACTGGGCGGGCCACCGATATTAATCACCAGGTTCTGGTGGCCCGTCCATACGGCGTAGAGAGTTACGTGCAGGTTATGGAGGTCTGCGCCGTCCCTTCCGGCTAGTAAAAGTTAAAGTATTGGAGTATAAAACTCATACCCGATTACGAAGCGAAAATTGATGTCACAAGCGGGATTCGAACCCGCGCCTATTGGGATTCCGGCCCAATCGTGCTGCCACTACACCACCGTGACTTATTGTAGGACATGTAAATTTCGCTTCGTATCATATTTACGTCTTAAGGTGACGGTATGACATCTACCCGACAATGTTTACAGATTGTTATAGGCTTAATACTTCAAACTTTGCAGTTATAATTGTATTAAACGATGACACAACCTTGTTATTTAAATTACTGAAATTTAGCATTTAATATGCTTAATTATTTATAAAACCCGATTACGAAGCGAAAAATGATGTACAATAAGTCACGGTGGTGTAGTGGCAGCACGATTGGGCCGGAATCCCAATCGGCGCGGGTTCGCATCCCGCTTGTGACATCATTTTTCGCTTCGTAATCGGGTTTTATAAATAATTAAGCATATTAAATGCTAAATTTCAGTAATTTAAATAAAAACTCATACGTTTATCTTTTATCGTGCATCTGAAGTATTCAAGTTGTGTTTTAATGACGATAAGGGTGGAGTTAAATCGACCGTTATATGTAGCAGTGGTGGTACGCGGTCGACCAATCAACGCCCTCCCCGCTAACATCGCGAGAACTGCATCGTACTTGCAATTGTTATAATAACTGATTTTATTTTATACCTATTAATATTATATAACAATGAATACAATTTTATTATATATTTTCTGTAAATGTAACCTAGCTATATTTAGCAGTCCCGGGCCACGTGTTGCTGTGGCTAGGTAGTCTCAGTAACACGTGGTGGTTATGCTAATAAATTGTAGCTTATATGAAACGTTTCTACGTTTAACATAGCGCCATCTATTAAATACTTACTCAATCCAGTCAACAGATACCACCATCTGTTAGAATCGTTTGGAGATAACAGATAATTGTGACTGTCAAATAATAGACAAATAATTTGCAATAAAATAATATTGTGACTATAAATTGAGATGGAAGCTATCCTATCTTTTAAGTTGCATTAAACTACACATATTATGCAAATTGATTAAAATCGGTTAAGTACTTTAAGAGTGCATGGATGATATATGGGCTGTGATGATGATGCGGCGGAACTACTGGGATGTAGTGAATATCATATAAAAGTGCTTTACAACGTTTTCGTTTTCCATCAAAATTCCCACAAGATACCATTAACAGTGTAGCCATAGCACTGTTGATGGTGACATTTTGACTTAGATAATGACTAACCTGAAAGACTAAAAACGTAAAAATAATTATAACTTGACACTGGCACCAATAGCTCGTATAAGTAGCTGATTACCAATACACAAAGAGAAGAAGAAGAACGTTTATGTGACATCAACCTTTTTAGAGTTCCATACCCAAAAGATAAAACAGGACCCTATTACTAAGACTCTGCTGTCCATCCGTTACTTAGCCTGTCTGTCACCAGGTTGCTCTCATGAACCGTGATAGTTGGACAGTTGAAATTTTCACAGATGATGAATTTCTTTTGCCGCTACAACGACAAATACTAAAAAACAATAAAATAAATATTTAAGGGGGCTCCCACACAACAAAGGTAATCTTTTTGCTCGTTTTTGCTCAATATTGATAACAAAAATAGGTAGACATTTGAAATATTCACAGAATATTTAGTAATATATTCCCTTACTACACTTATAGACCAAATTTCAAGTCTGAACATTTTTTCTACCTTGTAAAGGTCAGATGAAGTAGTATTTTAAGAAATTCCTTCTCCGATTCTGTGTAGCGAACGTAAACTACACAACTAAACTGACGTAACCGAAGCGAAGCGAGGGCGGATCGCTAGTTTGTAATATACTATATGTCAAGTAAAATGTTGAAGTCCAATTGATCATACGTTATAAGGTTTATGTAAAAAATTCAATTATGTGAATTTAATAAGTCATAATAAATATAACATTTTTGTAGCAGATATATAAACAATAAATATTTTAAAATTATTTAAGAATGTTATACGTTCTTCTAATATCACCGGACGGATTTAGCAGGACGATTCCATAGCCTGCCGCCAAAAAAAAAAATACGTTCTTCTAATAAATAAATTTAAAGATTGTCTAAAGTACTTGGCACCCATTTAGATCTCAAATCTTTAGCCAGTGAAGTCGATAACCACACAATAATTTATTATAAAATTGAACTTGGCTCCCACTTTCACATTCATATTTTGATGCGATTGTTTTATCGCACCCGAAATCTAGTCCACACTAAATTTTATAGCAATCGTTGGGGTCGTTTCTAAAATTCTGAATATATAGAATTAGAAATATATAAGAATTTCTCGTCGATATTAGGTAGATAGATTAGATCTGCAAATGAAAGTCAAAGATGAAAAAGGAAAAATCGCTAGAATAAGCGCTGAACTCGCTGAAATGGTAATTTTCATTTAGCGATGCAGTGACCTAGTTCGAAAGCCGGTTACTGACTTCGCATACATCCTATTCAAATGCATATGTGCTTTTAAAAGCAATGCATTTCTAACTACGAGTTGATATGTACCACGGTTACATATTTTGTGATGAATTCCTTATATCGTTATATCGTTAGGTCGTCTGTCTACCTAGTTGGGGCGTCCCACACTGCGTCGTAGTAACGAGTAGAGTAGGTATTATAAATATATGACATAATATAGACAAAGAAACAGTATTTTTTTATTCCTCGTGGTGACAAACAAGCAAGCAGCACACTTGATGGTAAGTGTTACTGCTGCTCATGGACCTTTGCAATACCATGCTCACTCACTGAACGAAGCATAGCAGCACATTGCCACTGCTCAGCCGTCGATTTTCTGCGAGAGTGTGGTACTACCCCGGACGAACCGGCCTCGGGCCGGTTGTAGACAAAAAACTGTAAACAGTGTGATCCTGATAGTTACTAACTTAGAAAAAATAAGCCGAAAAGATAGAATATGCTCATCTTATGGTTAGCTAGAAAGAGTCAATAGTGAAATAATGTGAAAAACAACATACAGTCAACTTGTAATCTATATTCCAAATGTTAAGCTATAATAGTTTTTGATTTTCGAGTAGAATTAGTTTGAGACATTGTTGGCGTACTCTTGTGGTAATAAGTCTTGCGGTGAGAGAAGAGGAACCCCTTATCACTTCCCATCACAATCAGGCTAAACAATAATCAGGAATGGGCAATTTTAATCACCAACCCCCTTTGTGATGTTATTGCATCCTCGATTGCTGATGTCCAACGAAGGAAATTTAAAATAATGATCATAGACGTATTACGTGTGGTGACGGAGCAAGGATATAATTCACCACATCTTTCCTGTGGGTAATCATAAGAGACGATTAAGGGTTATAAAACGCATATAACATCTATACAAGAGAAGGAAAACTCGAAACAAAACCAACACGTCTGACCAACATGGTGCAGAATAGGCTATGTATGAATCTAGAATGGTATTTCTGTATTTTAAATAAACGAATCGTAGACCTTCACTGTCAAGAAACTTTGTAAATAATGCTGGCCCTTATATATTTCTTTACCCCTTATTTAATTTTACACGTGACGTCATGCATTTTTAATCTTTATGCCCTTACAACCCTTACTCTGTACCCTTCGGCTCGTAGACCTCTAGTCAAACAGTGCACAGTCCTCAACTCGTGTAATTTTTCTAAATTGCTTTCACACAGCCCACAAGGGTACTGTTTTAGATTTTTTTTTATGGTACTCATCAAAAATTCTATTCATTTGTCGTTCTTTTAAATGAAAACCACAAGAGAGATGAACTTTTTATTCTGACAACTATAAGTAAAATATTATTATTATTGTATAACTATAAGTAAAATATTATCAGCCTTCAGAATGAATAAAATAAGGTCTAAAGGTGGAGACATTCTTACACAAACACAAGACGTGTTAAGCCGATGGAGTGAATATTTTGGCGATATGTATGCGGATGCTACGGTTGGCGCCGGTGTTGGATGTGGTTTAGTAGATCAACATTCGACAACGGCGTCCTCTGATGGCATCAGTATGGATGAAGTTGAATGGGCGATAAGAAGTTTGAAAAATGGTAAGGCAGCGGGCATTGATATGGTGTCTGCCGAGATGATCAAGCTCGGTGGCTCTTGTGTCTGGGAGGCGTTCCTGTTGCTCCTCAATTTATGTTGGAGCTCGGGAATGGTTCCCAGGGACTGGAATAGCGCAGTCATCGTGCCTTTGTTTAAAAACAAGGGTTCACGTT
The DNA here is from genome assembly GCA_905163515.2 of Lymantria monacha. NCBI lineage: Eukaryota > Metazoa > Arthropoda > Insecta > Lepidoptera > Erebidae > Lymantria > Lymantria monacha. Next base: position 5,496,563 of record LR991082.1, read on the forward strand.
ATGACTGCGCAAATTACAGAGCCATAAGCTTGACCAGTTTGGCAGCAAAAGTGTATGGAAAAATTATTGAAAGGAGAATGAGGATGGTGTCCGATGGTTTACTGTGTGAGACACAAGGAGGTTTCAGGAGTGGAAGGGGATGCATGGATCAAGTGTTCTCTCTGCGCAACATTGTGGAGAAGCATCTGGCTCTAGGTCAGAGGGTTTTCTGCAGTTTTGTGGATCTGGAGAGAGCATTTGACACGGTTGTACGAAAGGAACTTTGGGACATTTTACCGGAGTATGGTATTAACGGTAAACTGCTACAGGCTGTGCAGTCCAGTTACATGGGCTGTAGAGCCTGTGTGCGGCTGGATGATGGAATGTCGCCTTGGTTTGACGTCAATATCGGCGTTAAGCAGGGGTGCGTTCTGTCAGCCAGGCTGTTTATCATATATCTGGATAAATGTCTCCAAAGATTGAACGATATGAATGTGGGAGTCCAGATGGGCGACTCAGTGGTCACTGCTCTGCTTTATGCAGATGATGCAGTTCTGCTGGCACAGTCAGCGACTGACCTGCAGACCCTAGTCGACACAATGACAGAAGATTGTAAGAAAAGGGGTCTACGCGTGAATGTGAGCAAAACCAAAATAATGGTCTTTGAAAGAGATAAAACCAGAACAGATGTAAGAGTAACAATAGGTAATGATGTACTAGAGCAAGTGGATGAATTTGTATATCTTGGATGTGGATTTAGCCGAGATGGAAGGTACACCACTGATATAGAGCGAAGAGTGAATGCGGGCAATAGAGTGAACGGAGCGTTGGGGCAACTTCTCGGCAGCCACCACCTCAGCCAGAAGGCACGTGTAGCAATACATAACGCAGTGCTTGTCCCAACATTACTGTATGGAAGCGAGAGTTGGGTATGCAGAAAAGAGTATGATAGTAAAATTAATGCGGTCGAAATGCGATCTCTGCGGAAAATCTGTGGAGTTAGGCTGACCGACCGCATTCGTAACGACGACGTAAGAGAGCGAGTAGGTATGAAAGAGAGTATTGGTGTAAAGATGCGAAAGGGAATGCTCCGATGGTTCGGACATGTGGAAAGAATGCCGAACGAACGCCTGGTTAAGAAGATATACAATGCGAAAGTGGAAGGATGTAGGTACCGAGGGAGACCGAGACTAACCTACCTAGACCAGATCGGTCATGTACTGAAGGAAGGTGGAGTCAAGAGTCTCCGAAACCGGCGAGCGTGTATGAAGAGAATTATGAATGTTGAGGAAGCGAGTGAAGTATGCAGAGATAGAGTTCTCTGGCACTCTGTTCTCTCTGCCTACCCTGCAAGGGATATGGCGTGATGATATGTATGTATGTATGTAAAATATTATTATTATTATTATTGTATAGCTTTTTTGGATGCCAACGGATAGTTCTTGAGATAAGCACGTTGCAAAAAAACAAATTCTTCAGAATTTGTTTTTTTGCAACGTGCTTATCTCAAGAACTATCCGTTGGCATCCAAAAAAGCTTTCTATACTGGTGTAAAAAAGCTATCTGAATAGCTTTTTTATTGCAAAAAAAATTAGGTCATCATAAATAACGCTATGACTAAAAGAAGTGAAGCAGTGTCAAAATCAAGTCAAAAAGATGGTGTTCAAAAGTTTCTTTGTCATCGCCGTTTTCATAGCAACCACTCGGATAACAAAAATTGTTGATTAATGTATTATTAATAATGATATTATTGCTGTATGGACTATCATATTACATCGAACTGAGCCAACTCCAACTGATACCATCGTTCAACAATTACATTGCCAAAGAGCAAAATGGTGATGTTTATGATGATATGATGGTTACTAATATCGTGAAACGACGTGGTTGTTCAAACAAAATGAGAGCACTAAAAAACTAAATTCACGTAAACAAGGCCGCTAGTTCAGCTAGTATTGTTTCAAAACTCATTACGGATGCAGATTTTAATTAAACTTGAGTTATGAATTTAGAAAGTTTTTACGTGTAATATCTGTTTGGATATACAATAATTTAGAAACAGTTTTCGTAAAATGACATTCTACATTTAATATAAGTTTAAATGAAAATACAACTCATAATTCATTTGTATTCATTTAAAATGTTGTTAATATTATTGAATATCGGTTGAAATAAAACAAAATTATTCAAATAATTTCTGATACTTTTGAAAATTTCATTTAAATTATTGAAATTATTTGAATTTGTGTTTAGCGAGTGCAAAAGAATGCAAAAAGTAAATTTCTAAATACAGTGTACCCGAAAATTCTTTTCGTTCTTATCGGGTGAATGATAAATATTTGCAGTAAATTTTCCTTGTGTTTTAAATATTGTGAATTTTGTGAGCGCTACGAAAAATATATCGTTATGACTTTATTCATGGCTGATCGACCGCATTCGCAACGACGACGTAAGAGAGCGAGTAGGTATGAAAGAGAGTATTGGTATAAAGATGTGAAAGGGAATGCTCCGATGGTTCGGACATGTGGAAAGAATGCCGAACGAACGTCTGGTTAAAAAGATATACAATGCGAAAGTGGAAGGATTTAGGGACCGGGGGAGACCGAGACTCACCTACCTAGACCAGATTGGCCGCGTACTGAAGGAAGGTGGAGTCAAGAGTCTACGGAACCGGCGAGCGTGTATGAAGAGAATTATGAATGTTGAAGAAGCGAGTGAAGTATGCAATGATAGAGTTCTCTGGCACTCTGTTCTTTTTTCCTACCCTGCAAGGGACATGGCGTGATAATATGTATGTATGTACTTTATTCACTTCGATAAAATTATATGATTGAAATTATTTAAATGAATTATGAGTTCGATACAAAGCTTTTAGTCGTATTTTATGACATTCACGATCAAAGTTAGTGTTGGTAGTATTCGTAGCCGCTACTACAGCACAATCTTAAAATAAAATAGATGAAAAAAATATGTTTTAGTGATTTTATTTAAGTGATAGATAATTATGATGTAAATAATATATTAAAGGCTGAAAATAAACAGTTAGTTCTAAGGTATTGTCAAGCATTACTCCACTATTCTTAGAAATAAAGGGTGTCGAGTAAGCCCAAAAACAAAATCGTGGTCATTGCATTGTTTTTGTTACAGCGCTTCCATAAGATCGTTTAGATATCCCAATTTTAAACAATACGCAATAGTATTCCTGTAATAGATAAATCTACACCATAATGAACCAGTTTTGCTTTGTTACAGAGTCAGTTGTGGGACGAGTTCGAACTAGAAGACGCCACCTTCGCAGAGTGCAGCATCAACAACGCCAACCACAGCTTTCAGGTAACTAATTGTTGGAAATGAAATCGTTTATTTCATTCCATTATTGACTTTAGGATTCTCTACGAGATATAGTCCTGCCACGAATGGCAAACCTAAATGGCTTGTACTCAACGATGCCCTACCATTTTTATAACCTAAGCACTAGTGAATATTTCGCTCTTAGGTTCATCAAGCGATGTGGCCTTTTTTCTTTATAAGATATGGCTATGGTCTGCACAGAAATTACAGTATACCATAACCTTCCGTAGTGAGAGGTATCTCTGTCGGCATTTAGCTGCCCACCTACAGAGGACTTGTATTAGATGAAGCGATGCCAATTACCATGCCACTCCAACGCGCTAATCCAGCGGGCTATGTCGTTTACGTTCAATCTATTAGAAATTAACATGTTTCCATTTCTTTATTGAGATATTTCGAGTTTAACTTTTTCTATAACGTGTGACTTTGATGATCTATATACGGTTAATAAAAACTATCTAAGCGACAGATCTTCATTCACCAATTTTTGTTCACTATGTCTACAATAGATAGGTAACGTTGTTTAATGATGCCATCTTGTAAAATTTTAAGGTACTAATATGCATCAACGATTTAGGTAGCAGGATTTACGACACCCCTTATATAATTTATAAACTAAAAAAGGAAACTATTGACTAAAAAAAGCTATTGACTAAAAGTAAAATCTTAATCAAATCATTATAACAGTTGACGAAATATAGGAAATCGATAATAAATACAGGACTTAATAATACATGACACTTAAATACATAAGATAACTTGTGTAACAAAGCTTATTTATATTGAACTAGCTTCTGCCCGCGGCTTAGCCCGCGTAAAAGGTTACTTTCCTAAAGTTTTTCAACCTCTATTTTTATTTTTTCCCTTAAGGGTAATTTTTTATAAAATTTTAATGTCATATTTATTTACATTTAATTAATCGTCTAAATATAAATTTCAAGCTTCTGGCTTTAAAAGTTACGATAATTTCTTACAACTCGTCATCTCCCTTTACAACCTTTTTTGCATTAAAAAGTAGCCTATGTCCTTTATAAGGCTCTAGACTCTCTGTGTACCAAATTTCATTTAGATCGGTTCAGTAGTTTTGGCGTGAAAGAGCGACAGACAGACAGACAGAGTTACTTTCGCATTTATAATATTAGTAAGGTTTATTACGGTACTGTAATGTATTATTACGCTATGATAATATTGCATTAATACTTTCTACCAAACGATATATAATACGATGTCTTACAAAGTTAAGCCAACCGCAGACTTATTGCAAACGCAAAATTCGTGTCACGCACGTAAAACTGAGCATAATATGGCGGTAAATGGGTCATGGCATTATGTGACACACATTAGGCACTGGCATAGTGGCTGTTCAGAGGTTACTACAAAAAGGTCTTTAAAAGATGTCGTTGGTGCCATTAACGTGAAAAGGGTGTGTGCTGAATGGTTGTTTTAGTACTTAAAAGGCTATTATTGTACTAGCGACTTGCGTTTGGCTTCTCTCGCGTCATAGTTTTATTTAGTTTTATTTTTGGAGATTACTCCTTAAGAATCGATTTTCATATAAGGCGCCCGGTATGAGAAAAATTTGAGGAGTAAAATCTAGTGATCGAATGACCTCGTTACGTTTTTGGTGCGCAACCCATTCTGCGCACCTTTCACTTTCTGACGTGAGATAATACTTCACTGAACAGTTTTAATAAATGTAAATAAAAATATATTATTTTTAGTCAAATGAGCTTTTTTTTTGTGCCTGATTTGATAATCGTACTTAGGGAGTAAACTCCAGTCGTGCGTCGGAGCTGACACACACAGTTTTTTTTTTAAAGAAAACGTGCTACACTAAGTATTTAAAAGACTGTTATATTTCTAGTGACTTTCCCGCCATTGTTCCCTTGTCACATTGTTCTATTATTTTTTAAACTTAATTCACTATTCAAGTAATAGCGACTTCTCTGTAGCTTCTCTTGCGTCACAGTTTTCTATTACTTTTTTAAAGATCCAGCACCCGCACTAAGAATTTAAAAACTATTATAAAATTAGCAACTTGCCAACGGATTTTCTCGTGTCTTAGTTTTCTATTGTTTTTTTTTTTAAATACGTCGCACTAAGTACTTGAAAGAATATTATGGTACTAGCAACTTCTCCGTGGTTTCTCTCGCATCGTAATTACCTTTTATAAAACTGCAACCTCGCACTGAGGACTAAATTCTTGAATCGCGGTTATCTTACAAATTTACAAATATGCAATTAAATGATACAAAACTCAGACTAAAAACAATAATTTATGAATCCCTCAAAGTGGGCGTCAAATTAAGCTGTATCATTTAACATATGTTTACATCCTATATTATACAAATTTTCATCCCATTTTTATATCCGTAGCTATTGAATTTTAGAAACACGTTTTTCTTTTTCTATCTAAATAAGGAAATAGGAATTTTCATAACACTATCTGTAAAAATGAACTTTCATACCCTTTTTAACACCCCATTTTCTTCTTCTCAACCCATAAGTGTGACTGTTAGTCACCGGCTACCACTAACTAAGAGAAATAAGACTATTACACCACGTTGCCAGAGGGCCTCGATGGTAACAACACCGTGTATAGGCCTCTCCAGCCGCGTAGCCCAACGGGCGATGACATCTCGGCGGGCGTCCTCGCGCCAGGTGGCTATCTCGTCAGACGATGGGGAGCCACCCTCGTCGCGCACTGAGGTAACCCGCCGGTAGAGGTCGGAGAGCATCTCCGCCTCTAGGTCCCACGGGAGTGTCCCGGCCAATAGGCATGCCGCCTCTGTCGACACCGTGCGGTACCCGCGAATGGCTCTGACCGCCATGGATCTCTGTGGCCTCCACAGAACCGCCCTGAGCTGGGCGTTCAGAGCCCTCGCCCACACGGGTGCGCCATACATGGCCATTGAGCGGATCACCCCCGCATACAGCCGTCGGCCCTCGAAACTGGGTCCGCCCACATTGGGCATGAGCCGCGATAGGGCGGACGCCGCGCCGACTAGCCGGGGAGCAATCCTGCGGAAATGCTCCCGGAACCACCAACGCCCGTCGAGCACCAGACCCAAATACTTCATATGGGCCTGGATACTAATGTGGATGGAGTTGACGACTAACAAGGCGGCGATAGGCGGCCTTACGCGGGGCCCATGGAATAGAAGGGCCTCCGTGTTATTTAGGGCCACCCTGAGCCCCAGCGCCTCGATTCGCCTGACCATCTCCTCGGTGCCGAGAGTGGCCAGGCTCGCCGCCTCTTCGAGTGTCCTGCCCCGGGCTGTGACGAGCGTGTCGTCATCATAGCATATCACGCTCAGCCCGGGGGGCAGATTCCCTCTCAACGCCCAGTCGTAACCGATGTCCCACAGAGTCGGCCCCAATACCGACCCCTGCGGAACACCGCACGACATGGGCGTCCGCACAATGTCCCCTGCGGGACTCGCGCAGAGAACACCGCGCCCCTCCAAATAGTCTGCCACCAGCCGCCTCAGGTACAAGGGCACTCCATGGAATCGGAGCACCTCCCTGATGCAGCTGAATGGCAGACCCCATGCCAACTCCTTTTTTTTTTTTTTATTGGTGGACTATGGATGCGTCTCGCCCCGCCAAATCGGTCCGGGGTGACGGAAAGGCGGCGCGTGACCCCATAGACCCACCGTAAAACTCCTCTCTCTTCGCCGTGGGAGCGGACCACCGGTACCCGATCTTTATCTTCGGTGGTCCCATGCCAACCCCTAGGAGATCGTGACACATTCTATCACGAAAAATCTTTTAATTCATCACCGGTTACAGTACCAGTACAGGTTAAATTGCCAAAGATTCTTCGTTATTCATCATCCTTATCATTCCAGCTAATATTTTTCTCTTGTCCTAATATACCACTGTGGTCAGACGTATTGGTACTGCATTTGATTTGAGTATTCCTTCTCTTGCATATTATATACACATTATATCCCTTAGTCATTTCTTACGACATCCACGGACAAAGTGAAGAATTGTATTCATACTCTGACACCACACGCAAAATCTTCCTTATTGCTCACCTTCATTCAATATAAAGCTCGCATCTAAAATTTTCAAACCATTAATTTCTCACTAAACCAAATTAATAATTTAACTCGTATCATGTCTGTGGCATTCATTAATTTATAATATTACACAATTAAAATTATATCATTTACAAAGTGTACACGCGAAATTACTTTCATTAAAAGTTGAAGTGAAATTTCAGAATATAATAACACATTACAGGTTGTTGAACTCGAATTTTATTATGATTATTCATGTTTATTGCTAAAACTTAATATTATCTCATAATTATACTTGATTTCGTCTTAGCTCATATATGTCCCACTGTTGGGCTCGAGCCTGCTCCATAATGGGAGGGTAATTGGCCTACTGATCAGACGTGTTGTTGTTATTTTGTTTTTATTGCTTATGGTGTCAAACGAACAATCAGCACACCTGGTGGTAAGAGTTACTACGGCCCATGGACCTTTGCAATACCAAGGGCTATGCAATACCAATAGCTAAGCCGCTGCCTACCAATACCAACCCCAAACGCACCCAGTTGACCACCGGCTCTCTCGCTCATCTAACGTAGCGCAATAGAATATTACAATTACTCGGACGTCGATCTTCTGCGAGAGTGTGCGCGGCTGTAGACATAGAACTGTCAACAGCGTGGCCCTGCTAGTAAGATGAAATATGCGTTTTATATCCCTTAGTCGTCTGTTACGATCACCCACGGGTAAGATTGGTTGGGTTGAATCGTATTCTTACTCCGTCATCACACGGTATGCTTGATTAGTGTTTGTTTACTAAAGAAAAACCCACATTAAGAAATGAATCCTTACATGGAAATCTAACCTTAAAGAATTCAGCGCGGAAGGTCATATTTTTTTTTTTTTTAAAGTCTTGTAGGTACTAATGATCTTTGTGTTGCGGGGGACTTTACAAATATGCATTTAACGGATACAAATTACATTGAGAATTGGAACAATAAATAATTTGTGTGACTCTTAAATTATTGTCATGCGTGGGAATCCTATAACACTTGGTACAGTACGTCGGTATCTTAACCAATACGCCACTTGTGCAGTCAAAGTCGAGTTGCGACCACTATGTCTTTTCTGCAGTCGAATTATTATAATCTTCTTTTCTTTACGACTCATTACAAAAATATCGGTATGACTAAGCGTAGCTTGGTAATTTTTTGTGCTTGTGTTTTTTTGTGTCTGCATTAAGCGACTGTTCCTTTTCACAACTGAGCTATTTCTATTATTGATGATAGTGGTTAAATTTGACCGCACAGATGGCGTAATGGTTAAGATACCGAACTTCCGTGCCAATGCTCTGGGTTCGATTCCTACGCAGGACAATACTTTGTGCAATCCACATTGCTAGGAGCCTGTGTGTAATTCTTCTGCGTTAACTGCATGTTTGTAATGTCTCCAGCAATATAAGGATTATTTCCTTAGCGCAGAGAGGTGTATTAAAAAAATATATATATTTCATATTCTGATTATGTATTTTTTTTTCTAAAAGGACTGATAAAGCGATATTTTCTATAAATGCAAAAATAATGAGATTGTTTATTGCCCCGATACTTCCTACACACTAAATTTCATTCTTTTTCGAGATTTTGAATATATGGAAAAATATAAGTATTGCTCCTTTAAAGATATTAGATAGATAGATACTATAGAGATACCACAAATGTTTAAACAAATATACTGTCGCTATTGGAACTCATAATTATTTTAGTTTTAAATCTAAAGATTTCTCATAGAAAATAATATGAAAACCCAGCCAAGTACGAGTCGGAATCGTGCACGAAGGGTTCCGTATCATTATCTATAGATACGGCAAAAAAAAACCCTGTTGTTGTATGGGAGTCTCCTTAAATATTTATTTTATTGTTTTTTATAGTATTTCTTGTTATAGAGGCAACAGAAATACATTTGTGAAAATTTCAATTGTCTAACTATCACAGTTGATCATGAGATTCAGCCTGGGGACAGACATACGAATGGACGGACGGACAGCGGAGTCTTACTAATAGGGTCCTTCTATGGGTACGGAAGCCTAAAAATGGAATGTTTTATATTTTTTATCCCGCAAGCTATGAATAAATAATTATTCCATAAAATAAATTAAAGAACCGTAACAACGATTAAAATTACGAAAAAACAAGGAAAATTTTTGAACAGGCAAGTTTTTAAATAAGGGCTTGTAAAAATACGAAAATGTCAGAATTTCTACCAACCGTATTCACAATATAAATATAAAGTAAATCTTCAAAGTAAAAAACTTCGGTATCATCAAAGAGATAAAATTCAGCGACCCACAATACCCGAACTGTTTAAAAACAAAATACATTCAAAGTTTATGAAATTTTGTTGTCGGGTTAAATAAAAATGAGAGGAATTAATACAAAAATATTTGAAACATACGCCTCGTCGTAATATTTTACAATCATTATTCATAATGTACAAATATTCAACTGACCTATGGAACTATTGCTTTATTTAATAGACTGAACTACATATATACACTCATTTGCAAAAAAAACGGGCACCTAAGCAATGAACCATTTCAAATGTTAATATTTCTTTGTTTGATAATTATAGGTAGTTTTATCCACACAATTTGGTAAATTAATAAGAAAATAATCGTTTTCATCAGTATTTCATAAAATTTAGATACAATTTATGGGAAATAATGCTAAACCTCGCTAGTAGTGTATATTCGCTAGTAGTGCATATGCTCATGAAGTAAAAATAAAAAAGTTTTTTTGTTTGTTTTTCTTTAATAAAGTAAAAGCAGATAAATGTTTAGTATCGAGTGTGACCCCCTCTAGCTAAAATCACAGCTTGAATTCGTCTGGGCATGCTAGCGAGTATATCCCGGATACTTGCTTGCGGAATACGTTCCCACTCCGCAGTAATCACATTCTTCAGCTCTCTGATGGTCTGCGGAGCCGGGTGTACTGATCTCACACGCCGTTTCAGAACGTCCCAGACATGCTCTATGGGATTGAGGTCGGGACTTCGAGCTGGCCAATCCAAACGACGAATACCGACCTCTTGCACATACGCATTAACATCGCGGGATCGGTGGGCGCGAGCATTGTCGTCCATAAAAATCGAGTCTTCACCTAGAGCGGCCAATGCGGGTTGTGCATGAGAAATTAGAACTTCCGTTATGTATCGATGCCCAGTCAGTGAGCCGTTTTCAATGAAGACTAACTCTGTACGATCCATTGAATTTATTCCTGCCCAAAACATAACAGAGCCCCCACCATAAGGTGTGATTTCTTCGAAACATGCCTCTGCAAAACGTTCTCCTTGTCTTCTTAGCACTCGCCGACGTCGATCTTCACCGAACAGAGATATCCTGGCTTCATCAGAGAACAAAACCCTATTCCAATCGTCTTGAGTCCATGATTCACAATTTCTAGCGAACCTAAGCCTGTGAACTCTGTGCTCACGGAGTAATTTGGGGCCGCGGGCCGGGCGGTGACTGCGTATATTGGCAGCGAGAAGCCTCCTCCTGACCGTCCATAGACTAATATGCACATTTCTTACTTCTTGGAGGTTGTTCTTAAGATCCACATACGAAGATTTGCGATTTCTCAATGCGCGACTCACAAGAAAACGATCATCCCGTGGTTGGGTACATGGTTTTCTTCCAGAACCAGGCCTTCTCTCGACGGAACCAGTCTCCTGATATCGCTGCCAGGTCCTTTGGACTGTCGAGCGACTAACATTTAGCTTCCTAGCCACGAAACATTGGCTGCAACCCTCTTCAAGCAGCGCGATAATTTTGGTAGCTTTTACCACTTTATCTACCATTTTTGATACAGCCAAACAGCATTAAATAAAGCTTTGACAGTCAAGGATATGAAATTAATCGATAAAAATTGAATAAAAGTTATGAAAGTCGATGTTAACTTCTGGAACTTCGCGCCAAAAATGTAGGATAAAAAGGGGTTTTCTGTAAAAATGAACATCAAATGAAAAATTGAATTTAGAACGTACTTTTTTAAATACCACAGCATTTTTAAAACCGGCCAGTAACGTGTACAAACGATTGAAACCTTTTTGGTATTGTATCTTTTTAAATATGAATGAAAATCAAAACCGCCCGTTTTTTTTGCAAATGAGTTTATATAGTTCTGATGTTTACGCGAATATTACACATTTGAAATAAAACTATTTTACGTATTCTATCTCGTTTGTTTTTTTTTATTTATTTTTATTTGACTTTTAATTTCCCGACGTTTCGAACACTTTACAGTGATCATGGTCACGGGAGGACTGGAATTTTATTTCAGACTAAATTCCATTATTATTTATAATTCAATCATTATTCAAACTAAATTATGCTATTATTCAGTTGAATAATATAAAAATATCGATTTGACCGAATGGCATTGTTATTATGTAATAATATATTTTGAAACTATGAAAACTTGAAGTAGAACTTTTTTACAGACTATGATCAAATACCTGTCTGGATAATCGACTTTAGCTCGGATCATTAATTTCTTTTTTAGTAAATTGTATTTCTTAGAAAATATTTTTAATTATTGATAAATAATTGATGAAATAATGAAAAAAATGTTTAAAATTAAAAAAAAAGGTAATACGAAAAAGAACATTTGTGTGGAAGAAGTGAAAAGAAAAAAGATAATTTATTAATTGTTTTCAACTTAAGCCCAGCCCAGCCTCACTCTTCAGTGAAAATGTGTAAACAACTTTTTGTCAGCTTTTGTCAATTCTGAATTCTGCCGGATTCCAGTTTTGATGTGATACTTTTATTTAATTTCTTATTAAATTATAACAAGTAGGAATATTCTGATAATCAGCTTTTTAGAGGATATATTTCTTTTTCTTAGCGGGCTATGGTCTAAACACCCTTCGTCCTTTCAACGGCGGTGTGCGGGCCCATAACTCATCGTGTTCCCTCCCCATTGGGGCGACCACTAGTACCGATTCCTAAACATACCTACGTAACCGCCCTGGCATGTTACCCTTATATATCCCTATCTAAGGGTGTAAAATAAAAAGTGTATTTTGCTTAAATATTTCACCCCTTACTTTTCACATCAGATAACTTCCTTTAAATTTCGTAATTTATTTGTAGAACATCTACATTATTAGTAAGTTCTTTTATTTAAAAACTTACTTTAACCTTTTATAAATACTTTACATTATTGAAAAGCTTTAGTACTTCGTAATTCTTGCCTTTTAAAGTGAAAAATGCAAGCCGAGGTGCTCAGATAACGCCGTAACGCCCACAAAAAATATTTCAATATGAGGACACGGTACCAATTCATAAATACTTGTTGGAAAGATATTTGAGAATTATTTAATACTAGCCTGTTTGTTGCCTGCGGATTTTATGATATGAAATATTTTTACGATGAGAAGACAATCTTGAACTTTTCTATAGTGTGAAGAAATTTGGTACACAGGTGGCTTAGTGATGACATAGTAGCGATCTACTATAGCTAAAAGGGTACCCACCGGGCGAGTCATCGAAAACAAGGACCGGGTGCCGGTCTGGTCCGCTCGCATGACCTAGAGAAGTACTTGTTGGGTGGGCTATGGGATAAATCCAAATGGAAAATCCGTCGCCAAAAAGAAAAGCTATCTACTAGGACAAGTGTCATATATTCAATTCGCAAACAGGGCAATTCTTTGTGCAAACCGCAGATAATTGTTTTATTTTGTGTTTGTCATTTTTATTGCTGCGACACCATTTATTCCTTAACGCAGAGTGTTGTGTTTTAATAGTTGTATCTGTGTGTCCTATAAAGAAATCTGTTACGAAGTAGCGTCACGTTTTATCCAAACCTTTTTAAACTAACCTTGTTAACTGTTGTATCGTTTCGACTCAACCTATGACACGCGTTTGTAAACTAGTTTACATTTATATAGGGTTGTCTGTCATGATTTATTTCGCTTATTACGTGGGTGGTTCAAACATAAACCGGAATATTCGCTATAAAAAAATATTATTAAATTACAGAGCTGATTTATTACAGTTTTTCTAGATAGTCTCGTCTCCTTTACACTCTACACACTTTTGCCACCTTTCCAGAAGCTTTTGGATGCCTTTTTCGTAAAAATCTCACGGCTTGTCATGCAACCATTTGCGCACGAAGACGTAACACTTGTTCTGGGGCGCCGCGCATGTGGCAAGTTTGTCACTCCTTCTTAGCCTTTTCGAAGAGCAGAACACCATTCATACACTTGAGTCTTGGAAAGGCACTCATCCCCGAACTGCTCAAGTAATTTTCGACAAATTTCAGCGGATTTTATATTTATCTTTGACCGAAAAACGAATAATGATGCGTTACGCAAAAGTCACTGGTACATCCTTCTCGCTCATGGCTATAACATACTAAAAAGCTAGGTTACGCAGTCCTGGCTTTTCTCTGCGCTTCGTAATAGGCTAGTCCAACAAGCAGTGCAGCCACTTTTACGAAAATAAATTTTTCGCGCCTTTATTAAAAAGAATCTGGTTTATATTTGAACCGCCCTGGTATTATTAATTGCCTCTTTATCCCCCTTTAGTCAAGAGCGTCACGAGTGAGCGAGATATCATGTGTCACCACTTTCTTGCCTGTGGGAAACGTAGGAACCGATCAGAAATCTCATTAAAAGTAAGCTATAGAACATTCTAGAAAAACTTATAATATCACTCGCGATCCCCAAGCGTTTGCTAAAAGAAGTGATTGGGCTGCTTGTGTCGAATAGCGGACACGGATAGACTGTTGGTCTTGGTCTAATTTGTTATGACTTTTTATGATCTTTCGTCTTTTTAACATATTTTTTATTACATTTATTACCTTCGCCTAAGTGTATGTAACGAAGTCTTTGAACTTGATAATTAAGAATTTCACAACGACGTATTAATTTGAAAATGTTTGTATCCTTATTAAGCACCGATGATAATACAATAATTTAGAAAGCTTTTTTCTAGTGTTATATATTTAACTGCACAGATGTCGTAGTGGTTAAGATACCGATTTTACGTGTCAGTGCAGTGGGTTCGGTTCCTATGCATGACAATACTTTGTGCGATCCGCAAAGTGTTGTTGTGAGTCTGAGTGTAATTTATCTACGTTCATTATATGTATAAAGTTTCCCGTAATACAAGGATTATTTCATTAGTGCAAGGTGGTCTTTAAAAAAAAAGAAATTCTAATGTAAAAAATCTAAAAATCTCACCTGTTAATGTGATCGTCAGATCAGCTAGTACTAAAAAAAATCAAAAAAAAAGTTTAAATAAACTCAATAGTTGCTGCATGGTGGTGACAACCAATACCACCAACCCTTACTACTCGAGAATGTCGTAAAAGACTAATAAGAGCTTGTGTATCGGCCTTTTTTTTAGTTGACGCTGAGGAAACGCATTTACGCGCTATCCCCCGCCAGTTACAGACGAGGGGGAGTGTGGGACTCGCCAGCCAACTAGTCTGGCCGGAATATTCACTAAAACTGCAGCGGACCCGCGTCCGACGCAGAGTAGGGGGTCGGAGAGATCGTCTTTCGACATGCTATCCCCGGGACCCCCGCGTCTGGCGGGGGCACGTGGGATGCCAGCAGCGGGCACATCCACATCTGGAACAACTGCTTGTGAAGCGGTCTTTTTCCTCCCTTTCCTTTTGACAACCGTCGCCCAGCTTTTCGCAGACGCGAACTGGGCCGGCGTGCCTTCTGTGTCTTCTCCTATCGTCACAGTTCTTCAGTCTGCCGCTAAGGGCGGACGGTCAATCTTTGGGGGAAGGAGACGGTCCTCCAAGGCAGTAAAACTACCCGTCATCATTTCCCCTATAGACCTCAATAGATCCGCCTTCATGGTCTCGAAATCAGGTCCGACGCCGTAGCCGTAGCAGGAACAGCCATTGGTGTTGGTGTTACAGAAACGACCGTCTGCAATGCCGTTTTGGCCTCTTGCAATTCCTTCGTGAGGGTCAAGATCTGCTCCTCATATTTTGTCCGCAAATCGTCTATTTTCGCACAACTGGCACATGAGACTTGAAGACTGCTGACTTTTTCCTCTAAAGCTGTGTTTGCCGCCTGCAGTTTCTTCACATCCTCTAGTAGAGGATTTTTGTCCCTAATCCTCTTCTGATATGCATTGTGAAGACTCACAATGAACTCCGAAGCGTCTTTAATTTTCTTAACATGTGTGCCCTTCAGGTTCTTTGATGACCGAACCGCCTTTAAAATATCAGCCTGACTGCTTAATATAAGCCCTTTAATTTCATCGGCCTTAAGTAACGCATAAGGTGGGGCCGAATTTTTCCAACAACAGTACCTTGGTCAGACACATCAGAGACGTCTGACATTTCTGTGTAGTCACCATCTGCAGCCGCCATGTCTAGGCGTTCCAGCTGCACTTCAGCACGTTTCAAGCCCCAAGAGTGGCCATTGGGTTGGGCCTTACGGCGACTCGCCGTATTAATTTTGGGCGGAGGCTCCGCAGCCAGATCGTCGCCTAAATCATAATCAGGTTGGCTAACCGTATTAGCCTTTTTGGTCCGCTTCGCGGACTTTGAACTGCGAGTGGGCGGAGGCATTTCTGCCTTACCCTTCTTCTTACTATTCTTGTTTTCCTCTGCGCTATGTACCTCCTTCTCTTCGTTATGTGTTTTATAATTAGTTAATGAATCGATGTAGATCCCACAAGTGCAGGGTAAATAGCATTCCACCTGAGCAGGGACCCCGATGCCCAGGCAACCCAATTTAATACTCACAGAGGTCGGGAGGTAGGTATCCGTGGTTGACCTCTAGCGGGTTGATGCTCTCCACCAACCACCCACAAGAGGCGCCCCTAGGCGGAACTATCGACGCCTAGAAACTTTGAGGATTTTTTATTGTAGTTTACTCCAGCGGGCCGGCCAATTAAGGCAAGCCCCTCACCTTCCAGTTAGTTTGTCGACGGTAGCCGAAAAGCCTGGCCGACTGATCGTGTCTCCACAACCAATCGTCCCCGCCGCCTGAGACCTGTGTCGCCACTACTCGGAATAAGCCCAAGATGCCGACCAGACCCTGCCACCATTTCTGGCTCTCTCCCGATGTCTACAACTTCTGTCGTAAGACACTCGTAGACCTAACTCCCATGTCAGTTATCTGCCACCAGCGAACGCTCCCGAAACAATTGGTCCGGGGCAATCGCTGGGCCCAGGGTGCACCACGGGGAGGTTACTGACGTTGCACCCCTTGTGTATCGGCCTGGACCAACTCCATCTGATGCCGTCTGGTCAACTATTACGTTCTCAAGAAGGGTTAACTTCAGGCAAGTGGCCGGTCATAAAACTATTGCCAATTACTATCAACAATATGTACGAATATAAGACGAGTACATATTACGTCGACCTCAAGTAATTGGGATAAGAGCAGGCTGGTGATGATGAGTTTAAAAAACTAAAAAGACCCATTATTAGAGGAGAGATTAAGATTAAAAAATAAAGAGGAAAATACAGTCATTGTACTGTTATAAGCGTATACTCCGTAGAGTAACAATAGTTATCATCGAACTTTTAGTTTTTAATTAGGTATTGTAGCCGGGCTAGTCAGTTTAGCTAGTACGTGGGGGTTAGATCGAAACAACTTAGGAGGCAGCAAGAAGATGTTTATTAATTAAAGTATACAGTAAATACAATTACGTTATAAGAGGGGCCCTTAAACTTATACGAAGATCCAGAAAGATCCAGACACGTGGATACAGTTGTATACTTCGTATATTAATCCCTATTTGAAGTGAATATAATACAAATCGAATGTCATTATATTGATATGTCGTGTAACGAAACCATATCGTGTTTCAGAAAATGGTTCAACGCCATCTATCGAAGAAAGAGATAATTTTCTGTTACAGGCCCCCCTCTGTCTCCGAAGACGTCCCGACGAGGAAGACAGGAACAACATTTCTGAATTTATAGATATATGCTTATGGAAGATTCTTGCGTGGGCGTCCTCTTTTGCGTATTATTTGTACCGGTGGTCAAATAATTTCTTACGGCTGGTTTAATAAGCGGCTGGCGTATTCAACGGGGTGCTCTTGTTCCTTCTCCCCCTGGACTAGAACAGCTCCGATGGCGTAGGGACTAGTATCTGTTTTGAAGATAAAAGGTTGAGTTTCATCTGCTTGGGCCAAAACGGGCGCGGTCACAGGCAGTTTTTGGCAAGTCCAAGGAATTTCTTCATTGCTTAATGCTGCAATTTCCACACTGTGTATCTCCGTCTAGGGAAATTTACTTGCAGACGCAGGTGATAATTGGACTTCTGTTTCAGCTATAGCTCTTTCAGCATCGCGATATAACGCATCCACTACTGGCGAATATCCATCAAACAGGTATGTTCGTGCTCTTTTAGGAGGTGTGGACATCTCTAGTGGTATAAGTGGTCCGTATGGTCGATCGAGGCTTACTTCCATAGCAGCCTCTTCCGGTAAGTCGGGGTAATCTTATGCATACAACATCGGAGATAAGGCTACACTATCTTCATTAAATGTGGTGAAATTTTCGTCGTATAACTCGTAGATTTCCTTAGGATCATCCACGAAATGCCACGTAAATTGAGGCAGATTTAATACCATGCCGGCATCTTGGATAAAACCGATACCCAGCAATGTTCGGTTATTCCGGGCTTCGGGTAAAACAATGAATTTAGTCGGAATCGTTCGGTTACAAAGTGTAACAGGAACTTCCGTTGTTAGCACATACTGCCTTTTCTTGTGTCCATCAGCCAGAGTAATGACGGCAATGTCTTTGTGAAATCGGAATGATTTTTGTCTCAATAAATTATAGAGATTATAAGATGCGACACTGGATTTGGCACAAGTGTCAACGTAAGCCACACCCTGAGTCTCAGCTATATTAACAAACACAATCGGTCGGGCTCGAGCGTCGATCTTGACATTGAGTGCACAGAATCCGATGTCAGTGGATGATGATGTAGATGGTTTGGATTTATGACACGTTGGACAATTGCTGCGAACGACCCCAGGCGTTCCACATCCGTAACAGGAAAACCTGACCGCTGAGGCTGAAGGTACCGATGCCATAGATCCAATACTATTCTTGCTTTGTATGTCAAGAGAATTATCATTCTTCTTTTTGTTTTTTTTAAAACATTGCTCTATAGTATGTCCTGGTATACGACAGTACTTGCATCGACTTTTCTTAGCATCTTTCTTGACATCAACTGACTGTATTGTTACTGGCTTTTCTTCGGAGGTCAAACCAATATCTTTACGTTCAGCTAGGGTTCTTTCCACTCCACGAGCCACTTTCAATAATTCATCAAATGTATTGACAGTTTCTCTAGGCATTTTCTCTCTGATGTTTAAATTTAGTTGACCGAATAACATATCTATCTGCTGTGTTTCACTAGGCTCTGGTTTCGGAAGCTGAGCAAACAAAAACCGCTTGCTTGCTATGAACTCTTCGGTTAATTCGCTCGATGTTTGCTTGTTAGCCATAATCTCCTGATATATAATATATGCAGGTTTTTTGGGTGCAAACGCTTCTCTAAAACGATTTTCGAATTCCGTCCAGCTGATGACGGTGTCCTTTATACCTTGCCACCAAATACCAGAGTCTTTTTTCAATACTAGAGGTAATCCGGTAAGTGCGTCTTGATCACTAATATTTTTAATGCGTTTAAATACACTTACTGATGCTAAAAATGTTTCTACTGCTTCAGACGTTCTTGTGCCATCAAAACAAGTGTTACAGGAAGCAAAAGAACTACCACTCTTGCTGGTGATGGCTGTAATCAGTTGCTGGAACTGATCTTCACTAAAAGAAATTGCCATTTTCGGGTCGACTTTTTGTGCCTTCAAACTTTTCGTGGGCTTAGGTTCTTTCTTAGTTTTAAAAGATGGCCCTGAACTACGACGTCTTGTTTTTGTTTCGTATACGTCTTCAACGTCTTCTTCCTTCATTGAATGTAATGGGTCCTTATGAGATTTTTCCAGGCCACGAGTTGAGGCGCCACTGTAGCCGGGCTAGTCAGTTTAGCTAGTACATGGGGGTTAGATCGAAACAACTTAGGAGGCAGCAAGAAGATGTTTATTAATTAAAGTATACAGTAAATACAATTACGTTATAAGAGGGGCCCTTAAACTTATACGAAGATCCAGAAAGATCCAGACACGTGGATATTATACCTGTGTCGGTCGTGATTGAACGAATCAAAAAGATCGAATCGCGCTCTCTGCGTGACCGATTCGGTCACCAATCGTTTGAGACCCGGCTCTTTCATGATCGATCGATCGCGTGCGACCGACATAACCCGCCTCGATCCTTGTGAACGGCGACCGACCGAGATCGACTACGATCAAATAACCGATGTGCACGACCGAGATCGAATACGATCAAATAACCGACGTGCACGAACGTGATCCAATACAATCAAATAACCGATTGACCGGCGCGTCATCAGTCGAATAATTTAGAGAAAAATTACTTTTTGTTTTTTTTTTCTATTTAGTAGTTTTCTTATTTGTGCTTCTCGTGAATAAATAACTGTCAACAACATTAAAAAACATTTAATTTCTTTACTTATATATCGCGCTTCGCTCGCCCTTATAATGTTATCAGGGCGAGCGAAGAGTGATAAATTCTATCATGTCTGGATGTGTAAATCACGAACATAATATTTTATCCACATTTTTAGAAAACAAAAATGTTTTTTTTTATTAATTATATTTCTTCTTGTGTTTTTAATAATTAACGCTGTCTGTCGAAAATTGTAAAAACAATTAAGAAGTGTAGATTAGCATCGGGTTTGTGACTGCCATCTGTTAGAAAACTAAAGAATTAATATATAATAATCAATTTCTTTTACTAAATATAGATGTCTGGTTGTCGTGACCGATAACCGACGTTTTGATCGAATCTTTTTTATCGGTCACTTGCCGTGTCGGTCGCGAACGACCGAGGTCTCTGAAAATGACCGACCGACACAGGTATAGTGGATATAGTTGTATACTTCGTATATTAATCCCTATTTGAAGTGAATATAATATTTTTTTTTTCTTTTTTTTTTTTTTTTTTTTTTTGGTAACGCAGTGGTTAAAAATGCATTTCTCGCATACCCGCCCCGGGCGGGGTATGTGGGACTCACAGGCCCTGAAGGGGACACTGAATACCCACTAAAACATACCAACTGCGAGCTGTTAGCCGAAGGGGCTTTTACAGCTTAACCGGACTGCGGGCGAGCCCGAAGGCTCTCAACCCGATAGACATGAATTAGGCGACTTCGCCCGAGGGCTCCCCCTGTGGGGAACGGGCCTCGGCTCGGGGCGTCGCTGGGGGTGAGGTGGACGTGGACGTGTCCATCTTGGGGTCGGTGATTTTTGCTCGCCGTGTTTTCGTACCTCGACGTCGAGGACGGAAACGCGGATGTTTGTGCGCGATGGCCTCGCGCGCGGCGTAGGCTTTGGTCTGGGCGAGCGTAATAACGTCGTCATCGTCGTTGAGGACGTGACGTGGACGTCGGACTTTGGAGATGCGCGATGGGGTGTAGGAAGCCGCCCCGACCACTAGTTGGTTGGGGTGTGTCGTGGCAGAGTCAAAGTAGCTCTGGGAGCACCGCTTCATAAACTGCCTGATGGTCGGCAGTTCGAGGTCGATGTGAAGATCGACGTTACGAATGAACCACGGTGCTCCCGTAGCTCGGCGCATGAACCTATTCTGTAAGGTCTGTAACCTATGGATCCTGTGTGCCTTGGTGTGCGCGAACACTACGCTTGCATAGGTCATGATCGGCCGTATGCAAGCGGTGTATAATCGGACCTTGCTGTTCAAGGGTAGTTTCGACCTAGCATGGAGTAGGCTGTGGAGGCGTCCCATCACAAAGGCTGCACGATCGCGTACAATCTTTATGTGGGGGGCGAAGCTAAGTCGGTCATCAAGGGTCACACCCAAGTATTTAGCTTGCCTGCTCCAGGAGACAGGTTTGCTAAATAGCTGGAGGGGTGGGATGTTGTCTATAGAGTAGGAACGGGCAGTTCTGCGTGTGAACATGACCGCCTGACTCTTTTCTGGATTGATTTCGATTCTCCATTTCCTGAACCAATTGGCTAGGGCGGTAACCGCTGTTTGGAGAGTTTTAACTACTGGTGAATATAATACAAATCGAATGTCATTATATTGATATGTCGTGTAACGAAACCATATCGTGTTTCAGAAAATGGTTCAACGCCATCTATCGAAGAAAGAGATAATTTTCTGTTACAGTATTCTATTAAAGCGTTTGTTGTTATTTTATTTAAAAAAACGCGAACGAAAAATGAATGTCACGCGTGGGACTCGAACCCACGCCTCTTGGAATACCATTCCAATCGTCCTACCACTTATACAAGTGAGAGCTGTCGTATTATATTAAATTTTCGGCTCATATTATATTTTCGTCTTTATGGAAGATTATTTTATCATTGTGGATCGCATAGAGTATTTTCTTGCATAGGAATTGAACCCACGGCACTGGCACGATAGGTCGCTATCTTAACCACTACACCATCTGTGCAGTCAGAACGTTCTCAAATGATCGTTACTGTGGGTAATGGACTGATCTCAATCCGACCGTTTACGTCTTATGTTTTGACAACCCTTAGTCGTACGTGTTCTGCAACACGTGGCTAACAATAGACGTGTTTAACGTGACCAACTGAGCCCTAGCATCTCGTTTTAGGACAAGCATATGTTATAAATGACTGTTTTTGTTTCTGATGCCTTTGTTTGCTTTTTATCTGTTCCAGTTGTGTGTTTCAAATGTCTTTCTTTGCTTTTTATGTATTGTAGTGTTGTGATTCGTGTGTATTTTATTTTTATATATTTTGTATAAAACGTCTGTTAAGCCTCTATCTTCCTTTCATGTGTAACTAATTGCAATCTCGTATTCAAAATGCCTAAAATATCTCTATATATTATAATATATGGCAATATTTTTGAGGTCTGGAAGTTGATTTTTTGTGTAATTTCTCGTATAAATACTGTATCAACATTAGTATTTAATAAATATAATAATTATGAAAACTATTTTCTCTTCTAATTAAAACTAAGTAAATAATTTCATTTAATCTGAGTAATTATTTTCAAATTAATTTTGCCGCCTGTAGGCAAATAATAAACGTGATGTTTTTACTAAAACTTAGTAATTGTAAAATAAAGATGTAAAAAGAATCTAATAAAATAATAATATTATAAATTTCTGATGTATGATTCTGTGTGAGTACTTTAGTTGTGAGTAGTTTTACGGATTCTATCACGTTTGTTATTGTTTTTTTTTAATTTCAGACACAGCGTTTACGGTCACGGGAGGACATAGGAGATAAAATAATAAAAGGATGGATGAATGAGGAGGGATCATCATTCTCCTACTCTTATCCCAATTACTTGGGTTCGATACAATATGTAAACTTCTTTCATAGTACATATTGTAAAAGTTATTGGCAATAGTTTTATAACCGGCCGCCTGCCAGACGTCAACTCTCCTTGAAAATGTAACTGTTGACCAAACGCTCTCTCAAAATGTAACTGTTGACCAAACTATAAGGCTCTTAGTCGTCTTTTACGACATCCACGAGGAAAGTAAGGGTTGATAGTATTCGTAGCCGCTACCACACAGCAATAATGAGGAGGGATAAAATAATAAAATATATTTCATAGCACGAACTATTCTCATGCATTTTATAATTAATTATATTATTTTTGAAAAAATTTTGACATTCAAGCACATTTATAGTTAATTGTTAAACTCTTTATGTGGGGTAATTGATTACGGAATGCGGTAATTTTAAGATATTATTCAACATTACCTTTTTTTCTTTTGCGGTGGGCTATGGACGTCTCACCCCGCCAAATCGGTCCGGGGTGACGGAAGAGGCGGCGCGCAACCCCATTGACCCACCCTGCAAGCACCTCTTATTCGCCGTGCGAGCGGGCCACCGGTACCCGATCTTTGTCTTCGGTGGCCTATTCAACATTACCTAGGGGACGTATTAGGGGAAGCGTGAATGTGGCACTAGTGATAGAAAAGATTAGGAACGTAGATTGTGACGGATATGGACATATGATGATCTAGCGTGGAAAGAGAGCAGGCTAATGAAGAAATAGACGATACCCGAAACGATTAGAGTGGTAAGACCACACTGTTGATAGTTTTCTGTCTACAGGCCGGTCCTGCCGAGGTAGTACCACACTCTCGCAGAAAATCGACGTCTAAACAGTAGCAAGGTACTGCTGCGCTTCTTTCGGTGAGCGAGAGAACCGACAGCTCAACTTTCTGGATGGGTATGGGGTTTTCACTGGTAGGAAATAACCTAGCTGTTCCACTGGTATTGCGAAGGTGGGTGGCAGTAACACTTACCATCACGTGTACTGCTTACTCGTTTGCCACGAAAAGCAATAAAAAGATTAACCCGCCGATCGGATCGATTACAAACAGCGGGTTTCGGTGGTAGTGGTAGAGAGATTAATGTGCGGCAGATTATAGAGGCGCGCGCCGTTCCTTCCGTTACCCTGAATGGATTAGTTGGGGTGTGATTATACTCATAGCCTGTCCCCAAAAAAAACTAATGGTGATGATATCATACAACACTGTAATTGTTAATCTTGTAATATAAAGACCTTGGAAAACCCTAGATAATAATCGCTCACTGATTTATT
Source organism: Lymantria monacha (assembly GCA_905163515.2). Classification (NCBI taxonomy): domain Eukaryota; kingdom Metazoa; phylum Arthropoda; class Insecta; order Lepidoptera; family Erebidae; genus Lymantria; species Lymantria monacha. The sequence goes on from LR991082.1 coordinate 5,520,591, forward strand.
TCCATGCTCTGTGCAAACAAAACATACAGAAGAAATTTACCAGACATATATTTGTTGGGAGCTGTTTCTCGTTTAGCGTCACTTATTTTGCCTCGCAATTGGACTGTACGTTAAATAAATATTAAACAGAAAAGCAATTAAGGAAACTTATTGTAACATTGTTATTATTGATCTGGAGAAATCCAAGAAAATCCTTTGTACGTTAAATGTACTGTGAAATGATAGTCCACCACAAAGACGATTAAATATTAAAAAGAAAATAAAGAAGAAATACATCACTCAACAAAGGAATTCGCTGCTTTGACCTACTCGCAGTAGGTATAAGTATACTAAAAGAGAAACAATAATCTAAAGATACTTGTATAGACATGGTGTGACTACAGAGATGACGTCTGATTGGGCTGTATGGAAAAAGCGGACATATTGCGCCGACCCCAAGTAGGTGGGGTAAGAGCAAGAGAATGATGATGACTTTGTAGATTCTAATATAAGCTTTAAATATCTAATTTGGATGACCGAGCTTAGCTCGGTGGTTTCGTTTTTAGTAAATTGTTTTAATTGAAATAAATAGGATTTTAATACCAAATATGTTAATAGACAAAGTGATTTAAGGGAAAGGTTCATCTATCTACCTAATCTAATATCTTTAAACGAGCAATTCTTGTATATATAGGTATATAATTTAAATCTCCGGAAACGGCTCCAACAATTTTCATGAAATTTAGCATGCAGGGGTTTCCGGGGACGATGGTACGATGTAGCTAGGTTTTATTTTTAGAAAACATTATTTTGTCAGTATTTTCAGGCAACGAAAAATATAATTTTTCATTGGTTGAAAACTATTAAAATATGAATGCAAATTTTGACGCTGTCATTAAGAATATACGTAACTCAATTGGAAAATCGAGCAGTCTAATCGAGACCGGTTCGGTTCTTGAGTTTACCTTTTTTATTATTTTTGCCTTTTTTACAGTATTTTATTAATTATTTTTATTATATTTAAATATATCTTCTAAAACACACTAATCATCCAAAAATTATGTATAATACAAGCATATTACATATCAAAGATAAGGGGTTATTTAGGAAGTTATTTTGAACAATTACTTTTCATGCAATTAAATAAATTAGATTGTGTGTTGTAAAGTACATTAAAATATCCCGTCACAGCATATCATTAAATCCTAGAAGTTATGAGAGACTTAAAAGCGATTTAAGACCGAATAAAGAAACGAGCGGGTCGCTAGTATACAATAATTTAATTAAACAAAATCACATAATATAAACATTTATCTAATAAATATCTTTACATATCATCGTCATCTCAGTTCATATATGTCCCACTGTTGGGCTCGAGCCTCCTCCATAATGGAAGATAAATTGACCTACTATACCACCCTGGTCAAATGTGTTGGTATAGGGTTTTGTTTTTAGTTTTCATTCTTTTGCATAGATATTCTATGCGTTTTATATCCCTTAGTCGTCTCTTACGATCACCCACCACGCATATGCTTTACAGATACTCGTATTATTATTATTTTTAATATATGATACTTGTGTTTGTTTTCAGTCTGGTTTTATTTTATAAGTTATTTTTTTTACATTGTGCTGCTGGCTGTTGGTACACAGTACATATACAAACCTGAACCGCAACACTAATGAAAAATAAACAATAACCAACAGCAACGACTGAATTAATTTTGTGCACAATAATATTATTGTTTTCTCTCGCATAATATAACAAAGTTTGTTTTTGAAAATGAAATACGCTTTATTTACGATTTTATGCATTCTGTATACCCTAAATTGAATCATGAAAAAGATAAAAGTTTTCAAATTTTTAGTTTCTTTTAATAAAGCTGTTTTTACGGCTTTTATCGTGTTTTTTATATACATACGAGAAAGAACGTAACGTCGACGACGACGAGTCGTAACGACGACGTAAGAGAGCGAGTAGGTATGAAAGAGAGTATTGGTGTAAAGATGCGAAAGGGAATGCTCCGATGGTTCGGACATGTGGAAAGAATGCCGAACGAACGTCTGGTTAAGAAGATATACAATGCGAAAGTGGAAGGATGTAGGTACCGAGGGAGACCGAGACTAACCTACCTAGACCAGATCGGTCAGGTACTGAAGGAAGGTGGAGTCAAGAGTCTCCGAAACCGGCGAGCATGTATGAAGAGAATTATGAATGTTGAGGAAGCGAGTGAAGTATGCAGAGATAGAGTTCTCTGGCACTCTGTTCTCTCTGCCTACCCTGCAAGGGATATGGCGTGATGATATGTATGTATGTACGAGAAAGAAGACTGAAAATTCGCTGTACATTTCTTTTTTACTGTAGAGTATTAATACTATTATTTAATCCCACTTTTAGTCTCTTTTTAGTATATCCGTATTAGTTAATTATCATAGGGATGTTTCTTTATCAAAATTAATTTAATTTACTTAATTTTCGTGGCAGCAATCTTGTTAAGATCGCGCTACATTTTAATTTAAGATGGCCGGAATTATATTTCCCTTAAAGCAATACTGTATTTAAATATTATTTTAACAAATTATTATCTACTTTGTATTTAATAATACAATGGAATTACTAACTCATTTATCTAAAGTTTACAAACTCCTCAGTATTTGTTACTGTCAAATTTTCCGGACGAAATGTCCATCAACTGGCAAAGAGTCGAAAGTTTAATAATGAAATGAAACTTGTTTAATTAATGAGCTGAATTGATTGTTAAGACAATAATTATGAACAGGTTCAAGAAGCAGAGAAGCAGGGCTTAATATGGATTTGTATTGAAAGAGAAAGCCTTTGCTGCATTAACCATTAGTTGATATAATCAGGCATTTTTACAAAAATGGACTCCAACGATAGCGGAGTGTCTCACTGGAACTAATACTTACTGAACACGAATACATACAATTCTATTTAAAATAGGTTACTTAAAAAATTACGAGCCCGCTGAGTTTTTTATCGGATTTTCTCAGTGTGTGACTTCCTTTCGATCCGGTGGTATATTATTTTGAATTGCTTTGAAACAAAATGTAATGTTGACAATATGTAAGTGCCCTTATGGGGTATTATGCCTATAAATGCCCTTATGACTATAAAATAATTTGATTTAAATGGTCTAAACACTGATCTCTTGCGTTGAGAGTCGTAGATTTGATTCTCACGTAGAACAATTCTTTCTGTGTTTCACAAATGATTGGTCTGAGTCTATATGTAATTTGTGCCCGTTGGCTGCATTTTTGTTAAGTATCCCGCTACACAATGACTTTTTACTGAGTACAGGGCATTTTTCTTAAAAAAAACTTGCGTAAACAAACTTAAATTTTGATCTTTGATAACTTATTCGTTATTTACTTGCTTATAGCCATGCCAATTGCTTGCGGATAGTGAATGGATAGACCGACGTTGAGAATACTAGCTAGCTGAACTGTCTTTTAAATATAAATTGCCCGCATTATAACAAAGGTTAGATAACACAGATAATCAAAAAACCTTCTCTTTGTTAAAATTGTCCTTCAAAATGACGGCCCCATTTCTCTCTTATATATTTTTATTTAATGCCCTTAAACTGACAGTCACAGACATAATTTCCAAGGGCATACGAATGAGATTAGATATGCTTAATGGTGCATTGCATACCCACATGTGGTGATAGAATGAGAATACAAGGTCTTACCATCATTTACTATCCTGTAGGAAGGAATTTCGGGAAAATTATCAACAACATTCTCTTGGGAACATTATAACAGCTATCGCGAACTCAAGCGTAATTATCATGCCATTTTCACCCTTTAGAAGAAGGAGTAGAGGTTTATGTCTGTATGATATCGTTAGGCTCACGGAAAAGTGAACACTTTGATGATCAATTACAATATTCTCCGTGCAATGACGGTGTAAGAATACAAGTAACCACTCCCTTTCTTAATTGTGGGTGTTGTAAAAGGTGATTAAGGGATGTCATTGATGCTACCGGGCGTTTTAGACCTAGTTATAAACTCTCATAGTGGCGGCACAAAGTCGGTTGAGCCTAATAATATAAACTAAAATACTTTTTGGGATCAATATTATATATTGCATAAAATATTTTCAGCGCGGTACTAGGTCAAGGTGACCTTGTATTAAAATAGGTATACCACAGAACTATGGTTTAGTAGCACATCTGAAATATATATTCATTTCTTTTCCACACTGAATCAAACTGGAGTTATGCACGTTTTCACATTTTTCTTAGCCGCACCGCAGCTAAGACACAAACAAGGTGACTTAGACCTGGTTTCGTATTAAACGTGTTAATTACCCTTTACGTCCTCCGCCGCGAAGGTGATGAACTGTATTCTTAATTCATCACTATATGGAAATAGTTTTGTAAAATAACTAAACTCTTACACAATAAATTTTGATGAAAATATTTGTGTTTCATTGCGTTCCTAGACGGCTTAGATTAAAGATGGTAGATGGTAATGACATCCAGTTATAGGGATATTAGTTTTATTGTTGCAGAGCGTAGAAAGTAGGACAACATCTGATCGATTAGGTTACATATCTTGTGGACTGTGCAGTCCATAATATATGGCGTAGTGGTTAAAAAAAAATTATAGACTTACCATGTTAGTGCCGTGGGTTCGATTCACATGCAAGACAATACTTTGTGCAACATATAAATTGTTGCTCTGAGCCTTTTTTTGGAAAGCTATGGTCTGGACACATGCATCCGTTCCATCCGGGGCGACGAAAGGGCGGCGCGTGGCCCTATAACCCACCGTATTTATTCGTCATCGCTATTGAGTCGGCTACTGGTACAGAATTCTTGACGTCCGTGGCCAGCCCGGCGGTTGCCAGATGCCCAGATGTAATTTGTGTCTGAATTGCATGATTGTAAATTCCTTCGTAATACAAGGGTGCTGTCATAAAAAAACAATAACACCAATAGTAAATGCCAATTTAATCATCTTATTTGAATTATAACCAGGTCTTTCGTTCTCCAGGTCATAACAGCGAGTCGTTGCCTGGTGCTTTGCGCGGACAGTCGCAACGAAATGGAATCTTGGGCTGGTGCGTTGAGAGGTGCTTTGCACCGTGGCGCTGATGTCGCAGACTTGGTAGCGCGCCTGTCATCTGGAGATCACCATTGGTAAGTTAGTTTTTCGTTTTTTTTTTGTTATACAGTTTGTTAATGGAATACCTTCAATGAACAAAAGGCAACATCACATTTCCACATCTCAGACGTCAATTTTCTACGAAAGTATAGGCGGCTGTAGACAGAAAACTTTGAACAATCTGGACCTACCACTATTAAGCATAACCCTACCACTATTAGCGTACTGTGGATTTTCGGTTCTCTCCTTCATCGAGTCAAGCGAAGTAGCATTACTACACAAACGTCGATTTTCTGTGATAGTGTGTAGAAATCTTGACAAGTCGATCCCTTTATGGCTGCAGTTAGAAAACGATTAGCAAAGTGGATCTGCTACTTTAATTGTTTGAGATATTATGCCAAATAACTATTTGGAGAATAATTATTAAATCACACGGCGAAGAGGGGTGTTTGTAGGGTAGGTTTATGGGGTTGCGCGCCGCCTCTTCCATCGCCCCGGACCGATTTGACGGGGCGCGACCACGATCATAGCCTACAGCAAAAAAAAAAGGGAACTGCACATACTTAAAATTAATGAACGCATTTTTTATGACCATTTATGTATCGCATAAAGAATTATGCTGCGTAGCATTCGAACATAATATGCTCTATACATGAGGTCGATTTTTTATTGCTATTGGTGGTAAACAAGCAGGTAACACATCTAATGGTAAATGTTACTGCCGCCCATGAACTTTTGCAGTACCAAGGGCACAGCTAGACCGCTGCCTACCAAAGAAAACCCCAATCCTAACCTAAAAGTTCAGCTGCCGGCTCTCTTACTCCAAACGAAGCACAGCAGTACATTGCGACAGCTCAGACATTGATTTTCTGCGAGAGTATGGTACTATCCTGGACAGACTGTCCCGCGACTGTAGACAAAAAACTGAAAACTGTCAACAGCGTGGTCCTACAACTATTAAAAACGATACGATCACTATGGCCTTAATGTCTGTGAAAAATATTTTCAGATTCCTTTCCTTTTTTGATGAAATCATTATAAATTTAACGATTTAATGACATAATGATCTAAATCGCTACAAAACAAATGTGGGACGCAAGTTTAATATTATGATAATTATGGTGTGAGGGTCGATTTCACCGACGAAAGATTTGTGACCTAAATGCATGCCGAATAGTATAAGTGTGCTCGCGTGTGTGAGCGCGACTTACCCTCGCTAGGTTGCGTTCGCGACAAATTTCCTTAGTAAAACAATTTTTAATTATATATAAGTAAAAACTATATGAAAGAGATGAAGCCAGAACAGATGTAAGAGTAACAATAGGTAATGATGTACTAGAGCAAGTGGATGAATTTGTATATCTTGGATGTGGATTTAGCCGAGATCGAAGGTACACCACTGATATAGAGCAAAGAGTGAATGCGGGAAATAGAGTGAACGGAGCGTTGGGGCAACTTCTCGGCAGCCACCACCTCAGCCAGAAGGCACGTGTAGGAATACATAACGCAGTGCTTGTCCCAACATTACTGTATGGAAGCGAGAGTTGGGTATGCAGAAAAGAGTATGAAAGTAAAATTAATGCGGTCGAAATGCGATCTCTTCGGAAAATCTGTGGAGTTAGGCTGACCGACCGCATTCGTAACGACGACGTAAGAGAGCGAGTAGGTATGAAAGAGAGTATTGGTGTAAAGATGCGAAAGGGAATGCTCCGATGGTTCGGACATGTGGAAAGAATGCCGAACGAACGTCTGGTTAAGAAGATATACAATGCGAAAGTGGAAGGATGTAGGTACCGAGGGATACCGAGACTAACCTACCTAGACCAGATCGGTCAGGTACTGAAGGTGGAGTCAAGAGTCTCCGAAACCGGCGAGCGTGTATGAAGAGAATTATGAATGTTGAGGAAGCGAGTGAAGTATGCAGAGATAGAGTTCTCTGGCACTCTGTTCTCTCTGCCTACCCTGCAAGGGATATGGCGTGATGATATGTATGTATGTAAAAACTATAAATAATTGAAATTTAAATAGCTATAAAAAACGATAAAACAAACTTTTATCATAAAACTTATTCTTCTCCGAAGAAGAAATAAAAGTATGCTTATAAAGTAATTAATGCGAGTTGCTAATTTTTACCTAATAATATTGACTATATGGAAATTTTTTGAGTCTTAAGAATTCACTGTTGTCAGATTTTTCCTTTATATCCACACAGCTTCCTAATTGAATGGCTTTTAACTTTTTAGATAATATGGAAGAGGTTTTTAATCTATAAAATTCATATCTAAAGGGCGGCGAGACATTTTATTATAAAACTTGTAATACCTTTCTATTTTGTCATCCCGGAGTTCTGAATACATTACAAAGTAGATATCAAGACAGAACGATTATGGTCCGTTAAATACTTTTATTTCACATGACGTCATCAGATATCATTACGTAAACGTATACTTAACTGAATCGTTTTAGAATTACAGAAGAATAAATAATTACAAAGTTTAATCCTAATTATGTGGGTATTTGCTCCGAGCAGCACAAAACACATTCAAAGTTTCGTTTGTTGTCAAAAACACGAGCGGGCAATTCAAGCGGTGAGATTCAAGCCATTTCTCTGTAAAGCTCCGCCGAAATAATGGACACAAAGCATTCTGAATGTAATTCTAAAACAAATACTACAAAGCATTTCTTGTTGTCCTTTTTTTTCCATCGTAATAATCATAACATAAGGCGGCATTTCCCATAACGTGAACCGTTTATTATCTTATTTTCTTTTAATAGAAGATTGTGAAGAAGATTTATTTATTAACGTACTAGCTACGCTTATGGATTCGCTCTGTTACATCCACTGAATGTAAGCCATAACATTACCAGCGTGTAAAATAAAACTACTTTTACGGATTCTATCGCGTTTGTATTTGATTTTTAATTTCCCGACGTTTCGAACACTTTACAGTGATCATTGTCAAGGGAGGACTGTATCTAGTATCTATACTGTAGGACTGATCACTGTAAAGTGTTCGAAACGTCAAGCAATTAAAAATCAAATACAAACGCGATATAATTGGTAAAAGTAGTTTTATTTCAAATGTATAATACTCGCGTAAACATTAGAAATCATTATATTACCAGCGTGCTTAGTCAACATTCCATCCGCTAGCCATCTTAGGCTTTCATAGTTAGTACAGCCAGTTCGAGAACGTGTTGTCGATCAGAGACGTCTCCCAAATTTTCCCCTAATTAACCCATTGTAAAGTTTGATATTTTATAGATTTGTTTTTCGTTTTCAATTCCTAATAGCGCCCGTTAATGTAGATTTTATGTATCAACTTTTTATCCTTTGGGACAATTAGGGAAAAGGTGTACAAGATGATCACCTTAAGCAACAATTTAAATAATATACACATATTTCCATGTAAAACAAGCGTGATGGCATTTATTACTGTTATTAGGTATCTATCTTACTTCTGCCATACGCAGAATATTCAATTATTTAGATTTTCATGATAAAATTAATATTTTTTAACACTCTAAAAATAATCATCTCGTACACCCCGGTGGTTAAGATGATCCCTATAGTAGGGGTATGATGATTCCAGTGATCACCTTACCCCCATTGAACATTACCTTTTATTTATAAATAACCGATTACGAAACGAAAAATTATGTCACAAGCGGGGTTCGAACCCGCACCTAATGGGAATCCGGCCCAACCGTGCTGCCACTTACACCATCATGAACTATTTTAGGACATGCAGATTTCGCTTCATATTATATCTTACGTCTTCAAGGTGACGTATGCCATCTATCGGACAATGTTTACACATTGTATAGACTTAATACTTCAAACTTTACAGTTAGAATTGTATTAAACGATGACACAACCTTGTTATTCAAATTACTGAAATTTTTAGCATTTAATATGCTTAATTATTTATAAATAACCGATTACGAAACGAAAAATTATGTCACAAGCGGGGTTCGAACCCGCACCTATTTGGAATCCGGCCCAACCGTGCTGCCACTTACACCATCGTGAACTATTTTAGGACATGCAGATTTCGCTTCATATTATATCTTACGTCTTCAAGGTGACATATGCCATCTATCGGACAATGTTTACACATTGTTTACGCTTGTGACATAATTTTTCGTTTCGTAATCGGTTATTTATAAATAATTAAGCATATTAAATGCTAAAAATTTCAGTAATTTGAATTACCTTTTATTTTTTAGGACTTATTCCTGTAAGTAAAACCAAAAATATGCTAAACGTTTTTAATTAGAATCGTTCTCTGAATCATCATAACAACTCAAATTACAAACTTAATCAAATCAACATTTAAGTTAGCTATAATATCTCTAAAAATATTTAAAAAACAACGAGTCATATTTTTTTTTTTTTTTTGGGGGGGCGGGCTACGGTCGGTGCACTCCTCGCACCACTCCATCCGGGGTGACAGAGGGGCGTAAGCGCGCACACCCGTAACCCACCCGTGACGTCGCCTTCGTCGTTGGGCCGACCACCGGAGCAGAGTGACTTGACGTCAGTGGTCGGCCGACGGAATACCCCTGAGGAGTACCCCCTCCTCGACCGACATCCCCCCCTCGGGTAGGATGTCGGTCTTTCCTCACGCGGTCGGCCTCTCGGCGGGTGACGGACTAATTCCCCGATCCAGTCACCCGCGGCCTTGGCTAGGGCGGCATCAGGCGCAGGTAATCGCGCCTGCGCCGCCCCAGTCGCCGGCGGCAGCTCACGCCGTCGAGGAGACGCTCCTCGCGCACGCGCTCCGCCGCCTCCTTCCGCGAGACTACTGCCTCGCAGAAGGTTGCGACCGCGTCCCAGTTCCTGATGCTGTCGAGCATCGCCCTGGCGATGGTCGGCACCGATGATTGCGATGAGTTCACGACGCTGCTCTGCCCAAGCGGCACAAACCTCGAGCGTATGCTGCGCCGTGTCTTTGTCGCAATCGCAGTGGTGGCAGGACGGTGTACTCTCCCTCCTGACGACCTTGTGCAGGTATTTGGCGAAGCATCCATGCCCCGTCAAAACCTGCACCAGTCGGAAGGAGAGCACCCCGTGCCGCCGTTCCAACCACTGCATCAGCACCGGCCGGAAGGCCTCTACGGTCCGCACACCGAACCGAGGCCTCTCCAGCCGGACTGCCCAACGGGCAATGACATCTGGGCGGGTGTCAACGCGCCAGGCGGTGAGTTCCCTCAAAGAGACCACACCGCCCTCCGCGCGCAGCCTCGACACCCGCCGATACAAATCGGCGAGCATTTCTGCCTCCAGGTCCCACGGGGGACTCCCGGCCAACAGGCACGCTGCCTCCGTCGCCACCGTGCGGTACCCGCGTACAGCCCTGACCGCCATGGCCCTCTGTGGTCGCCACAGAAGAGCCCTGAGTCGGACGGTCAGGGACCCCGCCCACACCGGTGCGCCGTACCGGGCCATCGACCGGACGACCCCCGTGTACAGCTGTCGACACGTAGCGCTCGGTCCGCCCACATTCGGCATTAGCCATGAAAGGGCGGACGCCGCGCCGACGAGCCGCGGAGCGAGCAAATTCAAATTCAAATTCATTTATTATGCATAGGCTCTGCGAGGGCACTTACATATTGTCAGTTTTAACATATTATATTAATTCAATTAACTACCACCGGATCGGAAGTAGACCACTACTGAGAAGAGCCGGCAAGAAACTCAGCGGGTTAGTCTGTTGTTTTTTCTTTTAAATCTTTTTTATACAAAAAATGGTACAACATATGTAATAAGAAATAGCTCCAGTGTGATGCCCTGCGAACCCAATAGTTCAAATAGAATGTAAAATAACCACGGCTGGACCAGATCCCACAGGCGGCACCCGATCACGAATTAACTACTAGGGCAGCCATCACTCCCCTCAACCACCTTGGAGGGAAGGGAGAGACCCGCCCCACGCAGCTACCGCAAGAAGACCTTTCAGTGAGCATGACCAATACCATGAGCTACAAACGCTAACCAAAGTCAAAATTCGTTGGGCAAAACACGCTACGCTTTACAAGTATGTAAAAATATTATAAAATAAAAACGAACAGTTTACAAATATATAGTAATTGCTGAATGAGGAGCTGCTCATAGCCAGTCTGTAGTATCGCTTAGATAATCCTCGATTTTATAATAACCTCTTTTACAGAGTCTGTTTTTGACTGCCCTTTTAAATTTATTCACAGGCATGTCTCGGATATCTCTTGGTAATTTATTATAAAAGCGTATACATTGCCCCATGAATGACCTATTAATTCTTTCCAGACGAGTAGTGTGTACAACTAATTTGTCCTTATTCCGAGTATTAACACAATGAATGTCACAATATCTTTCAAATTACTGATATTTATTTTTACATACAATACATTCTCGTATATATATTGTGATACAACAGTCAGAATATTTACTTCTTTGAATTTCTCTCGAAGTGAAACTCTTGGGCCTAGATTATAAATTGCGCGGACAGCCCTTTTTTGGAGAACAAAGATACTACTCAGATCCGCGGAGCATCCCCACAGTAATATGCCGTATGACATAAGACTATGAAAATAAGCGAAATAAACTATTCTAGCTGTTTCAATATCAGTCAATACTCGAATTTTTTTGACCGCATAAGCCGCTGAGCTAAGTCTGTTTGACAATTTATCAATATGAAGGCCCCATTGGAGTCTAGCATCTATAGTGATACCTAAAAATACAGTTGATTCCACAAGGTCTAGAGCCACACCATTCATTTGAACATTGGTTCCCACTTGTCTCACATTAGGTGTGGTAAACTTAATACATTTTGTTTTCTTCTCATTAAGAACTAGATTATTTGTACTGAACCAATGAACAACGTTTGACAGTGCGTTGTTCACATCGTCATAATTAAGCTTTTGTCTTTTGATTTTAAATAGCAAAGATGTGTCATCTGCGAACAACACAATGTTTTGACTTTCTCCTATATAGTAGGGTAAGTCATTCATGTAAACAAGAAACAGAAATGGCCCCAGAATGGACCCTTGTGGAACGCCCATTTTGATGACAGAACCAGATGATCGTGCACCATTAACATCGACCCTCTGAATTCTGTTGTTTAGGTAGGAAGTTAAAAGCTCAAGAGCGTTATTCCTGATCCCATAGTGGTATAGTTTTTTGATAAGGGTTTCGTGGTGCACACAATCAAATGCCTTAGACACATCGCAAAATATACCCAATGCTTCATGCGATTCCTCCCAGGCTGCAAATATATTCTTTAACAATTCTACACCCGCATCAGTAGTAGAGCAATTCTTTGTGAAACCAAATTGATTTTTATGAAAAATACTATATTTATTAAAATGACTTAACATCTGATTGAGTAAAATTTTCTCAAATACTTTACTAAGTGTTGGTAGTATGGAAATAGGGCGAAAATTGTTAACATCTGACATACTACCAGATTTGTGCAAAGGAATTACTCTACTAATTTTCATGAGTTCAGGAAATACACCTCGAGCAACACAACCATTAAACACATGCCAGGTGGGGAGCAATAATAGATACTATAAAATTTACAGTCTTTACAGATAAGCCCCACAGATCTGCTGTTTTTTTTATATTAAGGGTTTTAAAAGACTTTAAGATGTCATTCACACTGACATCTGAAAATTTAAAGGAAGTGTTACATTTCACAATACATTGTTTAAGGAGCGATTCAGCTAAAATAGGGGACGACGCTAAATATTTTGTTGTTAGTACAGGCACATTTGTAAAATAGTTTTCAAATACTGTCGCCACTTCTTTATCCGCTTTCACATTTTTATCACCTATCTTTAAGTTGAAATCCCTTTTCCGTACAATGTTCCTACCGGTTTCACTATTTATCACTTTCCATGTCATTTTAATAATATCACTAGATTGTGTAATTTTGCTTCTCAGATAAATAGATTTAGCACAGGAACAGGCACGTTTAAATATTTTAGAATAATTTTTGACATATTCTAAAAATACTGGGTTAAGGTTATAAGATTTTTCATTATAGAGTTCATATAACCTTTTTCTACTCTTGAAGATACCACATGTAGCCCATTCACTAAATCCAGCAGGTACTCCAACTTTTAAAGTTTTGGGTTTAAATATTGTATTAAATTCAGTATCAATTACGCGGAATAGGGATGTATATAATTCATTAGGATTATCATGAATAGGCAACAGCGGTAACTTCATAGTCAAATTGTATCTAAAATGCTCTAAGCGGTTAGCGGTCATAGGAACAAAGGTAATACTTTCAGGTTGAATCCTACTAGTTCCAGGAAGTACAACAAGTTGCCCACAATGATCTGATTCTAAAGCACTTATAATAGATTTATTTATGGGCTTGAGATTTATGAATATATTATCTATACAAGTTGCACTCCCAGCAGCTATCCTAGTAGGTTCTATAAAGACATTATATAAATTGTATGATTTCATTAATGTTATAAATTTTTGTGTAATGTTATTATTGTCTAATAAATTTATATTAAAATCCCCACATATCGCAACATTTTTATTAGAACTGGAGGTTTTGAATAAGACATCCTCTAGGTATTTTTCAAAAACACCATATGGTGAACATGGAGGTCTGTATATGCACACGACTATGAGCTGCTCACACTCAATACAGGAAATTTCAATTGCATGTTCAATAGAGAGTCTCACAATATCATTTCTTTCTTTAAATTTAATGGTATTATTTAAAATTATTAATGAACCACCTCGTATCATACTAACTCTATTGAATGAACTAGCAACATGGTGATTTGGAAAATTAAACAACACTTGTTGATTATTTTTGAGCCAGTGTTCAGTAATACAAAGAATATCTATCTGGTAATCATTCAAAAATAATTCAATTTCCAAATCTTTACATAACATACCCTGAATATTTTGATGTACCAGGTTAATACACTTAGAACTATTCTTAAGACTTAAATTCTTTGCAAAGCAAGAGTAGTCCTCTATTGTCTTAATGGCTAATTTAAATTATAATTTGAATTGATGTCATTATTTCCATTAGTGGAAATTAAAATTAAATTATTTATGTCAACATTACATTGCTCAATAGAAGCAATTTTGGTAGCCAAATTCTTGGCTGATGTAAAAAAAAAAATAAGATAGCGAATCAGCTAACATATTTTTATAATATTTAGATAGATAAGAACTATCTTATGTCAAAAAATGTTTTTTTTTTACATAATTGTTAATGTCAATTACATGGATTTTATTTCTAGTAGTATAATTCGATATTGATCTCATATTATGCAATGTCAAGTTTAAATTATAGATGGATTCATTTTCCATCTGTGTCAAATATGTTTTATAAGGAAATGTGAACATTACAATTTTGTTAATATTTAATTTACAAAGTTTAAGATTATATTCTTGCAATTGTTTTTTGCTCACACTTCGCATATTGCCAACAAATATCAATAATATACTACCAGTCTCAAAATTGTATTCAAATATTTTGTCCATTATTTTATGGTATGACAAACCCGGCAAGCAGTAATTAACAATTGAATGCCCTTTTTCTGACAGCAGAACACCCATATTTTTGCCAATCTCATCACTAAACATAACAATTTTATTTTTATTTTTATCATTTACATTAATGTTAGTTGTAGGTCGAGATATACCAACATCAATAGCTGTTAACAGGGAACTGCTAGTACAAGATTGAACGTTGTGCGAGCTTACATCAGAGCATTTTGTCTCGGAGATGCTTAAATGAGAACACTCTGTTGATAATTGACTATATATATATATTATTAACAGATTGACTATCACAACAGTTAGATTCATTTTGTTTTAATTTATCCATTTCTAATAAACACTCCTGTATTCGCTTTTCTGAATTTAAGTATTTAGTAGTCATGGATTCTAATTTTAATTGAAGACAATCAATTTTTATTTTAAAGTTATTTACATCATTTTCATGTTGTTTACTTTTATTTTCCAACTTATTAACATAAAAATCAAGTTTGTCAATCAGTTGTATTCTATCTCTTTTTGATTTAACATTTTTAATAAAGAAACTATGCTTTTTAATAAGTTTCTGAGTTTTCTTAATATATTTATTTATGTTCACAAACTTTTTAAATTTTTTAAATGCTTTGGTCCTACTGCACCTGGTTTTCTCCCCTGTACAAGATGGTAATAATTCAGTTGTGTTAAGATATGTAGAGGATATATCAGGTGCAAGAGGAACCAAGCTTGGGGCACTGCTAACCAGCTCGTCAAACAAACTTTGGTTCAGTGAGGCCGTTACATTATATTTAGCATTTTCTAGCTCAGTTATTTGGTTATGAGCCTCCTGCAGTTGGTGTTCCAGAGTGCTTATCCGATTAAGGGAGTTTACATACTCAAGGCTACACTCTTGAAGCCCATCCACAATAGTTTGGAAGTTGTCTCGTGCTTGTACAGCCTCACTGAGTTCCGTATGAAGCTGAGCCATTTCTAATTTTAAATTTTTATTTACTTCAAGCAGATCTAACAGTTCCTTTTCGCTGTCATCTCTCTCTCCGCTCAAAACACTACACATTTCCTTTGCTGCCTTCAATTCTTTCAAGGCCAAATGGAGTTTAGTTTCCTCCTGGCGAGCGAAGGCTTTGCGAGTCAGCATAATGTAATAAACTAATATGAAATTCCGTTAAAAGCAAATGAAAAGCGTAGCAAAAGCAGAGCGATAAAGTTAAACTGAACGGTAATATTTTTTTTTTGTTTTCTAAATATATGTAGGTATTTGCCAAGAAATTCCGTGCTTAATAAACAAAAGAGCAACGAGTTATATATAATAGATGATTATAACATAAAGATAATGTACCTTATTGTGAGATAACAACGACAACAGCAATGATATTTCAAATCCAAAACACCGGTAAAGAAATACACTGTCACTGACACTAATTGAACAAAAAACAATTATAGAAGCTAATTTGGTGTTTGAAAAACAATTAAATATTAAGTCACACCTTTAAATTAGCAAGAAATTGGCAAAAGGGTGATTAAAATCAATAAAATTAAATATAAAATCAATTTAAAATACGAGAACAGAGTAAGACGCAGCTGTCAGCTCGGTGTTGCCAAACCAAAAAAAAGAGCCTGCGGAAATGCTCCCGAAACCACCAATGCCCGTCGAGCACCAGGCCCAAATACCTCATATGGGCCCGGATGCTGATGTCAACCGAATTGACGGTGATCGAAACGCCGATGGGAGGGCCCATGCGGGGCCCATGGAACAAGAGGGCCTCCGTCTTGTCCAGGGCCACCCTCAACCCCAGCGCCTCGATCCGCCTGACGATCTCTTCGGTGCCGAGAGTCGCCAGGCCTGCCGCCTCCTCCAGCGTCCCACCGCGGGCTGTGACGAGCGTGTCGTCGGCGTAACAGATCACGCCCAACCCGGGTGGGAGGCTCCCTCTCAACGCCCAGTCGTAGCCGATGTTCCACAGAGTGGGTGCGAGGACCGACCCCTGTGGGACACCGCACGTCATGGGCGTTCGCACAACGTCCCCTACTCGGTTGGTGTAGAGGACGCTGCGCCCCTCCAGATAGTCTGCCACTAGCCGCCTCAGGTAAACTGGCACTCCGTGGTATCGGAGCGCCTCCCTGATGCAGCTAAATGGCAGACTATTGAATGCGTTGGCGATGTCCAGGGACACCATCAATAGCACTCCTCCACCGGTGACGGCCTCAGTCGCCACGGCCCTCAGGCGCAGCAGAGCCGCGATCGTCGAACGACCCCTCCTGAACCCAAACTGGGCGTCCGACAGATCGGGCCCCGTGCCAACGAGGTGCCGCTCGATGCGGGCAGCCAGCACCCTCTCCAATAGCTTACCCGCATCGTCGAGCAGCACGATAGGCCTGTAGGCCGAGGCCAACTCTGGAGACCGTCCCGGTTTCGGCAGGAGCACCAGCCTCCCCTCCTTCCAGCACCCAGGGAACCGCCCGGACGCTAAACATGCGTCGAACAGCCCCCTGAGGCGGGGACACAGGTGGTCGAGGACCAGGGCCAGCACGTGGTTGGGAACACCGTCGGGCCCGGGGGCGGTGGATTTGTCGCGCATGCGCGCCACCGCCATCCCCATCTCGGTTGCCGTGATGGGCGGAACACTGTCATCGTCGGCCTCCCGGTCAGTGTCTGGCAAAGCCATGACCGGGGACGTGTGCTCCGCCCGTCGCGGGAACAGGTCCTCGACGACCCTGGTTAGGAGGCCGGGCTGGAGGGTCTCGGTGAGGGGGGGGGGGGGGGGGGCGCGGAGCTTACTCAGCGCCGCGCGATAGGGGCGACCCCAAGGGTCTCGATCGAGACCGTCCAGCATCTCCTGCCGACTGACGACGAAGATGATCCCCAGGACCATCTTGTACACAAGGAAGGGAATCAACTTGCCCCAAGATCAATTGTTTTATTAAAAGTTTACTAACGTAACATATAGCCACGCCGCTATTTCCCTGTTGTTCATAAACCAAAATTAAGCATATTAGGAGGTCACTAACATAACATTCATTGTATATAATGGTATTAAATAAAAGTATCATAAGCTCAATGTTAGTCTTACTCTACATTAGGTGAACACAATTTATATTTCTTCCGGTAAAATGCGCGTGGCAACATATTGCCAAATAATTGAACAAGGTAGCATTAGCTGTTTGCAAATAATCCAAAAGGATCATCTTACCTCTTGGGATCAACTTATACACATTTCCCCTACTTTTTAGTTAAATAAAAGTTACCCTTCGTATCCTTTTCTGTAGTTCTGACAATGTGTATGCGAAATTTTAACAAGACCTTAATGGCTTTACCGAATAGTAAAAGAATATGAAAGTTTAAACAAACTTGCTATCATATTTAATATGTTTACTTTGAATAATATGCCCATTGTAGACTTTAAAAATAAGGTATACCTATAGACATTAAACATAACGTATACCTAAGTGCTTATGTTTCATTAGTATGGCGTTTTTGTTTGGAAAATGTGAAGGTGGTTTTATAGAACTTACATAATGTATTAGGCACATTCAGTCCATTCGTGAAGTCGATTTTCGAGTTTTCAAATTTGATTTTAATTTATAATTTCACGAAACCAAATTGAAGTTAAAGTTAATATATATTTCCGGACCGGCATCGGTATCAGTGGTGAATGAATCAGTACCAGTGATCGGTGCAATGGCGACGGGAAGAAAATACGGTGGGCACTACACTTCCATCCACCTAGAAGAATCGGACGAGACATATTTTTTTTTTGCGGTGGACTATGGACGTGGTCTTGCCCCGCCAAATCGGTCTGGGGTGACAGTAGAGGCGGCGCGTGCCCCATAGACTTACCATGCAAAACTCCTCTCTTCGCCGTGCGAGCGGGCCACCGCCGGTAGGACGGGACATATGTAGACCATACCCTACCCAAAAAACAAAAATAAAGTCTAGTCTAGTGGTGTCAGTGAAGTCTAGTCTTTTGGTGGTTTTACCACGAAAATATTTTTTCATTATATTGTTGTAAATTATGTAGTTGTTGCTTAACTTAAGTTTTAAAAGGAATAAGAAATAGTTGAGTAGTTTTTAAAACTACTTTTATTGAAATTTTAAATTTGTCAAGAGAGGCACCTATATAAATATATTTAAAGAAATAAAACTTTAACTGAATACAAGATTAGTTCTAAATTCCTTACAGTCATTCCGATTCATTTCAAATATATTTATATGCACAGAAGATTCTATACAAGAATTTGTT
This sequence comes from Lymantria monacha, assembly GCA_905163515.2. Lineage (NCBI taxonomy): Eukaryota > Metazoa > Arthropoda > Insecta > Lepidoptera > Erebidae > Lymantria > Lymantria monacha. The sequence goes on from LR991082.1 coordinate 5,539,455, forward strand.
TCAAGTTACTATATATGACAACTGATTTCTGTTAAATCGGAATAAATCTTTTTTCATCCATCAGCCTATCCACTAGACATGCGCGAAACAGTACTTCGCGAAGTGATGTGATATGGCATTACATTTCGTGCCGAGTAATATTACATTTAACCATCACTTCAAACATCACACATGACATTTCATGTCATGTGTGATGCGTAATGCGATAGCGCTCTATACATACGGCAGGCGGCGTCAAGAAATATAAGCCTTAACATTCTGAAAATAAAGCTCAAAATAAATATTTAATTGCCAGACACCGAACATTGTAGAAATGCAGAACAGTAGGTACACGGGTGTTCGCGTCATGTTTAATGTGATGTGTGATGTTTAATGTGATGTTATGTTTAGTCGCGTAATTTGTAATATGACAGTACGCGGTTGGGTAATATTACGTGTTATACATCACTCGCATTACTTACACATGTCTACTATCCACGTCTACCGTTAGGCTTCTACAAGGGGAAATTTTGTCCCGAAAGCTAGAGGGGCCAACGAAGATAAGTAGAGCTGCCTCTATGGTGACAGACAGATAGGTGTACGGCAGGTTATGAGGCTGCACGCCGTCCCTTCCGTTATTCTAAATACATGGGGTGGGGTTATATATATATATATATATATATATATATATATATATCTTAATATATATAAATTACGCGTCACGTTGTTTATCCAGGATTGACTCCTAAATTACTTAACCGATTTTAATGAAATTTGCACAGCATGTGTAGTTTGATTCAACTTAAAGATAGGATAGGAGCTTCCATATCAATTTATAGTCGCAATATTATTTTGTTGCAAATTATATGTCTATTATTTGACAGTCACAATTGTCTGTTATCTCCAAACGATTCTAACAGATGGCAGTATCTGTTGACTGGATTGAGTAAATATTTAATAGATAGCGCTATGTTAGATATATATACAAACGTTTCATATAAGCTACAATTTATTAGCATAACCACCACGTGTTACTGAGGCTACCTTAGCCACAGCAACGCGTGGCCGAGTCTGATAATATATATATATATATATATATATATATATATATATATATATATATATATATATATATATATATACACTTTATACTTGGTGTTATAGGTTGCCTATAAGTGCTGCTCGCCCATCTCTTGATGTTCACATATTCTATTGAAAATGAAGGTGCGGTAGCATTGTATGCTTCACTCCTTTATCTTATATATGTCCCACTGCTAGTTTCGAGCCTCCTTCACAAAAGTGGGTAATTGACCTACTATACCACGCTGATCAGACGTGTTGGTATTGGGTTTTACTTCGAGTGCTCCCTCTCTTGCATAGAAAATGTGTGCTTACTATAGCCCTTAGTTATCTTTTATGACATCCAGGGGCAAAGTAGGGGATGGTGAATTGTATTTTAACTCCGTCACCATATAGAGTATATTTATTTTTAATTTTTTCATCATATTCTTAACTCATCACAACCCAATGATTCAAGTTATTGTAGAGAACGAAAAAGATAAAAGTTGATACAAGATATTTTTACTTTCCGACTATATTCGTGTGAAGGCAATAAACAAAAAGAATAAAAAAATATGATGGATGACGTTAAACCCTCCCTCGGGCAAAATCATATTCGCGCCGTTCAACTGCGAGCTATGACGGCCGGTAATGAAAACGAACGATATTTCATAATACCAGTGGAAGGTTCGTCTGACTCGGCACGTCCCGGCTCCGTAATTGACACAATGAGTAATTGCTAGGATATAGATTACGCGTTGAAATATGATGGAATACCCTTTCGTTATCTAAATATTATAGAAATCGTGACCGCATTTCCAACTAAATATTTTAATACACATTTTCACAAATTACTCATAAATTTTAAATAATTCCTGAGGCACAATATTGAGGTTAATTTTCTTTTTGATATTTTTTTTAATGACATAATGTTTATGCGAGTATTACACATTTGAAATAAAACTACTTTTACGGATTCTATCGCGTTTGTATTTGATTTTTAATTTCCCGACGTTTCGAACACTTTAACAGTAATCATGGTCACGAGAAGACTAAGGTGTCTTACGTCCAATATGTCATTGTTATTACAGAAATTTATATCTACCCTATAAGATATTAAATACACCCAAACCCACCCAGAAAGTTGGGCTGTCGGCTCTCTCGCTCACCGAACGAAGCACAACAGCATGTTGCCATTGTTCGGACGTCGATCTTTTGCGAGAGTATGGTACTTCCCTGGACGGACCGGCCCGAGGTTGTAGACAGATAACTGTCTACTGTATGGTCCTACCATAAGTAGATGTTCATCATCATCATCTCAGATCAAATACGACCTACTGCTGAGAGAATTTGACTATACCAGTGAAACGGGTGCCTATAGGCATATCGTACACGAGGCAGCATATTAAATCGTTCTCGAGTATCTTAAACATTCATTGCGGTCGTTATCTGTAGCTTCAATACTAAATTTGAATTGTCGTTAAAAATTTACATTAAGTAGATAAAGTTGTAGACGGGTTGGTGTAGGGTTTTATTTCAAGCTTTCCGTCTCTTGCATAGATGTTATATGCATATTACATCCTTTAGTCGTCTTTTACGACACTCACGGGCAAGATAGGTGGTGAATTATATTCTTACTTCGTCACCATATAGAAAATAAAAAGGTTTTTAAATTTATAATGATTTTATATTCTTCTTTGCTTCAATCGTTATTTCTAAAATTAAACAGTTTTGGAAATAACGATACTTATACACCAAAAATAATATACATTTTTTTATTCATCATTATTCTCTTTTCTGCGACTAACTGAATCTGTGAAGCCTACGTAAAAATGGTAATATATTTCTAAAGCTAGGTAAAATTTGCACAAAAAAAAAGCATAAAAATGTTTCTTATTCATTTGTTCAATATTCGCGCAAATGTGAAGTTATTTTTTGACCAAATTAGTAACGCGAAATATTTTTTTATTTATCTTCACACCCATTTTTGTTACAAATATTTTTCTTCTATATACGTAGCTGTTTCTCTATTCAGGTAGTGGTAAGGCCACACTGTTAAGTCTACAGCCACCGGTCCGTTCAGGGTAGTACCACACTCTTGCAAAAAATCTAAGTCTAAGCAATGGGAACATTGCGCTTCGTTCGGTGAGCGGGAGAGCTGGCAGCTTCGCTTTCTGGGTGGGTTTTAGTTGATAGGCAGTGGTATACTGGCGGGTAACTATACCTTGATATTGCAGAGACCCATGAGCGGCAGTGACTTTTTCCAGCATATGTGCTGTTTGCTCGTTTACATAAGCAATGAAATACCATAAGATATAAAAAAGTTAAGTATATTTATGCCTGTATCAGCATATAAAGTTTAATTTACAGCAAAACCAATGGATTATGCTATTAAATTTGAAATTTGTAATCTTATGTAGCTTAATATAATCTGTTGCAAAGTCAATCTTAATTTATAGGTGTTCATTTTGCAACACAATTACCTGTTGTGCCATATTAATTCACCCAAGATATTCAGATTTGCATGTCAATATTCACGTTTAATTATGTTCAGCTGAATGGATATTCATAGGCTATGTGCATTTAGCACGTTTGATATAGGTAGGTATATTTTTTGTGTGTGTTTTTTTACAAGGTTTTCGAACATAATGATTTCATATTTTTACGCGAGTATTACATATTTGAAATAAAACTATTTTTACGGATTCTGTGGTGCTTTTTTTGACTTTTAATTGCCCGACATTTCGAACACTTTACAGCGTTCATGGTAGGTCCTATCACGATAGGACTAAGATTTCCCACGTCCAACAAGTCATCATTATTACAGAGACTTATATCTACCCGCTACGGTATCAGTTATTAAATTTTGACTCACATTTTTAATACAAATTCATTGCCAGTACAAAAAGAAAATGATTCTATATATAAAATATTACATTGTTTATGATCAGTTATTATTAAACATTTAATTTATGATAATTATTATATTGTAGCAATTTAGTAGTTTAAAAACTAATAAATATATTCAGCTACCACCGCACCGGACCGAATCGCGGCCACACTGAGAAATGAAATAATTAAATGAAGTTAAATTTTGACCCACATTTTTGATAGAAATGTTTAAAAGATATTTATAAAAACACATAAATTTGCTCTAAAATTTTATCAAATTTAATCGTCGACATTTTTTCATCATCTTCATATCCACAATAAAATACGTCTTTTTATCATTACGGTATCTTACCTCAATTTGATGCTTTTTTTATTGCTTATGGTAGCAAACAAGCAAGCAGCAGCACACCTGATGGTAAGTGTCACTCCCAGCCATGGCATGGCATCCCACCTTTGCAATACCAAGGGTATAGCTTAGGCCGTTGCCTACCAATAAAATCCCCAAACCCACCCAGTTGGGCTTCCGGCTCTCTCGTTTGTTTGATGACAACTTTTTTATTTTAGAAAGTAGACTAGTGTAGCCTTTCTGATATTTTTTTATTTCGTTTTCGTTAACTTAGTTTATTTCATATCATTTGTATAATTTGTATATCTTGGATGTGGATTTAGCCGAGATGGAAGGTACACCACTGATATAGAGCGAAGAGTAAATGCGGGAAATAGAGTGAACGGAGCGTTGGGACAACTTCTCGGTAGCCACCACCTCAGCCAGAAGGCACGTGTAACAATACATAACGCAGTGCTTGTCCCAACATTACTGTATGGAAGCGAGAGTTGGGTATGCAGAAAAGAGCATCAAAGTAAAATTAATGCGGCCGAAATGCGATCTCTATGGAAAATCTGTGGAGTTAGGCTGACCGACCACATTCGCAACGACGACGTAAGAGAGCGAGTAGATATGAAAGAGAGTATTGGTGTAAAGATGCGAAAGGGAATGTTCCGATGGTTCGGACATGTTGAAAGAATGCCGAACGAACGCCTGGTTAAGAAGATATACAATGCGAAAGTGGAAGGATGTAGGTACCGGGGGAGACCGAGACTAACCTACCTAAACCAGATTGGTAACGTACTGAAGGAAGGTGGAGTCAAGAGTCTCCGAAACCGGCGAGGGTGTATAAGGAGAATTATGAATGTTGAGGAAGCGAGTGAAGTATGTAAGGATAGAGTTCTCTGGCACTCTGTTCTCCCTGCCTACCCTGCAAGGGATATGGCGTGATGATATGTATGTGTAGAAAGTAGACTAGTGTAGCCTTTCTGATAATTTTTATTATTAGCTTAGTTATTATTATTAGCTTAGTTTATTTCAATCATAAAAATGTCAATGAAATAATCGTTTTCATATTTATTCCCATTTTTGTAAATTATTTAGAGTACATAGGTACATACCTCAATTTATAAGTTTATAACTGGCTTGGATTGAATAATATGTTTAAGGTTATGCATAGACTTGCTTGTGAGAGACGGAGAGAATCGTGTTATATGTCAGGCAAACATATTTGTGCCGTTTTTCACTTAAAAACTGTCAATAATTATAATAATATAATTATGGCATTATATTAAGTGTGCTTTGAATAAGGCCACTCATCTCTTTTTGGAGATCGAGATAAAATTTCTCTTTATATTTTTCTTATTTTTTAAAGACTATGATTTACGCGTTTTCATTAACTTAAAATATAGGTTAACAGTTAAAGTCATTTAAACATCAACTTAAACATTAATTTAGTTGTTTTACGTATCGTTGGTGGAAACTAGCATTATCTTTGTGACGTTGGAGAATTACACCAAGAGCCAGAGCAATTGTCAAACGTAATACTTTTCCTAAGTGACTAATCCTCATCATAGAAGTACGCTATAAAGATAAGTACGTCATCTATAACTCAATTGAAGATTAACAAATATTTTATTAAATTATTGTCATCCGAAATTATTAAAATCCACTTGAAACTTTTATACGCCACTTACAAAAAAAACAATTATTATCTTATAAATAACTAAATATTTAATTTACATTCATAAATCGAAGTTAATGTTGATTTCTGAGTAAATTTACTAAGTAACATGAATGGGATTGAAAATCCATTGCTTATAGTCTATAAAATATAGCATGATCTCTAAGACAGTTCTCACTAGTGCCGCACGCTTACGATGCAATCCATATTTTTGTCGATATAATTCCTTATTTTTTAAAGTTATTTGCTACTTCAATTGAAAAACAATGTTTGAAAATCTTATTGAATTTCAATCAAATAGAGGGATGAATCGATTATAAATTTAAAACAATCTATGAAAATCTTATTGAATTTAAATTAATGGATTTTATTTAAATTAAACTAAAGCTGTTAATTAATTATTTTTATTATACGAAAGGAATAGATCCAAGTTCATCGTCACTATTATCATCATCGCTGGCGCATTCCTGTAGGTTGATGATGAATTCTTGGTCACAGATTATTTCATGAATAACCATGTTTATTTTATAAAAGAAATTATATTTTTAATATAAAAGAAATGATCTTATTAATATTATAACTGACGTCTGAATATTAAATTAACACAATTTACTTATTTTATAGAGTAACAATGTGGTTTATATAGGTAATGTATTGATTTTACTTGTTTTATAAATAATTAATAAGAATGTTATCGATTTAAGTTTATCGATTGCCCCATCTCTATCTTATTCTCAGTCCAGTGTGACCTTGTTCTTGCGTAAGCATCAAATTTTTATAAAATGGTTGCTAACAATTTCATATATATATATAGCTTATATTTTGTAATATAAGCTGCGTTGTAGCGGCTACGAATACTATCAACCCTTACTTTGTTCGTGGATGTCGTAAAAGACGACTAAGAGCTCCATATTGACCTGGGCCAACTCCATCTGAAGCCGTTTGGTCAACAATTACATTCCCAAGGAGGGTTGACGTCTGGCAGGCGGCTGGTCATAAAACTATTGCCAATATTTTTTGCAATATATAGGAAGAAGAGTACATATTGCGTCCTCCTAAGAGTAGGAGAATGATGGTTACTAAATATTTTAAAACATATACGGTACCAGTTTTGGTTTAAATATTCATATTTTTATATTCATAATTCAGTTGAGATATAAATGGCATGTAAAAAATGAAAATATAGGCGATACAAAATAAAATTGTAAACATGACGCGTATTCATAATTACTTCATCGGTTTTGTCGCTATCTGTCACAGAGATCAAGCTATATTTTAAGGACGATAGTTAATAAATTTGAGGATGTGAAATGTCTTATTAAATTATCTGCACACGAATCATCTCAAGGCGCATTCTGTTTCGCTGCCGGCTGTCGCGAGGGCGATGGTCGACAGCGTCAGGAATTGGGACGCGGTCGCCGCCTTCTGCGAGGCTGTCATCTCGCAGAAGGAGGCGGCGGAACGGGACCGGGAGGATTCCCGTGACCCGGGCCGCCGCCCGCGGCCGGGGCGGCGCAGGCGCGAATACCTGCGCCTGATGCCGCCCTAACCGAGGCTTCGGGTGATCGGACCGGGGAATTGTCCGGTCACCCGACGCAAGGCCACCGCGTGAGGACGACGCCTCGACGGCGAAATCTGTCGGGGCGTCAACAGGAGAGGAGCCCGAGAGGGCATACCGCCGAGCGGGCCACCGAAGACAAAGATCGGGTACCGGTGGCCCGCTCGCATGGCGAAGAAGAGGTGCTTGCAGGGTGGGTCAATGGGGTTGCGCGCCGCCTCTTCCGTCACCCCGGACCGATTTGGCGGGGTGCGACGTCCATGGCCCACCACAAAAAAAAAAAAAAAAAAAAAAAGGCGCATTCTGTTTGATTTGCGCTGACACACGGTATATCAAACGCAAACATGCTAATTTGAAGCTAGACGTCTCTGTTAATTATTTTAGAATTATTTAACTCCAAAGGCGTATGCTGCTTTAAAACGAATTATTGCGTGACTCATTCAATATCTGTATTTCAGCCTTGCCGCGTAATGACGGAGTAAGAATACAATTTGTTAGCCCTTCTCTTACCCGTCTTGGTATCGTAAAAGACGACTAAGGAATATGGTATGCAAATAACAGCGATGCAAGAGAATACAATATATAACCTTTGCCAAAGTGTCTGACCAGTGAGATATTGTAGGTAAATTTCCCTCCCATTTGGAGAGGCTTATAGCCCTACAGTGGAAATTATATGGGCTGAAATGATAATGAATAATTTTAGACTTTTGTCGTTTATTACTGGACTGAGGTCTACTCTAGAGATAAGGAAATGTTGCTGCCATCGTCATATACTTGGCAACCTGGTTTTATTTTATTTTTATTTTATTTTTTTTATTTTTTAACGCATTGAGGTATTATACGTTTACCAGGAAAGAGCTACTGCACACTCTCCTTTTTTTTTTTTTTTTTTTTTTTTTATTGGTAGGCTATGGGTGCGTCTCGCCCCGCCGAATCGGTCCGGGGTGACGGAGAAGGCGGCGCGTGACCCCATAGACCCACCGTAAAATCCTCCCTCTTCGCCGTGCGAGCGGACCACCGGTACCCGATCTTTGTCTTCGGTGGTCCGCTCGGCGGTTTACCCTCGCGGGTTCCTCTCGTCGGCGCCCCGACAGATTTCGCCGTCGGGGCGTCGCCCTCACGCGGTGGCCTCGCGTCGGGTGACCGGAAAATTCCCCGGTCCGATCACCCGAAGCCTCGGTTAGGGCGGCATCAGGCGCAGGTATTCGCGCCTGCGCCGCCCCGGCCGCTGACGGCGGCCCGGGTCACGGGAATCCTCCCGGACTCGTTCCGCCGTCTCCTTCTGCGAGATGACAGCCTCGCAGAAGGCGGCGAACGCGTCCCAATTCCTGACGCTGTCGACCATCGCCCTCGCGACAGCCGGCAGCGCCAGGTCGGCACCGATAATAGCGACGAGGTCACGGCGCTGCCCGTCCCAGCCCGAGCATTCCTCGAGCGTATGTTGCGCCGTGTCCTCGCCACTACTGCAATGATGGCAGCCTGGAGTCCACTCCCTGTACACGACCGTGTGCAGGTATTTCCCGAAGCACCCGTGCCCCGTCAACACCTGCACCAGTCGGAAGGTGAGGACCCCGTGCCGCCGCTCCATCCATTTCATCAATACGGGCCGAAAGGCCTCGACGGTCACGATACCGTGTCTAGGCCTCTCCAGCCGCGTAACCCAACGGGCGATGACGTCTCGGCGGGCGTCCTCGCGCCAGGTGGCTATCTCGCTCAACGATGGGGAGCCACCCTCCTCGCGCACTGAGGTAACCCGCCGGTAGAGGTCGGAGAGCATCTCCGCCTCTAGGTCCCACGGGGGTGTCCCGGCCAATAGGCACGCCGCCTCTGTCGACACCGTGCGGTACCCGCGAATGGCTCTGACCGCCATGGCTCTCTGTGGCCTCCACAGAACCGCCCTGAGCTGGGCGTTCAGAGCCCTCGCCCACACGGGTACTGCACACTCTCCTGGGGATTTTAATATATTTTTACGACTCCCACGTGCAAGTAAAAGGTGGTGACTATTATTTTTCTATCCCGTCGCCACACGGCGAATAAATTATCTAATTTTTGTCCGGCTACTAAGAGATTATTAAGGTGTTTAACATACATACATACATATCATCACACCATATCCCTTGCAGGGTAGGCAGAGAGAACAGAGTGCCAGAGAACTCTATCCTTGCATACTTCAGTCGCTTCCTCAATATTCATAATTCTCTTCATACACGCTCGCCGTTTTCGGAGACTCTTGACTCCACCTTCCTTCAGTACGTGACCAATCTGGTCTAGGTAGGTTAGTCTCGATCTTCCCCGGTACCTACATCCTTCCACTTTCGCATTGTATATCTGTTTAACCAAACGTTCGTTCGGCATTCTTTCCACATGTCCGAACCATCAGAGCATTCCCTTTCGCATCTTTACACCAATACTCTCTTTCATACCTACCCGCTCTCTTACGTCGTCGTTACGAATGCGATCGGTCAGCCTAACTCCACAGATTTTCCGTAGAAATCGCATTTGACCGTGAGGTATTTGACCGTGATTGATATATGTATGTTTATGTGTATCCTTCTAACTTCTAAACTACTTATCATAATTTGAGAAAAATCTTTTAAAGGGTTTGATTGTCCGCTAGTTCTAGGCTATGTTGCTTCATGCAACATTTAACATACAACAGTTTTTTAAATTTCTCCGATTTAAAATAAACCTTGTTACAGGTACGCAGCGACTCATGCACGTCCAACCTTCTGCAATGTATGCCGGGAGCCTCTCGGCGCTTTGGGTACAGCGCATGCACTCGCCTGCGAGTTATGCAAGTTCAAAGCACACAAACGCTGCGCCTCGCGGGCACCACCGTCTTGCAAATGGAGCACACTGGCCTCACTTGGACCACACGTCGTAGAGGATGTGGAAGGGGTAAATATTTTGTACTTCTTCATATACAGGATGCCGATTTTATTACTAGAATAACTCAAACTAGGTGTAGGAATGACGTCATGTAAAACATTAAAGTTAGTTGCAGACTCCTAGCTCTGCCTAATCCCGAGATAAAGTGATTTGTTTCTTATCAAAACAGTAGGTTTGTCAGCGTGCATTGACGTGTAGGTACATTATTACATTGGAGCGCAGCGAGTGCGGGTCTATTTGCCTATTATTTCAATGGCACACGCTTGAGTATATGCCTATATCGAACGTTTATAGTACAAGTGTATTGACCGCTTATCAGTAAGGCAATTTTATCAAAATTTAGGTATTATCTTTTTTACTAATTTGGGTAGTGTATCATGGTCTGATCCAACCTTCAAGGATTTTACTAATTAAATCCGCAACATGTATAGTTGCTCGGTGACTGTATTAGGCTAGTGATAGCCCATTCTCCTGATGATGGCTCTTACTATGTTGTCAATATTATCTCTATTTTAGGTAAATAGTAAAAAATAAATGTCACTAATACAACGCTATAACATACATTACTGTGCACATATGACGTAGTGGATACCGACCTGACTAGTGTTCGATTCCCACGCAGGATTTTTTGCGAAAATTATTGTTCTGAGTTTGATTGTGATTGTGTGCGTTAATTGTATGTTTACAAAGTCCTCCTCAATAAAAGAATTATTTCCTTAGTGCTGTGTTGTCTTTAAAAAAAACCTAATAGAACTATAAATCTATGTTAAATACATAAAAAAACATGTTTTAATCTTCTTATTATATATAAATTACGCGTCACGTTGTTTATCCAGGATTGACTCCTAAAGTACTTAACCGATTTTAATAAAATTTGCACAGCATGTGTAGTTTGATCCAACTTAAAAGATAGGATAGCTTCCATCTCAATTGATAGTCGCAATATTATTTTATTGCAAATTATATGTCTATTATTTGACAGTCACAATTATCTGTTATCTCAATTATCTGTTGACTGGATTGAGTAAGTAATTAATAGACGGCGCTATGTTAAACGTACAAACGTTTCATATAAGCTACAATTTATTAGCATAACCACCACGTGTTACTGAGGCTACCTTAGCCACAGCAACGCGTGACCGGGTCTGCTAGTTATATTATATATTACTAGCTTCTGCCCGCGGCTACGCCCACGTAAAAGGTTACTTTCCTAAAGTTTTTGATCCCCTATTTTTATTTTTGACCGTCGGTAATACAGTGCAACGGTATTACAATACTCAGGGTTGGAACTTCATTACTGGACTGCTAGATGGCGTTGAAGAAGCTAGATTTTGAGATTTTTTGACAAACAATTTTTTTAATTTTCATATAAAAATTTTGATTTTTTTTTTAATAAAAAGTATCCTATGTTACTTTTAATACCTCCAAAAATATGTGTACAATGTTTCATGATGATCGGTTGAGTAGTTTTAGCGTGAAAGCGTAACAAACAAACTTACTATTCACATTTATATATTAGTAGGGATTTTGTTTTTTATCAATTAAAAATCTTTTTTAAAAAATCTTATTTGATTTAATTCTTTTTATTTTTTCACGTGACCTAAAATTTATGTGTGCTCTATAAGGCCTTGGCATGACCTAAGACGACCCTGTCAGCATATGCTTACATAGGAATAAACTTGAAGTGGATATTGCTTGCCTTTGTGATGTTAGCATTCAATGTAAATATATTCAAAATGTCTAACATCTGAGAGAGCGAAATGGAAGACATATTTTAATGTTGTTTATTTATACCCAAAACGGTATAAGGTAGTTAGTTTTAGATAATAATATTATTAATATTCAATTCTCGTCTTATAGCGAGGAACGCCTTTGAAACCTTTACAATTGAATTTAATATAAATAATTAATTTATAATTGTACATATTTTAGTAGATTTAAATATTAATAAGAAGTAATTACTTTACTAGAAATGTACTAAAAATCCTTCAGTCATGAGAAAGTTATGACAATCTATAATTTATATTAAATTTACTCAATTTTACATTCTGTTTGAAATTAATTAATCTACCATCGGATAGGAACACGACAAGCTGAGAAGATCTGCCAGGAAACTTAATGAGCTCGTATTTTTTTTTTAAATTATTTACAATATGTTTTGTAAGGATTAGCTCCAGTTTTACGAGATCACACATTTGAACCAGAGTATATTTCTTTTTAAATATAAGGCAAATAAAAATTATGGCTGCACCAAAAACCATAAGCGTCACGAGTTAGCTATTAAATCAACTATCCCCTCAAGCACATTGGAGAAAATTAAGAATCCCGCTCCGTAACTGCCGCATTTTAGTCTTTATCCGTCATCATACGAACCATGTAGTAGGGAAGTACACATGCTGGAGAAGAATAGAGTGTAATGAATCGATTTAAAAAAAAAACTTCACTGAATTATATAACGTCTTGTAAATATCAAATTCTACATCAGTCCATCTAATTAAACGTCCTCAAAGAACTTTAATTCAGAAACTTTTCTTTGAAATGTTAAACAGAATTAGGAAAAAATCTTATGAAACCTCCGACGAGTTGGAAGCTATTAAATAAGTTTGAAATGTTTCTAGAAGGGGGGGCCGTGCAAAAAGCTGAACAATTCTGAATGTCAACGGAATTAGAGAAGCCCCCGTCTTTAGAGTCGGGAACGAAGAAGCCGCCTAAGTGCGAGCCGAGTCAGTCATGAAGGGTTCCGTACAAATGTGAACAATTTAAAACTGATGTCCAAACAGGATGGCCTGTTCACTATTCAACATAGACGGAGAAATAATGCTTAGATGATCCCTTAATCAGTTTTGTCGTCTGTGAATAATTAATGTTTGACCCGTATTTTTAAGCCACGTGATTAAACTATGCACTTTTTTATGAATAATCTTTTTGAAGGCACTTATATGTATTTATTTTATTATATAAGAGCAAATGATATGCGATCTATCAAGGTAGAAGATATAATAAGGATAGTGAGACAGCTAAAATCGAGATAGACAGGACACATGACAATATACAATAGAATAAAGTGGACAACACTTATAATAGAATGACAACCATGCGATGGTAAAAGAAAAAAAACAGATAGGTCAGACGACGATAAGAAAAGTTGGAGATACTACCTGGATAAGGAAAATTAAAAACAGATTAAAATGGAAACATCTGGAAGACGCCTACGTGTTACTGGACACGCTGATTACTAAATCAGGCAACCAGATATGTTATTTTATAAGTATTTTTTATACAAAATTCTTTGTATTATTTAGTTTTGGACAATAAAGGCTTAATAATAATATGCATTTATTTTATTAGAACAAAATTCTCCAAATACAACGTCTTTTTTGTAGAGCACTTAATATACAAATTAAATTCATTTTTATTATCTTTAGACCCTATAATATTTTGTTATTTGTGTGTCAAGTTTGTTTCTCCCACTAATGACAAAAATAACTGCATGTCACAAAATAAATAAATTTATTAAAAAAAAAATTCAGCTTAAAACTTACATTACAATCGACCATCTACTGGTAATTTGTTCAGTTTAACTGTTGATAGTTAACACAGAGCAAAAATGACAATCAAAAAAATAAAATTCGCCATCTAGGGCTAAATCCTAATAAACATTACCATTTTCATCATAAATTACCTATTAATTTTAATATAACTCTAAGAAAAAGAGGGAAATACGATTCCTGCGATACCGCTCGCTGATAAACAGATGGACTGACAATGGTGGCCTATAATATGGTTGCGTTGATATTTTTGAGTACGGAACTCTAATAAGTACTCGAGGAAAATCAAACGCCTTTGTGAACTTGTAGCGACACTTTTTTTTTAATATTTATTCCTATTTTTTTTCATGTTTATCTCTCTCGATTTGGTTTTGTTATATTGGCGTCAATTGACTCCTTGGACTAAATGAAATCTAATGAAATCAGCACGCAACTGACAACCATGAGGTTGAAAATTAGTAAATAAAATCTCAATTCACCTCTATGATCAACAGTAACTTGTAAACGTTCTTAATGTATTAAAGACAAATCGAACTATTAACCACACAAAAAGGACTTTATCCGTATTCTGAAACAATTCAGATTTTCCTATATTCCCAACGCTAACTAGGTTTCGTCAACGTTAGTCGTGGGAATTCTCTTACTTAGCTTTCAGTATATGCTTGAAATACCGCTTTATGTGGTTATTTGATTCATCTTTGCTCATTCGAAATGTTGAGGTGCAGTAGACCATACACATATTAGATTTGTGTAAAAAATTCAACTGTGAGAAGTTAATAAGCTATAATAAATAAAACATTATTGTAATAGAGAAATAAACAAGAAATTGTGTTTGAAAATTACTTAAGAATGTTATACGTTCTTTTAATAAATTAATTTTGGGATTGTCTTTAGAACTTGCCACCCATTGAGATCTCAAACCTTTTATAAGTGATCGACAACCTCACATTATTATACTATTGAATTTGGCTCCCATTTTCACATTCATGTTTTAATAGGATAACTAATAATATAGCGGGCAGATAGCTCTCTCTAATGACGATGACATACTGGACATGAAATATTTTAATCTACACTCTTTTTTTTCCTCGGGCTATGGTCTGGTCATACCCCACTAAATCCGTCCGGGGCAATAGAAGAAATGACGCGCGACCCCATAGACATATATATACTACTTCACGACGCCGTCCGAGTGGGCAACCGGACCCGGGGCCTTATCTTCGGTGGCCCATCCGGCGATCTAACCTCGCGGGTATCCTCTCGAGTCCAAGTTCCGCCAGCTGTTGTCGTCGGGGCATCGTCTTCACCCGATGCCTCAGCTAAGGCGGTATCAAACGTAGGTACTCGCGCCTGCGGCGCAGTCCCTGTAGAGGATGTCCTCCCAGACTCGCTCCGCTGCCTCCTTCTGCGAGATAACTGTCTCGCAGAAGGCGCCGACCGCGTGCCAGTTCCTGACGCTGTCGACGATCTTTTACTACGTGTCGACCATCGCTGCTCATAAATTTATATATTGTAATTGTTACAGAATATAATAATGCCACATCAATGGTTGGAGGGTAACTTGCCGGTTGCAGCCAAATGCGACGTGTGCGACAAAACATGTGGCTCTGTGCTCAGGTAACAACTTCTCTGTTTATATCTTGCTCTATTTATTAGAATTAGTTCATTGAAGAATATAGACCATGTTGAGAGCCCTCAGCGCTCTCCCACAGTCCGGGTAAAGTTGTCATAGCCATCTGCGGCTACTTAGTCACACAACAAAAAAGAAAATGAAGAAGATAGAAAAAGATAGAAGCCAGTGTCTCATTCAAAAGTAGGAGAGTTAGTGCATGATCTTGTTCAGCTATTCTAGATGGTCTAAGAAGGCGCGGACGAGTTGTAATGAGTCAAAATTCTAAAGATGGTAAGGGTGAGATACTTCCTTTTCTTCTCAACCTATACGTGAAATTTCTTTTAATAATACTTATTCATGACTTTGGTACAAAGTACTTCAGTCAAATACATGTCAGTCTAAAATCTCAACATATAAGTCCCAGTGTTGGGTTTGGGCCTCCCCGGCAATAGTAGGGAAATTGACCTACTATTTCATACTGGTCAGACGTTGTATATGGAGTTTTTCTTCTCCTGAATCATAATTGGGCGCTGACATGCAAGTCGATTTCTCCGAGAATTTTGGCAGAATATAAAAATACACGGCAGCCACTATTTATGTCATATTTATTACACCTCAGCGCTTTCTTTATATAATAATACGTAAAAGACCAACAAAATTATTCAATATAATATTATAAAATTCTAAAACATTGAATATAATTTAGGAGTGAAAATGACATGGTCTATATTCCCGCCCAAACTACCATGCTGACCAGATGAGTTGACATTGGTTTTTATTTCATTTTCTTGCAGTGATTAATTCTGCTGCATGTCTTTTACAATATACAAGAACAATTAAGAATGTTGATGATTATATAATCATTCTAAGAACCTTAAAAATATAACCTAATTTTCTTTCAATAAATCTTACTTAATCTTTAATACAATAATTCACCATCAAATCTGTTAAAATCTTCCATCTTATCCTATTAAGTACAATAAGGAGCTTAAAATCCAGATATTAATCTCTTTTTATTAAAAAAAAATGCAAAATTTTGCTCCAAATACTACGGTACTATAATCCGATGGGTATTTTTATCTATATTTCTGCTAGTGTACATCTGTAATAATAATTATGCTTGGGGCTTCACTTGCGTTAATATCGATTTTTTTGTTCAATTTTTCTCTTTCGCCACCACTATTTCTTTCGATATATAGCGTTTCTTTATACCTGACAACGTATTTGTGAAATTTCAAGGCGATAGCTTATGTAGTTAATGTGAAGGGGTAGTAAACAAACATTTACATTTATAATATAAATTAGGATTACGTTCGAATCAGGCAGTGTTGTAGCCTTGCCACCGAAGACAAAGATCGGGCACCGGTGGCCCGCTCGCACGGCGAAGAGAAGCGCTTTGCAGGGTGGATCTATGGGGTTGCGCGCCGCCCCTTCCGTCGCCCCGTACCGATTTGGCGGGACGTGGCTACTCCATGGCCCACCGCAAAAAAAAAGGCAGTGTTGTAGCCTTAGTAAATTGTTCCATCGACTGAATAGTAAAAATTTATATATAAATATAGCTAAGTAGATATCAATCATTTTAAAGCGTAATTGTTTTAAATTACCAACTTTTTCGCCATTAATATAGTTACAAATTTGATTTCTATAATGGCAACAGTACAATAGAATTCTGAGAGTTTTGGCGGGAATATGAAAATGTTATGTGGTGCTCTTAAATTATATTCAATACTACAGTTTTAAAGTGTTATATTGCGCTGGTATTTTATATAATATAATACAGAAATAGTGTTTAAATGTAGTAAATAGTATGTAATCCTCGTTACGTTTTTTTATGGTCTGTTAAAATAACCAAAAGCACCGTAATTTAGTTGTTAGCGTCCAATTAACGGCTTGAGTAACTAACTGTTATTATAAAAAAGCTACTCAAAATAAAGAAGTAGAATATAATGCTATAAGTTGTGAAAAAAATTGTACAAGACAGCTTACATTCAGATTGTTAAGCTAATAATGTCTTCGATTGTAGGACTTTGTGTAGTCATGAATAAAAATTATTAAAAAAAAAAATAAGAATAGAAGTCTTATAAAGACTATATTAATCCAAGACAGACGTATATCATATTTTATTAAAGTAAAGCTTCAGGAGTGTAGGATTTAGGGTATAATGTACGTCCCAATATCCGTTCATCCGTTCATATCCGTTGGTTGACATAACGCTACATCGCGCGCGAGGGATTATATCGCAAATACTCCTATAATCGGTACTAAGCCATTCCATTCTTGATATATTTATTACGTCATTTCTTTTTAATCCCACTCGTTTAAAAGAAATACTACGTTTATACATACATACTATGTATGTGTATCATACATATCATCACGCCATATCACTTGCAGGGTAGGTAGAGAGAACAGAGTGCCAGAGAACTTTATCCTTGCATACTTCACTCGCTTCCTCAACATTCATAATTCTCTACATACGCGCGCGCCGGTTTGGGAGACTTGACTCCACCTTCCTTCGGTACCTACTTGACCAATCTGGTCTAGGTAGGTTAGTCTCGGTCTTCTCCGGTACCTACGTCCTTCCTTTAGTACTACGTTTATTATAGCAGAAATACAGTAAGTATAAACAAATTGTACCTTTAGACATTTAATAGTTGGTCATAAATATTTTGGTGTGGTGTCGGAGTAAGAATACAATTCAATACCTCCTATCTTACCCGTGGATGTCATAAATAACTAAAGATTAAATATGCATTTAACAGTCTTTGAATGAGAAGGAAAATTTATAATAAAATCTTATAGCTTCCTTTCTGATTTATGTGGTGGTGTGTGTGGTTTCTCACCTATTGCAGAAAAGACTCGAACCCAGTAGTGGGACATGTATGAGTTATGATAATCATAGTATCTATTTTGCCATAACTTGGTTCTAGCTGAGCAATATGTTGGTTATAAATAGGGTTGCCAACCGTACTATAATATATAGTATTGTACTATATTTAGAGTCTGCGTACTATATACTGTTGGAGAAATATATAATACGCAAAAATACTATATTTTTCAAACGAAGTCTAATATTTTTTTCGGATATGACTTCGAAATGGTGAGAAGAGAGTAACAAAAGTAGTATCAAATTAATAAAAAATCCAAGAAGTAAAAAAATAGATAATTTTTATAAAGATAAATAAGTGAAAATAAATATTTGTCTATTTTAAATTTTCAAAAAAAAATTATGGCCCGTCTTCTTCTTCTTCTTTTTATGTATTGGCAATCAGCTACTTATACGAGCCATTTTTGCCAGAGTCGAGTTATAATTATCTTCACGTTCTTAATCTCTTCAGGTTAGTCATTGTCTGTCAGTCAGTCGAATTGTCGCCATCAACAGTGCTATGGTGACACTGTTAATGGTATGTTGTAGGAATTTTGATGGAAAACGAAAACGTTGTAAAGCACTTTTATATGATATTCACTACATCCCAGCTGTTCTGTCACATCATATTACATAAAATACCATAAAAATTATCTAATATAACACGTTAAAACACTAAGATATCGAATATAATACAAGAGCACCACATGACGTTTTAGATTCCCGCCCAAAGTCCTTATGGCCCGTCATTCCTTGGACGGATTATTGTTATATTCGTTACTTGGCAAGCAAATTAGCCATCTTAGTAAATTGTTATCCGTTGCCCAAGGAAGCGCTGTTGCACAATCGCCTAATGCCTCCTTAGTGAGTTTTTAATACTCTCACCATAAAATAAATGATGACAACACAATTTGATTAATGGCAATTTTAACTCGTCACCTAAAGTTTTGGCGGGGATGAAAATATTTCATGTGACGCTCTTAAGTTATAGTCAATATTTTAGGGTTTTATAGTATTATAGTAAATAATTTTGCTGGTATTATTAGATTTTATATAATACAAAGAAAGTGCTGAACGGTAGTGAATAAGGTATTGTGCTGGTAGTCAGTATCCAATTAATGGTATAACGACTTTACTTACTGACGCATTGTTATAAATATGCTACTCAATATGAAGAAATGGAATATAATAATATAAATTACGAAGAAAATTGTGCAAGGCTTAGTTACATTCAGACTGTTCATCTCATCTCAGCCCACTGTTGGGCTCGAGCCTCCTCCATAATGGGAGGGAAATTGACCTAATATACCACGCTGGTCAGACGTGTTGGTATAGAGTTTTGTTTCGAGTTTACCTTCTCTTGGCTCTATTCAGATTGTTAATCTAATAATATTTTCAACTCTGTGTCCATGATAATTTCTGATTATTACGCCAGTGTTACACAGGTATCGCGTTTGTATTTAGATTTTAATTTCTCGACGTTTCGGACACTCTACAGTGATCATGGTCACGGGAGGACTAAGGTGTCTTATGTCCAATATGTCATTGTTATTACAGAAAATTATATCTATCCTATAAGCTATTAAATTTTTGACCCACATTTTTAATACAAATTTATTGCCAGTACAAAAAGAAAATGTTTCTATATATAAAATTTTATATAGTTTATGATCTGTTATTATTAAAAGCATTTAATTTATGATAATTATTATTGTGACAATTTACAATTTTAGAAAAACTAACAAAACTATTCAGCTACCACCGGCTCGGAACGCGGCCAAACTGAGAAAGATCCGGCCAGAAAACTCAGGAATTAAAATTTAAAATTTAACTATTATTGTGGATTAAATCTATACAATAATTGCTCACAGTATCTTGCAGTCTTGTGGTAGTTTTCTTTGTTTTATTTTTAAATAAGTGAATGTCAGGATCCCAGCTTGATGATAATACCCCTCCATCTTTTCAATTGAATATTTTGTGTTTTTTTAATTTCAATAGCCTCGCGAACCATTCTAGGCAGGTATCGGTGTTTTTTTTGCAAGGATTTGTGGTTTATCAAACCTGATGTAATGGTGGGTGCTGTCCTGACTATGCTCACAGACTGCAGACCTACTGTGACGGCGGTGCTTCACATCAGCTATATGTTCCTTGATCCGAGTTCTTACAGATCTCTTTGTTTGGCCTATTTAAGAGAGACCACAGTCACAGTAGTTTATAAACTCCTGCATCCTGTAGAAGGATCTGGCATTTGACAGGTGGTAAGAACTGACTAATCCTCTTCAGGGGCTTAAAATAGGTTTTTATAGAAGCATGTTTTAGGATATAGCCAATCTTGTCAGTGACTCCTTTTACTTAAGGTAGGACTGCAGGCAGACATTCAACTGTTGGTGGTTTCACACGGTCTCCGTGACGGGGCGAGGAATTTGCAGCTTGTTTTCACGTAGAACCTGCATGCTGCAGCTCCCCAGCCAGATATTCATCGTCACAGATTCCTCGTGCTCGCTATAACAAAGATTTTGAGACGGTAACTAACTGTGAAGGGGGATGGTGAGAACCATCATTCAAGTATTTGTCCGTATGGGTTGCTTTGCGATACACTGTATGACTCCGGTGGTAGCTGAATAGTTTGGTAGTTTTTCTAAAATTGTAAATTATCACAATAATAATTATCATAAATTAAATGTTTTTAATAATAACAGATCATAAACAATACAAAATTTTGTATAAAGAAACATTTTCTTTTTATACTGGCAATGAATTTGTATTAAAAATGTAGGTCAAAATTTAATATCTTATAGGGTAGATGTAAATTTCTGTAATAACAATGACATATTGGACGTAAAACACCTTAGTCCTCCCGTGACCATGATCACTGTAAAGTGTTCGAAACGTCGGGAAATCAAAAATCAAATACAAACGTGATAGAATCCGTAAAAGTAGTTTTGTATCCATGACCAGAAATAATACTAGTAATAAAAAAAATAAACTCGTCACCGCAATGCGAGAAAGAATAATTTGCCTCTTTTAAATAAAATTATATAATATATATCAAAACAACGGCTTTATCCCAGCAAAAAAATGCCACTGGCAAACTTTCTGTAATTATTAAGAAGCATACGTAATAACAACATGATTTTCCTTTTATAAAATGAAACTTACACATGAAAAATTCATATACTATGAGTATGTTTCGTGTTTCCCAGAGGAATAGGCAAAGACGCCTGAATACCAGTATCGCTTTCGCTATAGTCACATACATTTTTCGTGCATAGGTACTTCTCGGTTAAGGATACTTACTCTTCATTGAGCCTTTCACTAATACGATTGTAAGATAGACAGAATTACCAATTCATAAATTCAATTAAATATTTTTTAAATAATAGATACTTCTTCAGTGCGAATTGAAGAGATGCTTTGGAAATATGTGCTGTGAGACAATTTTTATAGATGAATGTCAAAGCCTTTTAGGAGACAGGGAAGACCGAAGAAAAGATATAGATATATATTATATATTATTTGTGTGCCCTTTTTTGGGGACAATTAATGATAATTATGGTACCCCGCTCGATCCGTCCAAGGCCACACAAGGGACGACGCACGGGCGTCTGCCGTATACACGTACAACGCCATGTGGACAGGCCACAGTCACCCAATTTGCATCATCGGTGCTAAAATTAGTGAGCCTTCGTTTAGTTAATTTTTAGCTCAATCCTCTTATGACCCACAGATATGAAACTAATCAATATAGAATATAAATGTAATAAAAGTGGCACAATAACTATCGCAAAATAATGTAATAATTTACACAAACGAAGTCTCCAAAATCCTCATGATATGAGAGTTACAAGAAAATAAGAATTCATTCTTTATTCTCACATATAAAGCAAGGATAAGATAAGAGATAAGAACCTTACATAGAGGAGAGAGCGTACGAAATTACATTCGGATCACTCATGTCAAGTTGAAAATGAAATTATGAAACGAAGCAAATAAGACGCGTTCACAAGAGGTCTCATTCGTTCATCTATCTATTCAACAGCTGATATCCATTATTGGACATCATAATTATCTTAACCGATATAAGACCTACTGCCGGGATCGGTTTTTCACAACAAAAGGGAATTTGACCTGCTATACCACGCTTGGCAAATGAGTTGCTATAGGCAAGTCGTACACGTGAACATTTTAAAACGTTCTCGACTATTATTACTTAATTTGATTAGAAGCACTATGAAAAAGTTTATATTGTGCTGAATCTGAGCACTTGTGAAAGCCATCTCTACATAATTAAAAATGTTAAATTAAAAGAGGAAATGACTAGTTCTAGGATAACGAACTGCCTACGGTCAGCCACCTTTAGGGTAGCAGCGCTTGTGATAGCCGCCGATCGTTTAGCGGCGGATTTACCTTATTGCTATTTCTTCCAAAGTATATGGTATTTGATTAAGCGCTAATTTGATGCTGTGAAGTAATTTATCAATAAATACAATCATATCACCCACAAATAACAAAAAAAAAGTAGACACGTATTTCTATATTCAAGTATTTTTATATTTTAACTATGTAGGTTTAGAGGTTAGCAGAACTATCTTATATGAGAAAATAGAAAACTGTCAACAGCGTGGTCCTACGTTTAGTAGTGGTAGGACCACGCTGTTGACAGTTTTAAGTCTACAGCCGCGGGCCGGTCCGACCGGGGTAGTACCACACTCTCGCAAAAGATCAACGTCTGAGTAATGGCAACGTGCTATTGCGCTTCGTTTGGTGAGCGAGAGAGCCAGAAGCCCGACTAGGTGGGTTTGTATTGGTAGGCAGCGGCCTAGCTATACCCTTGGTATTGCAAAGCTCCGTGGGCGGCAGTAACACTTACACTGTTAAAATTTTCTGTAATTTTTTTTACATAAAACATTGGAAGTTTTTACGCACAACAAGAAAGTACTACTATAATTCCGTTTTATGAATTTACTATACAATACGTGTACACAACAAAAATATTCTAAAATTACAAAGCACTATAGTAAGTTTCTTTCATTCCTTCACATGTCTTGTAATTTTACTCGGATTGTATTATGTTTTGTATTAGTACTCGTTGATTTGGAATTCTGCTCTTATTTGTTTTGTAAAACAATTGTAATTTTATAATATTTTTTAATAGTGTACCATCAGGTGTGCTACTTGCTCGTTTGACACCACATAAAAAAAAGTAAAAAAAATGCCCAATTAAAAGCAGTAAGTACTAGACTAAAATTTCTCTAGAATAATAATTTTAGCAGTTATAGACGGAGTGAAGTGAAGTTTGTGATTAAAGTAGTTAAAAAATCGGCAGTATACAAAACCTCAACTATTTACGTAGTCCAAAGTAATTTAGCAAAGATGACCTCAAAAACTGCTGTGATATTAACGTTATTGTTTCCCTATTTTACGTTTAATTTTGAAAAGAGCGCGATTACAAAGCGTAAGTTTTCCTTTCCTTATTTATTTTTCTATTCTACTTTAATAACTTTTGGCGCTTACTTCTACATTTTTCCATCTGCGATAGTAGCGCCACCATTATTTAACATCTTTCGATAGACACTTTTTGATATACAGAGATAGTTCTCCTTACCTTCGTCTATCCTTCATAGTTTTAACTCTACCTAATAATGTCCGATAAACTCTGTTGATATATGACCCTAGCTAACTATAAGATGAAAACTAATTGCGTGTGCGGTTTAGCTCTGAATCCGAAAACTGTCGAGAAGTCCGAATATAAGGACATATTGGCGGCTTACAGTTGTAATTTCTCGAACTTAACGATTGATATTAGTGTCCTTGCGAGTTCAACCGCGTTGAGAAATAACGTATAATATGAGACTGGACATTAATTCTTGTAATGAAAGAATAAAAATAAATGTCACATAAAATATGTGTCACTATCATCATCTCGGCTCACGCTCATATGCCCTGCCGAATTCAAGCCGTCTCCACAACGTGAGGAAAATTTACCAATATTTCACGTTGGTCAGACGACTTAGTATAGGGCTTTTTTTCGAGTGTTGATTCTCTTATAAATGTCTGTTATAAATCTTTATATTATATTCTTTATGCTTATTTTACAACATTTACGAGCAAAAAATTAGAGATACTAAACTACGGCTACTGAACTGCGAGAACTGCATCTGTAATATCTTTAAATTTTTTTAAATAATAATATTAGTAGCCTAAAACTAATTTGGGCACTACAGTTTGTTTAATATATTTATTTGAAATACAACTATTTTTACGGATTCTATGGCGTTTGTATTTGTTTATTAATTGCACGACGTTTCGAACACTTTACAGCGTTCACGAGACTACTTGAAGGCTGTAAAGTGTCGGAAACGCCGGGCAATTAAAAACCAAATACAAACGCGATGTAATCCCTAAAAATAGTTTTATATCAAAGTAATACTCGCGTAAACATCAGAAATCATTAATATTTTTGTTTTTAATATAATATAGGTGGGCATAGTCCGGAGCGTGCTCGTTCGCGTCCCCTGCCAGTCTAATTAGACTGCTAATCCGGCTCGAAATGCGTACCGCAATGCGGGTTAGGGCGTCCCCCGGAGGCGACGCGTACCGACCCGCCCCCGTCGGTACGAACATCGGCAGTTGTGGCGATGGAGGCCGCCACCCATCACGCCTTGCCCAGTTAGGCGAGTCGAGGAGAACGGAGTGCCGGGTGGGCACGTGGAATGTAAGAGGTTGTGTGGAAGGTAAGTTGCACGAGCTGATATCCGTCATGGCGGACAAACAGCTAGACGTGCTCTGTGTAACAGAGACCAAGCGAAGGTGCAGCGACGCCTGCGATCTTCCTGGTGGCGGGATGGCTCTGTGGTCTGGTGTACCACAGAGCGATCGAGCCAGCATGGGGGTAGGAGTGCTGTTGTCCTCTCGCTTGGCCTCAGGTGTGAAGGATTACGGAATGTATGATCCCAGACTTCTCTGGGTCCGTATAAAACTAGGTGTCACCAAGGTATTCATGGTTGTAGCATATGCTCCCGTAGGATCCTCGGTGGCATCAGACCTAGAGAAGTTTTGGGATAATGTTAGGGAAGTTCTGGATATGGCAGAAACCAGTGAACGCGTGATTGTATGCGGAGATTTGAACGGATGGGTGGGGACCAAGCGTCCCGACTATGAGGACGTACTTGGTCCATTTGGTGATAAGAGAGTGAACGACGCAGGTAGGCTCATAGCGGATGTATGCATGGAGAGAAACCTTATTGTGTCAAACACATTTTTCCAACATAAGGACATCCATATGTATACATGGAGAAGGAATGAACAGAAAAGCATAATAGATTTAATTTTGGTAGACAGTCGCTTCCGAAGCAAAATATTGGACGCAAGAGCCTACAGGGGCCCCACAGTCGATACGGACCACTATCTCGTTATTGCGAGATTTAGTGGTCTGTTCAGAAAGTGGAGGCACTGGCGAGAGCGTGTACACTTCGGAGGGCTTGAAAGAATAAAGGTTGAAAGGTTGCAAGAAGAGTGTGTAAGAGAAAAGTATGCAGAGGGTGTCCGAGAACGGCTGACGATGGCAAGCCAGCCGCAATCGGACATTGAAGAATGCTGGAGAGTATTGAAAGAGAGTATGGTAGATACAGCGAAAGAAGTATGTGGAAGTTCAAAGAAGCATAGAAAAACAAATGGTGATGCATGGTGGGATGCGGAAGTGGCAGCTTCCGTAGAGCAAAAGAAGAAAGCGTGGCTGGACTATGTCTCTTCTTTGAATCTGAATGACAGTATGACTGAACAGAAGAAAGAAATATATCGGCAATGTAAGAATGACACCAAGGCCTTAGTGAAAGAGAAACGTGATAGAGCAAGTATGAGTGCAGAAGATAGGCTGACTAAAAACTTCGAGGGTAACACCAAACTCTTTTGGAGGGAGGTGAAGAAGTCTCGGGGTGGTTGGTCAGCCTTCAGAATGAATAAAATAAGGTCTAAAGGTGGAGACATTCTTACACAAACACAAGACGTGTTAAGCCGATGGAGTGAATATTTTGGCGATATGTATGCGGATGCTACGGTTGGCGCCGGTGTTGGATGTGGTTTAGTGGATCAACATTCGACAACGGCGTCCTCCGATGGCATCAGTATGGATGAAGTTGAATGGGCGATAAGAAGTTTGAAAAATGGTAAGGCAGCGGGCATTGATATGGTGTCTGCCGAGATGATCAAGCTCGGTGGCTCTTGTGTCTGGGAGGCGTTCCTGTTGCTCCTCAATTTATGTTGGAGCTCGGGAATGGTTCCCAGGGACTGGAATAGCGCAGTCATCGTGCCTTTGTTTAAAAACAAGGGTTCACGTTATGACTGCGCAAATTACAGAGCCATAAGCTTGACCAGTTTGGCAGCAAAAGTGTATGGAAAAATTATTGAAAGGAGAATGAGGATGGTGTCCGATGGTTTACTGTGTGAGACACAAGGAGGTTTCAGGAGTGGAAGGGGATGCATGGATCAAGTGTTCTCTCTGCGCAACATTGTGGAGAAACATCTGGCTCTAGGTCAGAGGGTTTTCTGCAGTTTTGTGGATCTGGAGAGAGCATTTGACACGGTTGTATGAAAGGAACTTTGGGACATTTTACCGGAGTATGGTATTAACGGTAAACTGCTACAGGCTGTGCAGTCCAGTTACATGGGCTGTAGAGCCTGTGTGCGGCTGGATGATGGAATGTCGCCTTGGTTTGACGTCAATATCGGCGTTAAGCAGGGATAAGGGTGGATTTAGCCGAGATGGAAGGTACACCACTGATATAGAGCGAAGAGTGAATGCGGGAAATAGAGTGAACGGAGCGTTGGGGCAACTTTTCGGCAGCCACCACCTCAGCCAGAAGGCACGTGTAGCAATACATAACGCAGTGCTTGTCCCAACATTACTGTATGGAAGCGAGAGTTGGGTATGCAGAAAAGAGTATGATAGTAAAATTAATGCGGTCGAAATGCAATCTCTGCGGAAAATCTGTGGAGTTAGGCTGACCGACCGCATTCGTAACGACGACGTAAGAGAGCGAGTAGGTATGAAAGAGAGTATTGGTGTAAAGATGCGAAAGGAAATGCTCCGATGGTTCGGACATGTGGAAAGAATGCCGAACGAACGCCTGGTTAAGAAGATATACAATGCGAAAGTGGAAGGATGTAGGTACCGAGGGAGACCGAGACTAACCTACCTAGACCAGATCAGTCATGTACTCAAGGAAGGTGGAGTCAAGAGTCTCCGAAACCGGCGAGCGTGTATGAAGAGAATTATGAATGTTGAGGAAGCGAGTGAAGTATGCAGAGATAGAGTTCTCTGGCACTCTGTTCTCTCTGCCTACCCTGCAAGGGATATGGCGCGATGATATGTATATATGTATGTATGTATGTTTAATATAATAGTAATAATAATATATTATCTCAAATACACAGTTAGAGTGACGGTTAAGATATAGACCTACCGCTTCAAGTGTCATGAGTTGGATCTCCATGTAGAATAATACTTTGTGGAATCCACAAATTATTTGCCTGATTCTGGGTGAAGTTTTATTGATATACAAATAACATCTATATAAAAGAATGAAACTGGAAATAAAATCCTATAAAAGCACGTCCACTCGGCATGGTATAGTAGGTGATTTTTCCTCCAACTATGGAGTAAGCTCGACCCTAATAGGGGCGTGTATAAGGTAAGATTATAATAATGATAATCTACCCAACAGATTGCAAGACTTCCGTTGTGTTTGGTGCCGTAAATGTGTGCACGCCGCATGTAAGCCCAGCTGGCGTGCATCTTGTTCACTGGGACCAGCTAGAGCTTCTGTAGTGCCTCCCACAAGACTTCATTCAGTGGGGCCCGACGATGCGTGGGTTCCCGATAGACCGGCCAATGCGTCACCACTTATTGTGTTCGTTAATTCTAGATCAGGTAAGAGATTTTTTTATTCTAAATAACAGGCAAAGGTCGATCACATTCATTCATCCATCCATCCATCAGACTATTGACGTGTTCCATGTCCAATAGACATGAAGGAGACGCATTATGCGTTATCGCCACAGCTGACAGTAGTGATATAGGTTTACAAGGAGAACGTTGCTCCGTCATTTCTCTGATACCGATTAGCCGTAACTCTGAATATTAGCTAGTCAATCTATGACCACCCGAGGATGGATATAATAGTTTATGATTTATCCCACATATATCTACGAATAGATAATTGTGTGGCAGCGGGTACGATTACTACCAACCCTTAAATTGCTTGGAGAAGTCATAAAAGTGGCCTAAGAGCTTTACATCGACCTGGGCCAACTCCATCTGATGTCGTTTTTTCAACAATTGCATTCCCAAGGAGGATGTCAGACAGGCGGCCGGTTATAAAACTATATGCTAATAACTTTTGCAATACGTACTGTGGAAGAGGAGTATATTGTGCCGACCTCAAGTAATTAGGATAAGAGCAGGATGATGATGATGATCTACGAATACTCAGACACTCGCTTAGGAATTCAAACTGTGTACCCAGATCAACCATCCAAGTCAAAGCAAACGATACTAGTAGGCAGGCATAAATTAGTGATCAGCAAATTATAAAACTGTCGCTTTGCTGACGGTTTGGATGGCATATGTGCAAACCATAAGCTGCCCAAATATATAAAATAGGTTCGAACTCGGAATCTATTCTTGGAATTAGATTGAAGGTGCCGTAAAACTAGTGCTGATTGTGGAATAGATGAATCTAATATGTAGATTCAAAATATCACAAATTAAACTGTTTCTTAAACCCTTTAAGACATTTAATCTGGTGAATATTTAGAAATACAATATATTATCAACAGGTGACAATCAAGGCGTGAAATTTCTTCGGCGTTTTAAACAGCTTCTCAATCCAGCTCAAGTGTTCGAATTAAGCGGGGCTGGACCTCGGCTTGGTTTGCGCCTGTTTAGACATTTTGCACCATTGAGGGTATTAGTGTGTTCAGGAGACGGTTCTGTCGGTTGGGTGCTGCAAGAGGTGGATAAATTGGATATGCATGTAAGTTATTATTACTATTACAACTGTATTAAATATTTCGTTGAGAGGGTGATACGGGCACCGTGCGCACGCCAATACGCCATTAAACAAAGTGATCTTATAAGGGTTCCGTTTTTTCCTTATGAGGTACGGAACCCCAAAAATGGATTTTTGCATATTTTTTTTTGTATTTGCTTATTACATTTTAATAGAGCATTGATAGACTTGGGAGCCTGAAATAGTGTACTTCATAAGTTTGCAAAGTTTGTGTTTTTTTTTTATCATTTACTTGTAATTCTTCAACTGATTAAACAAATAGCAAATATTAATATATTCTATTAAGATCTCGGTTAGTTATTTATTGTTATGATTTGATCATGACAGGTTTTAAGATCGTTATTAGTTTTATTTAAATGATTTGTAAAGGTTGTTGGGTTTTCATTTTATATCACGAATATTTAAGTAGCTACTCCTTAACTCCAAGATCTTATATCTATTTATCTGTCAGCCGGTAAGAGTCACAATACTTTCTATTGGTCTGTCAGCCGGTAAGAGTCACAATACTTTCTATTGGTCTGTCAGCCGGTAAGAGTCACAATACTTTCTATTGGTCTGTCAGCCGGTAAGAGTCACAATACTTTCTATTGGTCTGTCAGCCGGTAAGAGTCACAATACTTTCTATTGGTCTGTCAGTCTGTAAAAGTCACAATACTTTCTAAACCTATTGTATTAGATGAATTGAACTCAATAAACAATACAAATAAAAGAGGAAATAAACTGGAAACCAAATCAATAATGTAATATTTTTTGGTCGCATAGAGTATTGAATTATTTGCGGCGATACGACCGCTCGCCCAACATCAAACCGAAATTGGATCTTTTTTCAGCGTCAAGTACAAACGGCCGTACTGCCGCTAGGTACAGGGAACGATTTAGCTCGTGTACTCGGCTGGGGGGCATCTTGTGATGACGCTGCTAACTTGCAACTACTCATAGAAAGATACGAGAGGGCCTCAACGAAGATGCTGGATAGGTTTGTATCATATAAAAGATTTTATTTATGCTCATCAGAAATTTAAAATTGACGCATGAATGTCTTTATTTGTAATTTAGGTCTTTGTGTACTTTTAATTGAAGCCAAGAATTGATTTTATTTCTTCTAACTAAATTTAATATTTTTCTTTCCTATCCTTCTAGTATATTTAGTTTTTCTAGTGTAGTTACACATTATATACCGGTGCTTTATTTTTTTTTGGGGGTGGGTTACGGTCTGCGTACTCCTCGCACCACTCCGTCCGGGGCGACAGAGGGGCGTAAGCACGCATACCCGTAACCCACCCGCGAACGTCGCCTTCGTCGTTGGACCGGCCACCGGAGCAGCGTGAACTTGTCGTCAGTGGCCGGCCCGACGGAATATCCCCTGAGGGGTATCCTCTCCTTGAGCGACGTCTCTCCCAAGGGAAGGACGTCGTTCATACCGGTGCTAACGCTATCTGCGTTGGTTACTTATAATCAAAATATTACTGAGTTAGTACTAGATTATCGCCAAAATAAACGCCATATATGATTTCATTCGAATCTCACCGCCGTCAAACTCTTTTTGCAATTTATTGTTGCAAAATTTATTTATAATAATTTAATAATATTATAAATAAAACAGTTTAAAAACGTGTACTTTAAATGTTTTAATAAATTGTGTTTAATAAATGTTTGAATTAATATCAAAGAAAAAAAAACTTGAATTAATAACAAAAAAGAAGTACTGCATAAATAAAAAATAAATAAATAATTATAATTGCATAAGTTGATAAAAATGCTATGCAATAGCTTTACCGTGGCAGTCCCCGAGTGCCACACGTATTTTTTTTTTAATTTGTCTATACCTGCCAGGTGCGTTGCCTGATTATGTTACCCATTTTTAATTTAATAATAATAATTTATTTAAGAAAACAACATATAAACTGACCTTAATCTAGTAGTATACATAGTAGTAGTACATAATCCAAATTGAGCTCCAACATCTAAACTAGACCGAGACTGTGTCTTAGATGTTAGTCTCCACACCTGCCCACGCAACACAACACAGATATGTACACTTAGAAACCATAGAAATTAGCAATTTAAACAAATAACAACTTAATATTAGCTATCTATCTATTAATATTAGTATTAGCTGTTTCACAAATGATAACTTGTGGGCATTTGTACAAAAGTTATTTATCATTTTAATGCAAGAGCGACGACTTATTGCACACTACCCTCAAGCTGATACATGTACAGTAGTTTAACCACGAACTATTTGAACTTAGTTTTAACTTCTTATAAAAATATTTTGCAAAATATATGTTTATATGACATTCAAGTGTCATTATATTATATATTCATGTGATCATTGCGATTCTAAGATCACCCATTAAAATATTTTTCCTTATTTTTCTATAACATAATAATTATCACCATTTTTATGAACGACTTCGAGGCTTTTTTTTTACTAGATGGTCAATAATGACATTTGAGCGTGCAGTGTCCGCCCCACCACCTCCACCGGTGCCGCCCGATTTGCTAGAGGAGAACTCTCTGCTTAGAAACTTGCAGGACATCATGCAGGTAATTATTTTGTACTAGTTGACCCAAGTCAGACGCTGCTTCGTACAAATTAAATAAAAAACTGAATTCGATCGCAACGCCACCGATCGCTTTTTAATGTATTGCTTTAATGGTCTAAAACCACCTTCGCATTATTGATTTTCTAATGAAGCCGGATTGTAGCAAATGGGTTGGATAGTATCCAAGTCTATAGTCCAAAATAATTGTTGTGTCTTTTTATATAGATTCTGTTATCTATTCGCTTATAAACCATCCATTAGTAGACATTCACAATGAGGTTTAATGTACTATTTGCTGTTGACAATTAGTGTTATAGTTTGCCAAGACTAAGTACTATTGTCCACTCTGCTGGTTCTTTTAGCCGATTTTTATAAATCCCATATTTAAGTAAAAGGATTTATAATGCTGATTTAAATGATGTGTGATATTGGCTACGAATACTACCAACCCTTACTTTGCTAGTGGATGTCGTAAAAGACGACTAAGAGCCTTATAACGACCTGGGTTAACTCCATCTGATGCTGTTTGGTCAACAATTACATTCCCACGGAGGGTTGACGTCTGGTAGGCGACCGGTCATAAAACTATTGCCAATAACTATTAGCGGTGATTACGACGGAAGAAAATTACATAATGCGTCAATGAATAATAGGGATAAGAGCAGGCAGATGAAGATAGAGTGTATGAGTACCACGATTGATAGTGGGACGTATATGGTCTGACGACATTATTTTTTATTGCCCTTAGTGCCAAACAAGCAAGCAGTCCACCTGATGGTAGATGTTATCTGGTGTTCTTCAGTTATACCAGGGGAACAGCTAAATCGTTGTCTGTCGTAATAAAACAGAAAGCATTGGAATTAATTGAATGAGGATAGAAAGAGTGGGGAGTGCGTTTGAATCTCCGGTTCTCTCGCTCGCGGAACTGCTACACCGAGTCTCAAATTTGTCTTTTAAAAAAAGACTTATATTACACAAACACATATTAGAATATACACTTAATAGAATACTGCTATAGAATTAAATATAGTAATAAAAAACTGGGAGGAATCTAGCATAGATAAGAGTTATGTTGCGTGCTCATCGCCCGATTGTTTGATCTCAACTAAGGCTTGGCTTTCTATGTTCTATCATGAAATAGGCTTCATGCTAGAACATGGAAAGCCAATCCTGATATATTGTTAAGGTTGAAAGGATGTTGTGGTATGACTACGAATTTAGTAACAAGGCAGGATTGTAACAAAACGAAACGCTCTATTAAATTACTATTACTCATAGGTCGATTTTCTGCATAATTGTGGTACTAATACCCTGGACGAGGTGACCCATTTATAACTGCAAACAAAAATTATCAACAAACTAATGTTTTTAACTTTGTTCAGGCTGGTGAATTGAACAGCATGGCGAGTTCATCTCTTCGCGCGGGGTGTCTGCAGCTGGCGGCGGTAGGGGAGAGGGCTGGTGGTGGCGCGGCAAGAGCAGCACATCGTCTTCGACGCGCCGTATCACTTCTGCTTCATGCGCGAGCTCATCTAGCCCATGATCACCTGCGGTGCAAGTAAGTTTAAAACTCTGTTCTAACAGGCTTGCAGCTTTCATATGGAACCGTAAAGGCTATGGTTCATATGGAACCTTGAAGATGACTATAGTTATAGATTGCTATAGATACACTCGCTGGAACTCTTGGTATTGCTGCTGTAGAATAAAAAATCATGTACATACCAGATGGAATTTGTGTGATGATGGAGTATAAGGGTCCTCGCCTCATCACGCTTTCCTTTTACGTGAGGGATCATAAAAAAGGACTAAAAGATGTACTCAAATAATATCACTACTGTAAAAGAAGACAAACTCTATAGAAATCCTATACACAGCCATCCGAGTAGAGTGGAATAGTAGGTCTATTTACTTCATACATAATATATATATATATACGTCACACTACTGGGCTCGAGCCTCCTCCACGAGGAGGAGAATTGACCTAATATACCACACTGGGGAAATGAATTGGTTTAGGGTTATATCTCAAGTTTGCCTTCTCTTACAGCACAGATGTTATATGCGTATTTTATCTCTTAGTCGTCTTCTACGATATCCAAGATTAATATTTTGGTGGAACGTTAATTTCGTATTTTATCCCACACATTATTTTTTTGACACACAAATTACGCTTTTAGCTCTTAATTTAGAAGGACAGTTAGATTCAAATTTGCTTAGATGTTATTTTTTCTGTGTTAGATCTTGGGAGCCGTTAGAAACAACAAGTGACAGTGAGCCCGAAGCGCAACCGCTAGCCGAGAAAGGCAGCATCGAAAAGACTGAAAAAGTAAGTCATCAAAGCTCTTATTAATAAACCGATCCCTATCTTGAGTTAACAATACTGTAGAAATTAGAGTACTTTAAATAGTACTCAAATTTCAGATCGGTTTATTAATATGTGTTTCATAGCATTTTTTTTTTCAAATTCAATTGCGAAATATAACAAATATTAAGTGTATTTTAATATTTAACTTCTATGATATTGTGACAAATTTTAATTAAGTTAAAAATAAATAAATCATTTTAAGATTGGCGATATTTACGCGAGTATTGATCCGTGTGGTGACGGAGTAAGAATACAATTCACCACTTACCTTACCCGTAGGTGACCGTAACAGGCGACTAAGGGATATAAAACGCATGTAACATATATGCAAGAGAAGGAAAACTCTAAACAAAACCCTATACCAAAACGTCTGACCAGCGTGTAATATTGGGTCAATTTTCCTCCCGTTATGGAGGAGGCTCGAGCCCAAGAGTGGGCAATGTATGAGTTGAGATGATGATGATGCGAGTATTACACATGTGAAATGTAGCTATATCTACGGATTTTATTTTGTTTGCATTAAATTTTTAATTTCCCGACGTTTCAAACACTTCGGTGTTCATGATCACAGGCGAATTGAGATGTCTCGAGTCCAACAAGGCATTGTCTTTGCAGAGGCTGTTTATCTACCCGCTTGAGTGGTACTTGTTAAATTTTGATCCACATTTATACTATAAATTCGTTGCCACTATAAAAGGAAAATTATAAATTAACACTATCACTTCCGCTTCAAAACGTTTCTTCCGTCCCAAGAAATTATCAATTACTTTTCACATCGCGCCTAGAGAAGTTTTACTTCAAAAATGTAAACGTGTCATCACTGTAACATACTTCCGTTGCATTGTCATCCAAAGCAAAAATTCTTTCACCATCATCATCTCAGCTTATACACGTCCCACTGTTGGGCTCGAGCCTCCTCCATAATGGGAGTGCAATTGACCTACTATATCACGCTGGTCAGACGTGTTGGTATAGGATTTTGTTTGGAGATTTCCTTCTCTCGCAGAGATGTTATATGCGTTTTATATCCCATAGTCGTCTCGTACAATCACCCACGAGTGAGATAGGGGGTGGTGAATTGTATTCTTACTCCGTCACCACACGGACAATAAATGCTTTAATTTACCCTTATTCGCTTTTAAAGAAATTTACTTTAAGAGTTGTAGTCATCTCTTCATCTCCACTATAGTTAATGAACATGTGTGTTGAGTCTTAGGCGCATGGTCTGAATTTACCATGTTAATGTGCTTTTACTTAGGAACAGCTGAACTGGGCAGCTCGTGGATGTGCCCTGGCTGGGCGTGCTGACAGTGTTCGACGTGCATTGAGGTCGTTAGTACGAACGCTTACACAAATTTATCCTCAGGTAAGCTTAAAGTTCAATCAAAATATTTCAATTAAATAATCCATTGAACATTTCTTGACGTGCAAATATTTATAATACTTAAAAAGCGGTATAAGGTAGTCGTTTAACTACTAGAACAGCCATTACTCCTTTTTATATATTTTAAACAGGGTGTATCACAAGAAGTGGAGTCGTGTGATACTTGCGAGAGCTCTGGTACCACTTCTACGGTGGCCAACGCGTGTGCAGTAGAAGGTGCTGAGCCTCCGGCTCCGGCGCCCGACATGGCCGCTTTACCGGTACCGCGGGCCTTTGCCGATAGTCGAAGGTCTTCAGCCGCTTCCGCCGTATCTGCTACTTCTATGCAACCCGAAAAGTAAGAGAATTGAGAAATGCACAAGAAATTCATTGGAACAGTAATTTTGAGATTACATGAAGACTCATTCAATAATAATAATGATATATCTTTCTCGTTCTATAAAAATATGGTGTTTTATCAATTGCATAGCGCTGTCGCAATGAGCTTTGTATGTGTTCAATTTTATGTGTCAACTGTCTAAAAGTTGTGATCACGCCAGCTATTGCTTCCGATTGTTTATAAAATGAAATTAATTTACTAATAAAGTTGATTAAGAAATAATTTTGCTACAAATGTATTAGATGTATTATAATGCTGTCAAGTTTTCATAAAAAAAAAAACTATAAAAATCCAAATTTTAATATATAGCCATTTTGGAATAGCAGCAATGATTTTGATATAGTTATTAATATGTATAAGATTTTTAGTACAACTGTACTCACATTTTTTTCTCTTTTTAACAGCATTCCAGATGTAGATGAAGACATAGTTAAATTAATAAGCTCAAACCCACCAGATAATTACAAATTAGATGTTGATAAGCCAGAACGTAGTAGAACAAGTTCCGCTTCTCCCCAAGATAGACTCTCGCTCTTTAACCTCTCCTCCTGTGATACAAGCTCTTGCAAAAACCTCACTAAGCTCGATCCTGACCGAGCCACATTTAGCAGTAGTCTTACCATACCTAACTTAATCGTCTCGGACGATAGCGATAAGAAAGATTCGATAATACAGGGAGATACTTATGAATCGGACCAATTGACTATTATAGACATCGATAAACCGTATACTGATGATACGCATTATGAATTCAGTGCTAGAGTCACTGCGGCCAGTGGTGAGTGCACTCCAGATAGACGCGTATCAAGTGTAGATTTGGAAATTGAAGCCAGTAGTAGTTCTGAAGGGTCCAACATTAGTGAAGATTTTAGTTTAATATCAGAAATTATAGATGGTAAGCCTGATGAAATTGAAGATGTAGGAGTCATTGGACATATTGATTCGCCTGAAGTTTCTGACACAACTTACGTAAACTCTGAAACTTTGCATGGCGAATCAATTATGGACGATATTAGTTCAATGCTTGGACAAGACGTCGTTATGGCGATGATGGGAAAGAATGGAGAAAATGAAACATATACTGATGATACAACTCTGTTTACATCCGATACTGTATCAGATATTGCAATGGACAGCCGAAATCCAAGCCTGGAGAAAAATAACGAAACTAAACTGAAGTACATATCAAAAGTAAAGAAACCA
The DNA here is from genome assembly GCA_905163515.2 of Lymantria monacha. Lineage (NCBI taxonomy): Eukaryota > Metazoa > Arthropoda > Insecta > Lepidoptera > Erebidae > Lymantria > Lymantria monacha. The sequence goes on from LR991082.1 coordinate 5,576,816, forward strand.
AAGGAGGGAGAGGTAGAGAAATTTGGATTCGAAAATAGAGTATTCTACATTGAAAATGCGTCGAAAGTTGAGGAACAAATTAAGTACTGCAGCTTAGCACACTTTGAGGAAGGAAGCGATATTGCTAGAAAGTCATTCAAAAAGCATCTGAGGAAGAGTTTAAAAAAGAGAGTAGTGGAAGAAGTAGGTTTGATACATTTACTTCCGAAGACAACTGAAGAAACAGTGACAATCAAAAACGAGGCAACTCCTAATCACATGGAAATACCAAGATTTGTGGTTGAAGACCATGATACATCTCCATTTCCACAAGTGAGTGTAGTGGTAGAACCGCCATCGCCATCCCATAGTGAAGATAAAAAGAGCTTGAAGACTTGCGGTAGTCGAATGGCTTCAGTGTTAAGTGATATTTTTGATCAAGGAGCTGACACTTTGAGTGTTAATTCACCAGAGCCTAGCATAGGTACCACAAGGGAAAGGCGACAATCTGACAATCCAAAACTATTGGGTTCAGATTCAGAGTACGGACAATTTTTAAGTTGTTCACCAGCTGCTACGAGGCGGATATCATGTGGAAGTCTTTTCAAACCTGGAGAACCCGACAAGTAAGTAAATACGTTTCCCTCCTTATCTTATTGAATCATGCTTACTCATCATACTCTTACTCTTATTTATCCCAATTACTTGAGGTTGACGCAATATGTACTACTACATATTGCAAAAGTTATTGGCAATAGTTTTATAACCGGCGGCCTGCCTGACGCAACCCTCCTTGGGAATGTAATAGTTGACCAGACGGCATCAGGTGAAGTTGGCCCAGGTCAATATAAAGCTTTTAATCGTCTTTTACGAGATTCACGAGCAAAGTAAGTGTTGGTAGTATAGCCGCTACCAGACAGACCCAATCATGTTTACTGTGATATATAAAATATTTCCAGCCTCATTCTTTCCCAAAATTTATAAGAGCCCGTTGTCATATTTAATGAATTTTATTAATTAAACAATTGGTTATAAATTATTTCTCAATTAATCGACAAACTTTCTTTTTCTTACGGAATAAAAAATATCTAAATAGTAAACCAGGTAATTAACTTTTCGGTGAAAACAATATTTCTTTGTGCAAAATAACTTTCTTACCAAAGTACTTTTTATTGAATCATTGCCTTATATTCATTCGTTTTTTGTATTGAGAAAAAAAATACAGAATAGCTTCATTGTTCTGATAGAATCATTATATATTTCAATAGATTTTTTTTCTTGCAAGATAGATGCTTAATATAGGGTTAAGGTTTTAAAATAGAAAGACGAAAAGAAACAAAGCAAAATAATTAATTTGTTCCTCGCAGAGACACACGTATTTATACAACTAAATATAAACTATATTGTTTAATAACACAGGCCAACATGGTTTTGTTGTTGGAAAGAGGAGGGTCATTTCCGAAGTAATTTTTTGCGTAGAATCCGAATCTCGTAATTTGAAATTGGCGTAACTTCGTGAAGAAAAATCGTAATTAACTCTGCGCCTCTCTAATTGAAGAGGAAGAGTAGTACTATATGATACGTTTAAAGAAAAACCCCAAAAAAATCTGTGTCTTCTGTACATAACCTCAATTGTAGCCAAAAACGATATTTTTTGGGTACATAACCTCAAATATCTCAAAATCCTGATGTGATGGGCCAATTCTGACCTGGATTCGGATTCTACACAAATAATTACTTCGGAAATGACCTTTTACTTTTCAACAACTGACATGACCCCATTATTTGCAGGCCTGTGTAATTTATGACAACGCTGTTTTTCAGTAGCGTCCTCTACAATGTGACGAGTATCAAGAAATTCAAGATATACTACCTATTTTTTAGTGTCATATTGCATTAGTTTAGTACTTCGATTGCGTTTAGTTTAGTAATTCGAACCAGTAGGTGGTGCTGCGATGGATTTTAAAGATTTTTTGGTCAGCTAATTATGTATATGATTATTATCTTGAAATGCTTTCCAGGTTATCAACATCTGTATCCTCAATTTGGGGAGAAAGCGGCGCCACAACTGCCGTTGGACCTAGATCTGACGCAACCGAAAAGGAAACCAATAGGAAATTGCCTATCATCAATCCCTTAGTACAATTACCAGCGTGGCCACATGTTACCCAAGGCTTTATCAGCCAATGTCTTTTGGCTAATGCAGACGCACTTTGTGCCGCAGTAAGCCCCTTGATGGATCCAGATGACACTCTACTAGAAGGTTTCTATGAAAGGGCTGTGATGAATAATTACTTTGGAATTGGAATCGACGCAAAAATCACTTTGGACTTTCATAATAAAAGGGAGGAGCATCCAGAGAAATGCAGATCTAGAGCAAGGAATTATATGTGGTATGGAGTTCTTGGTTCCAAAGAATGGGTGAATAGGACCTACAGGTATATTTGAAATTTATTTATAAACAATATACTTCTAAATTAACTGAACTCTAAGCTATCAAAACTGACGACATAATGGAAAATTTACCAATATATGAGAATAATTAAAAATGATAAAATAAAACTTGATGGCGCTGTGCTGCACTCTGGTGAGCATAGTGGTCCTTGTCGTGTTTCTTTTCGTTCCTGATATAATACATTCCTAGTATGGTTATAATAGTAGGCAGCCCAGACAAGACCTTTAAACTGACCTTTAGAACATATTTGCAGGCATCTCGGTCAACGCGTTCAGTTAGAATGTGATGGACAACGTATACCACTACCGGAACTGCAGGGTATTGTGGTGCTGAACATACCCTCGTTCATGGGTGGCACTAACTTCTGGGGTGGAACGAGAGCTGATGATATCTTTCTGGCGCCATCTTTCGATGATCGGATACTAGAGGTAAGTTATTAACAAACGAGTTCAGTCTTAATATCTTAAACTCTGACTTCTTCATATCTGATTCTTATTGTATGATCGTCAACCACTATGTAATTTTGTTATCAGGAACTTTAAATGTGGCAACAACAAATTTTACATTTAATGTTATTTTATGCTCTTGTAATATAAAAGTTTTATTGGCATTTTACATACAGAGAAAGTACTGAAGTGTACTTAATATAAAATAAGAGGGCTTTATGCGCATTTTACTAGGCTGTCAAAAATCCCTAACATAACCTTTATGAGCTTAACCATTACTCTATTTCTACGGCGCTTCTAGGATGATGATTTGACTCATTTACAGACAATGACTTCATACCTAACCTAGCCACAACTGACCAAATCAATTTAAACAACAATTTTATTACTGGCAACAGTGGCTCCGTTGAATAGTTCACTATCAAGAACAAGTAGAAAAATGATAACGAAATTATAAAGAAAATCCTGATTTTTTAATATTCATCATTCGACTAAGAAATGTATTTATATCTCCACGTTGCCAGTGAATTGTTTCAAAGTAAATAACAACGCACCTTCAAAAGAACATCGCTCTGTTGGTCCCAATTACTCAAAACAAAACAGGAGTGCATCCTGTTTTGTTTTCATTTCTTTGTCTCAAACAAAATCCTAATGCTAAAAGCTTTTTAAAATCAACAAAGAAGAATTATGATCATATTTTATACTTGACATTTTGTAAATAAATTGTGTTATTTAAAACAATAAGTCTTTTTAAACTCTGTATTTGAAATTTCGTATATTCAAACAGATATCAAAATTAGAATTTCCCTGAAAATAAATATGGTAATAGAATGCCTCTTATTTGCTTGTTGAAATCCTTAAAACCGGCTAAGTGTGTGTTGACCACACAATTCGCCTGGGAAACTCATACAACACCGACTGCGATTACCAATTCATCTACCAAGCGTAAAGATTGTGGCATTATTCTTCGATGATATGTAGGGATATATTTATATAGACCTGGGCCAACTCCACCTGAAACCGTCTGGTTAACAATTACATTCCCAAGGAGGGTTGACGTCAGGCAGGCTGCCGTTTATAAAACTACTATGTAATATGTAGTTTTTCATCGTACATATTGCGTCAACTATAAGTAATTCGGATAAAAGAAGGATAACAATATTGATATGGTGAGATATGTATTGCAGTAGTCATTCTGTAAATAATCTAAGTTATGACCCATTCCTTTAGCGATTTTGTTGACATATAATTTATTACTTCGCTCCTATAGATGCAATTATGCGTTTTATGAAGTAATTTTTTGCAAAGTTCTATTTGTAGAAACAAATAAAATGATTTGATTTGATTTAGAATTAGGACATTTTAGGTCACTGGCTCTCCTTCGACACTTTGATCTTGATAGCTGGACCCGACTGCTCGAATTTATTCTTGGTCATTAAAGTAAACTATGATTCACAAATTTTCAATTCATTACTTGATTAATTTCAAAAAGTCATATGTGAGTTGCCTTTGAGATTGATTTCGAAAATCTATAATATATTAGGTTGGGGATTAAAGACTAATTGAGCATATTATTCTAATCCTCGGGTCTCATCTTTGCAGGTAGTAGCAGTTTTCGGTTCAGCACAAATGGCAGCCTCGCGCCTGATCAATCTACAAAAGCACCGGATAGCACAATGCAGAGCGGTTCAAATCAACATTCTAGGCGAAGAATGTGTTCCGGTTCAGGTCGACGGCGAGGCTTGGCTGCAGCCACCGGGCTGTGTTCGCATCATACATAAAAACAGAGCCCAGATGTTGTGCAGATCGCGGGCTCTTGAAACTAGTCTTAGGTTAGTGAACATTAGGTTAGTGGATGCTGTTATATTTTGGTAGATCACACGTAGCGGCTTAGAGGCCTTTAGAAGTTTGCAAGCTACATGGTAAGGTTGTTTATAATGATATTTCTCATGTATTAATTTATGCCGTATGATGACTGGATGAAAACCCAATACTACTGCATATGGACAGATGGAATAACTAAGCTGAGTTGATCGATCTTGCCAACTATCAGGGAAGCAATTCTGATACAAAATTCAACTGCTCATTTGTGCTTGTTGGAATTACTAAGGCCTTTGAGTGTCAATTATCACTTCACGATCAGATGGGCTTGCTTGTTTACCCCAATAGATGATAAAAATCTTTTACAAATTAGACTCACATTATTCGTCTGAGACGTCTGTCTCTGAACACGAAAGGAATATATTAAAACTTTTACTTGAAATTTTAATTAAATAGACGTCAAATTGATGGCTTAAAATGTTGTGTATTCACAAAGATGTGATAATAATTTTATTGGCTTAGAACATGGGACGAGAAACAACAACAGAAGCATGCGTTGGCTGGTTCGCTGGGCGGAGCCCCAGGCAGTCCGCGCTTCACTCTCTCCTCGGCTGAAAGCTCTCAACTGTTAGCGCTACTTGATGATGTCAACACGTTGGTTAAACACGTTAGTATCTAAACACGCAGTAGCGTGTTAAGCAATCTCAAACCTTTAGTCTGTGAAGTCGACAACCACACAGTAATATAACATTGAACTTGGCTCCAATTTTCACAATCATATTTTGAAAGGATTTTAATAATACTAGCTGACTCGAATCTGTTAAATATAGATACCTCATTCGAACATTGAGTGGTACATCATCTCAGCTCATACATGTCCCACAATTGGGCTCGAGCATCCTCCATAATAGGAGAGCAATTGATCTAATATACCACGCTGGTCAAACGTCTTGTTATAGGGTTTCGTTTCAAGTTTTCCTTCTTTTGCATAGATGTTATATGCATTTTGTATCCCTTAGTCGTCTCTTACGATCACCCACAAGTAGGATAGGGGATGGTGAATTGTATTCTTACTCCGTCACCACACGGAAAGTGTGGTATGTCACTCCGTAATCAATTTTTTTGACCTAAAATCACTTGCGATACATTTTAAAGCCATCACCCCCGAATCACTCTTATTTAAATAATAGTTTTATTTAATAAACTCTTATTGAAATAAATCGATAAAATGTATGCGATATTAATCTTGTTTCATATTCAGGTTAAGTTGTCATGTATAAGCGAGACAACAGCATGTGGTGGTGTAACTTCAGCCGTTTCTATGGCACGACGAGTAGCGGCGCAAGCGGACGCCTTGCAGGACGCCGAAGGAAAGCTGCTGCCGGCACCACAACTTAGAAGATTGCTTGCTACTCTGGTAAGACTGGTCTTTATACAAATATTAAATACATGTTTTTCTTTCTAGCTCAAAGTAGTTTAACTCTATGCCTTGGCTTTGATGACGTCGCAGCTGTATCCAAAGCAAATGTTATGTCCACAATACGTGTACTGAAGGAGTAAGAATATGTGTGCCAAAAAGCCTTCGATCAAGCGAATAACATTATTAGAAAAGAAAATAAACTCGTAATTAATTCAATTGCCAAATCTAGCTGGCTAGCTTGATTATTCAAAAACAAGGCGTCTAAGTACTGCTTACGCGCATTTAATGTCTATTTTAGTGTCACCGCCGAGAAACATAAACTTTGCGATTATCATTGATATTGGTAATAGGTGGAGAGTTGTCACGAGCTAGTGGAGAGTGGAGGGTTTTTAGGAGCGGGCGCGAACGCCGCTGCCTCGCTGCGTACGCATCTTTCACGCTGTCATGTACATGAAGGTTGCGCCTATTTACATACTGATGAGGTATGATGTGTGTGCATTTTATACATATATATTTGCTGTATATAGCATATTTGAAATCCAAATATAAATTTAAGTATGTATTCAAATATTTTTATTTTAAAATTGAAGACAATTTTTCGCCTTATGTGACGGAATAAGAAAAAAATTGTCGCCACTTCTTACTTAGCTGTGGGCGTCGTAAAAGTTGGCTACCAGGAAAGCGGGCTATAGCTTTCTCTCGTATAACATTGTGATCGCTCACCCACCTACCAAGCACGGCGATTACGTCACTTTCCCCTTATATGAGTATGTGGGAGGCCTACGTCCAGCAGTGGTTGAATGATGAAAACACATATTTGATAATCTATATTTCAAATAATAATGAAATTTCTAATAATAAAATTGGTAATATGTAATAAATCTGTAAACATTCAATATTCACCATATTAATAATATTATATGGTAGGATTTAACTATTATTCATTCTGACTATAGCCCATAGAATTACAAAAAAAATTTTAAAAATGGAATTATCTTTCTCTAATATTATGACATAGCAATTGGAAGAGGTTATAAATTAAAAAAATAGTTATAAATAAAAAAAATGTGTTTATGAAAATAATCGCATCTGAAATTTCGAATATATGAAATTCAAATAAAGTGCATTTTTTAAAACATTCGTATGTTCAAATAAGGAGCGAAGGAACAGCGTAAACATTAATTTAATTTCTACGTGGATAAGCATTATCTTAGATATTTTTTTTATTTCGTTTAGAAATTTAGAGAACTACTTTAAAAATGTATCTACTATCTTACGTGTGAAGACATATGACACTCATGAATATTTATACTACGCAATTTTGTTTATATTTTAACTAAAATTTTATTTAATTTATTTTAATTTATAAACTAACCATTCCTTGTTAACTTCGCCTTCATTACTCCCAGCCTTCACCTATTAAAATCCCTAAACTATGTCGAAGAATGTCCTTGGACGACATAAGATTGTATTTCTAAATCAAACATTTCTTTCCATATAAATTAATGTCAAATCATTACTTGAATTGTGGGTTTACTAACTTCCTTATGGCGTGCCATTTTTCTTAAATATTACTCATTCGACTTAATACTCCCACATTAAAAAAAAAAAAAAAAATTGCTATATAAAATTAACGTACGGTAACAGGTAAAATTTTATTTATTAAGAAATGCACTATTTTTGTAAATGACTAAACATGCTTGTTTTTTTTTTTAATATGTGACGCCATAATGCAAAAACTGCTGCAAAAACAATGCATGACACAAACACACACAATGACACTAAACAATCAAAACCCTATCGAAACTCATGCCCCCCCTTATATCGCCTCCCCTTCTAATGTCCTTAGGTGCAAAAGAAAAGCGGCGCCGGCCGCTGGTTGCGCGGTCGTAGAAGCGTATCGGAAGGTCCTACACCGAACACAGCAGCTCAAGTCCGCTCTTGGGGTGTCAAAGAAGTACAGACGTGGTTGGAATCCCTCCAACTGGGAGAATACGCCGAAGCTTTCACGAAACATGATGTCACCGGCCGCGAGCTTCTGTCTTTAGCTCGAAGGGATTTGAAGGATCTGGGTGTAACCAAGGTAGGACATGTGAAGAGGATCCTACAAGCTGTCAAAGAGCTGCAGTGACGACGGCGAGGCCGCTCCGAAGGGAATGGCCACGATTAATAAACGTTGGTTACTGGTCTGATTTTTCCTTCACATTTTTGACTTTTAATAGAAATAGTGACATTAGAATTAAACATAATTGCGTATTTTGATTATAGATTCATAGTTCCGTAAATAAAATAGGCACACTGTATGTTGTATTTAAACATTATCCTTGTCTCACCTATAAATTTTAAGAAACCTATACATTTTCAAATTTATAAATATACTAATTTTCTTAATATAAAAAAAGAAAGAAAAATCAGACCATTAAATGGAAGGGTTTAATTATTACATTTCAACTCGTTAAGAATGCCGTCAGTCGAAATAGTCCAAAAACAAATGATTAATTTTAGCTCTAAGCTAAAAAATTTCAAGATATTTTTTCTAAATGTCAACATAAAGATCTAAACTTCTTAGAAGTTTAAATTAAGTTGTATTAAAAATTTAATAGATTAAAAATGATTCATAAATTAGAAATCTATATGGATTTCTTCAGTTCTTTTTAGTTACTCCTCAGTCGTAAAATATTTTTGAACACACGCTGTGTTTAATTATATTTCTACATTGTGTATATAATGTAATGGAACAAAATATAATGTATCTACTTAAGAGCAGTTTTATCAAAAAGAAGACTGACAAGTGATGATTAAGAGATTATCACCAAAAATCTTATTACAAAAATCACATACATAATATATTAACTTGCAACACTAAAAATTCCCTATGACACTGTCTATTAATATTTATTTCTTTTTATAAAAATCTTATCTATCTTGTAATTACAATTATATTTTTAATACCCAATATAATTACTAAGATACTTGCAATAAAATCCGAATTATTATTTTACAAAATTAAGAATGAAAAATAAATTTTAAAGTTTGGAATTATATTTGAAATTAAAAATAAACAATATTAATTAACTAAGTCATTGTATATGTAGCTATTACAAACTCTGTCAACACAGGACTAATTTCGTAAAGGAGAATGCTTTTGCTCAACTTGTTTTCCCGTGACTTTAATTCGTATTAAATTGATAAACCGCATATATCAGTGTCGTAACTTGTGTACAAATCCAACTGAGGCCCCAAAACAAATTTTTGAATAGGTCCCCTGGTATAAATAAATCTAAAATTGTTTAAAAGTGCTTTTTATTAAAATTTTACTGTAAAGACTTGTGCTGACGGCTTCTAAGTCTTCTCTTTAGGGTTAGAAGTCCTTGGCAGTTTACGCATTCTGTCATCCTATTGTTACGTCACTGACATAGAACCTAATGAAATTAACGCCTGTATCTACCATGATGTTATTTCGAACTTATGGTAGGTATTAAATAAAATAATTATATTTTATGCAAAATTATTTTATATAACAGACTTCAAGAACTTATAACCTAAATGTAAATAACTTTACTGAAATTAGAGAAACATGAACCTATCTTGTGTTGTTGTTTCTTTAATTTCAGTTACAAAATTACCTTAAAATTTTGACGTATTTTATGCAGTTTTGCCCCAATTCAAAATTTTAATATTTATACCTACTGCCAAATTGCCTTCCAAATATTGCCTACATTTAATTTCGTTAACGTTGAATAGGACCTACCAACAGAAAATTATATTTTTTTATTTCAAACCATGAATGAATCTCTGGTTACCAAAAATACCATTTACCAAATATTATCAAAATAGTCAGGTTTTTTGCTGATAATTAGCATGTTCTCCGATTTATAAATGCAACATTTATATGTTATGAAATTATAAAAAAATTAAATAAAACAAAATATTCTTTTAATTAAAAATATTAATGGGGCGTTCAAGTATTACGTAACGCACTTTTTGAAGATTTTTGATACTCTCAGCCCCCTGCCCCGCCCCAATGTAACGCGCCGTGACGTTTCTCTGTACCCCCCTCCCTGAACGTTACGTAACACCCAAGTGACCGTTTTTAACCGTATTTGCCGCAATAATAAATAAAAAAAGAACTTCCAAACTCGCAATACATGTGTATATTGTTTATTCATCACCTAAAAAATAAAATTTTCTTGGCAACTTGGGAATTTTTTATTCCCTAGTTTTTTATTTAATAAAATAACAATGTTACATAACGCGTTGTTTGAACCCCCCTCCCGGCTATGTAACGCATTGTAACATTTTACAAGACCCCCCTTCCCCCAAATTGCGTTACGTAATACTTGAACGCCCACAATATTACATTTATTTTATAACCACGGAAATGGCAGGGCTACAATATTTCAATGGAACAACGAATTGATATTTCGACTTTTCTAAAATTTCAACATAATAATGTCATGAATTCAATTAAGGACTGCCAGTTGCTATTGTCGATAGTTTATTATATTTTGTTTAACTAATTTAATAAAGTGATTAAATAAAATACGATTAAAATCTGTTTTGTTAAGGCATCATATTATATTACAATAAAAGCCTGTCGTAATTTGTGTAACATAGCTCGGAGTATGAAATAGTGAAAACTCGTAGTAGATATTTAACCCAATACTCTATATACAATATATTATAACTAGTCATTTATCTCTTCTAAAAGCTATATAAATAGTTCAGTAAATGGTCGATTCATATATAGTATAGAACTTTGAACTTATATTTAAAACCCAGATATTAATAAATGACATACGGTAGGCATTATACAAATTTAATTAAGTAACATAGTGGACTTGCAGCATTTTAGTAACCTTTTACCAGAAAATAATAATTACCTACGCTTGTTACCACAGTTTATAAATTTTAAACGTTTTTAAACGAACATATTTAACATTGTTGGTATTTTAAATATTTAAATATAGAATTTAAATTGATATGCATCACAGATTACACCAGTTGGAGCGCGCCAAATAAACAATTGAGAACATTCTTTATAATTATAAAATTTGTTTCTATAATTAAATAATTACAATGCATTCGTAATACGTAAGTACATGAAATAATAATCTACACTACCGTGTAATTTCATTTATTGCTCACTGTTATGTTACGCTCACGTCTCATCGTTCTCCAAATGGTATTGCTTTATTATAATATATTTTTGGTCATTTCAGCCAATAATACGATGCGCTCTGTCTACATTTTTCTTTAAATTGGTGAGTCTGGTGACATGCGTAAATTCTTTGTATTTTATAACCAACTGCAGGTCCTATTTTGGATTATAGAGCACGAAATAAATATTCATTATGCACAATTTAATATAGAAGAAAATATAGAGCAATATTCTGATAATAAATAAATAGTTTAAAGAAATACATATTTTATTTGTATAACTCGTATAAGTACGCACCTTGAGTGAGATTTATACTTAGAGTATTTATGTATACTCTAAGGATTTATACCACTGAATTCAAATTTACCTGAGCTTAGACATCGAATAGGTTCTTCCACAAACCATCAGACAAGATGAATTAAATTCAAAAAATGCAAGCTAAAATGTTCACGAATATCAAAATTTCAAATTTGTAAATTGTTTTCAACAATTTATCTTGGCAAACCGACAATTTTCAAATTTACATACATTTTTTGAAACTGTGAATTAGGTATTTTTAAGTATGTTTAAAACAATAAATCTTTTAAGTCCTTATACTGAAAGCAATAACAATATACTTCCAGTAAAATAGGAATGAATAATATTATATTTGTATTTTGAATCTTCCAAAATATATTGTATTATGTAAAAGGACGTTGAAAATGTAGCACAGTATCTATATATTATAATAAAATTATGTACTCCATTATGATGGAAGATATAAGAATGTCGTGTTTGTCGGTTACATTAGATTAGACAACTGCTAAAGATTGTCTTAGTCATACCTACTTACTTTAAAAGTTTAAGTAAATAGAAGCAATTTCATCGTGTCTGCTATTCGATGCAGTAAACCTTTTTATAACAATTAAGACTATTTATAAAATTGTGATCTCTTATATTTTTTTTAATCTTTTAGATTAATTAAGTATACGATCGCGCGGGAGGAACATTCCTTTTTCAAATGGCAATTTATAAATTGATGCGTTCCAAAATTTCTGTGACCTCGCTTTTATTTTGGGATTTAAATGATCTTAAATTCTTTATAAACTATTGGATGATCCTAAATTATTAGAAAGGCCTAAGTATTCTGCCTTTTAGCCATTAATTCCTTACTCGCGATCGTCTCTTCTTATATGATCTGCCTTATAAATGTCTTTATAAAATATATCTCTACAAAGTATCCAATCTTTATGTATAAATGAGTACATAAACGAGTGTCTATACTTATATTTGTATTAAATATTTATAATAGTTTTATAAAATCGAACTAAACTAGTGAATATTTCCACCGTACACTTACGGTATGTTTAATGCCTTAGCTGAGTTAGAACTATTCGATATAAAAAAAATATGTATGTACGTATAAAATACACAGTGCGATTTTGTACGAACGCGTCATTAAAATAAAATCTATACATACCTACGATTATAACATTTTTTGTTCAGACATTTTGAAACGTTTGCAAAATTAGGCCAATTGTTATAATCAAGTTCATTATATTTAGACAACTTCGTACAAAACGTAGGTATGATATAATCTATTATTCGTACTTATTAATTATCGAAATGTAGATACTTAAACATCTTATTACATCAATAATTTCTTGGATGAGATAATCTTACTAAAATACATAAATTTAACTCACATAGTTAAAAACAGCATAAAATTTTGTTGATTTAAGTATATTATAAATATAATTTAAAAAGTAAATTTCATGATCTATACGCTGAATTTTTGTGTAGGTAATGTGAAATTATTTTTCACGTATTCTTTATTGTTATAAATTTTTAATATATTTGGATCTTTTCATTGTGTATGTAAACGATTTACCAAAGTTGTCCGTGTGCGTGTAAGATTTGCATAGATATCTTATAAAAAAAAAAAACAACTTCAAAGGAACTAAGTATTGTCTATCTATGCACACCACAGATAACTTTTAAAAGGTTTTCCTTATAAATGTAATCATATCAATATTATTAAGTCATTTAATAAATTTATCGTTTAATATTTTTTTATAACTTTACGATTTTGACTAAGCAATAAGCATCGATTTTTCGCTTCTATTTAGATGTTTTCAATTAGCTTATTTTTATTCTGACGGCCATGATTTTCAACATGAACTATTAATACAGTACATAAAATAAAGATATTTGTATTTATAATAAGCAACCTACTTTTATATTTATTTAACCTATATTTATTATATTCAGATTCAGAACAGTACCTAAGCAGAAATACGACACAGATTTCGTTATACATATATATATATATATATATATATATATATATATATATATATATATATATATATATATATATATATATATATATATATATATATACATATATACATATATATATATATATATATATATATTTTGTTGATCTCAAATAGTCTAGAAGGTACCTAATCGTTAAACTTTATATCACATTCAGTCTAAAACTTTTTAATTTTTTAAACATTGCTAGTCATTTGGATCAATTTTCTCTCCATTTCACCAAAGGTTCTTGTCAGAATGAAACTTGATTATGATAGATAGATATGTTTAATAGATATGTTTTTATTATTACCATAATAAATATCTACCAGTAAAAAGTAAAAAAAGATTTGCCGTCAAAATAAAAGTAAGGCCCAATTTATATTTAAGTTATCTAGTCATTGTAATATCGATATGTTCCTGATGGATGTTGTGAGAAAAATTAAATACAGAAAATTGTTTGTTATCAATTGGAATTATTTATTTGCTATTATTGTAAATTTATTAGAATTTTATTTTGTTAACTTAAAAAATAACTTTGATATATTATTTGATGTATTATTTACTTATAAATTAAATAAATAATAATAAAAATAATGATCTTATCGCGCTTAAGCTGACGAGATTAGATAAAATAAGAAATGAGCATAAAAGAGGCAGTTTGAAAGTTGCGCCAGTGACGGAAAAGTTAAGGAGTGAAAGGTTAACATGGTATGGACATGTGATGAGACGGGATGAAAGAAATGTTGTGAGGAAAGTTTTAAATATGAATGTTGAAGGCTTTAGGGGTAAAGGAAGACCAAAGAAAAGATGGATGGACTGCGTGAGGTATGACATGGATAGACAGGGAGTGACTGCAGAGATGACGTCTGATAGGACTGTATGGAGGAAGATGACATATTGCGTCGACCCCAAGTAATTGGGATAAGAGCAAGATGGTGATGAATGCCATTTAGTTAACTTATGAATGAGAAGAATATGCTTAAAGGCGGCGATTTTTATATTTAAGATATAAGAAAATTATATAGGATTTGGTTACATGGGCTTCGCCCGTCCAAACCGCAAAATCTTTGTTTTTTTTTAATACGAACGTATGTATATAATGCATTTTTGTAAAGACAGTATATCGTCCTAAGGAATAGCTCCCTTACGTCGGAGACGTTGCAAATATAATAATAAATGGACATAAATAACACCCAATGTGACATACACGCCAGTGCGACCACCTCTCTTCGTTATGTTAGCGCTTTATAGTTTTGCTACTGCACACCGGTAATACAAATTACAGAGTAAGTACAAGTACATAGAAGAATCACAGAATATATGTTCACAGAGCAGCAGCCTGAGACAGCGTACAAATTTTAAGTAAATTTTCAACAAGGCGAATCTATCAAGACTCGCCTTTTTGAAAATTTACTTTCAGTTCCAATAACGGCGTAGCCAACCGTCTACTAATTGTGAAGGTAAGGTTAATCAATTATAAAATTGAGATTGCCCCATTTATTGACAGACCAGATCAAATCGAGACCGTTATTTAAAGCATATCGTGAAATCTGGCATTAGGGAAAATAATTTTTGATAGTAAATCACCATATTGATTTATAAAATCGTCTTAACTCTCTTTTTTTTGTCTGCTATTATTATTGCATTAAAGTGCCGGTCAATATATTTTAGCTAAAGTCATAGCGAGTAGATAAAGACCTTTTGTAATAACGATGACCTTTTGGAGATCGCCTGGAGCTGGATCTCCCTCGGAGTTACCGGAGGTCTATCCGGCTGGGGCTGACCGCCACTATGTGAAGACCGAGGGTGTCCACGGACACATCAAACATAAACCACTGGACCTAAAAGGCCGGCGGCACTTTAGTCCCTCTGAAGAACTCCACAGATAGGGAGCCAATTGCACTGACTCTGTTCACACGTGGTCCTTACGGAGCGCTGTGATGACCTAACTAGACACTTTGGACTTTTAATATGTAAATAACGTATCTAAATAAATTATTACTCCTGTGGCCATGTATCTGTTTCGTTAATATGAAATATTCGAAATATCGGATTTCAGAACGAAATTTAAGCGCGATAAGATCCATAAATAGCGTTGTTTTATTTTATGAGCGTAATACGCGCGTAAACTTCGACAAACGTTGTTATTTTTAATACAAATACTTATTTAATATTTTAATTAACTTATAGGTCGTTTGAAGTGAAACTTCCTTAATCGGAGCTAAACAATTTGGCCTGAAAAATAAAACGCTTGGAATATGAATATGTATCGAAAAGGAAAATATAAAAAAATGTCAGAAAAGAAGTAAATTTAAATATTTCTTTTAATTAAGTAACATTTTATTCACTCTCATCACTTCGCTATTTACTATTTTATTGAATATGATATAGGTATTTAATATAACTAAGAATTTTATTAATTATTCAAATATTGTCACTTAAGCAGTTTCACTTTTAACGCAAAATTTTCTTTTAATTTGTTGTGATTATAGAAGACTGTGCATCACTACAATAGAAAAGCATGCTTTACTTTTTTTTTGAAAATCGAATACCTTAGTTTTTAAAAGGAATACTTGTTATTTTTCTTTTTTAATTACTCTTGTTTCATTCATTGACTTTATCTGTTTTGACGTTTACGTTTAGTTTTAAAATATTTTGCTCAAGTATTTTAAGTTATTACTTAGTTTTTATTTGATGTTGCGCATCTAAAAAGAATATCTAAATTATGATCTACGACAAGATCCTGTACTAATTTGATATTATCTACAAGATGGTTTTTAATGAATCTATTAACATTTATGCTCTAACAATCTTGTTCGCATTAGTATTTAACTACTTAGGTTCGTTCCTTCATTATAATAATAAAAGAAATATGATTTATTTATTGATGTGCAACATGCTCTTATTTATTACCTACAAATAATGTGAAAATTTGAGAGTCGGAGACTCATTTGTGAAATTATAACGTTCTGTAACTCGGAGTTGACTTGATATTTTCTCTTATTATATTTTTGGGATTCAATAAATTATACTGTTACTCATATCTCTTTGTTTTATTTTGAATATTTCACTATGAAATTGTATGAATTTAATACCCTACCCATCACTGTCTAAAGAGGAGCACAGATATCCAGTCCGCTTTTCTACGAAAATCATCATTCTCCTACTCTTATCCCAATTCATAGAGTAATATAATACATTGGAAATCCCAATTACTTGGGGTCGATACAATACGTAGTCTTGTTTCATAGTACATATTGTTATTGGCAATAGTTTTATGACCGGCCGCCTGCCAGACGTCAACCCTCCTTGGGAATGTAATTGTTGACCAAGCGGCATCAGATGGGGTTGGCCCAGGACATCATAAGGCTCTTAGTCGACTTTTACAACATCCACGAGCAAAGTAAGGGTTGGTAGTATTCGTAGCCGTTACCAAACAACAACGCTTTTCTACAAAGATATTATCTCTTATATTAAGAAGATAAATCAGTTAAGAAGTCTTGCCTCCCTCTTGAAAACATCCCTTTTTTGTCCAGCATGGCGGAAGCGACAACACGCAGCACCATAACCTAACGTATTGCATGCACCCCTCTGACACTATTGGAACCTGCCACCGGCCGGAGTCCGTATTTTCAGACGTACCCAGTGGATTACCCTTCCGTCAACCATCGCTTGTCGACTGCCCAACAACATTTTCTCGGATCGTCGCTCTCGCACAGTCAGCTTTAATGGTGGACTAATCCCTGGGCCAGTTGATCTGTCCAAGGCTATCGTTTAAATTTTAATCTTTAAATCCAATTAAAAAAAACTTTTGTTGTAATATTTTAATTCATATTTTTCAATAGATAGTTAACATATTTGAAAAATAAAAATATTATTTAAATACATACATACATATCATCACGTCATATCCCTTGCAGGGTAGGCAGAGAGAACAGAGTGCCAGAGAACTCTATCCTTGCATACTTCACTCGCTTCCTCAACATTCATAATTCTCTTCATACACGCTCGCCAGTTTCGGAGACTCTTGACTCCACCTTCCTTCAGTACATGACCAATCTGGTCTAGGTAGGTTAGTCTCGGTCTCCCCTGGTACCTACATCCTTCCACTTTCGCATTGTATATCTTCTTAACCAGACGTTCGTTCGCCATTCTTTCCACATGTCCGAACCATCGGAGCATTCCCTTTCGCATCTTTACACCAATACTCTCTTTCATATCTACTCGCTCTCTTACGTCGTCGTTACGAATGCGATCGATCAGCCTAACTCCACAGATTTTTCGTAGAGATCGCATTTCGACCGCATTAATTTTACTTTCATACTCTTTTCTGCATACGCAACTCTCGCTTCCATACAGTAATGTTGGGACAAGCACTGCGTTATGTATTGCTGCACGTGCCTTCTGGCTGAGGTGGTGGCTACCGAGAAGTTGCCCCAACGCTCCATTCACTCTATTGCCCGCATTCACTCTTCGCTCTATATCAGTGGTGTACCTTCCATCTCGGCTAAATCCACATCCAAGATATACAAATTCATCCACTTGCTCCAGTACTTCATTACCTATTGTTACTCTTACATTTGTTCTGGCTTCATCTCTTTCAAAGACCATTATTTTGGTTTTGCTCACATTCACACGTAGACCCCTTTTGGGGGGTGGTGGTTTATCTATCTACTCAGTGGTCACTGCTCTGCTCTATGCAGATGATGCAGTCCTGCTGGCACAGTCAGCGACTGACCTGCAGACCCTAGTCGACACAATGACAGAAGATTGTAAGAAAAGGGGTCTACGCGTGAATTATTTAAATACATACATACATAGCCTCACGCCCGTTTTCCAGAGGGGTAGGCAGAGACTACGGATTTCCATAAACCACGATCCTGGCATACTTCCATCGCTTCATTCACACTCATAATAGTCTTCGTGCATGCTCTACGATTACGCATACTCTTAATAAGACCTCTCGTCAACACATCTCCAACTTGGTGCAGAAAAGTATGACGTGGTCTTCCCCTTGTATTCGTCCCATTCACGCTTGCTTTATATATTTGCTTCGTCAACCTCTCGTCACTCATTCTTTCTAAATGTCCAAACCACCTCAGCATACTCTTTTTGATCTTTGTCACTACTTCTTCATTCACACCACAGCGCTCTCTTATAACATTATTCCTAATTTTATCTTTCATACTTACATCACACATACTACGAAGAGCTCTCATCTCTACAGCATTTATTCTACTTTCATGTCTTCCCTGCCAAATCCAACTTTCACTACCATACATGAGAGTAGGTACTAATACTCCCTTATGTACAGCTAAACGTGCCTTTTTGGACACGTTTCTGCTTTTCATAAAGGTGTATAGTGCCCCATTCACTCTATTACCAGCATTTACTCTTCTTTCAACATTATCATCATTTTTACCATCTCTAGTAAACAAAACACCCAAATACAAAAATTCTTTCACCTGTTCCAGTTCCTCACCATTTATAAAAATGTTACATTCCGTCATACATGTATCCTTTTCAAAAACCATAATTTTCGTCTTACTTACATTTACTTTCATACCTTTTCTTTCAAAAGCTTTATGCATAGTAGTTACCATCGCCTGCAAATCTTCTGCCGATGATGCAAGTAATACCTGATCATCGGCATAAAGAAGACATTTGATAAGTAACTCATTCATTCGTAAACCACAATCATTATTTTTCAGATCTTTCAAACAGCTATCCATGAATAGGTTAAACAACCACGGGGACGCTACACATCCCTGTCTAACACCTTTATCGATATTAAACCACTCCGTGTAGGCTCCGTTTATTCTTACGCATGCCCTGGAATCCTTATAAATGGATTTCAGCGCGTGAATAAGATGGCTGTCCACCCCATACATAGACAGTACCGACCACAGTTCATTCCTCCTCACTTTGTCATAAGCTTTCTCCAAATCAATGAATGCACAAAAGATTTTCTGACCTTTAGCCAAAAATTTCTGCGCCATGCATTGTAAGGAGAAGACTTGATCCGTACAATCCATACCTTTTCGAAAACCTGCTTGTGCATCCCATATTTTCTTGTCGGTTACTTTCACTACTCTTTCAATCAATACTTTCGCATACAGTTTGCCGACTATGCTAAGGAGGCTTATGCCCCTGTAGTTCCTACAATCTTGCTGCGAACCCCCTTTCCCTTTGTACAAAGGTACAATTACAGCCTTACACCAGTCGTCAGGTACTTGGCCATTAGTCCAGCAGAGATTGAAGAGCTGGTATAGCTATGATATCCTGCCCAGCTGTCAGCATCTCAACTGTAATCCTGTCGTATCCTGCAGATTTACCCGCTTTCATACCTTTCAGTGCGTTCATAATTTCCACCATAGTAACACATTCTCCATTCTCAAGATCTCTTTCACTCTCAAATGATAGATCTTGTGGCTCTTCTCTTTCAAATAAGCTTTCAAAATACTCCTTCCATCTCTCTAGTACACATTCTTCTCTATTCACTATCCTTCCATACTTATCCCTGATCGAGGCAAGCTCTGTACTTTGAACTTTACCTCGAGCTGATCTTATGGATTTCCAGAAAATCTTTAAATTAGATCGGTAAGCCTGCGATAATCTTCTATCGTACTCGTCTTTCTGATCCTCTTTCTTTTTTCTGACAATTTCTTTCACTTCTCTTTTTCTTCTCTTGTACTCTTCTTTGGCTATGTCTATATCATGAATCGTTGCTTTCTCTTATTTAAATAATACTACAAAAATAGTAAGTCATCATAGCATTTTCCCCGTGTAGTGTCTTATTATGAATACTGTATTTTTCTTTTTATTGTATTGGCAATCAGCTACTTATACGAGCTATTGTTGCCAGTGTTAAGTTATAATTTTCTTAAAGTCTCTTCAGGTTAGCTATTGCTTAAGTCAAATCGTCACCATCAACAGTGCCGTGTCCTGAGAATCTTGGTGGACAACGAAAATGTTGTATATCACTTTTATATCATACTCACAACATCTTAGCAGTTCCGTCGCATCACATTACATAAAATGCCATCAAAGTTATCTAATATAACAAGTTGTGCATTAAAAATAACAAGGAATTAAAATACGTTATTATCATAATACCGCTTTTATTCTTTTCAAAGTTTGAGTCTTGCCCAGTAAATCCATCATTTCAGCTACACCAGGACCCTCATCGAGCCCGCTAATTATAGACCTTAATATTTTCATTAAAGCAGGAAACTTAACATCATTTCTCATCGCAAAACTCTTCAAGCTCTCTTTCAAATTAGTCTGATCGAACTTTTCAAGTCCTTCTAAATTAGCGACTAGTTCCTGAAGAAGTGCTGGATCAACTTCTACTTTGGTAGCTGGTAAAATCCATAGAAATCCAAATTTTTTAGATACCAATTCTTCTATCCTCGTTATACGTGTAATAGACCAGTCTAAGACGCTTCTAATGTGATCTTCCGATAAATTTAATTTCTGTTTAGGATATGTTTCCGTTATTAAATCTTTCAAATTATTAACGAGAATTTTAGATAGAGCTTGGTCTTTTAATCTTCGTTTTATTTCAAGTCTATTACATTCTTCTAACAAATCTGGGTTTAGGCGACTCGGATGTGAAGATATTCTTTCAATCTGGAACTAAATACAGAAAATATTATATGGAATAACTATGAATTAGATACTAGAACCAACCGTTTCGCATTTGAAGTTATAATTGCTATTATTTTGAAACGGAGATAGAGAAGATAAGCTCAGGGTGGGTTTCCCAAGATTAATCAATATACCGCATAACAGAAGAATGTTTTATTGGAGAAATGGAGGCAGAATAAAAATAGAATAGGATATAAAGATTTTTTTTTACTCCTATATGATAAGAACAGAACTTCAATTTGGTTTCAAAGTGGATTATTGATTCAACAAGTGTTACAAACCCTCGGCATCTAGTTGGGGCATCGACGGAGGATGGTACCCGAAAGGGTAACCCGCCGGGCTGGCCACGTACGGCAA
The DNA here is from genome assembly GCA_905163515.2 of Lymantria monacha. Lineage (NCBI taxonomy): Eukaryota > Metazoa > Arthropoda > Insecta > Lepidoptera > Erebidae > Lymantria > Lymantria monacha. The sequence continues at coordinate 5,598,406 of LR991082.1, forward strand.
GGTAACGGTACCAGTGGCCGGCTTAATGGTGATGGGGAGGGAATACGGTGGGTTATGGGGCCACGCGCTGCCCTTCCGACACCCCGGACGGCACGGCCGGCGTGTGTCCGGACCATAGCCTACCCAAAAAAGAGGTGGCTTAATATTTAAAAATTAATTATAATTTTAGGTGACATTTATTCATAGTAAATCAGCTTTGATGAGGTAACAGTCTTTTGCATCATGCAAGAACACCAAAAAAATACTAATATTCTTTAAAACATGTAATCCATGCTTTGAGTCCTGGGCCATGGATTAATTGAATCCTCCATTAAACTCGCCTAATTGACGCCGCTAAAACAGTCGAAACATCTTACATAATGCACATACAGCCAAATTACCACTGCAAAAGATCACAAAATATTTACCTCTTCGGCCAAATCTTCCATAGTTTTAAATCTGATGCCAGCGCCAGGTACGTGGTCAAAGCCTCCCCCAGAGAGAGTGATATAATTCACTAATGCCAACGGATAGATACCTGCCATAAACAAATGACAATATAATATCATCATGACGATCAACTTTCTATTTATTCGCAATAGCATAAAATAGACTTCGAATACAAATCCAACAGATTATAATTTTACGTGACCTCCGTGATACAGAATTACGATATTAAGTTAAATAATGACTCATAATTTAAAGTCTATAATAAAACTCATTTACGAGCGATGAATTAATGTCACACTTGGGACTCAAACCTATTGGAAATCCGTTCATCTCCGCCACCACTTAGGGTCGTAGCTCACTTATACAACACCGCTCCCAACCGGCAAAATACTGATAATTGAAATGTGAACTTTTGAGACTGTGAGCGATGTTGCATAAGTGAGCTACGAACCTTAGCCTATGTAGCATGTTAAATGCTAAATTTCAGTAATTTGAATAACAGGGTCGTGTGATCGCTTAATATAATTCTAACTGCAAAGTTTAAAGTATTAAAACCGGTATGATGTGTAATCATTGTCAGGTAGATGGCACACGTCTCCCATAAAGACGATAAAATAATACAAGCCACCAATTGAATATCATACGACAGCTCACACTTGTCTAAGTGGTAGGACGATTAGAACGGATTTGAGTGTGGGTTCGAGTCCCAAGTGTCACATTCAATTTTAAAAACAACAGTAAACAAGTTTTTATAAACAACCATTTTTTTTTTCCTTTTTTTTCCTTGCGGTGGACTATCGATGTGGTCGCGTTCCGCCAAATCAGCCCGGGGCGACGGAAGGGGCGGTGCGCAACCGCATAGACCCACCCTGCAAGGACTACTCTCTTCGCCGTACGAGCGGGCCACCGGTACCCGATCTTTGTCTTCGGTGGCCCGCCCGGCTTTTATAAACAACCTAGCATATTAAATACAAAATTTCAGTAAGTCAAAAGACTAGTCAAATAGAAAAAGAAGGAGAAAATACATATTCATAATTGACCTTCCCTGGCATGTACTTTTTAGCTTTCATAGTCCCGAAATTCCTTTCGTGACCTTGAACATTGAAATGTGTTCTTAACGTTGAGAGAAGAACGATCAAATACAAATGCTATAAAAGCCGTAAAAATAGTCATTTCAAATTATACTTCTGCATAAATATCTACGGATATAAATGTCTAAGTATCTAATTATTTTTTGCGAATAAGTCATCAGAATGAATACTCCTATCAAACTATATATTTGTAAAGTCCCACGAAATAAAAGGATTATTATTACTTAGTGCAGGATGTTGTCTTAAGAAAAACATGTTTAATGTAGAGTGTTACAAGGACTTCACCAAAGTCAAGGAATCGGCTTATGTTAGCCCGTTGGATTGGCGGATAGACCTATACGATTCCGCATCACTGTTCCTTGGCCCCAGACAGTTTGGGTGTAGGCCAGGCCATAGCCTGTCAAAGAAATAATAAGGTTGTTAGGAGTCTCTTCCTTATTAAATCTTCATTTTTCATAATTTCCATTCTTCGTGTTATGGTGATTTCATAATATTGATTCATACCTTGGGGGCGGCAATTTTCGTCATTCGAAATTTTGTAATTCATAAATCTAGATTTTGTAATTCCTACTTGTATTAAGCGGGATTGGCCGTTTTTTGATGAGTCTTTGATAAAGAACCATCCGCGTTTTTGCAACATTGAAATCCCATTTTTAACTCGATTTCGTAATCTACTCGTATGACGAGAATTGCCTCCCCTTAATAAAATAAAATTCACTATTGATTAAAAATTATTTACTAACCATTTCTCTTATAGTCTTCAACTTGAACGTCACTCTGTCTCTTGCTTAACTTTGTACCGTCAGAGTTCACGATCAACGGCATATGTCCAAATTGAGGTGGATTCCAGCCAAAAGCTCTACAAATACAAATAATTCCTATTCAAGGCGGAAATTTAAAGGATCAACATGAATACTTTGATCTATATCTATAAAAGAGGGTGTTTGTATCTATATATGGCATCGCTAAACTTACAAACTATTTGACCTATCATTATGAGAATTGGTATGTATCTGCATTCTTTCACGGAAAAGGTTTATATGCTATGATGGATGATGATGATTCCCCATTAATTAACTAGCCACCAGGCGGCGCTATATCGACTTCTACGAAGAAACCTACGGTCTGAGTTTGCTAGTTATATATAAATGTATAATGCTAGGACCACGCTGCTGATATAATTAGCTGCAGCCATAAATGAAACGGTTTGCCCCGGCAAACCTTACTCTTGCAGAAAATTGACGGATGAATTGTATCAATTTTCAATTGGGCTTCATACGATGTGCAAGGGACATGGAGGCCCAAATCATACTTTACAGTAGGCAGCGACGGTACCAGGTCAGCCTAAATGGGAATACGGCGGGTTATGAGGATACAAGCCGCTTTTCCGACACCCCGTATTGGCTAGGTGTATCAAGAGCGTAGCCTGTGAAAAAAAACAGCGACACGGCTGTACATGTGGTATTGCAGAAATTCATGAACCATGAAAGACAATTTAAAAAAAATGACACTAACCTATATATCAACAAATGCTTAGTAGTTGATATCTGCCATTCAACACCTCTCAGCACATGTGTGATCTTCATTAAATGATCATCTACCACATTAGCAAAGTGATATGTTGGGAAACCATCACTCTTCATCAGTATAGGGTCACCTTCATTTAAGGAAACATCATAGGCGATACCACCAAATATTAAATCTTCATATGACTGGCAGTCTGATGTAAGCTAAAGAACAAACAATATAAATGAATGACATATTTGGGACTCGAACCCACACTTATTAGAAATCCGTTCTAATCGTCATAACACTTAAACAAGTGTGAGTATAACATTCAATTTGTGCCTCGTATTTTATCGTATAACATTCAATTTGCGCCTCATATTTTGTCGTATTTTTGGGAAATGTGTGCCATCTACCCAACACATGTCGGGTAGATGGCTTCTAATTGATGGATTTGCACTAGATATGGGTTCGAGTCCCACGTGTGACATTAATTTTTCTCTCGTAAATAAGTTTTTATAAATAACCTAGCATAATAAATGGTAAATTTCATATGATTATCAAAGTAGCTATGTATGTGGTAGCGGCTACGAATACTACCAACCCTTACTTTGCTCGTGGATGTCGTAAAAGACGACTAAGAGCCTTATAGCGACCTGGGCCAACTCCATCTGATGCCGTTTGGTCAACAATTACATTCCCAAGAAGGGTTGACGTCTGACAGGCGGCCGATCATAAAACTATTGCCAATAACTTTTACAATATGTACTATGAAAGAAGCTATGTTTGAAACAAAAGAGTTTGAAATATCTTCTTTTACTGTTTCATATATTTAATTCGAAATGAATTATTCGTAAAGAATTGAAATTTAATCGTAATTCGTAATGAATTCTTGCTGTGTGGTAGCGGCTAAGAATACTACCAACCCTTACATCGCTCGTGGATGTCGTAAAAGACGACTAAGAGCTCTTAATCGACCTGGGCCAACCCCATCTGGTGCCGTCTGGTCAACGATAGCATTCCCAAGGAGGGTTGACGTCAGGCAGGCGGCCGGTCATAAAACCATAGCCAAATCAAATTGCAATATGTCTGGGAATAAATTAGATGACGCTAGGGCTAGGGCGTACCCTGCAAGCGACGCGCAGGGGCAGCACCCGGTCCCTGCGAAAAATGGACAAGGGTTGTTGCACCACGGGCGGGTGCAACGTAAGAAGCAAGCTCTTGGTATGAAAGGGATAAGAATGAGGTATGCAAGTTGGAATGTTGGAACGATGACTGGAAGAGGAAGGGAATTGGCAGATTTCTTAAAAAGGAGAAGAGTAAATATTGCATGTATGCAAGAAACAAAATGGAAGGGAACGAGAGCTCGAGAAATTGGTGAAGGATACAAGTTATATTATAGTGGTAGCGATGGAAAAAGGAATGGTGTAGGCATAGTCTTAGATAAGAATTTGAAAGAATGTGTGACGAATGTAATAAGAATGAATGATAGATTAATAGTTGTGAAAATAGTGTGGGAGAACGTCATCCTGAATGTCATTAGCGCGTATGCACCCCAAGCCGGATGTAAAGATGAAGTGAAAGAAAAGTTTTGGCAGGATTTTGATGAAATTATGATAGGTATACCAGAAAGAGAAGAGATATGTATAGGAGGTGACTTTAATGGACACGTAGGAGCGGGCAATGAAAGTTATGAAACAGTGCATGGAGGATGGGGGTACGGCATGCGAAACGCTGGGGGGGAGACGCTACTTCAAGCGGCTTCGTCGTTTCACCTGGCCATCGGTAATACGTGGTTCCAAAAAAGAGATGAGCACCTTATTACCTATAAAAGTAGCAACCACTGTACGCAGATCGACTACTTTCTTATTAAGAGAAGTAAGTTGGTCTGTGTAAAGGATTGTAAGGTGCTACCAGGTGAAGCACTAGTATCCCAGCACCGTCCGTTAATACTAGTGATGGAGCAAAGAACACCCTCTATTAAGACCAGAAACCAACCCCCTCCTAAGGTAAAATGGAGTATGCTTGAAAGGAAAGAGTATGCAAGTAGATTTAAAGAAAATATGATGGATAAAATGATTGAAATGAACGATATGAATGATAAATCTGTGAATGAATGTTGGAATGAAATGGCTAGTTGTATTAGAAATACAGCTAAAGGAATACTAGGAGAAACGAAAGGAAAAGGTATAATTGATAGGGATACGTGGTGGTGGAATGAAGATGTGCAAAAGATCGTGAAAGAAAAGAAGAATGTATTTAAGGAATGGCAGAATGAACATAATGAAAGATTGAAGGAAGCAAAAAAGCTTGAATACAAGGAATGCAAGAAAAAAGCTAGACGGGTAATAGCTATTGCGAGAGCACAGGCCGAAGACAAGATTTTTAAATCGATAGATGGGCCTCGAGGTCAAAAGATGCTATACCGCATAACTAAAGCCCGAGAAGAAAGAGCAAAAGATATTAGGCATGTCAGGTGTATAAAAGATGAAGCAGGTAAAGTGTTGATAAAAGAAGAGGAAATAAAAGAGCGTTGGAAGCAGTACTTTGAAAGGTTAATGAACGAAGAGAATTCATGGAGTGGAGTGTTAAAAGATGTATCAGAGAACGTCGGCCTAGTAAGGGAAATTACAATAGATGAGGTAAGAGAAGCAGTGAGAAGTATGAAAAATGGAAAGGCTGTAGGGCCCGATGGTATACCAGTTGAAGTATGGAAGATTTTGGAAGAGGATGGGTATATGTGGTTAACTTTATTCTTCGATAAGCTGCTGCGCGACAAATCCCCAATGAATGGTGCAATAGTACGCTAGTGCCCATTTTTAAAAATAAAGGGGATGTTCAGGACTGCGGTAGTTATCGAGGAATAAAGCTTATGTCACACAGTATGAAATTGTGGGAAAAAGTGATTGAGAAACGATTGCGAGAAGAAAGTGAGATCACCCAAAACCAGTTCGGATTTATGTCGGGCCGCGGGGCAACGGATGCCATGTTTGCACTGCGCCAACTGTGCGAAAAATATCGTGGTGCACATAAAAACTTGCACATGGTATTCGTTGACCTCGAGAAGGCCTATGACAGAATACCGAGAACAGTTTTGTGGTGGGTACTGAAAGAGAAAGGTGTGCCTGTGAAGTATGTTAGGTTAATCTGTGCCATGTACCGACAATCTAGGTCGTACGTGAAATCAGCGGCTGGAGACTCCGACGAGTTCAGTGTCGAAGTAGGTCTGCACCAAGGGTCGGCGTTAAGTCCTTACCTCTTCCTGTTGATAATGGATGCATTAACATCGGAGATACAGGAAGAGGCACCCTGGTGCATGCTATTCGCTGATGACATTGTTCTCGTCGGGAAAGAGGGCCTTGAGGTACAGAGCATGCTGGAAAAGTGGCGCTGTAAGTTGGAGAATGTAGGCTTGAAAATCAGCAGACCAAAAACAGAATACATGTTCTGCGATTTCGGCGGTCTCTCCAATTTTACACCCATAACTTTAGATGGAGTACCTATCCCAGTATGCTCGAACTTTCGATACCTCGGTTCTCTTATCCAAAGCGATGGCGACCTGGATCGTGCGGTGAAGCACAGAATTGATGTGGGATGGATGAAGTGGCGGCAGGTCACGGGTACAACATGCGACCCCAAAGTACCCCTTAAATTAAAGGGCCAAATATATAAAAGCCTAATAAGACCTGCTGTACTGTATGGATCAGCATGTTGGGCGATAAAAGCGACGGATGAGAGACGACTGCATGTAGCGGAGATGCGAATGTTGAGATGGATGTGTGGTGTGACAAGAATGGATAAAATAAGGAATGAACATATAAGAGGAAGTTTGAAAGTTGCGCCAGTGACGGAAAAATTAAGGAGTGAAAGATTGACATGGTATGGACATGTGATGAGAAGGGATGAAAGTAATGTTGTGAGGAAAGCTTTAAGCATGAATGTTGAAGGCTTAAGGGGTAAGGGAAGACCGAAGAAAAGATGGATGAACTGCGTGAAACATGACATGGATAGACAAGGAGTGACCACAGAGATGACGTCTGATAGAGTTGTATGGAAGGAGAAGACATATTGCGTCGACCCCAAATAAATTGGGATAAGAGCAGGTTGATGATGATGATATTTAATTCGTAATGAACAGACAGTGAAAAAGATACCTTTAACAGTGTGGCCATGGCACCATTCCAGGTGACGATTTGACTTACTGACATATGATGACTTTAAATGAAATGAACTTATGAACAAAGATTTGGCTTAAAGGTCTTAGTAACCAAGCCATAAACTCTAAAAAATAAAAATTACCTTAAATCTAATGCAATACGGTATACCAGCACTCATTTTATCTTTAATCTCTTCATGAGTTAAATTACGACATCTGTTGTCATACTTAGGTAAACGTTGAGATTTCACTGCATCTCTACGCAATATATTCAATCTTCTCTCCGTACAGAAACATTTATATGCTGACCTATTCTCTAAAAGTGTTGAAATGTGTTCTCTGTGAAATGATAGGAAACACATTAGAATTAAATGCCTGAAGTACTAAACATAAATTTACACTTTTTTGGTAGGTTATGATCTGGTTATACCTGACCATTTCGTCTAGGGCACAGAAGGGCAGCGTGCGACCCCATAACCCACCGTGTTCTCTCCCCATCGCCATTGGACTAACCACTGGCATTGATAAATTTACCTAAGCTGTAGATTGATCATTGCAAACACTTTATTGGTTTATATATATGGATATTTATAATATTATCTTAGTAATTTCATCAAATTTATACAGATCAGAAAATGAAGACTTAAAAGTATAGAAATTTGTGTAAAAGTTTAAACACAGCTTTATTAGACTAATTACATATAGGAATAAAATAAGGTTTGTATTTCAGTCTTACAAAAATATATTTGTTATTCTACAAAATCGTTGGGTCACTGTCATATGCGCCATCCGTCCATCTAACCTTCATCCATTTCGTTTCATTCCATCTTTCTTTTCATTCCATCTCACTCACTCATTGGGTTTCGTTTCACCTTACAATCCTACATACATGTCATTATATATACTGAAATATAATTAGCAAGAATTATAAAAAAAGCAATTTAACTATAAAAGTATTTTAGTCCTGTAAACTAATATATCACCACTAGCTTGTGCCAGCAGCTTTGCCGCATAAGAAGAAATGACGTTAACAAAAAATAAATTATCACTTAATTATCCGTAGGCAACATATTATTCCCTAGCCGAGGCCTCGGGTGATCAGACCAGGGAATAGTCCTGTCACCCCACGTGAGGCCACCGCATGAGGACGACGCCCGCAAGTCCTCCCGCTCGCACGGCGAAGGGGGGAGTTGCACGGTGGGTCTATGGGGTCACGCGCCGCCTCTACCGTCACCCCGGACAGATTTGGCAGGGCGAGACTAGGTATGCGTCCGATATATCTAAACGAATCTGAAATCGGATTTCAGTCAGAAATCGTATCGTATCGATATTCAACACTATACAAACTGATTTTAGAAAACGTATTTCGGCAGAAACTAAATCAATACATATCAAAACAAAACGACGAAAACGCAAACTAATAATAAATCTAATCATCGCGCAATCGTTTTCTATTGCTAGTTTTGCAAACCAAACCAATATTTGAAAACTTACTAACTATCTCTTTCACTCCGCTAAAGCTGATATCAGACGGTTCACTCGAGTGATTGTTCACTCGAGTGATGGTTCATTTTTCTTTCATTTTATGTTCACACGGCTAAGAGGGAATGATTTAAAAATGAACATTCACTATTTATTTCTTTCAATATATCATCGAATGAAGTCGTGCGTCTTGGAATTACTTTAATTTATGATCATTTAATCAATTTTTACTGATATTTTTTTTAGTGGTAGGACCACGCTGTTGACAGTTTTATATCTAAAGCCGTGGGCCGGTTCATCCGGGGTATTACCACACTCTCGCAGAAAATCGTCGCTTGAGCAGTGGTAATATGCTGCTGTGCTTCGTTCCGTGAGCGAGAGAGCCGGAAGCCCATCTTTCTGGGTGGGTTTAGGTTTGGGATTATTGGCAGGCAGCGGCCTAGTTATACCTATAGTGTGGTAAAGATCCATGGACGGCAGTAACACTTAACAACAGGTGTGCTGCTTACTCGTTTGCCACCAGAGCACTTAAAAAAATCAAAGAGTTGACAAAAAAGAAGTAAAGAAAACGTCGATGGTGATGGGTGCTACCATGGATTGAAAGAAAAAATATTAGCAGCATCAAATACATTGTTGAGAGAACTAGCAGTTGAAGATCCTGATTCATATTGTAATAATCTTTTTAAAGTTCTCCAAAAAATGTAATGTATTTTGATCGATCCACTCGATCGATCAACACATACACATACACACACATTTGCCGCGTGCGACCAGTGCAAAGCAGCGCAGAAAATTATCAACACGGGACGTCCTTCAGCTACAGAACTTGAAACAAAATGACCAGACCCGAATGAAAGTTCTCTCAGTGTTCAGACTGTTCATTTCTTGTTCACTCGGAGTGCGAGTGAAAGATGCCGAATGCCAATATCCAACACTGTTGGATCGTTTCACTAATGAATTCATTCGGCACTAATGTTTCATTTTGTGTTCAGATGCGTCACTTCGAGTGAAAGATGCAAAATGAAAGACAAAAATGAACAAAAAATGAACCGTCTGATATCAGCTTAAGCGATCGCTTAGTCAGAATGAGAGAAAGCGAATTTCATTAAAATTCGCCTCCTTTCATTCTAACTAAGCGATCGTTTAGTGCAGTGAAAGAGATGGAGAGAATTGCGGTTTCTAAGAAACTAAGAATGGCAGATTGATACGAAACAGAATTATACGGGACAGGGAATAAGATCTATATCAGAATGCAACTACTTCCATGATAATATTACGCAATACGTTTAAGTTTTGCGTTTGTTAAATAGATTTTTTGAATTATTGGAGAGTTTTGATCCACACTTGACCTTGGCGATACGTGCAGTGTGCGCGTAATGTTATTTTTGTGTTCTCGTGAACTATATAATTATATAGGTATTTTATGATTCAATACTATACTAACGTATGTTAGTATCGTACATACGATTTGATGATAAATAAGAAATAACTATTAAATGTAAAATGGTAAGAAAAAAACCATACTAAAAATGTACATTATATAATATAATCATGAAATCATTGTAAATATGACGATTTTTAAATAAGCCAGAAAGTTTTGTATCACACTCAAAACAAAACATTTTTGCTAGTCTAGTACTCTAGTTAAGCCTAGATAAAGCATGAAGGAAAATCGTACACCTAAATCCAATCAACAAAGAAACTAAAGAAAAATATTTTGAATGCGTTTGTTCGTTTGCGTTTTTCGTTTGCTACGCTAAAATAACTAAAACCATCGAATATCGATCGAGACTAAGGTAAATCCGCTCCGACAATCGCTCTGGAAATCGATTTCTGAAATCGGTTTTTTAAATCGATTTCAATATCAGAAATCGAATTTGTATCGGTTTGCGTAAAAATCTGAAAACGCCCATCTCTAGGCGAGACGCATCCATAGTCCAAAGCAAAAAAAAAAAAAAAAGAAGCCATCATATTATTGGGATAAAAAGAATCCTAGATATTAATACAAGAAATGGTCTACCTGTATGCCATCTTTTATACAAATCTGTTCAACAGTCTACACAGGATTTAATAACAAAAATCTAAACATCTTCACAAACTTTCACATTTATAATATTAGTAGAATAGCAGGATAAAAAAATTACTTTGTAAGTCTGAAAGCGGAGGGGGAGAAAATTTCTGACCTGAGAGTAATGAATTTTAGTCAGTCCACCTCCCTAGCAGAAGCGTACATAAGGTAGCAGTACACACCAAATGGGCTGCAGTAATAACAGACGAGCCTTATCAAGGGTAGTGGAAAGTAGGGTATGAGCATTACACTTGGTTATAATAGGAAGATGAAGGAAAAGTTGAAGGGTTTTAGGTTATTATTGTTGGTTCTATTATTATTAGATATTGGCTTGTACCAGGTGTTCAGCATAATCTCTCTAGCCATCCAGATGTTGAGATGCCAAAAAAGGAAGTCATAACGTAAAAAAGGAACGTCAGAACATAAGAATTAAACAATTAACCCTGAGTTTTTACTAATAGGAAGAGTTATTTCACTAAAGGAAACCATATTATAACTCAGTACTAGACGTGGCCGATTTTTACAATCTTTTAATACAATGAAAATAGAGAAGCCATGAATGAAAGAAGTCACAAAAATATAACTCAGTGATCCAGACTACTAACCTCAACGGCACACATACCTATAATAATCCAATCGTTCACTTTGAATATAAGGTCCATAATGACCACCACTTCCTGGTCCTTCAGAACACTGAATGCCTACCCACTCCAAGTCTTTTTTTAAAGCTTCCACTGAGCCTTCTACCTTCCGTGTCTGATCTGTATCTTCAATTCGGAGTATGAAAGAACCTCCTCGTGATTTAGCAAATAAATAATTATATAAAGCCGTTCGTAGGCCTCCTAGATGTAAAAATCCTGTAGGACTAGGTGCAAATCGAACCCTAGGACCATCGGTGTTAATTGATCTTGTTATGTAATGACCCCGTGTATAAAATAATTTTCTTAATAATAAAGAATACATTTTGTTATTTAAAAGACTAACATACTTTTATTTTAATATGTAATTCAAGTAATTAATCGTGACTTCCATATAAACAAACTAACCTATATAACAACAACGTCAAATCAAAAGTATAACTGTCAAGAACAGCCGATAGAAGCTTGACTGTGAAAATTTCGTTGAAAAACATACTAGTTCTTTCTTTTAATTTAGTCATTTAATTATTTTATCTTTTAATTAAAATAATTAAATTAAAAGAATTAACTATCATTAGTATATTTCAGTTAAACTACATTTAAACGCGATATTAATCTGAAAAACAATTTAATTTCTCTATGTAGAAATCATTATAATACATATTTCGTTAAAATTATTAGACTATTTTTATTTTACAATTAATTTTACAATGTGTGAGACAGACAATAATTGACAGCATAGATAACCCACGATGAAAAAATTAACAAAGTATAATTGGTTTGATGCCCGTGCAAATCATAATTTGCGTAATTAGTAAATACTATGACAAACCTAAATATTTCTCGATACTACTATGAGTATGATGACAGTAGTAGAAAAGTTTTCAATAGCTGTTATGCAGCTGAAAAGGTTAACACGCTATTTGGTTGTTCAATAACAATTCATTCTCTAAAACTAGTTATTGCCAAGTAGAGAAATCGCAGTGGGAAACAAAACTACCGTAAAAATAACTACCATAGTAAAACTATTGGTGCTGGCATTCTATTGAAAGATAAATGAAAAAAAGAAGGGGCTATAGTTAAATATGAATTCAAACTATTATAAAAATGCATAAATTAAAGCGCATCAATGTAACAAGAAAGCGTTCATCATTGTATGTATCATTGATATGTACCTTTATCCTAATAAGTCCTAAGTCTGGAACCAAAGGCAAGTTCACCTCTTTGGACATATATACATATCATCACGCCATATCCCTTGCAGGGTAGGCAGACAGAACAGAGCGCCAGAGAACTCTATCTCTCCATACTTCACTCGCTTCCTCAACATTCATAATTCTCTTCATACACGCTCGCCGGTTTCGGAGACTCTTGACTCCACCTTCCTTCAGTACATGACCGATCTGGTCTAGGTAGGTTAGTCTCGGTCACCCTCGGTACCTACATCCTTCCACTTTCGCATTGTATATCTTCTTAACCAGGCGTTCGTTCGGCATTCTTTCCACATGTCCGAACCATCGGAGCATTCCCTTTCGCATCTTTACACCAATACTCTCTTTCATACCTACTCGCTCTCTTACGTCGTCGTTACGAATGCGGTCGGTCAGCCTAACTCCACAGATTTTCCGCAGAGATCGCATTTCGACCGCATTAATTTTACTATCATACTCTTTTCTGCATACCCAACTCTCGCTTCCATACAGTAATGTTGGGACAAGCACTGCGTTATGTATTGCTACACGTGCCTTCTGGCTGAGGTGGTGGCTGCCGAGAAGTTGCCCCAACGCTCCGTTCACTCTATTTCCCGCATTCACTCTTCGCTCTATATCAGTGGTGTACCGTCCATCTCGGCTAAATCCACATCCAAGATATACAAATTCATCCACTTGCTCTAGTACATCATTACCTATTGTTACTCTTACATGTGTTCTGGTTTTATCTCTTTCAAAGACCATTATTTTGGTTTTGCTCACATTCACGCGTAGACCCCTTTTCTTACAATCTTCTGTCATTGTGTCGACTAGGGTTTGCAGGTCAGTCGCTGACTGTGCCAGCAGGACTGCATCATCTGCATAAAGCAGAGCAGTGACCACTGAGTTGCCCATCTGGACTCCCACATTCATATCGTTCAACATTTGGAGACATTTATCCAGATATATGATAAACAGCCTGGCTGACAGAACGCACCCCTGCTTAACGCCGATATTGACGTCAAACCAAGGCGACATTCCATCATCCAGCCGCACACAGGCTCTACAGCCCATGTAACTGGACTGCACAGCCTGTAGCAGTTTACCGCTAATACCATACTCCGGTAAATTGTCCCAAAGTTCCTTTCGTACAACCGTGTCAAATGCTCTCTCCAGATCCACAAAACTGCAGAAAACCCTCTGACCTAGAGCCAGATGCTTCTCCACAATGTTACGCAGAGAGAACACTTGATCCATGCATCCCCTTCCACTCCTGAAACCTCCTTGTGTCTCACACAGTAAACCATCGGACACCATCCTCATTCTCCTTTCAATAATTTTACCATACACTTTTGCTGCCAAACTGGTCAAGCTCCTCTTTGGATATATTTAAAAAAAGAAGTGTGTGTGTACTTATGTACACGCGTTAGAAGTTATACTTCTTTAGCGTAACAAGATAAAAATCTTTTCAAAAAAATTATCTTTCACCTTATTCTACGTTTGTAGAAAAAATCGACACAAACAATAGAAAAAAGGTATTTAATACACTGAAAGTTTTATTATAACGCATTTTATTTTTTTAAATATCACAAAAAAACTAAAATGTTGACTATAGCTAACTTCAGGGTGTCGGTTTCTGGTGACGGGGTGCGCGCGCATCCTAAAAATTTACTCTCATCATTTTTCCCTAACACGCCAAAAGAAGAATAACTTCATAAAAACCCGATTACGAAGCGAAAAATGATGTCACAAGCGGGATCACACTTATCATTTTTCGCTTCGTAATCGGGTTTTTTTTTTATAAATAATTAAGCATATTAAATTTATAAAACCCGATTACGAAGCGAAAAATGATGTTACAACCGGGATTCGAACCCGCGCCTATTGGGATTCCGGCCCAATCGTGCTGCCACTACACCACCGTGAACTATTGTAGGACATGCAAATCTCGCTTCGTATCATATTTACGTCTTTTAAGGTGATATATGCCATCTACCCAACAATGTTTATACTTTGTTATAGGCTTAATACTTCAAACTTTGCAGTTAGAATTGTATTAAACGATGACACAACCTTGTTATTCAAATTACTGAAATTTAGCATTTAATATGCTTAATTATTTATAAAACCCGATTACGAAGCGAAAAATGATGTTACAAGCGGGATTCGAACCCGCGCCTATTGGGATTCCGGCCCAATCGTGCTGCCACTACACCACCGTGAACTATTGTAGGAGATGCAAATCTCGCTTCGTATCATATTTATGTCTTTAAAGGTGACATATGCCACCTACCCGACAATGTTTACACATTGTTATATTATAGGCTTAATACTTCAAACTTTGTAGTTAGAATTGTATTAAACGATGACACAACCTTGTTATTCAAATTACTGAATTTTAGCATATAATATGCTTAATTATTTATAAAACCAGAATACGAAGCGAAAAATGATGTCACAAGCGGCATGTCTTATAATAGTTCACGGTGGTGTAGTGGCAGCACGATTGGACCGGAATCCCAATAGGCGCGGGTTTGAATCCCAGTTGTGCCATAATTTTTCGCTTCGTAATCGGGTTTTATAAATAATTAAGCATATTAAATGCTAAATTTCAGTAATTTGAATAAGCATATTAAATGCTAAATTTCAGTAATTTGAAAGAATAACTTCAATAACAACATACCCAATAACATAATAATATGCAATAGCAATTCTACAAAACAGTTACCTAAAAAGGCGACAAAAGATTTGTTTTTACTTAAAAACGCGATAGAAGATACCTAATAGCAAACCCTTGTATGGGTTTCAAAACACCTTAAAATTTAAAAAAATATTCAACAAATTATCTAAAAATGCAATAAAAGATATGTTCTTACTTAAAAACGCGATAGACGATATCAGTCAAGTAACAAAAATACGAAACGATAGCTAATTATTAAAATAAATGGTTTCAAAGCTGCTATTGACTATAATACCAATAAATTATTATGGTATTGTCTTAAATCCATGGAAGTAATAAGTACTCTGTACAACAGGAATGAGCTGTTGTCGCAAAATTGAAGCCGAGCGAGAGCTCAGAACTGTACCTTTTATCCCTCTCTGGCGATGGTGACCATATTGAAATATGATTTAAGGACAATAATTATAAAAAATATTTGTGATCTGACGTCAGCAGATCATTGCTTCAGATGGATTTTAATCGAAGATGCTAATTATAAACTTGCCCTTTGTGGCACTATACATTTCCTGTTTTTGCTTGCTTTTCACACTCGCGTCATATAGTTAGGTACTTATCTACTGGTCCTTGTGGGACACGACATGCAGCTGGACTGGGATAAAATTACGATAAGGTGGTGTGTGGTATATTTAATTAAGAAAAAACAGTTAACATTTTTTGTTTACATTTAAGTTTAATTCTAAATCAGTCAATGCTAAATAAGACAGTCTTGTGAAGTTTCTGCCGCAAACCCAGCTTATTCCTTATATGTTTCATTGATTCTAATTTTGCATTGAGTTAAACGTAAATTGAGATATGAATTCGCTAACGTCTTCATCAATAGAATATCATGTGGATCTTCAAATATAGATTGAGGAGGATGTGCTGATTCTAACGATGTATGTAGTTTGCTATAAAATTTTCGGACGACATACCTACATGATATTTTTATTTTTGTTTACGTTTTTTAACGATTGATTTAATAATGTAATATCAAAGAGTAAAGTTATTAAATTGAAAAAGAGTGGCAACTCGATGATAAAATATGCATGTATGGAAAGTGCTGCCACCCAGAGTTTAGGCGGTGAACTAAAGTTGAAGTAATGTATATACATATCTACATGTGCATGTGTAATTACATAGAATTTTCTTTTACTATGAAAGCTACCCTGAAATATAAAAAAAAACATATCAGCTGATAATTAAACAATAATAATATCAGCCTAACATTGAAACTTGAGATAATTTTCAGAAAAATATCAATAACCGAAAATAGATCGATGACAATAAGTACCTACGCTAGAAACAAAAAATAATAATTCTCAGTTGTCAAACGTTTGACAGGCAGGACAAAATGGCAGCAGTTAAGTTTGTACAACCAATCTGTAGGCGGCGCGACGGTCAGTAAAAATAAGTAATGTTTTAAGTGTGCCCCCCCAGTGTAATATACAGTGTTCTATGGTGTTGTGATCCAATAACACCACACAATTTGAACAAGAAATTTTGTGAATCATCCCATTCACGATATATCCAGCAATATAAAAAATAATGTTCAGTTTAAAATCTGAAACACAAGCGTTATCTACGAGATCTAACAAATCATCTATTGATGTCGATCATGTCGACTGATCTTTATTACATTCTTCCACAGCTTTATTTTTGTTCCTAAATTTTGTAAAGAACTTAATGTTAGGGACATTAAGATCTTTAGGAAATTTGAAATCTAAACAAAGTTATTTTTATAAAAAAATAAAAAATACATAGGTATTTAAGTTATTTGTTCTTGAACTAGGATTGAATAGTCATGCATGGTCACCTTAATTCTTCACTAACAAATTATGTAATTATTATTATTTCATGTGGGGTTGTCAGGTCAGGTGTCCGTATTTCATACATATAAAAGAAAACCTCTACCCCAATCGCAAAATGTTTGCGTTAATAAGGTTTTACACTTAGCAACAAATAATATTGCTTTAATATGTCGGTAATAAATTATTATTTATATTTAAAAACATTTTAGAAGTAAATGTTTTTACTTTATTACATTACATCAATCGCATATTTTTCTACCAACAAGGAAAGGATTGAAATCAACTTAACTCTGGCAATTCTAAGTCCACTGTTAGAACGGGACACAGGGTACACTGGTTGCCCTCTCACTCGGCTTCATTTTTATTTTGCGCGCATCAAGACTCTTACTACCTTAGCATAAGGTTTTATTTTCTTTATTTTTGCTGCAAGATGCACAGATAGAGCTCATTCCTGTTGTACAGAGTACTTATTACTTCCATGCTTAAATCATACTGACTTACATCTACAATGCAAATTATATCTATTATTTGATAGTTGATAAGCTTCTCCGCGGTATGCGGAATTATTTAGGGAATTCATTCATTTATCACGTTTTTCGCCATCCGTTGTTGAATAGCCACGTCTATCACAGATTAATATATTGTACTACGTAATACGTAACGTTTATTTAACTTTGACGAATATCAATCATCATCCTATTCTTTCTAGTAATAGGTATTTCGAGAAAATATTGTACAGAAACCAGTATCCTTTAAAACATTTTTTTTATCCCTTGATTAATTTACAAATAATTTTATTCCTTTACCGACCAGCAATTTTTAGTATGAAAGTTCAAAGTAATTAAAATTATAACTCTCATGACTGAGACATGGGAAAATATATTATAATATTACAACATTAGAAAGTTGTCTATGATTGTTATTTCACTTTGGTTCCGATGTCGAAATAACAGTGAAAGTCATTTAAAACAAATAAAATTTCACGAAAATGGTGAGTAGTCACATCGTAAATGCATTAAATAACATTAAAATAACAAATAGGATCCAAAATAAAATAAGTTCTTCAATTTATAATACGCAAATGGAATGACAGGTAAGCACTCATAAGGTTATAAATATGACGTTTGTACGATTCTCTTACAGAATAAATTAAAATCGTCACAGAGAGACAAAGTTAAAAAGTTCGTCGCATTTACGCAGACGAGTGAAAGCACTGCAATATATTGTTTGTCACAAAACGACTGGAAACTGGACCTCGCAAGCGATAATTACTTTCAAAATCCTGATGCTTACTATAAAGATGCTGCAAAAACGGCTGTGGATAGAAAAAAGCTGGAACAACTGTTCACTAAGTATAAAGATCAACAGGAGAATGACAAGATCACTGTAGATGGTGTGATGAAGTTTTTAGAAGACTTAAATTTAAGTCCTGAATCAATTCTAGTTCTTATAATAGCGTGGAAATGTAAAGCTGCAGTACAATGTGAATTCTCTAAAGAAGAATTCACAATCGGCCTTATAGAACTAGGCGCAGATAGCATAGAAAAATTAAAAGCAAAATTACCTAACCTTGAGTCAGAAATAAAAGATCAAAATAAATTCAAAGACTTCTATCACTTTACATTTAATTATGCAAAAAATCCAGGACAGAAAGGGCTTGAATTAGATATGGCGATAGCTTATTGGAATATTGTGCTCCGTGGAAGATTTAAGTTCCTAGATGCATGGTGTAAATTTCTTACGGTATGTATTTCATTATAACTTACTATATAACTTTTACTATATTATAAATATTCATTTTATAATATTCCCAGTTCTGACTGGCTCTGGCCTTAGCCTACTTACTGGGCTTGAGGAGTACTTTCTTCTGGGCTTGGGGAGTACTTCCGTCTGGGCTTGAGGAGTATTTTCTTGATGTAAATAAAATATACATTGGATTCAACCATCCTATTGGACGTAAAACTGTTTTTATTAATTATCTTCTTTTCTTGTATAGGCAATATTTATTATCATAGTAACTGCAGCTATACTGTAGGAAGTAGGGTGGCATTTATGAAGTTTTTACCTTATTTAGTTTGAAAAGTATTTAATTTTAATAACACTGATACTTTAGCACAGGTATATTATGATTTGGAAAATGTATTACTTAGTAACGAAACTATTTAACTCAAGTAATATTACTCAATACGATACAATTTTAAAATCATAGTGTAACTTTTTATATTGAACTGAACTACATGTGATATATCTGTCTCCGATAGCATACAAAAAATATATATATTAGTACTAATATATCAGCCCTTAAATTGTTGGCTAATACGTGATTTTCACTCAAAAGTCCTTCTTTCTCAATATTGGATATAATCCGCCTGTTATCACTTGAGCATGCTAACTAATGCTTTGTACTATATCAATACCCTTTCTTCTTTTATTATTATCTACATCTCAGCTCTCGTATGTCTCACTGCTGGAATAAAGCCACCACTACAATTATAGGGAACTTGACTTACTATACCACGCGAGTAATATGGGTTGTTATAACATTTTATTCAAGTTTTCGTTCTCCTCATCAAATATTACCACCATTATGCCTCTTAGTCCTCTTTACAATATTCAATAGCAAGATAAAAAGTGCAGAATTCTTGCTCTATCACCTCACAGAGAACCTCATAGAATTATACTAATCTATAAAATTCAAATGTGTAGCTTTGCATTTATATACTGTTCTCCTGCCCAGGGCCTATAGGCATTATAAAATTTTGTAGCTACTCTATCATTATAAAATTTTGTAGTTATTCTGTTAGTTTTTGGTGCAAGGGATTCAGAGATTCACAGTTCTGTGTCACAAACACAACAGTCTAGAACGCAAGATGTATATGCAAGATTCACTTCATAAGCTATTGAAGCAAACAAATTCAATATAATTATTATATAATATTCTATTTCAGTACAGAGACCTTATCCTGTTTGCTCACTTTTTCTTCCAAAATTTTTATAGGATATATGGGCCAAGTTACCTTATTTCCTGCCCTATCCCCCATCTCCACTAAATTAATAGCATACCAGGACCGATTGCGTTAATTTGGTACATAACACATTTTTTGACAGGCAATAGTCGGGACATACCCTGCCTGAGACGTAAGAGACAACAAAATCATTCATCATCATTTCAGCCCACATATATGTCCCACTGTTGGGCTCAGGCCTCCTCCACAAAGGAAATTGACCTACTATACCACACTGGTCAAATGTGTTGGTATAGGGTTTTATTTCAAGTTTTCCTTCTCTTGTACAGATGCCATATGCATATTTTATCCCTTAATCGTCTTTTACGATACCCACAGGTAAGATAGGAGGTGGTGAATTGTATTCTTACTCCGTCACCACAACGAAATGGTAGCATGCTTTCCCGTAACCTGCAGTGATAACTTCTCACCTGAACCGTCCATCAGTACTGATTCTTTGACATCCATAGTGCACAGAATATTTAAGTGAACAGTTGACAGTCTATAATAACTGTTGTTCTTAAACTCACCGGTATCATGCTGTGATTTATAATTAATAAATGATACTATGTTTTATGAAAGTAAAATTATTTACCTGAATTTTAAGTATGTATTTTCACTAATGAATTAAATTGCTACAATATCCTTAAATAAACTGCCATGTGTGGTAGCAGATACGAATGCTACCAATTACTGTGCTTGTGAATGTCATAAACAAAAACTAAGAGCTTTATATCGACCAGGGTCAAGTCCACCTGATTGACGTGTTTTAAACAATAACATTCCCAAGGAGGGTTGACGTCAGCGGACGGTCATAAAACTTTTGCAATATGCACATGTACATATTCAGTCGACCGTAGTATTTGGAATAAGAGCAGGAGAATGATGATGAATATCCTTAAATAAACTATGAAGGGTAAGGTTACGCGCGGTGCTGAAGAAGCCGCGGGTGAAATTGAATATTAAATTTCATTGCATTTTACTTGTTAATTGTAAACAAATCATATGATCATTGATCAGATCAGCAACAGCAATATGCCAACCCAAGAGGAAATAATGTCATGATCTTCAAGGTTGGCGATTGCAGTGGGTATTATAAATTCCCAGAAAAGTCCTGCTGCTAAATCATTGGCTGCACTAATGGCGTATTTGACCACTACACTAATATCGACTTTTAAAAAAGAAAATGAAGTAGGTTCAGCAGCAGATTTTTAATACTCCTATTTGAAAGTATTAAAAATCCATAAAACACCACAATGTTATAAAATTGGCTCTGAAAAATAACACGCATATGTAAGCTAAGTAGTTCAGAATGAACTGTCAAAGCTACCTGCGAAATAACATGCCTCTTTCAGTTAACTTTATTTCCTCACTGAATCCTAGCTCATATAAGTGTCACCGCTGGGGCTAGAGCGTCTTCCGAAACAGGGGAGAATTTTAGTATACCAAGCTGGTCAGATAGTTTGGTATAGGGTTTTGTTTCGAGGTTTTATTTTCTCACTGCGTACTTGTAAATGGACTGTAACGGAAAGGTCTTATGTATCATTTAATTTACGTAAACAATGCTGATAAATATATATTGATGATAAATATATATTCACTGTGGTAGAACCACGCTGTTGACAGTGTTCTGTCTACAGCCGCGGGCCGGTTCGTCCGGGGTAGTACCACACTCTCGCAGAAAATCGACGTTTGAGCAGTGGCAATATGCTGCTGCGCCTCGTTCGGTGAGCGAGAGAGCCGGAAGCCCAACTTTCTGGGTGTGTTTACGTGTGGTGGGTTCAGGTGGTGCCTGAAACTTGCGGTGGTGAAGTCTTGGTTGGGGCATTGAGCGTGAGAGGCTGACATGGGGTACAGGGAGACCCGGTGGGAATGGTCACCGCCGGCCACCTGCCGGTCAGCAGGGGACCCGAACCCAGGATTATCCTCCCTGGGAGGCTGTCCCGCCAACCGGCGAAAATCCCGCTGTGTAGTCGTTGTGCCGGAGCAGGAAACCGGAGTGGATTACGGCGACTGCGCGCGGGGGGGCACCGGGGGCCCTTCCGTGCTTCGTATCAGCTTCTCACAAAACTCACCCTCCAGCCATGCACTGTGCCCCGCACCTATTTTTTTTGGTACCACCGAATCTCATTATACGTATCCACACTCCCTTCCTCCTCTTCTTAAATAAAAACCCGTATGAAAAGTACTAGAAAAAAGAGAAGGTTTTCTACGGCGGTCCCCTTATCCACATTTGATGTGGATTTTTGCAATATCAGGGGTTTACATAGCAATCTCGATGCCGTTCACCACCATCTCGAGACGGCGCGGCCTGCCTTGCTCTTTTTAACGGAGACACAGATAGGCGCTCCGAATGATATTTCGTACCTTAACTACCCTGGCTACGAGTTAGAGCACTCCTTCCGTCGTAAGGCCGGGGTGTGCGTGTTCATTCGGGGTGATATCTGTTGTCGCCGGCTTCGGGCCCTCGAACATGGTGACCTGTCTATCTTGTGGTTGCGCGTAGACTATGGAGGGTTTACCCGCATCTACGCGTGCCTCTACAGGTCGCATGGCAGTGATTCGGGGTCAACTCAGTTATTTGAGAACGTCCAATGGGGGATTGACGAAATATTGGAGCAGTGTCCATCAGCGGAGGTGGTGGTTCTTGGAGACTTCAACGCTCATCATAAAGAGTGGTTGGGGTCCCGAGCCACTGACCTCCAGGGTCGACATCTCTTCAATATGGTCTCGGCCTATGGACTCTCACAACTGGTGACACAGCCCACCCGTGTCCCAGACATTGAGAGCCATGAGTCTTCTTTACTCGATCTTCTGCTGACTACACACCAGCAAGGATACCGGGTAGTGGTCGAAGCCCCTCTTGGGTCATCTGACCACTGCCTAGTCCGTAGCAGAGCCCCTGTTGCGAGGCCTAATCGCTCTACGGCGACTGGGACTCGCAGAGTCTGGCAATATAAGTCGGCAGATTGGGATGGACTTCGCGAGTTTTATGCATCCTACCCATGGAAGCGGCTTTGCTTCGCCTCTGAGGACCCTGGCGTTTGTGCAGACTGCGTAACCGAAACGATTATTATGGGGATGGATTTATTTATCCCCAATACTCAAATACCCGTCGGCGGCCGCAGCCGCCCTTGGTTTAACAAAACCTGCAGGACGGCTGCACGGCAGAAGCAGTCCACATATCGGGCCTGGAACCGGGCTAAAAACTGTCAAGACCCGAACGTCAAAGAGGTGAAGCGAAAATTTAACGCCGCTTCCAGATCTAGTAAGAAGGCTATCGCCAGAGCCAAGGCAGAACATGTTGCCAGAATTGGCGAGCGATTAGAGAGCTATCCTGCTGGGAGTCGTGCATTCTGGTCGCTCGCCAAGGCTGCTCAAGGCAACTTCTGCCGGTCCAATCTCCCACCACTACAGAAAAGCGATAGCAGTCTGGCCTACAGCGCAAAGGAGAAGGCCGATCTTTTAGGTCAATTCTTTGCCTGTAACTCGACTTTGGATGCGGGAGCTGCCACACCACCTACCATACCGCGGTGTGATAGCTCTCTACCTGAAATCCGTATCTCACAGCGTGCGGTCAGGCGAGAGCTGCGGCTTTTAGACGTCCATAAGTCGAGTGGGCCGGATGGCATCCCTGCAGTGGTCTTAAAGACGTGCGCCCCTGAGTTAACCCCCGTCCTCACGCGCCTATACCGTCTTTCCTACGATACTAATAGGGTTCCATCTTCGTGGAAGGTAGCTCAAGTCCACCCGATCCCTAAAAAGGGAGAACGGTCGGACCCATCGAATTACAGGCCGATTGCGATAACATCCTTGCTCTCCAAAGTAATGGAGAAAATCATAAACCGCCAGCTTCTGCAGTACCTTGAGGATCACCAGCTGATCAGTGATCGCCAATACGGCTTTCGACATGGTCGATCGGCTGGTGATCTTCTTGTGTACCTTACACACCGTTGGGCAGAGGCTTTGGAGGGCAAGGGTGAGGCGCTAGCATTCGGCCTAGATATCGCAAAGGCGTTCGATAGGGTCTGGCACGGAGCCCTTCTATCGAAGCTACCGTCTTATGGAATCCCCGAGGGACTCTGTAAATGGATCGCCAGCTTTCTGGATGGTCGGAGTATAAGAGTCGTCGTCGATGGCTCTTGCTCCGATACCATGACCATTAACGCTGGTGTACCACAGGGCTCGGTGCTCTCCCCGACGTTGTTTATCCTGCATATCAATGACATGCTCTCTATAAAGAGTATGCATTGCTATGCGGATGACAGCACGGGTGACGAGCGGTATACCGAGCATCAGATTATCCCTCGGAATATATTACAGGAAAGAAGGACTCAACTTGTGTCTGAAGTCGAGCGCTCTCTGGGGCGGGCCTCCGAATGGGGTGAACGGAACTTAGTCCAGTTCAATCCCACTAAGACACAAGTTTGCGCGTTCACTGCAAAAAAGGACCCCTTCGTCATGGCGCCTCAGTTCCAAGGAGTAACTCTCCAAATTTCCGAGAGTATTGGGATCCTCGGCGTCGAACTATCAAGCAAAGTCCAGTTTGGGAGTCATTTGGAGGACAAAGCCAAATTGGCAAGTAGAAAGCTGGGCGTCCTGAACAGAGCCAGGCGATACTTCACACCGAGACAACGTCTTGTGCTATATAAAGCACAAGTCCGCCCTCATGTGGAGTACTGCTCACATCTCTGGGCAGGCGCGCCCAAATATCAGCTAGACCCATTTGACTCCCTGCAAAGACGTGCTGTTCGAATCGTCGGTGATCCCAATCTCACGGAAGGACTGAAGTCATTGGGGAGCCGGAGAGACTTTGGGTCTCTCTGTGTACTCTACAGGCTCTTTCACGGGGAGTGCTCTGAGGAACTGTTTGACTTGGTACCACCGTCACCATTTTATCACCGTACCACTCGACACCGCAGCAGGGTTCATCCATTCCACCTGGAAACGATACAGACGTCAACTGTACGTTTTCAACGTTCGTTTCTCCCACGTACATGCAAGATCTGGAACGAACTACCTGCTGCTGTGTTTCCCGAGCGCTATGACATGTCCTTTTTTAAACGAGGTTTAAGAAGAGCACTTTCTTCACGGTAGGCAGCGGCCTAGCTATGCCCTGGTATTGCAAGAGTCCATGAGCGGCAGTGTCACTTACCATCAGATGTGCTGCTGGCTCGTTTGCCACCACCGGCAATAAAAAAAATAAAAAATAAAAATTTTTTTTTACATTACCGAAACCAATACCAAATTTTATTTTTAAAGACCTTCGTGCTAATGAATAAAATTATTATTGATGAATTTACAAACATATAATATGGCTGCAAATAATATTCTATTTGAGAACAATAATTAGTGAATCGTACAAGGAAATATCCGTGACCCGTGAAAGACGTGCGCCCTGTCGGTTGGCAGCGTTAGGATCTTCGTTCGCACTACGAATGCTCTCCATATCGAGAATCGAATGGCGTTATGCATCACGTTACTATACCTGGACTTTCAGGTCTTAACCACGCTTTTATAACTAAGATTACGATACGATAAGATTATTTTTAAATTATTTTGCTAAGATTGCGCCTGATTTTTAAATCACATCGCTAAGTCCCCCACAATACAAAGTATACATATTTCATTAGTGCAGAGTGGCGTTTATAATAAAAGGGTACAATGCTGGTAGCGGCTACGAATACTACCAACCCTTACTTTGCTTGTGGATGTCGTAAATGACGACTAAGAGCTTTAGGCTCAGGGCCTGCTCCACTTTATGCCGTTTGGTCAACAATTACATTCGCAAGGCGTTAACCCTACGTCAGGTAGGCTAGTCATAAAATGATTGCCAATAAGTTTTGCAATATATACGAGTACATATTGCGTCGACATCAAGTAAATCCTTACTAATATTATAAATGCGAAAGTAACTCTGTCTGTCTGTCGCTCTTTCACGGCATAACTACTGAACCGATCTAAATGAAATTTGGTACACAGGCAGTCTAGAGCCTGATAAAGGACATAGTCTACTTTTAAATCCAAAAAAAGGGGCATGAAAAGTTGTAAGGAAGTATCGACATTTTTAAAACCAGAAGCTTGAAACTTATTTTTAGGCTATTGATTAGATATAAATATGACGTTAAAATTTTGTAAAAAACATAACCTTAAGGGGTAAAATAAAAATAGGGGAGGGAAAACTTTAGGGAAGTAACCTTTTACGCGGGCGAAGCCGCGGGCAGAAACTAGTGTAATATAAGAGCAGGAAAATGATGAACGCTAAGTGTACGTTTGTAAAGTATTTTTAGTATCAATGCAAATGATTTGGAATTTTATTATAAACAAACAAATACATTCATGATATAGTCATTTCTAACTTTTAAGTTTCTTGAAAAGTATAAATTGATATGAATGTAGATTTTTTTTTTGTATTTGACATATTATGTGGTTATAGTGATTTCAATTGTATTAGCTAGCTCACCCTGTTAACAATAAAATACAGTGTAAAATGGCTGATCTGCTTTAATCGGTGAAATGAAATAGTTTTGTCGTACTTACCTACAATAAATGTGAAAGTTTGGATGTATATCTGTTCCTTCGCCAGAACTCCGGAACAAATACGAATAAAATCTATTAAAAATCACACCTTGAAAAGTATCGTCTTTCTGTTCTTATCCTAATTAGGTACTTGATGTTTATGCGATATGTATTCTACTTCTATAATACCTATTGGAAATAAATGTATGACCGGCCGCTTGCCTGATGTCAACCCTCATTTAGAATGTAAAAGTTGATCAAACGGCATTAGATGGAGTCGGCCCAGCTTGATGTAGAGTTCTTAAGACTGCAGTCCTCGAGCGTGGGAACTTATGATTGAACACACACATTCACATTTTCTAATCACACAGACGCATCGCACAGTATTAATACACGCACCCTGGAAACGAATAAATGTAATTGCCGGTGCTTGCATTAGTTACATGTTTATTACACGCTTGTATTAGTAGAATCTTCACAGTGTCACAGAAAATGCGCAATATATTAGACATAAGCTTGTCGCATCGCTAAGTCTGCAGTGAGTAGCCGGCAGCAAAAGGTGGGGTCAGAGTCTCAGAGTGTATGCTTTCTGGGTATTATACACAGAACAAAATACTTAGAGAGAAGAACGACAACTTCATACTGTAGAATTGCTCACACGGTGCACACTAGCGCTCCAGTTTATTTCATCGAAAACATTCGTAGTGCAGGTTACTTAAAAATGTGATTATTTCAAAACAATATTCAGCTATCGAATTTCTGATTGCTGTGTTTGCACAATACAATTTAGGTACATATATTCGAATGTATAAAAATTGTGCGAATTATGAAATCTCTAACATTAAAAACAATAGTTCCATAATTATAAGCTTGCAACTCCATTTTGATAATTTTTGTCAGTAAAAAATGAATAATTTACTGCATAACTATACTTACTACTTTATGTTGAATTTGACTTTATTTTTTTATGTTTATTTTATATTATTAATTTTCTTTCGGTTTCCTCATATCTACCTGAAATATGACTTCAATACGATTACTATAAGTACTTGCATAGTGTTTGACAATTAATTCGGTTTACAAAAATACATAATGAAATTTGCATATGTATTATGTACCTTGATCTTTTATTTGCTCGAAGAATATAAATTAGCAGCCGTGTTCGACGCTGACACTCGCAATACACCCTAAAGAAATTATCACGAAGCTATGGAGCTCGACTCGAAAAACTAACGGACGTGCTCTCACCTTGGATACTGAGACGGCACTGATTATTATTTTGTTTTTTTTTGTCACTTAGTTGTTAGACTCTATAGCTATGACATATGATAGCTATGACAACTTTACCCGGACAGTGGGTGAGCGCTGAGGGCTCTCAACCCGTATTGATTATTTTTCTTTGGACGTGTTTTATTATAATGCTGATTACAGAACGTTTTTGTTTCATAGTAAAATGTATGGACGATTTCGGCTAAAAAATCAACGGTGTTTAAGATTATTTTATAATTTTTTGTTTTAGATTAATAAAAAACTTGAATGTTGAATGTATTATCCTTACTTGCGTCTCACGATTCAATTGAAAATATTTACAAATATATCAACGGAATAGCCTAGATAGTTATAATAGCAAAGGTCAACTTCGATACTTTTGATCAATGTTGACGAATTTTTTTCTCGAAAGTTAAGAATTATCTTAAAATTATGACACGGTGTTTTAATAGAGTCATTTGTTAAGCATATGAGATATTTTTTTAGTATTATTCAATGCAGTAAATTTTTAGATATATTTAAAACCGTAAGTGGCTATTCGCGCGTTTCTTAGGGACGCGCCCCTTAATAGTTTTTCACGGCATCCACGAGCAATGTACGGGTTAGTGGTATTCGCAGCGGCCACCGTGCGGCGATCTAAAATTATGAAACCAGAAAATATTTCTATGTACAAACTATTTTATATGTATCTTGTATAAACAAATATTAATACTTTAGGTATAGTGTAAACGAATATTATGGCATTTCAAGGTTCTCGTCAGAGTGGGATCTTCAGGTACGGGCCCGAAGTTTGTATATTATACTTAACGTGACCATTTATTATTTGACTCAAAACGGGACATATTAAAAATATATCCGAAATGTTTAGTTGCATTTTATATATCAGAGGAACAAATTTGTTTTAAAATAGCTAGTGAACGTTTTAAGTAAGAATCTAACATTTGACACGATTTTTTATATTTAGCTTAATTATCAATATGGCCTTAAGAACTGAAATTTGTAACTGGGTTTTCTCGTATGTCCACAATTTGTTCCTCATAGAAAATACTCTTAACAAAACAAATAGCGAGAAATGAGAGAACGAAAAATCTGTCAAACAAATTAGTTAACGTAAGCTCTCGTACACCGCCCGCGTCTGGCTTTCCGAAAACGGGACAATTTTGCATCCCAGAGTTCATTTCGGGGACACCGGGATGCGGTATTATATAAAGGGACAGTCCCGTACAAAACGGGACTTCTGGTTACATTAAGTATACTATAACTACTGCAATTATTATTACCTCTGGTTCGTGGAAATCGATTCCTCCATAATGTTGTGGATAGTTATCCATTTTATCACATTGATTAAAAAGTTTTTAAGATCTTCCACGCAGTGTAACTTTTACAATGACATGGAATTTAAGTTTCAAGGTGTAGCGTGTATTGGTATTAATCAGTCTCCATATGGACTGATTTTTCTGTCTCTACAGTTGATTCTAAAAACTTAAAATCATGGTTATATTTTATAAGAATCACAGATAAAAATGTCGATTTTGCCATCTATTAAGTCCGTTATCAGGATTTGGTGTACACCTTTATGCCATACCTTATCGTGTAAACCATGAACTGTCAAGCTATCTGCGAAATCTGTTAATTAATAAATTTTTACCGACCTATGGGTAAAATATTTCTTTTCCATGTAGTGAAGAAGTAAGAATACAAATTCACCAGCATATCTTGCCCGTTGTTGTCGCAAAAGAAATTAAAAGATATGAACGCCTAGAGCACCTGTAAAAGAGAAGGAAATCTCTAAATAAAACCCTATACCAACTCGTGTGACGAGCGTGATATAGTAAGTCAATTTTCTTGCTATTTTGGAAGAGGCTCGGGCTCAGCAGTACGGCATAAACATTAATAGTACCTTTTCAGAGATTAAATCAATTTCATAGTTTATTTGGCTAATCGTTATGAAGTTCATTTGGTTACACGGCTGGTAGTTATTATTATTACAATTTTTATACAGTAGAGAATATGTACTTTAGAAAATACAACTAACAACTAACTAACACTTATAAATAAAATATCAATTAATTAAATTTTAAAAATAATTTAAATATAACAATGTCATTATATATATTCAGGTCAACGTTAAATATATGCCAGTATTTCGTGTCTAATGTATTTATAATTACCTAAGCCATCATCACTACACGGGAATTTATGTATAGTGTAATTTGGCTATAAGGATGAATGTCGTTTAACTACTTTTACTGGGTTGAGAGTTCTCGACGCTCCAGTCCGGGAAAAGTTGTAAGACTTTTTTTTTGAGTTTATAACTTGGTTACTAGGACCTTTAAAACAAATCTTTATTTATAAATTAACACTTCATTTAATAAATTCATCATCATCATCATCAACCAATTTAATTTAATAGTCATTGTCCGTCAGTAAGTCAAATAGTCGCCTTCAACATAGTCATGGCCACTCTGGTAATGGTATCTTCTGGGAATTTTGATGGAACACGAATATGTGTGTAAAACACTGTTATATCATATTCACTACACCTTAGTACTTCCTACGCATCAGTTTAAATAAAATGCCATTAAAACTAATATCATCATTCTCCTACTCTTATCCCAATTGCTTGGAGTCGATACAGTATATACTCTTCTTTCATAGTACCTACATATTGTTAAGTAATTGGCGATAGTTTTAATACCGGCCACCTACCAGACGTCAACCCTACTTGGGAATGTAATTGTTGACCAAACGGCATCAGGTGGAGTTGGCCCAGGTCGTTATAAGGCTCTTAGTCGTCCTTTACGACATCCACGAGCAAAGTAAGGGTTGGTAGTATTCGTAGCCGCTACCACACAGCTTGGCTGGTGGTTGGGTGGCTGGTCATTAAAACTAATATAACACTAAGATATTAAATATAATACGAGACCACCACATAACACTTTCCGTTTCCCATCCAAACTCTTCGCTGTTGTGCTTCGTTCGGTGAACGAGAGAGCCAGAAGCTCAACTGGGTGGGTTTTGGATATGTAGCGGAGGGCAGTGGCCTAGCTATAACCCTGGTTATGCTAAAGTCCATGGGCGGCAGTAACATTTACCATCAAGTGTGCTGCTTGCTCGTTTCTGACCAAAAACATTAAAAAAAAATACAGACATTCCTAGGAGGTTTTTTCCTTACGGTAGGGGGAGAGGGCCAAATCATTCTTCAAAATCCCTTACGTATTTATACGCAGCATTGTGATACGTAGACTAAAATTGTATGCAGGGCTGATTTTCAGCATTACCTTTCTTCTCTCTTCTCTCGAAAAGTTAACTTTGGTAAAAAAGAAAAAAAGTATACTAAATATAGAAAATGGATCATTTTTATTTCAATAACAATAACTAATAAATAATTTAATTAAGTATCAAAAATGATAGTACTTTTAACGGCTGTTTATTTGAATAAATACTTGTATGTAATAATATTTCATTGTGATGAGGGAGAAAGAATACAGTATGTCACCACCCCTTCCTTTCTGGTAGGTGATCGTGAAAAACTATTAAGCTATGCAAGTAAATAACATCAATAGCAAAGAAGAAAACATCAAAATTAAATACTATCACCCCTGACCAGCATTTAGTATAAGTATGTTGATTTACCTCGCTTTGTGGAGAGAACTCGAGCTGAGCAGTGGGACGTATATCACTATCATCTCAGCTGTCATACGTCCCTCTGCTGCGTTTGAGCATCTTTTACAATATGAAGTAAATTTACCTACTATACCACCCTGATCAAACGTTTCATTTCGGGATTTCCTTCTTTGCATAGATGTTATATGTACATAATATCCCTTAATCTTCTTTTCCGACATCCACATGCAAGAAAAAGTGCTGTTGAACTGTATTCTTACTTTTTCACATGGGGCAAGGGACGTATATGTACTGATTTGATAATGATGAATTTTTATTTGGATTCCAGGAGCATCACAAGAGATCCATACCAAAGGATACGTGGAACCTCTTACTCGATTTCGCAACGCAAATCGACGATGGTATGAGTAATTATGACGCTGAAGGTGCGTGGCCAGTGCTTATAGATGACTTCGTCGAGTGGTGCCAGAAGCAAGGTCTTACTTCCGACACGGTGACGGCGCTGGAGCCAGCGTCTGGCTAGCTGTTAACCCCTGGCCCGCTTCCAGGGTCTCTGCGATATCAGTGCGTACAGACCGAATCACCCGAATGCCGCCCCTTGGCTATTGTGTTCGGTTCTTTAGCACGCGCGTTACAAATGTTCACCGGCCACGACTTTCAAGATCTCGAGCTGTGTACAACAGAGTTGCTCGCCATCCTTATAGTTATAGAATTGTTTACTGAAATGTGCTGAATGAATCTGATGGGAATTTAATTTGGCACTCAAAAATTCTAGTCCGCAAACATTTTCTGATTATATTCATAGTTACAATAGTTATAACGTCGTTCACAGTTCGTTCACATTCATGAAGAACGATACTCTGTGGCCGAAAAATGTTGCCAATATATAAAAATAACGATTTCTTGCCATTTAAAATTTCCATTAAATTTTCTTCACTCAATTGTACATAGCTCTCGATTATTCGTCCGTTAGATAAAGTTTCTTGTTGACATTCATATTCATATTACCCATTCTGGGTATGAAGTGTTAGGATGATTTTTTTCCTATATTTGAAGGATATTTTTAAAGTAAGAGTTAAAAGAAAATTAACTTAAAATATCTCAATAATGATTCAGAATAATGTGCAGTTTAAATTTTAAGATGTAAATATGTATATACACGTTAATGATATTATTATAATTTTTTTTTATTACAACAAGCTTAGATTTTCTGTTTTAGTTTTTTTAGCTACCCTGCGTCTACATGGCTATGTACCATAGGTTTGAAATCGGCATAATTTTGATTATGTAATTGGAGCAATGGGCATATTCTTTTATATTTTCCATTAGCAAGCAATTTTTTAACATATATTTTTTGCTCGGGTAATAATAATTTTGACATGATGAATGAATGACAAACTGTATGTAGTATCAATCAATCAGTTCCATTAATCAGTTCACTCTAATTTAGATACTGGTGGTTTTAAATACACAGTAGACAAAAAGAAATAGGTTTATGTGTATATGAAAATAATTTTACTATCTCGTTGGTCTAGTTAGTCTAGTCTCGTTTGCAACTGTGAAATGTTAGGCTTCAAATCCTGCGTCATCTAAAAGTACTACTACTACTGTTTTTTTAAGTGATAACATCTTATGGGAAGGTATACCGCTTCGTTACGTAATGCGTAACGGCGCCAGTCTGTCTGACTTCCCTTTCTCTCACGCATACGGCAGTGGGGGGCACGCTCCTCCTCTCTCACTCTAATCCACAGCGCTAGCCGTAATAAGATGTGATGTTATAAGATTTTATTAATAAATATCCTTTCCATACATTATCATATTATATATAAAATTTAAATAATAACCTAAGCTTTTCTCAAGTTAAACAATTTCAATATTAAATAATTCAACTTGTATTAATTTTTAATATCAAGAAATTCTGCACAGCAACTTTGTAGAATTACCTGGTAGATTGCAAAAATTATAACTAAAACCATGCGTTGAAATTTGTGTTAGCTCTGCTTATATTGTCAAAGATAAAGACGTGAGACTGTTAAAAAAAATATACGTCGATTTCTTTTTTAACATTTCGAAAAGTTGTTTACCAAGTTGTATCATAAAATTTTAAAAGTTAATATTTGACTATTAGATAAATTAGTACCACTTTAACATTCATAATTATCACCAGAGTTTGCACATCTACACATAAATATATATCTTCTTTCTATCATCGTCATCATCATCATCATCATCCAGCTCTTATCACAATTATTTGGAGTCGATGCAATATGTATTATTCCATTGCGCATACTGCAAAAGTGTTAGCAATAGTTTTATGACCGGCCGCTGCGCCAATACTGCTTGGGAATGTAATTGTCGACCAAACTGCATCAAATGATTTTTATTTGTAATTCATTCCAATTGAAAAATTAACACTAATATTATTCTAAGCTAGCTCGTCTTCATTTTATTACCTGAAGTCAATCCACGCAATGTTGATATTTCACTCAAAAGGCGGACAACGTTTTCTAAGCGGATTAGTGAAAACCTTGCTCAATGTCTCTCACCTCAGTTAGTCGACAAAAGTTATGGTTAAAACATAGCTCGCCAACAACAAAAGAATATTATCTTAGGCTAAATATCTCTTGGCCACCGAAGACCAAGACCGGGTGCCGGTGGCCCGCTCGCACGACGTAGACGAGAGGTACTTGTAGGGCGGGTCTATGGGGTCGTGCGCCGCTTCTTCTGTCGCCCCGGACGGATTAACGGGACGTGACCACTCCATAGCCCGCCGCCAAAAAAAGGCTAAATATCTCTAGAAGAAGAGTACCACATAGTTTACAGAGTACTACAAAGGCTTTAACCATCCTTTTGACGCTGTCTCATTGTAGAAATGTTTATGTCCTATTTTCACAAAGACATGGGGTATATAGGTACTTTAAACTGGATTTATAGGGGAAAATGTTTAAGGAACGCTTTCGTCACAAACCCCATTAGTCGTACTAGAATTCAAGTCATAATCAAGGCCCGGGGTCTTTGGACACAATATAATTTTAGCCTAGTGGGAAAATAATAATAAGTTGCATAATAACTAAAAAAAAATCTATTACATATTTATTTACGTCGTTTAGTGTAAATCAAAAATAGATTATTTATTAGTTATGTTTTAGATTTGAATTTCTAGCAATTAATTATTCCACCATATCTTTGAAATAAAAATAACGTTATAGATACATATAGTACGAGTATATGCGAACACTCCGGACTTACAGGGCCCTACACACGGCTCTCGCGAGCCCTTATGGTAAAGACTAGGTACTGGGCGTAATGAGTAAGCATGATTATTGAGCAAATCTAAAGTAATAAATAATTTTGAACAAACTTTCTAAATAAATTTAAATCTACCTTTGATTCGTTAGAATTTGTCACATTTACTGTGAACTACCCAGACCTTCAATTTTAATGTTCAACTTTTTTTTTTTTCAATTTAATAACAAATCATTGGTTCTTATATTTTGTAACCTTTCATATATTTACAGATAACATACTTTCTAATATTACATATAAAAGTTTCAATATAATACGTTGCTCTATATTTTCTTAATTTTCCCCGAAACGCAGTTGCAAATAAAAAAAAAGTGAGGTAAAATATAGAAACTTAAACTATTTAAAGCTTAATCTGTGATTAATGTATTTCTAATACTGTTATTTAAAACTAAATGATGGAAGTATCGTATTTAACTATTGCAACTAAACCAAGTAGTATTTACATAAATCATTATAATTGTGTCGATTCGTTTAAACCTTTACAATATACCATGTACAATTGTTAGGATTGTTGATTAAGGTTGTCTGTAATATTTTCTTTTTAATTACCACAATTCCCTGTTATTAGAATGTGCTGTTGCTTCTAGCATAATGTTAACATATTAAAAAAAAATCATAATGCGTTTGGTACTTAGTTTTTAATGTACAAAAGATGAAATTGATGTATTGAGTATTACATTAAAATTGTTATTAAATAATGTGTGTTTTATTTTATATTTCTACGAAATTTAACTTTTAACTCGTATATCTATAGTGAACAGCTTGTTATTCTTCATATAAATAGACCCGTTTTTCCCCCAAAGCGTAAAAAACGGATATTTAGGTTTCAGCCGAAGCTTGAACCACCGTTGAGATAACACCCTCATAATTCGTTCGCAATTTATCCATTCTACCCTCATTTTGATTATATTTAGCGGCGATCGTGATAGGCGCCATCTACGCTTAGTGTATGTGGGTCAGCACGGTGTCTTGTTCTTCAGTACCTTAAGCCGGCAAGGCATTAAGAGGTGGTTCAAGCTTCGGCTGAAACCTAAATATCCGTTTTTTACCCTTTGGGGGAAAAAACGGTTCTATTTAGGTGTTCGAGCCTTCGCTTGAACCACCGTTGAGACGTGTTTACCTTCTGCCGGTGCTGAGCCAAGCGTACTGTGATTTCTCTAAAGGAATAATAGATGTAAAGTATGAATATATATCAACTAATTTTATTATGAAGTAATTAGTACAAAAAGTGTAATTCAAAAGCATATTTTAACAAAAAAAATCAAATTCCTTACGTTGTAATATTATAATTTGGTTGAGACAAAATTTTACATCGTTTGAACTAAATTGGTGAAAAGTTACGAGCTAATTGGTTGCTGACTGTGCCTGGACGACTTGGCATCTCACTAAAGTAATGATTCAGGAAGGTGTTTTAGCATCGCCAGTTACCTCTTTTCAGCACTTCATCTATGTTAACTTTATTACTAGCCCAGATATCTGAAGAGACAACCGCTCTAAAACTACCTGCGGAAGCATCTATACTAGACTGGGCCAAAAAAACGAACAATTTTTTTTATTAACGGTACTGTGAAAATATTGTTCATGATGACAAAAGAAAATTATTCTGAAAACTTGAGCCCTTAATATTAATATTAAGAGGTGCATCATTATGATTATCGATTTTTGAACAGCTACTGAATTTTTCACACAAAATTCGGACATCATGAATTTAAAAAAAAATTCCATTTCACATCATTGAAGGAAATTAAACATACATACATATCATCACGCCATGGGATATGGCGGATATGTCATTATATTGCATGATAATTATTATACTACACCAATTAGAAGAATTAATACGGAGATAATAATTATTGTCTTATTAGTATAAAAATACATCAAATAGACAAATTATATACGTATTTCAGGGACGACTTCTTAATTATATTATTACATACATACATACATATCATCACGCCATATCCCTTGCAGGGTAGGCAGAGAGAACAGAGAACTCTATCTCTGCATACTTCACTCGCTTCCTCAACATTCATAATTCTCTTCATACACGCTCGCCGGTTTCGGAGACTCTTGACTCCACCTTCCTTCAGTACATGACCGATCTGGTCTAGGTAGGTTAGTCTCGGTCTCCCTCGGTACCTACATCCTTCCACTTTCGCATTGTATATCTTCTTAACCAGACGTTCGTTCGGCATTCTTTCCACATGTCTGAACCATCGGAGCATTCCCTTTCGCATCTTTACACCAATACTCTCAGGTCAGCCTAACTCCACAGATTTTCCGCAGAAATCGCATTTCGACCGCATTAATTTTAGTTTCATACTCTTTTCTGCATACCCAACTCTCGCTTCCATACAGTAATGTTGGGACAAGCACTGCGTTATGTATTGCTACACGTGCCTTCTGGCTGAGGTGGTGACTGCCGAGAAGTTGCCCCAACGCTCCGTTCACTCTATTTCCCGCATTCACTCTTCGCTCTATATCAGTGGTGTACCTTCCATCTCGGCTAAATCCACATCCAAGATATACAAATTTATCCACATGCTCTAGTACATCATTACCTATTGTTACTCTTACATCTGTTCTGGCTTCATATCTTTCAAAGACCATTATTTTGGTTTTGCTCACATTCACGCGTAGACCCCTTTTCTTACAATCTTCTGTCATTGTGTCGACTAGGGTCTGCAGGTCAGTCGCTGACTGTGCCAGCAGGACTGCATCATCTGCATAAAGCAGAGCAGTGACCACTGAGTCGCCCATCTGGACTCCCACAACCTTTGGAGACATTTATCCAGATATATGATAAACAGCCTGGCTGACAGAACGCACCCCTGCTTAACGCCGATATTGACGTCAAACCAAGGCGACATTCCATCATCCAGCCGCACACAGGCTCTACAGCCTATGTAACTGGACTGCACAGCCTGTAGCAGTTTACCGTTAATACCTATTGTGGTAGGACCACGCTGTGGACAGTTCTCTGTCTACAGCCGCGGGCCGGTCCGTCCGGGGTAGTACCACACTCTCGCAGAAGATCGACGTCTGAGTAATAGCAATGTGCTATTGCGCTTCGTTCGGTGAGCGAGAGAGCCGGAAGCCTAACTGGGGTGGGTTCAGGGTTGTATTGGTAGGCAGCGGCCTAGCTATACCATTGGCAAAGGTCCATGGGCGGCAGTGACACTTACCATCAGGTGTGCTGTCTGCTCGTTTGCCGCCATAAGCAATAAAAAAAAAAAAAAAAAAAAAAAAAAACCATACTCCGGTAAAATGTCCCAAAGTTCAGGAAATTAAATTCCCTACAAAAAAGCTCTCTCATATATCAATGTTTAAGGCTTGATTACAAGGGAACGGCTCGTCCTACGTTAATTTATTAAGAGAGCTTTTTTGTAGGGAATTTAATTTCCTTTAAAGATATGAAATGGAAAAATTTTTAAAATTCATGATGTCCGAATTTTGTGTGAAAAATTCAGTAGCTGTTCAAAAATCGATTATCATAATGATGCACCTCTTAATATTAAGGGCTCAAGTTTTCAGAATAATTTTCTTTTGTCATCATTAACAATATTTTCACAGTACCGTTAATAAAAAAAATTGTTCGTTTTTTTTGGCCCAGTCTAATCTATACCTGCTTCTTTGAAAAGTGTTCTAATCCTTCCTGCTATGATAGAACATGAGGCAGCTTTTACCTCACCCCTAGTTGTAATGAATAAATTATTGATTTTGTTACGGCGTCTGGATGTGACTGAGATTAAGTTTCTAATCCATCGTACTACATCAAGCCGATTTTCTTGGTTTACCACACTCTTAAGAAGCCATCCTGATTGCCTATAAGTAGAACAGTCAGATTTTGAACCGAAGTATGGCCAAAGTATTATTTGTTCACCGCTATCTTCAAAACTAGAATCTTCGATGGTTAATAGCGTTAAGTCATGAACCCTTCGTCTAGATGCTAATAACGAAAGGGTACAAGTATGTCTCGATACGCCGAAAATACTATTTTCATCAAGAGTAAGTTTTAAAAAAGTTTATGAGGGCGTCTATTTGCCATGGTATAGGTTTTCTTTGCGGTGGGTTTCGAGTAGAGATGAGTAGTTCCGGAGCGTAATAGTTCCGAGAACTATGTCTTTTGCCGGAACGACCTAGTTCCAATCCACACACAGCTGAGATAGTTCCATGTCCGAGTCGTTCCGACGACCGAGTCGTTCCGACGACCGAATCGTTCCGACGACCGAGTAATAAAGTGTGCGTCATGCATGCGCCTAAATATTCTTCTATATATCGTCGTCGTCTATATATATCTTGGTTGTCAGTCCTAACCCTGTCATGTCAAGTATGAGGGTAAATCAACTGATATTCCGACAATTACTGACAAATAAACGGAACCTAAAAATAACTTGTATTTCGTAGTTTATAGCGCCTTCAAAATATTAAATTTGAAGGAGTTATAAACTAAGAAATATGGATCTTGAATGGCTGGAGCCGATTAAAATTATGTCCGCACATGTTACGTTGGATTGGATTGCATAATCATGTCATTAGAACCGATAGGATAGGACTCATGTACTATCGGTCAGCGGAACTAGATAGGTCCGCGAACATGTTTCCTGGATATAGTTCCGACAGAAAAAGGAATCGTTCCATGTCCGATCCGCTCCAGGACATGATTTGCACATGACTAGTTTCGAGCATAGACATAGATCCCTTTAAGGACTTGTTTTACTATCCTGTTTGAACTTAACGCTTCCGCGTGATTAGGATTCGCAAACGTTGCCACTACTGATTTATGCAGGACAATTGTCCTTGGAGCCAGCTTTTGTTGGTTGAAGACTTTGAAGAGGTAACATAGATATTTTGCCAAACATTGAGAACTTGAGTTATCAGCGCGCATATCATTCAACCCTTTTTTTTTTTTTTTTTTTTCGCGGTGGGCTATGGACGTCGCACCCCGCCAATTCGGTCCGGGGTGACGGAAGAGGCGGCGCGCAACCCCATTGACCCACCCTGCAAGCACCTCTTCTTCGGCGTACGAGCGGGCCACCGGTACACGATCTTTGTCTTCGGTGGCCCGCTCGGCGGTATGCCCTCTTGGGCTCCTCTCCTGTCGACGCCCCGACAGCTTTCGCCGTCGAGGCGTCGTCCTCACGCGGTGGCCTCACGTCGGGTGACCGGACAATTCCCCGGTCCGATCACCCGAAGCCTCGGTTAGGGCGGCATCAGGCGCAGGTATTCGCGCCTGCGCCGCCCCGGCCGCGGGCGGCGGCCCGGGTCACGGGAATCCTCCCGGGCCCGTTCCGCCGCCTCCTTCTGCGAGATGACAGCCTCGCAGAAGGCGGCGACCGCGTCCCAATTCCTGACGCTGTCGACCATCGCTCGCGCAACAGCCGGCAGCGTCAGGTCGGCACCGATGACAGCGACGAGGTCACGGCGCTGCCCGTCCCAGCCCGAACATACCTCGAGCGTATGTTGCGCCGTGTCCTCGTCGCTACTGCAATGGTGGCAGGACGGAGTCCACTCCCTCCGCACGACCGTGTGCAGGTACTTGCCGAAGCAACCATGCCCCGACAAGACCTGGACCAACCGGAAAGAGAGGACTCCGTGCCGCCGCTCCATCCACTCCATCAGTACGGGCCGGAGGGCCTCAACGGTAATAACACCGTATCTAGGCCTCTCCAGCCGCGTAGCCCAACGGGCGATGACTTCTCGGCGGGCGTCCACGCGCCAGGTGGCTATCTCGTTGAACGATGGGGAGCCACCCTCTTCGCGCATTGAGGTAACCCGCCGGTAGAGGTCGGAGAGCATCTCCGCCTCTAGGTCCCACGGGGGTGTCCCGGCCAACAGGCACGCCGCCTCTGTCGACACCGTGCGGTACCCGCGAATGGCTCTGACCGCCATGACTCTCTGTGGCCACCACAGAACCGCCCTGAGTTGGGCGTTCAGAGCCCTCGCCCACACGGGTGCACCGTACATGGCCATTGAACGGATCACCCCCGCATACAGTCGTCGGCCCTGAAAACTGGGTCCGCCCACGTTCGGCATGAGCCGAGAAAGGGCGGACGCCGCGCCGACCAGCCGGGGAGCAATTTGACGAAAATGCTCCCGGAACCACCATCGCCCGTCGAGCACCAGACCCAAGTACCTCATATGGGCCTGGATACTGATGTGGATGGAGTTGACGACTAACGAGGCGCCGATGGGCAGCCTCACACGGGGCCCATGGAATAAAAGGGCCTCCGTCTTGTTTAGGGCCACCCTGAGCCCCAGCGCCTCGATTCGCCTGACCATCTCCTCGGTGCCGAGAGTGGCCAGGCTCGCCGCCTCTTCGAGTGTCCTGCCCCGGGCTGTGACGAGCGTGTCGTCAGCATAGCAAATAACGCTCAGCCCGGGGGGGAGACTCCCTCTCAACGCCCAGTCGTAACCGATGTCCCACAGAGTCGGCCCCAGAACCGACCCCTGCGGAACACCGCACGACATGGGCGTCCGCACAATGTCCCCTGCGGGGCTCGCGTAGAGAACACTGCGCCCCTCCAAATAGTCTGCCACCAGCCGCCTGAGGTACAGGGGCACTCCGTGGAACCGGAGCGCCTCCCTGATGCAGCTGAATGGCAGACCATTGAAGGCGTTGGCGATGTCCAACGACACCGCCAACAGCACTCCTTTGCCGGCGACAGCCTCCGCGGCCGTCTGCCTCAGGCGTAGCAGGGCCCCGATGGTCGAACGATATCATTCAACCCTACCCATTTGCACCATCTTTGCCAGATTGCTTTATAGGTTTTCAGAGTAGATGTCCTCCAGGAATTTTCTAGTAACTTTAGGTCTGCATCGGACCACGTGCTCAATTCATTTGTCCAGCCCGAACCTTCCAGACCACCAAATGTAACCGCTCTATTTTTGGTGGAGGTAAGTTGGTTCGCAGGTCGATCAAATTCGATTTGAGATTCTCGATTCTCATTGGAGGCCTCATTGCGCGTCTGCGGAGTTGTGGTGCCCATAATGCTCTGGACCAGGTTGGGGTTATTAGAAGGTAATATCTTTCGGACGATTCCAGATGTCGAAGCACTTGTGGTATCATGGCGGTGGATGGTGGTGGATGAGATCCAACCCAATCTGTATCGCCACGTTCTGCTGAATGCATTGGTGAATTGGCTGTTCGTGTCCGCTGAGTCTTCGCTGACGTAAGCTGGTACAACTGCCGATCGGCTGGATGCAAAGAGGTCTATCTCCGGTTGGCCTAGTTTCTGAAAGATATTTTCCACTGTGTTCTTCCTGAGATGCCACTCTGGCAGAGCTTTCGATCTCGATAAACTGTCCGCTAGCCCGTTGTCTTGCCCTGGTATATACCGAGCTGTGATGTAACAACTCACCTGTTGGCAAAGTTCCAGTATTTTTGTAGCTGTACGGAGTAAAGTCAATGATCTCGTGCCTCTCTCTTTCATTATATAAGCTACTCTTTACCGATTGTCTGTTTGTAATACTACCGATTGTCCCTCTAGCCTCGAGCCTAGACGATTTAGGACTTCGTAAACAGTCCACAGTTCTTTCTGATTGCTGTGCCAGTCCTGTTGGGTAGGTGACCAATATCCGCCGAAGCGTAGATTCTCTGCAATGGCACCCCAGCCCTTGTCTGCGGCATCTGTTGTTATAAATATTGTCGGCTGAGGGTGGTGGATAGGCGTTTTCTGTTGAATGTTTTCGGACCACCAAATTAGTTCCGATAAAGCTGTTTTGGGAATTGTAAATTTCTTGTGTCGACTGAGTTTGGGGAGGTGGCACGCTGACCTTTGTAGTATCCTGCAATGTAGGCGTCCTAAGGGAACCACAAATGACGCAAAGTTTAGTTTGCCGACAATTACTTTCGCATCGTGCCAGCTCTACTGTTCTTTTTCGATCAGGTCGGTAAGGTTCTGAGTCAATTGGATGATTTTCTGGTCTTCTAGAAATTTTCCGTTCTTTTCCGTGCTCCAGGTGATCCCTAGGTATTCTAATTCTCTGAAAGGTATTGTTGATGACTTCTGGCGATTGACTTGCCACCCTAATTCTTCTAGATATCTTATTGCAAACTCCATTTGGGTTTTTAAAATTTCTTGATCTTTGTGCATCAGAAGAAAATCGTCTAAATAAACGACAATTCTTAGACCTTTCTGCCTGAGATCGTGTGCTACCCAATTTGTGATTTTTGCAAACGCTGCCGGTGCACTTGCCAGGCCGAAAGGTAAGCATGTCATTTGGTAGATTTTGTTGAAACCTAGGA
Organism: Lymantria monacha; assembly: GCA_905163515.2. Taxonomy (NCBI): domain Eukaryota; kingdom Metazoa; phylum Arthropoda; class Insecta; order Lepidoptera; family Erebidae; genus Lymantria; species Lymantria monacha. The sequence goes on from LR991082.1 coordinate 5,641,470, forward strand.
AGCGGCGATGCCCTGGAGTTATTGGTATATGGAAATATGCTTGTGAAATGTCTATTTTCATCATATAATCTGCTAACTCTAGATGATGTGGAATTTTTAGGTGGCTTATTATTCGGAAATGTGGAGCTATGCTGGTTTAAATTTTTCAGATTTAGTATGGGTCGATTCGGCCCGTCTACCTTTTTCCTTAGAAAAAGGTTGGACAAAAATTCTGACTCCTGCGTCGCTAATTCTATTGCATGTGATTTTATCATTTTTTCTATTTCTGTTGCCATTTCTGTGAAATATTTGGTCTGAAATTTTGATATTATTTCTCTTGAGAAGATTACTATGGGTGGTTTTGTGTGAAAAGGGAGTCGGTAACCCTTTATTATATTTATGACATTTACCGGTGCTTGATTCCATTTGTTTACGTAGTTTAAGAGTCGCCCCGCTGTGAAATAGTCACTTCTTGTCTTCATACTTTTTATTTTTAGTGATTTTACTTTGTCCTTTGTTTGGGGCGCTTCTCCCTTTGTTTGATGTATTCCATCTGGGGTTATTTTCTCGATTTCCCTTTTTTGTATTCCAAAAAGACGATTGTGTGGCCGTTCTAGAACCGTCTCTTTTATTAGTCCCATCGTATCTGGTTCTAGGTGTGAAGGATGTATGTGCCTTTTTGGCTCGAAAAAATTTGTGGATACCTCCCTGTTCTTTTGTTGCCTCCGTTAGAGATTTGCCTGTGAACAGGTGCGTTTCGGATGGAGGAATATCATGTAAAATCTCTCTTAATAACCTATTTGAAGGGCGGTACGATTCACGACGTTGTTGTATTACCTCTGCACGTCGGCCACAGACATATTGTAGGAGATTATCCGAAACTTTTCGGAAATTTGAATTAGCATCCAAGAAGTCTTTACCTACCCGACGTCTAGTATCTTCAGGTAGTTGTTGTAGCAGATTCTGAAAGTATTTTCGTTGTTGAAGTAATCCGTTTACTATAGCGCCTAAAGTCATATCTGCTTTTTCTAATATAGCTGCTGATTTTGAATATGGAGTTGCACCGGCCAAAATATTGTTGGGCTTCAGGGAGCAAAAAGCAGGTGTAGCTTGAAGAAATTTTTGTGTTTCTGCACATCTTACATTGCGCCAACTTTCTTGACCCAAACGTTGGCAATCGATACCCTGTCTTAGGGAGTTCAGGATCAGCTTTTGCAACTTTCGGCTCTTTTTCTGTGGTAAATGGAGAAAAATCTAGAGCTTTTTCCTCGATGTCTTGAGCAGATTCACCCATTTGGAGAGATACCAGCTGTCGTTGAGCATCTGCGATCTTTTCTCTCAATCTATTTATTTGATATTCTGAGTCTATGCTTGCTTTATCCACAAATGTGTATGGCGGGGCATGGTCTTTCAATCTCGTTATAAGATGCGGGCGGTGCTGTCTGGTACAGAAGTGAACGATTCGTTCAAGTTAACATCTGGAGTGTTACGATTAATAAGCTTTTTGATATTTTCATTCTGTTCCGTCGAGATGCTTAAAAGTTTGTTGAACATCTCCATTTGTTTGTTGAGTGTTGCAGCTAATAGACTATTGCTATCTTCATCCTGGTGTATGCGTCGTTTTGGTGGGGGTAGTTTAGAGTTGGACTACTAGTTCTCTTACGGCCTGCTGATGAGCTGCTATCATGTGGTGACTGATCCAGTTGCTGCAGTTGAGAAGGAGCACTTTGGCGGCTTGTTAGAATGGGTTTTAATTCTCTAACAGCATTCATAAAACTATTGTAATCTGCATGAATCTTCTCCATAAGACTGTGGGGAGCATATAGAAGTGCTCTACCTAATGGCCAATTTAGTAGTTTTGATTTAATATATTTAAAGCGCCTTTCAGAGATTGACTGTGTTAATGGGTCAAAAGCTTTGGTGGTAAGATCTCCCATTGCCTGTAAGTAGAACACCCAGCAATGTAATATAGGTATGACTAACTTAGGCGTAGATAGGTAAGTAATTCACACGATATTGAGACATGAAGGCTGTATCGAGTGAAGTTGTTATTAGTACGACGTAAAGTCGTTGATGCTATGTAGACTCATTGATACGACGTTGATTCGTTGATGCGACGTCGACACGTTGATGAGACGTCGATTCGTTTATGCGACGTCGACACGTTGATGCGACACCGAGTCATTGATTCGACGTTGATTCGTTGATTCGACGTTGACTCGTTGATTCGACGTCGTGTCACTGATGCGACGTCGAACCATTTATTGTCAAGCCCTTACTGGGACATCGATTAGTTGGTGCGACATCACGACAAATCGTGATGATAATTGTTATCGGGGTGATCCGCAGAAGCACTCCCGACTATCGCTGGGCCGTGAGGCGCCGAGCATTTTGTTTAAGATTGCACCGACTCATTATGTTATGATGTTATGTTGCACTTACAGTAAAATTTTCGGTATCACTCTATAACTCAACTTGACTGCACGAATTATGAAAGCGTACTGAAGAACAAGACACCGCGCTGACCCACATACACTAAGCGTAGATGGCGACTATCACGATAGCCGCTAAATATAATCAAAATGAGGGTAGAATGGATAAATTGCGAACGAATTATGAGGGTGTTATCTCAACGGTGGTTCAAACGAAGGCTCGAACACCTAAATAATATATTAGGCGTTGGTTGCCTGTAGTTTTACAAAACTGCAAGCTTGTAGTTACTTTTTTAAAAAATACTACACGTTTCGGCTAAATTTTACGTTCCCTGATCTCAATCTTTCAAACTGTGGTTATACACTCTGTTTCGATCTGAATCATCTTGAGCGGCTTGTCGTCCTAGTGTCATTATTGAATAGTATTAAATGTTGGAAAATTAGTATTACATTATTTAAAATTTACGTGATTTAAAATTATTTTGCAATAGGTATTCGACACAGTCCATCAACTTTGTAATCCACTGTAAGATATATGTAGGGCTCAAAAGGGGGCTTAAATCGCCACTCTGCGGGCGAAATAATGATCATAATTGTTGTGAAAAGTTTCCTATGAGAATGCTGTATAGGGATGGTGACATATTGTATTCTTAACTCGTCACTATCCGAAAAATATATGTTTGGGATTTTCCGTAGCTTACGGTAACCCCGGTGTATCTGAGTCGCACCTCTCGTAACGTTAATACTACACACGTTTGTGCACTACGGAGGATTGTATACGACTGCCTCATGCTAACTAGGTCGCAGCACTTATAGCACGCAAATCGCTGTGTGAGCAATTTTGGCTCGTACATGCTCCCGAGGGAAAGATATACGTACTCAGATTCCTAATCAAGCGTTACAAGTAGGTAAGTATATATAAAAATATGTTATAAAAATATCAAAGCAAAATACAAAATAAGCAAAATATAAAGTTTACATTCTTAAATATTTGATTAATATCATAGGTTGAATCTTGCTCCAGCTTCTGAAGTCAGCTGAGGATTCTTCTTCGACTGCCCCTGTCCTATTTCAGCGTAGGTAGCGATCTCCTCTAGTTCTATGTTTTCTGTTCTATTTAGAGTTCTTGTTGGCGTTTTATTTGTTGCGCTGTTCTTATTATTTGTACACGCAGGACCACATCTTCTCACTTGCCATACTATGATTGCGACGATTATTCCTCCCACCAGCAAGCTGCTTATCGTGTAGTGGCCAATGTCGTGGGTGCTTAAGTCGCTAGGTAGGCTCTCTCGTACCTTTTGTGCGGCTATCCGAGTGTCTAATAATTTGTGGTCATCCGCTAAGTTTAGTTTAGGAAGCATAATATTCGTACTGTTGTACGTATCCCACATGTCATTTGGGAAGTCTACAGTAGGTATTTCCAATGTAATTCCCGTGTTAGTTTTGCTGCTGAAAATGTTATGTGAGTACATGGTAACGTCATTATGTTGAATCACGCAATCTTGACCTAGTGAGAGCAGACCCGCTTTAGTAAGCATTGTTGTTGTAATTTGATTCTCGCATATTATATGGGTCGGGCACTCATTGACGCAGTTATATAACCATATGTTTGGTCTCTGTAACTTTATCCATTGGTCAGTGCATTGTTGTGATATCCAATCACAGACGATGTTTACATTTTGACCCAGCATTTTCGCTTCGCAAGATGCTGCTGCTCCATCCAAGTGGTTTATCGACGTGTAGGTGTGACATATGTAGCTGTCCGCCATCATTATCGTACATTGATGAAGATCGGCTTCTTCCATCTGTATATACGTATTCTTAGCAAAGTTTACACCAATATATTCTGTGGTTGTAGTTATCTTCTGACATTGGTTCGACGTACGTTGTATATTTATAGGTATGTTGCGGTATAATGCATACTCATCATCACTTAGTAACGGTATATGTAGTTCGAAGAGGAGGTATTGTTTGGTAAGCCGGGCTTTGACGTAAATTAGTTTGTGCTAGTTGCTTTGTCACCTTTACAGTTCGTAGTTTCAAGACTCGTTTTTTGTGTTTCAGCACCCTCGCCTGGCTCGTTTATTGGCAGCGGGGCTATTTTAATTATGGGTCTTTTCAGTAGTCCATTTTGTGTTTTGAGCGTGACTACTCGAACTAAGTTATCGCTGCCTGGGTGTAACTCTACTATGCGGCCCATAGCCCACCTGCCTGGAGGTAGGTTACTTTCTTTCACGAGTACTAGTTGTCCCTTCTGTATATTCTCTTTAATTTGTTGCCATTTGTGTCGGTTTTGTAGGAGATGAAGGTATTCTTTTGACCAGCGATCCCAATAGTGTCGGCGCATGAGTTCAATGAGTTTCCAGTTGTTTCTGATGTCTATCGATTTAAGTTCATTAGACCCATTAAGTGGTAATGCGAGCGTTGGGCCTCCCGTTAAGAAGTGACCAGGAGTAAGATAATCCAGGTCCTCCACATCTTCGGTTAACGGACATAGTGGCCTACTATTCATGCACGCCTCGATTTGCGTAAGAAGAGTGGAAAATTGTTCGTAGGTTAACTTCTGTTGTCCGATAACTCGTTTTAGGTGAGTCTTCATGGAACGTACAGCAGCTTCCCATAAGCCTCCCGCCGATGGCCAGGATGGGGCGTTGAAATGCCACTTGATTTGCATATCGTTGATTTCTTTAAAGAATTCTGAAGAGAGCATTGTTTTATATAATTGAAATTCTTCATGTAAGACCTTTGCAGTTCCAACGAAATTAGTTCCGTTATCGGAATAAATATGCGTAGGAGTGCCTCTTCTGGCACACATTCTTCTCAACGCAGCGATAAAAGTTTGCGTGGATAAATCTGAAACGAGTTCGATATGTACTGCCTTTGTGCACATACATATGAATATGGCTATGTAACCTTTGCAGGTCTTTATCCCGCGGCCTTTGTTTATCTTCACATCTACATGACCCGTAAAGTCAACGCCAGTGTGTGAAAACGGCTTTGATGGGGTAATCCTTTCAATAGGAAGGTTGCCCATCAACTGTTCAGTTCGTGTTGTCGCGTAACGACGGCATCGGATGCATTGTCGAAGTTGCTTCTTGATGGTTCGATTGCCGCTGATAATCCAATATTTATTTCTAGTGGAAGCTAGCGTTAATCTTGCTCCACCGTGTAATGTTTGCTGATGCGCCTTCTCGATTATTAGTTGGGTGAATCTCCCCTTTCCTGGGATGAGAGTAGGGTACTTTGTTTCTTCAGGTAAGTATGAGTGTTTTAGACGTCCTCCGACGCGTAGTACTCCTTTTGAGTCTAAAAATGGGTTGAGTTTCAATATGGTGCATCTTTTAGGCAGTTTGCCGTTTTCGCCGAGGAATTTTATTTCATTTTCAAAATAATGTCCTTGTATTGATTTGATAATTAAACATAATGCATTGTTTATTTCTTTCATGTTCAGTTCATTGCACTCCTTTGTCCTCTGTTTGTTTTGTAATGCATCAGCAAAACGTATTACCCAGGCGAGTATTCTTGTAATACGATCAATGTTGCTGTATCGTTCGAGTAATGAATTAATTAATTCATTTTTATTTGCCACGGGTTCCGTAGGGTTTGTTGTGTAACAGTTTGTTAGAAAGCCCTCGTCCGTAGTATAAGTTTCAGTTGATAGACGAGTTCGTTTTTCTTGTTTTTTGAGCCATTGAGGTCCTTCCCACCATAGCGAGAAATTAACTAATTTCGACGGCGAAAGTCCTCTTGTTGCACAGTCGGCGGGGTTTTCGTTACTTTTTACGTAACCCCAGTTTATTGCAGGTACGATATTTATTATATGTGTAGTTCTGTTTGTTATATATTTTGCATATTTTGTTTGATTGCCCTGAAGCCATGCTAAGACGACTTTAGAGTCGGTCCAACAGGATATCCTTAGCTCATAGTCTGCTAGAACCTTGATTACCCTTTCTAGGAGAGTCGCTAGCAAAACAGCGGCGCTTAGTTCCAGCCTCGGTATCGTACTTTTGTTTTTTAGAGGTGCCACCTTCGTTTTCGCTGCAAGTAGAGTAGTTTCGAACGCTCCGCTCCGTGACGTAGTTCGGCCGTATATAACGCATGCGTAAGCTTGCTCGCTTGCGTCACAGAAGGCTTGCAATTCGATGGGTTTATTGTTTTCGTTTCTGATCCATCTTGGTAGAGTTATGTTGTTTATGTTTGGTAGTTCAGATTTAATTTTTATCCATTCGTTTGTTATGTTTTCAGGTACATTTTCATCCCAACCGATATTTTGGTAGTTTTCACTCCATAGCTTTTGGAAGATTAATTTCGCTTGGATAGTCATTGGAGCTAACCAACCGAGTGGATCGTAGATCTTGCTTATCTCTGACAATAGCCTGCGTTTCGTGTATGGCGAATTTATATTCTTGTTAAATTCTTCGCTAATAAAATGGAATGTGTCGCTTGCGCAATCCCATGCGAGTCCAAGTATTTTACTGAACTCGTGTTGTTTAAAGTTAAAGTCTTTAGAATGACTCTTTTCGTAATTTTGTAATTCTTTGAGAATAGATGGTTCATTAGTTGCCCATTTTCGTAAGGTGAAACCACCTTTCCTAAGTAACTCGTAGAGCTCCTTTTGTAGTAATTTCGTTGTTTCAATGTTATGGTGACCTGTGGTGACGTCATCCATATATGCCTCGTTTTGTAAAGCTTTCTGGGCTAAAGGGAAAGCGCTGCCTTCATCCTTAGTTAATTGCTGGAGAGTGCGCATCGCGATGAATGGCGCGACTTTGGTCCCATAAGTTAGGGTACACAGCTGCATCTCTCTTAGCGGTTCATTTACTGATTCTCTCCAAAATATTTTTTGTAGACATTGTTGATCTTGATGAATAAGGATTTGACGGTACATTTTTTCGATATCCGCCGTCAGAACATATTTATAGCTCCGCCATTTAATGATCAGGGATAAAATGTCCTTTTGTAAGTTTGGCCCTTTTTCCATCAAGTCATTAAGGCTATAGCCCGAGTCTGTTTTCATGGAAGCATTAAAAACAGCTCGTAGTTTTGTAGTTGTTGAGCTATCCTTTAACACTCCGTGGTGTGGTAAGTAAGCTTGTACTTTACTTGTGCTTTCAATTATTTTCTTCATATGACCTAAATCGATATAGTCATTTATAAATTGCTTGTATAGCTTTGCAAAGTGTTCTTGTCTCGCCATTTTCTTTTCTAACTGAAGAAATTGCGCGATGGCTTGAGACTTAGAGTTGCCAAGGTTTTGTTCAAAGTTAGCTTTCATTGGCATTTTTACCACATATCGTCCGTTCTTTAATCGTTCTGTGGTTTCTGTGTAATATTTTTCGCAGTATTCGTCCTTCGATGTAGTCTCGAGTGCTGAAGGGATTTCTTCAGTCTCCCAGAATCTGGAAAAATCTTCTAACTCTGTTAGGGTAACTAGACAGTTGAATTGCTTTGTTGCACCACACAGTATCCAGCCTAATTTAGTCTGCTGAGCTACTGGCGAGTTAGTGTCACGTTTAATCATTCCTTCTAGGATAACTTCGGAGTAAATTTCTGCTCCCAACAATACATCGATGGGCCCAGAGATGTTGAATGCCGGATCAGCCAACTTGATGTTATCGAGGTGTGACCAGTTCTCCGCGTTGATTGTTGAGCTGGGCAGGTTGTTGATAAGTTTTCTCATTACTAGTGCTTCAGTTTGGAATGCATATTCAGAATGAATTGATTTACATTCTAGTTTAATCATCCCCTTACTCGTGCCCATTATAGAGCCAACGCCCGTGATGGCGGCGTTCATTTTGCTACGTGGTAAGTTCAAGCGTTGAGCGGCATTTTCTGTGATCAATGTTACTTGAGATCCTTGATCCAGTAACGCCCGAAGGATAACGTAATCTCCTTCTTTGTTCTTGACTTGAAGTTGAAGGGTTGTTAAGAGTATCTCTTGTTCCCCGCTGATGTGGTTCGAGGTTCGCTCAGCTGTTGTTAAGGTGGATGATCTCGATTGTTGCCCTCTGAAATTATCATCATGAAGTAGGGTATGATGTTTCCAATTACACGTGCGACATCGTTTTGTTGAATTGCATTTATATTTGCCGTGATGAAATAAACAATTTTTGCACACGTTAATTTTTTGTATTGTTTGATTACGCGTTGCGACATCCAAGTCTAGAAATGTAGGGCACTGCCATAACACGTGATCGTTTATGCAAAGAGGGCATTTTCGCAATGTAGCATGGTAGCTTTTTGTGTACTTGTCCGAGTTATTAAAGTTCGTTGACTTGTAATTGCTGTAATTTTTTTGTTGTATATTCGTTGAATTTTGTTTCTGTATCCCTTTTTTTGTTCGATTTGTTTCCAATGACATGAACCTTAATTCCAGGAACTCCATAAACTCATTTAAGTCAGGTAGCTCTCTTGATTGTTTCATACTCTGTATGTAGTCACCGTAAGTTTCGTCATCCAGTTTCGACGACAGCAAATGGACAATGAGTGGGCCCCATACTGGAATATCTATTTTGATATTTTCCAGTGCATTTAAACACTCTTTTGTTGTGTCGTGCAGCTTCTTTATGTTAACTGAGTTCGCTTTATCGATAGATGGTTGATTTAGAAGCGTGTCTATATATGATGTGAAAAGTAATCGCTTGTTGTCGTAGCGATGTTGGATTATATCTAGGCATGAGTCATAATTCTCAGCACTTACAGAAAGATGTTTTATCAGTTTCTCAGCTTCTCCTCTCAATTTAGATTTTAGGAACTTCATTTTTTGCGTTTTGTTTAGTGTTGGATTGTTATGGATCATCTCGATGAATAAATCTCTAAAAGAAACCCAGTTACTATAAACTCCGTTGAACTCCGGCAATTCAATGCGTGGTGTCAATTTTTCGTAATGAGATGATTCAAAGATTTTTCTATTTAGCTCTGCCTTCAGGTTGTCATAGGCTTCTTCCCAATGGTAGAATCTCGCCTCATAATCCTTGTCGTCTCCTTGTAGTAAGTAGCTTAGTTCCCAATGAATTTTGTCGATGTTTTCCCACTTGGATTGTAGGATGTTTAGTTGATCTTGAAATTGCCACTTTTCTTTCATTTCATTAAGATTAATTTTGGTCACTGCTCGGTCCAAGGCGTTAAAGTTACACATCTGCTGACGTAAAAGCTTTTTTGTCTCATCTGCTGGTAGCCGTTGCCCTATCGATGCATCTGATTGTGGTGTTCCACTAGTTCCAGGATTGTTTGGTGCTGAAATGCTCGTAAATCCAGACTCTGTTAAAACCTCGATTCGCAGTTCAGTCATAGACTTTTTTGTTTCGTTAAACATGCTTCCCGTTATGTTAAAAATGTTCTCCTTAAAATAGTCATGGTCTCTCTTGACCGACTCATATTTTATCAAGATCTCATGGTTTGATAAGAATTCATCCCAGAGAGATTGTAGCGTTTCGATGCGCTTGTTAAGGTAATCTATAGATTTTCTACTTACAGAATCCTTTTTGTAATTGCTTTGCAGAGCTTTGATTTTCTCGTAGCTGTTTTGCTGTTTATTTATGAGCTCTACAAATTCAACTTCTTTTGACATTGTTATTTGATAGTTAGTTTAGTTGTTGCAGCAGTAGACGTTATCCCCGCTGGTTCGTTAATTGCTGGTACTTAGCGTAGCACTCCCTCCTTTACGTTATGTGCACCTTCTCAATGCTCTTGGTGAGACCCTCTTCTGGGAAGCCAAAAACACCGATTTGCTAACGTAACTGGGAATTTCCACACCAAGCATTCCACAGATTCTCGAAGGACCAAAAGATGTTTGGGATTTTCCGTAGCTTACGGTAACCCCGGTGTATCTGAGTCGCACCTCTCGTAACGTTAATACTACACACGTTTGTGCACTACGGAGGATTGTATACGACTGCCTCATGCTAACTAGGTCGCAGCACTTATAGCACGCAAATCGCTGTGTGAGCAATTTTGGCTCGTACAATATATAAATTGCATAAATAACATTTTTATAGTAGTCAAAAATTTCGTACTTTATTTTCTATAAAAAACCCAGGTACATGGTAATTGCCATCCACTCAAACTATTTTCTTGTACACCAACTAATAATGAAACTAATCACCTACGTAAGTACTTTACTAAAAATTCTAAGTTTCCGTATTTTTTAAATACTTTCGACGCTGTTCAACTGATTAAGATATATAGGTATTACACTACTGAAATATATATATGACCAAACACACTCCATATTTTCTAATTTGTAAAACCCGATATTATGGCAATCCAGCAAGACCTCAAGAAAATAGGTGTCGGATGGACAGTAAAGCTCACTGGAACACGAAAAAATTAATATTTATATATATGTAGGTACACACTTTTTTGTACATATCTTGGATTCATATTAAATGGAGTTTGCCATCGATACTTTAGTGTTTTGTACTTTGCGATCACTATTATTAACATTTTATGTTATCATAACTTGCCATGCTATTTATGATTGATAGGTGGCACAAAAAGGCATTTAGTAGTATCCAAATTAATTTGTACCGAAATATTTCATCAAAAAATGTACTCTTTTGATGAAATAATTTCGCTTTTGTGCATTTGTATAAATCTGTTCATCAGTTTAGACAGAAGCGGCTCTAGCACATGTAGCGCCCGGGTGCAGTTAATAACCTGGCGCCCTCTTATATCAGAATGCGTGAACAAAATGGAATAGGTTGATACCATGGAAGTAATAAGTACTCTGTACAGAGTAATAAGTACTCTGTACAGAGTACTTATTACTTCCATGGTTGATACTAACAAGACGTTCGACTAAACTCCGAACCTCGCTGGAATGCGTTGTCGCATGCTTACTTTTGTTGTTTTGACACGAAACCAAGTAAACGCGATCGGATGAGATTATGAAGTTACATTGAACATGGCGACGAAGCAACCTATCCAAACTTATCAAAAAATGCACCCACTACGCTTATAAATGGTTAGGCACTCGCTGCGTAAGGTGCTCCAGCTCCGTGTGTAGGGTTACAGTGGAGGCTCTATGTGTCCGAGCGGCTCTTGGTTCCCCCTAACACCGGGCGCCCGGATGCACCGCACCGTCTGCACTATAGGTAAAGCCGCCCCTGAGTTTAGAGACAGAAATTATAAAGTAACAATAGCACAAATTAATAACCTATTGCCAAACTAAAAAAAAAAAGAAGCAACTGTCAACTTTATGTCTAATGGCAATTAAATCAATATTAATCACTCACAGAGGCCATTCATTCACTAAGAAGAAGGGAGTTTTGGCGCGAATATGGAAATGTCATGTCACGCTCTTGTATTATATTCATTTCTTTAGTGTTTTGTAGTGTTATATTGAATAATTTTGCGGGTATTTTATGGAATATGATACAGTTAAAGTGCTGAAGTGTAGTGAATATGGTATAATAGTGGTTTTCGTGTATTTTCGTGTTCACCCAAAATTCCTAACGAAACTGAATTTGGTTATCAGCGCCAAATTGATAGTAACGACTTGACTTACTGACGGACAGTGACTATCAAGGACTAATTACAATTTGAAGAAGTGGTAAACAATAATACGGAAGACAAGACACGAAGTGTCTAAACTATGAAGACTTGGCTTAAAGGTCTAAGTAACCAAGCCATAAACTCCAAAAAACCAACTAAGAAGAAGAAGAAGATTGTTATGTCAATATTTGACACTGAAAAAAGATTGTAAATCTGATCTGTCTCAGTTTTATAGTAATACTTATTTAAAATAATGGCAGTTCGTTTCAGTAGTTCTCTTAAAGAGTTAAGGATTCATTTAAGTCAAACATGTAAGCAATCTGAAGGTGTAAGGTAATATTTTTGATTACATAAACAGTAATGTAACCTCAAATCTATTACTGAACCTTTTAAACGATGTATTTCAGAGAGTTTATTCAGAAGCACTATGTGAACATAAAAAAAGAGAATCCCAATTTTCCTATTCTGATTCGTGAATGCAGCAATGTTCAGCCGCGTGTGTGGGCTCGCTACGGTATGTATTGCGGTATAATTTTTTTGCCAATGCCTATATGAATTTATATAATATTGAGAGATTGATGCCCCAACACAATATTTAATACATACCTACAAAGGTGATTAGCTAGAATTATGGATGATAATCCGACCTATTGTGGTTTTATCAAAATTTATTAAATGATCCCTAGGAAATAAACTATTAATACAATTAGTTCTGCCACTATACACTTACTCTATTAAAGCACTCGAATTTCAAACCAAGTTGAATCTATGGAATACAATTATAAAGAACTGCTAGCGAGTCAAATATAAATCTATTATAATGCCTATCAATAGTTTATTAATAATAATGAAATCCTATCAATTTACGAATGAATAGCATTATATTTCTGAAATGTCACCAAGACAAAAAGGCTGTATACCTTTTAGTTTTTACTATCTAAATAAACTAGAATGGTAATAGATGGTCACATAAGAGATATGACTGTACAGCCTAAGAACCTTAGGAGGCATAGCTTTCCACATTTTTTCTATGAGATAAAGAGAAATGAAAATCATCCAATTTATTGATAAATTAATAACTGATTGCAGATGACATCAAAGTAACCTAATACTTCAAATTTTAGCTTTAAGATTACTTTTTTTTTATATGACAGTATGTCAAATATTTTTTTCAATTTTATTACACTAACATTTCTTAGTTAAATAACCCACATTATGCTATTGTTTATGAATATCATATTTTGTGTTTTTTTTATTGTTATAAAAATTATATTAATTCCTTTCCCTCGCATGCTGCCCACAGACGCATAGGATTTTCTTTTGACTTTTCTTTCTCTTGTTATCTGTTTATCAACTTTTAGTTATCTTTTATCCATCGAAAAGTAAGAAGTGGTAAAGTATTATCTTTACTTCTTCGCCACATGGAATTTTGGTATAAATTTTTTTATTTAACCATTGACAAACATTTACAGCTCGAGGAGTTGAAACCTGTTGCGATTTAAGTAACATGTCCAGTGCCCAAATTATGGCAATTATCAAAGGACTAGCAAAATAAAGTATCTAAATGATGTTTATAGTAGTATATTTAGTTAGCCGGTAGATAATGTTTGGCATTTTAATAAAATAATAGCATCATCATCATCATCTCAGCCCATGTATGTCTCACGGTTGGGCTCGGGCCTCCTCCGTAATAGGAGCCAAATTAACCTATTATACCACGCTGATCAGACGTGTTGGTATAAGATTTTGTTTCGAGTTCGAGATCTCTTGCATAGATGTTATATGCACTTTATATCCCTTAGCTGTCTCTTACAATCACCCACGAGTAAGATGGGAGGGTGGTGAATTGTATTCTTACTCTGTCACCACACAGATAAATAACAGCATACTCTTGTTTAATCACTAGCTTCATTTGTCGGTTGCCAAAAACTATCTCATAATGTATGTTAACAATCTAGTATTATAGTTTCAGGAAGAAAATAATTAGAAATTTGGACTACTCTATATGATTGGCTATTTAATTATATTACATAATTTGTAATTATTATCAATTTTCTTAAGATTGCATTCCAACTAGTCCATGATTTTAAATATCCCTGTGACAAAATTTCAATGAATTACATAATTCATTATTGAAAATAAAATTTTGTATTAATCATCTAGCATTTTTTATAAGTATATAGTTGGTATTTAGAGAACATAACTTTTCAGACTGTTTTTAATCATGTTATATCTATTATATTACAGAAAAAGGCGTGGAACGTAGTACATCATTGACTGGACTCGCCTCAAGTGATGTCCTGGCCACCATTAAACAATTAGCAAAGTAATAATGAATTGTTTATTTATGTGTATATAAATTTTAGTTAATAACAAGTGTTCTTTTATTTTAATATTTTATGAAATGGCTGGCAAATATTACATTTAAATGGCAAGGAAGGGTAGTTAGAGGTGTGACAACACGTAAAAATGCCACATCTAGTCTGCACGTCAGGGGTATATGAAAGAAACTGACGATGGTAGCTCCTTGACTATAAAAAATGTGAAAGGAAAGGTGGTAGTTGGTGGATTGCACCGGTTGTCTAAAATAATCCTTTTGCCGCCTCGGTGACAATTACTCTGTCATTTCAAAGGGCAAAATATTTACAGAAATCATTACCACAAGAATAGTAGCAAAGTACAGGGCTTTAGAACTGGTAAACTACCTATAGATGTTTGGAATTTTAAGTGTTTCCAAATCTCGACGTGTATTTTGCGATTTGACAGCACGCTTTTCTTGGGGACAGGCTATGGCGTGCTCACATATTTTGCCGTACATGTGCCTCTCTATTTCCATGTTGGCCGGCTACCGATACCCCGTCCAAGGGGGCACCCCTTAGACGACCAACACCAACTTTTCCAAATCCCTTGTAGTGTATTTACACATACATACATATCATCACGCCATATCCCTTGCAGGGTAGGCAGAGAGAACAGAGTGCCAGAGAACTCTATCCTTGCATAATTCACTCGCTTCCTCAACATTCATAATTCTCTTCATACACGCTCGCCGGTTTCGGAGACTCTTGACTCCACCTTCCTTCAGTACCTGACCGATCTGGTCTAGGTAGGTCAGTCTCGGTCTCCCTCGGTACCTACATCCTTCCACTTTCGCATTGTATATCTTCTTAACCAGGCGTTCGTTCGGCATTCTTTCCACATGTCCGAACCATCGGAGCATTCCCTTTCGCATCTTTACACCAATACTCTTTTCAATATTCTCCAGCATTCTTCAATGTCCGATTGCGGCTGGCTTGGCATCGTCAGCCGTTCTCGGATACCCTCTGCATACTTTTCTCTTACACACTCTTCTTACAACCTTTCAACATTTATTCTTTCAAGCCCTCCGAAGTGAACACGCTCTCGCCAGTGCCTCCACTTTCTGAACAGATCACTAAATCTCGCAATAACGAGATAGTGGTCCGTCCTCTTGCGTCCAATATTTTGCTTCTGAGGCGACTGTCTACCAAAATTAAATCTATTATGCTTTTCTGTTCATTCCTTCTCCATGTATACATATGGATGTCCTTATGTTGGAAAAATGTGTTTGACACAATAAGGTTTCTCTCCATGCATACATCCACTATGAGCCTACCTGCGTCGTCACTCTCTTATCACCAAATGGACCAAGTACGTCCTCATAGTCGGGACGCTTGGTCCCCACCCATCCGTTCAAATCTCCGCATACAATCACGCGTTTCCTGGTTTCTGCCATATCCAGAACTTCCCTAACATTATCCCAAAACTTCTCTAGGTCTGATGCCACCGAGGATCCTACGGGAGCATATGCTACAACCATGAATACCTTGGTGACACCTAGTTTTATACGGACCCAAAGAAGTCTGGGATCATACATTCCGTAATCCTTCACACCTGAGGCCAAGCTAGAGGACAATAGCACTCCTACCCCCATGCTGGCTCGAGCGCTCTGTGGTACACCAGACCACAGAGCCATCCCGCCACCAGGAAGATCGCAGGCGTCGCTGCCCCTTCGCTTGGTCTCTGTTACACAGAGCACATCTAGCTGTTTGTCCGCCATGACGGATATCAGCTCGTGCAACTTACCTTCCACACAACCTCTTACATTCCACATGCCCACCCGACACTCGACTCGCCTGACTGGGCAAGGCGTGATGGGTGGCGACCCCCATCGCCGCAACTGCCGATGTTCGTACCGACGGGGGCGGGTCGGTACGCGTCGCCTTCGGGGGACGCCCTAACCCGCACTGCGGCACGCATTCGAGCCGGAATAGCAGTCTAACTAGACTGACGGGGGACGCGACGAGCACGCTCCGGACTATGACCCCCAGTAGTGTTTTTAATTCCATAATAATGAAAAACATTATTCAATTCAAATAATTTATTACTTGAAACTTCTACAATTTCTACCAGACTATAATCTATACTTAACTATAAATATGGCGACTACATTATTATAAAACAACCGATATTTTTTACATGTATTACCGTTTGTTTACTTGCAATTATTTTATAATACCTATTAAAATAATTACGTAATCTGTTAGCACCTTTCATATTTTTAAAGTTATTTATCGGGTAATGGAAATGGGGCACATACTTTATTTTTCTGTCGGACTAAGGTAACATTGTACCTAAAGCCTTTTAACATGTTTTGGTTTTCTAAACCAGTCTATAATTAACTACAACTAGAGAACATGTTATTACATTTTGATATTTATTTTTAGTTTTCGAGCAAAAAAATTACTAAAAAGTAAAACATTTCTAATGTTTTACTATCCGTGTGGTGACGGAGTAAGAATACAATTCACCCACCCGTGAGTGATAGTATGAGACGACTAAGGGATATAAAACGCATATAACATCTATGCAAGAGAAGGAACACTCGAAACAAAACTCTATACCAACACGTCTGACTAACGCGGTATAGTAGGTTAACTTGCCTCAACAGTGGGACATATATGGGCTGTGATAATGATAATGATGAATACATTAGAAATCGCACCTTTTATTGTCTTAGTAGTGGGTACTTATAATTAAAATATTATTTAAATATTTTTAACTATTAGGCATTTGGTTAGGAGTGTTGAAATAATTCGTAGAACTAAGTCAAAGCCCTTGAAATTAATTTTTTTCAAGCGTTTTCTTTGCTTAGAGCAAACAAGACATGTTATGTCGACCTCTTATAGATTAAATTGGATTTGAAACATTCTTTAAGTTACTGATACGCCAACTCGTCTTTTAATAAGGCCTGGAGGATGATGGAAGATATCATATATGTATGCACATATCAAAAATAGTGAAAAAGATAGTACAAATTTATAAATATATCATATATAATTATATACTTATGCGTCTGAGGCTGAATGACGGGCACGCGAATTCAGTGCTTTTTCCACATCCCTAAAGAAGTTTTTGCTTCGAAAATACTTTGAAAAGAACACACGAATGTAAAAACACATACGTACAACAGAAAAAATCATGGTAAAAATAATTAAAAATTAAATTTCTCATCGGTTTTTTTTTAATTGCAAGACGAAGGAAGGAAGAAGTCTGAAATGTCGGGCACGGGCCTCTTTAGGCAGTAAATTAATTTTCTATAACATATTGGTCTAATTCTAACCGTGTGGCGACGGTAATAGAATACAAAGGTCGTCACCCCTTACTTGCCCGTGGGAGTCGTAAAAATCGGCTAAGGGTCTCACCGGGAGATTGGGCAGCGGCTATCTCCCGGGAAACTTAATAACATCTACCGCGATCGCCAATCCGCTCGCCAAGCGTGGCGATTATGGCATTATTACTCCCCCAAAATAAATTTGAATGTAGAAAAAGTCACGGCAGTTCCGCTGTTCCACGGGTTCATTTTGGTAGCGGGCCTGTTGGTGGCGGGGCAGGGGGTGCTAGGAATCTCCGGCCGCGATCCGGCTACCAAAAAAATCGACCCTTGGCCCTGGTAACACACAACGTTCGGACGCTTAGGACTGACGAAAGGGTCATCAAACTGGAAGAGGAATTGAGCAAAATCCGATGGGACATTGTAGGATTATCAGAAGTGCGAAGAGAGGGGGAGGGCACGATAATCCTCCGGTCTGGAAATTTGCTCTTCTACCGGGAGGGAGATCACCCATCCCAAGGCGGTGTAGGGTGTATCGTTCGTAAGTCTCTCTTAGAGAACGTGGAGAGGATCGAAAGTGTGTCAACAAGGGTAGCGTACCTTATACTCAGAATTACCAAACGGTATTCGTTGAGGGTCATACAGGTTTACGCACCGACTTCGACATACTCCGACGACGTAGTGGAGGCCTTATGCGAGGATATCTCGAAAGCCATCCACACGTCCAAAACCCACTTCACGGTAGTTATGGGTGACTTCAACGCAAAACTAAGCAAAAGGACAGACGATGAGTTGAGAGTGGGGCAATATGGATTTGGACAGAGAAACGAAAGGGGCCAAAAACTGGCTGACTTTTTGGAGAAGGAAGGCCTCTTCATGATGAACTCCTTCAAGAAACGGCCACAAAGGAAGTGGACCTGGATTAGCCCTGATGGATCCACTAAAAATGAGATAGACTTCATCTTGACGGACAAACGACAAATATTCAATGATGTCTCTGTGATCAGCAGGATTAAAACTGGGAGTGATCACCGGATGGTTCGAGGCACATTGAATCTTCGTACGAAAGTCGAGCGGTCCCGCTTGATGAAGTCTACACTCCGACCTACACCTGTCCAATACCAGAACCCCGATAGCTTTCAACTCGAATTACATAATCGCTTCCAATGCCAGGCAGCTTAATAGACAAATCTCTAAATCTATGGGACGCGATATTCGCCGATTCAATACACTGCGTATTGAAGAGGCGATAGAGCGAAATCGAGGCTCCAAAGTGTTCGCACGAGATTTGTCTATTGTGCAGAGCCAAATGACCAAGCTGAAGACCGATAACGGTACTGTCATTTCATCCCAGAGTGAGATCTTGGGAGAGGTCAAAAGGTTCTATGGGCAGTTGTACAAATCATCCCTGAATCCTGTTATCGGCTTGGTCCAAAACCCCAGATCCAAGCTAACTCGGCACTATACCGAAGAAATCCCGGACGTCAGCTTGTACGAGATCAGAATGGCTCTAAAACAATTAAAGAACGAAAAGGCACCGAGAGATGACGGAATTACCACAGAGCTCCTGAGGGCAGGCGGCAAGCCAGTTTTAAAAGCCCTACAGAAGTTGTTTAATTCTGTCATTCTCGGGGGCGACGTACCAGAGTCGTGGACCAGGAGTGTGGTGGTGCTGTTTTTCAAGAAGGGCGATAAAACGCTCTTAAAGAATTACAGAACCATCTCACTCCTGAGCCACGTGTACAAATTGTTTTCAAGAGTCATTACGAACCGACTCGCGCGCAAGCTAGACGACTGCCAGCCGCCCGAACAAGCCGGTTTCCGAAAAGGTTATAGTACCATAGACCACATCCACACGCAACGCCAGATTATACAGAAGACCGAGGAGTAAAATCGGCCTCTGTGTCTAGCGTTTGTAGACTATGAGAAAGCCTTTGATTCTGTCGAAACTTGGGCAGTGCTGCAGTCCCTTCAGAGGTGCCAAATTGACTATCGATATATCGAAGTGCTGAAGTGTTTGTATAAAGACGCTACTATGTCAGTCCGCATCCAGGATAAGAGTACGAAACGGATCCAGCTGCAGAAAAGCGTGAGACAGGGAGACGTTATCTCTCCGAAACTGTTCACCACTGCGCTGGAAGATGTCTTCAAGCTCTTAGACTGGACCGGACTCGGCATCAACATCAATGGCGAATACATCACTCACCTTCGATTCGCAGATGATATCGTAGTCATGGCAGAATCCCTGGAGGACCTTGACACCATGCTCAATGACCTCAGCAAGGTCTCCCAACTAGTAGGGCTGCAAATGAACATGGACAAGACGAAAATCATGTCTAATGCCCATTTCATTTCTGTACCGGTCCTGGTTGGGAATGCGATTCTCGAAGTTGTCGATCACCGTTTACCTAGGACAAACAGCCCAATTAGGTAGATCCAATTTCGTGAAAGAGTTCAGCCGACGAATCCAACTCGGCTGGGCAGCCTTCGGGAAACTTAGGAGGATCTTCTCGTCTAATATTCCGCAGTGTCTGAAAACAAAGGTTTATAACCAGTGTGTGTTACCAGCGATGACTTACGGCACTGAAACGTGGTCTCTAAATGTCGGACTCATAAAAAGGCTCAAAATAGCTCAGCGTGCTATGGAGAGGGCTATGCTCGGTATTTCTCTACGTGATAAAATCCGAAATACGGAAATCCGTAGAAGAACGGGTGTAACTGACATAGCCCGAAGAATTAGCACGTTGAAGTGGCAATGGGCAGGCCACATCGCTCGACGAACCGACACCCGTTGGGGAAAAATGGTTCTCGAGTGGCGACCACGAATCGGACGACGCAGCGTAGGTCGACCCCCCACTCGGTGGACTGATGACCTCATCAAGGTCGCAGGAAGCCGTTGGATGCAGGTGGCACAGGACCGTTATAGATGGCATTCTCGTGGGGAGGCCTATGTCCAACAGTGGACGTTTACGGGCTGATGGATGGATGGATTGGTCTAATTTGTTAACCTCGACTCCAGATAGTTTTGGGAGCGTCTATCAATAGGTGAAAAAAACGTCGGCCAATGCAATGTTTACCTTTGAAATTATACAAAAAATCTACAGCATAACTTACTAAATTTACCAAAAAAATTGCACTGTTGTTACTTTTAAAGTATGATTACAAATAAAATAAATATAAAATCCCGAAAAATTATTTTCCTGTAACATTAAATTAATTGAAAATTAAAAAATCAATCTCTGATTTTGTAAAGCAATGACTAAGTCTATAAAATATAGCATGATCTCTGTGACAGTTCTCACTAGTACCGCACGCTTACGATGCAGTCCGTATTTTTGTCGATATAATTCCTTATACTGCAATTGAAAAACAATGTATGAAAATCTTATTGAATTTCAATCAAATGGATGGATGAAACAATTATAAATTTAAAACAATTTATGAAAATCTCATTGAATTTAAATGAATGGATTTTATTTTATTAGACTAAAGCTGTTAATTAATTATTTTTATTATTCGAAAGGAATACATCCAAGTTCATCGTCACTATTATCATCATCGCTGGTGCATTCCTGTAGGTTGATGATGAGTTCTTGGTCACAGATTATTTCATGAATAATCATATTTATTTTATAAAAGAATTTTTTTTTTTAATATAAAAGAAATGGTAAGACCATTTCTTTTATTAATATTATAACTGACCTCTGAATATTAAAATAACGCAATTTACTTATTTTATAGAGTAACCATGTGGTTTATATAAGTAATGTATTGGTTTTACTTGTTTTATAACTAATTAATAAGAATGTTATCGATTTACGTTTATCGATTGCCCCATCTCTATCTTATTCTCACTCCAGTAAGACCTTGTACTTACTGTTAATGGCGACAATTTGATTTAGACACGACTAACTTGAAAGACTAAAAACGTGAAAATATTTATAACTTGACACTGGCACCAATAGCTCGTATAAGTGGCTGATTGCCAATCATAAGAAGAAGAAGACCTTGTACTTGCGTAAGCATCATATTTTTATAAAATGGTTACTAAGTATTTTAAAACATATGAGGTATGTACAAGTTTTAGTGTAAATATTCATATTTTTATATTCATAATTCAGTTGAGATATAACTGGCACATAAAGAATGAAAATATAGGCGATACAAAATAAAATTGTAAGCATGACGCGTATTCGTAATTACTTCATCGGTTTTGTCGTTATCTGTCACAGAGATCAAGCTATATTTTAAGGACCATAATGATTATACTCAAACATGCTCGCAGTTCCAAATCAAGAACAAATTCTCATTAGCTATCGATCTTACAACTATAATAATATTCCGTGTGGCGACGGAGTCTGACAAGCGTAGTATATTAGATCAATTTCCCTCCCATTATGGAGGATTCTGATAAATAGGTTTTTTTACGTATTTTGTCTATGCAAACAAAGTCAAATCTTATTTTTATAACAGAGGCTGGATAATTTCCTCATTCAAAATACTATGATGATAAAACCTCTTTATCAGAATGATACTATAGAAAAGTAATGACTAACCTACTAAAAAAATTCTGTGGAAGTTTTTGGAAATTCAGTGTAGCACTGTCCGTTTATTTTCACCAAACTTTAAAAGTTTCTCTTCAATATTAAAATATTGTATATAATATTACTCTGCAAAATGACATTTTTCGTATTTTTAGCACTTATACATGCGCGCCAAAACTCCCTTACTGCTTTAAAACAGCTATGAACATTTGAACTTAGATATTTTTTAAATAAAGACATTCAGTTACAAAAATCACAAAACACTCTCCAATTGAAAGACTAAAATCCAATTAAAAACTAAAATTCTATTGCACTAACCATCAAAATACTACTTAAGCTATAACATTTAAGTACCGTCACTGAATTGGTGGTAGTCCAAAAAGTTCAGGTTGGAATTTTGCTAAAGTTGGTAATACTATAGTGGCATGCGTGGTTAGTCTTCGATCAAGATGTGGATCAGGGACCATAACAGTTTGCATATTAGCCTTCACGCCTGCTGTTACACCGTGGGGAGAGTCTTCGAAAACTAGACACTGGAAAGAAAGAAATATTATTTTAACAGTGACTTTCCCATCGTGAATTCATAGATCATCAATCATCATGAAACACATTTTAAAATAACACCAGTTTTGGCGCACTTTATCTATCGGATTCCTTTAAGGTTTAATTTCCAAAATTTACACCTGCAGCAAGTTCTTTCACTAAATTATTGACCTTTTTTATGCTAAATCTTGTTTACCATATTTAGACTTATAGTATTTGCTGCGCTCTTCTTAGGCAGGTAGTGATCTAGCATAGTTTGCCATTTCATGCGTATCTCCAAGATCTGCGCCCTATGCCTGGACGGCGCCCTATTTACGGCTACCGCCAGTTGGCGATGGCATTTATTGTTATAAGTTTTTCAGAAGTACATAATACAACATAATATATATGTAGGTACCTATGTACTTTGAAATTCAGATGAAATTAATACTAATATTCTTCCAACTGTAACAATATTTGACAATTACTAAATATTCAAAAATAAGCATCAGTTATGAACGTACCTTAGTAGGATGTGGTTTATCAGGAAATCGGGCTGCCGCTACCAAGAAAATATCAGGATGAGGTTTTCCATATTTCACTTCCTTATCTGTACTACCCATTACCATATGATTGAAGTATGAGAAAATTTCCTTGTGAGCCGCAATCTTTGTCTCAACTGATCTTGCGCTGGATGACGTCGCTAGGGCGAATGGTACCTTCGTTTTGTGTAGGTGAGTAATTAACCTCTCAGCACCTGTGAATGATGCAATGTTAAAAGGTAGAGTATTATTAAAATTCATTATCTTCAAATTGTAACTTTATCACTGTTGGATAGACTATTGTTTAATAGCCCACCTGATGGTAATCTGGGCCGCTTATAGACTGTCGCAATACTAGCGGCAAAGCTAATCGTTTAGCGTAACCGTGGGTTTTGGGCGTCCAGCTCTCTTGCTTACCGAACTAAGTGCAGTACTATTACTATTCAGACGTCCATTTTTGCCACGAATGTGGTAAGCCTACGTACAATGAGTACGCAAAATGCTAAGGTTCAACGAGTTTTCAAAAGCCAAGGCATAGCGACTAATCAAAAAGCGAACGTCAACGTAGGGTGATTATTAAAAGGTAAATAGACCGCGGATTAGTCCACCACCAGCAACAAACAACAGTGGTGCGGGTGGTGCCGCTGCTTCACTTTCACGTTGATGGGCATGGTACCCGCCGTGCCAGGTACGGATTTCAAGTAGGTAAGTATCAGTGTAATCTGTCGATAACACTGATCAGGTGTTCGATGTGGAATACTTTTACGCGAGCGGGACGGTGCGAATACGGGACATGCGGGACACTTTAGTCGATTTGCGGGACTATTTTATTAAATATTGCAAGGCGGGATTACAACTGTCATTACGGGACGGTCCCGCAGAATGCGGGACGGTTGGCCGCCTTAACGTACGACAAGCATTCAAGAGACGAAAATTAATGCACGGCAAAAATACTCTAAAGGTGAAAAGCCAACGTATAATAAGTAGTCAAAAGGCAAAGAGCCTACGTGTGACGATTACACAAAAGGCTCCGTACATAGAGTTGTACGTAGTACATATATATATCGATGGCTCCGTACAACCGAATGAGTTATGATAAGAATATTGCCTACCAACAATTGGAAATAACAAAGGCTGTAATTTTGTAAATGACGCAAAATAAAAATGAATATCTCACGTGGCCGTTGACTTTGATTACGTTAAATGACTTGGCTGACGCTAATTAATTCAGTAAATCATTATATAATAGTTTAACACATATATTAGTAGAATGTTACTTATATCTGTGAAGTAATGTTATTCATTATCACGTTCAGAGGTTTTTTGTATCTTTATAGGTACTATAATTCTATAGTACGTGTGGGGCAAATTTGATTATTTTTTATGTGTTCAGGTGGATTCGCGATTTAGATTAACAATTAGTTTAGGTGGCACTGCGATCAATTTTAAAGAATTGTGTTTTTAGGGTTCAGTACCTCAAAAGGAAAAAACGGATCCCTTATAGGATCACTTTGTTGTCCGTCCGTCTGTCCGTCTATCTGTCAAGACCCTTTTTCTCAGGAACTCGTGGCGGTATCGAGCTGAAATTTATATGAAATACTCAAGTCTACTGTCCCTTAAAGCTGTGAAAAAATTAAACTTCTAAGCCAATGCAATCAAAAGATACGGCCGTTTATGTCGCAAATTTTTGACACTCGCAAGGGAATTAAAACCTAAGGGATACTTCCCGTGAACTCAGAATTTTGAAATTTGGTACAAAACAACGTCTTATAGCACAGATAAAGGAAAAATTGCGAAAACCGTAAATTTTTAATTACATCATAGAGGTATTAAATTGAAATTCATATCAAATACTCAGATCTATAAGACCTTTAAGCTGTAACAAAATCAAACTTCTGTATCAACGCAAACAAAAGAAACAGCAATTTAAGCCGCATATTTTCAAACACGCAACTACTCGCAAGGGAGTCCAGGGTACAGTCCTAAAGGGTAAGGTCCAGTCGAACTAGAATCTTGAAATTTGGCATGAAGCAATGATTTATAGCACATATAAAGGAAAAATTCGGAAAACCTTTAATTTTTAGTAACATCACATATTTTTTTTTATATATTATGGTACGGAAACCTTCGCACGCGAGTTACTCGCACTTGGCCGATTTTTTTTTTAATTTGTAGTGTACAACGTCTTTTAGATCAGCTAGTTACAACTATAAGCTTAAATCAAGTAATGGATCGCATGGTTCATTTAAAAAAAAATCATTATGCATTTAAGTATTCCTATGATGATTTATTGATAAGAGTAATTGCCGCTTTTACCGATGACTTTTAAATTTGAAGTAACACCTACGACAATATAAATGACACATAATACTGCTACCTACGTATCATTTTGCCGCCGTTACACCGGGCCCTCGTGAACCTAAGTAAAACCCATCACTGTAATTATGTGGATGTCTTCAATATGGAATAACGTAATTCACTGATAAGAAAATCATATTTGGCAATTACCACCAACAGTAGCAGCATACCCAATGATGATCGAAAAACTTACCTGTCTTACAGAATTCTGCTACTCCTAGATATTCATCACCAATAATAAATATAACATTATCTAGTTAAATTATCACCACAAGTGAATAAAATACAAGTCATGTCTGATTAGATTCATATTTTCTTAACGTAGTCCATATTACAGGAGTAAGTCAATAGACAGTACACTAGTGTTATCAATTTTTCAGATAACTGTGATATTAAAGATAATAAATTATTTTTATTTGATATTAGTTATAATTGTAGTGTTAATATATAAGAATCCCATATAATAGTTTAATATCCATCTACCCTTCAGCCGACTGTTCCATATGAGCCTCCATAAGAGGGGAGATTACCAAAATCACTACCCTTGGCAGGGAGATGGTGATAACATTTAATATTATAAGTTTTTCCAGAGATTTCTGCTGCCCATTTGGTTCCAGTAAACCAGTTCAGCTAAACAAATCCACACAAAATTATATTAAATAAGAAAATTATACTGTACAAACCATCTAAGAAAGGAGTATTAGCCAGCATAGTGTCTCCAAGTTCTAACAGCTGATCCCGGAACTCCGTTGGAGTGATAGGAAGGCTAAGCTCTTTACACAAAATTTCTGATAAGCGCTGTTCGGTGCCACCAAGAACTTTCATCATCAGCTCATCAGTATATTTATGTCCATATTTAGCGCATAATTGTGTGATCATTTTTTTATACACAAGTTCTGTGTCTATAAAAGAAATTTATATTATGATGAGAATGCATCCATCCATTCATCAGCACAAAGACTTCCACTGTTGGATATAGATCTCCCCATGAGAATGTCCCTCAGGATGGTTCTGCGCATTCAAGGGCTTCCTACGACTCTTAATATGTTCTAAGTCTACTTAGTGGAGGGATGATGAGAATTTAAATTCTATTAATTTGTATAACAAAAGATAAAATTTAGATGCGAAAATGTGCTTCGAAAGTACATAAAATAAACAATTAATTATTTCTTTTGATTGCACAGATAGTGTAGCGGTGAAAGTGCTATGGGTTCTATTCCCAATGTGTATTCCAACAAATAAATTACTATCTTATCTGATCTTATTCCCAATGTACAATACACAAATTATTGTTCTGAGGCTGGGTATAATTTGTATTTGTTAAATATATATTTGTAAAGACCCCCACTAATCAAGAATTATATCTTTAGTTCCCTGAACTAAGGAAACTCTTTCTTAAATATAATAAAATTTAGTTTCTGCCTACTTATTTCATAATAGAAATACTTTAATCTTGTTACATAATAATAAAAAAAAAACATATGGACACACATAATTTATAAATGTTTGACTAGCCTATATATTGTTAAATATGTAACTATTTAATAACTTCTAATTATTCTCCTAGAAGTTATGTTATTCTCCTAAAGAGATGATTGATGATTATGATATTTATATTTCGTTAGAGGAAAGTCAATAAAAATATAAAAAATATGTTAATAAAGAAATTGGCTTGCGGAGTACAAGTATATACAGGTCTTCCTTTATTTACTTTACAAACTTTAGTATTACTCAATTTTATATAATAAATTTATCTATAAAGATCTTTTAATAATATTTAAATCACTTACTATGAGTACAAAATTAATTATTATAAAATAATGTTGGAACTATTGCCAATATTTAATGTATTTATAGTTGAAAAATATTAACATTCCATGGTTTGAAGTCAGATATCTTAGTTACTGGTCAAAGAACTCAATTATAAATTGTAAAATATGTTATGCTCGTTTACTTGTTCATAGAAACAATATACCGAGTAGCCCACAATAATGTATGCGTTTAAAGACAGAAACATCATGATAATATTTGCGCAACAAAATCCTTTAAAAGTTTAAAACATTTCAAAGCAATACTATAAATCGATCTCTTTCGAATGAATTTGCTATAAATAAATATGTAAAAGTGTGTTCGTGCGTTATATTTATGTAACCTTGCGATCTAATAACATTGACAATTACACAAGGTCGTATTCCAACATAACTTACCTAATAAAAGTCCATCCATGTCAAAAATGCAATGGGTAACTTTTCTGAAGTTTGGTGTCGAATAAAATCTAGCGCTAATAATCCGAGACACATTATTTAACAAATTTAACCTCATGGTTACCGGTTATATAAAATATTATGGAATTAAAGCTTAGAACAAATAATTTAATTTACGAGCTACGTAAATAGATTTGTTTAATTTAATTCGCAATTATTTAAACGAAATTAGTTTGTTTTTTTTTTCAGAACTTTACGTGCACACACTCATTGATTAACTTTTCGTCTATTTTGAAATTTTAGAAAAATATTAATAACATAAACAAGAGTCAATCAGCAAAACGGTCTTCTATATAATAACCAATAGCTGGCAAGTACTTTGAAATAATCGAGAACTATTGGTGGAATGAATTTACCTAATTAATAAGAACCAATTACAGACTTGGATCATAATAGTTGTCAATGTCAGATCATTTTGATTAATGTTGCAAATATTACACAGAATAGTCTCAAATAGTATTTTTTTAAATGTATGATATAGTTTTGGAAGACGTCACAGAACTATCACTACTGGATAAGCTTTTATTATTTAAAATCAAAAAATAAGCTGAAGCACCTACCTACCTACTTGGTTGACCAAAGATATAAAAGTCATTATGGCTAAAAAATCTGCTAGCCGCAGATTTTTTAGCACTTAGATTTTAAACACGATACAAATACAGACCAACTCCTTTAAATTTGGAAAAGTATGTTGCTATACGAAATCACTGCAATAGGTTATGCAGAAATGCACAACGCAAACACATACACAGTACAATAGAAAATGGAGACCCAACTAAACTTTGAAGTTCTTAAAAACATTGGGAATCGGCAAAACACAAGAAGATTCAATTCCTACAAACCTTGACATAGATTCACTGAATTCTTATTTTTCATCTTCACCCAATTTTAATAGAACAATTAAGGAAACTAGCTTACGATACCTTTCATCACTTCCTCCTCTAACACACTCATCTTTTGTCATTAACTCATTTACTGCTAGTGATGTGAAGAAGAGCATACTATCTATTTCTTCAAACGCAGTAGGGCATGATTGTATAAGTCGAAATATGATTATTCCTATATTAGATGAAATTCTGCCTATTCTGTGTTATATACTAAACTATTCTATCTTTTCTGGCACCTTTCCATCTACATGGAAAGATTCACAAATTATTCCTTTACCCAAAAAGGCAAAACCTTTATGCTCAGCTGACTATCGTCCAATATCTATACTACCTTTCCTTTCTAAATCTCTAGAACGCCTTGTTCATACTCAACTTAGCACCTTCCTCTATACAAACCAACTTCTAAGCCGCCTTCAATCTGGATTTCGGCCTGGGCACAGTACTACCTCAGCGCTTGTTCACATTACTGACGATCTCAGATCAGGCATGGAAGATGGACATTTAACTGTTTTATCTCTTTTAGATTTTTTCAATGCTTTCAATAACGTTGATTAAGACATTTTACTTAGTGTGTTACGCTCAATTAATATATCACCATTGGCAATCGATTGGTTTCGAAGTTACTTGTATGGCCACCGGCAACGTATATGTATCAAAGACTCCTTTTCTTCTTGGTGCAATACCCATGCAGGTGTACCACAGGGAGGCGTTTTATCTCCTCTGCTCTTCACAATTTTCATAAATTCTATCACTGATCAATTAGTTTCTGCCTACCAACTTTACGCAGACGATCTACAAATTTATACACAAGCTCCCTACGATAAACTTTCAGACGCAGTTATGACTATCAATACAGATTTAGCACGAATAGTTAAGTGGAGTAGAGATTATGGACTTATGGTAAATCCTACGAAGACCCAAGTTATAGTTGTTGGCAGTTCCAAGTTATAGTTGTTGTCTAAGATTGCTTAGTCAGAAATATCGCCAGTTGAATTTGATGGAAATATAATACCATTTAGCAACAAAGTTAAAGATCTAGGCATCTATATTGATAGTACGTTGTCTTGGAGTCCACAGATACAAGAAACTAGCCGCAAACTGTACGCGTCAGCTAAAGCCTTGAGGAGGATACGAAATTTTCTACCAATCGCCACCAAGATTATGCTAGCAGAAACTCTCCTACTTCCTATTCTTGACTACGCTGATGTCAGCTACCTTGATCTTACGGAGGCACAACTTGACAAATTAGAACGTCTCCAAAATTTCTGCATACACTTTATTAATGGATTACGTAAATATGACCATGTCTCTGAGTTTCGGGATAAGCTCAAGTGGTTGCCTATTCGCCTTCGGCGGAATATTCATATACTTACATTTTTATATAATGTTCTATTTAACCCAACAACTCCCTTCTATCTTAAAGAGCGATTTAAGTACTTACATGACACACATGCGAAATTCCTGAGGTCATCTGAAAATGTGAAGCTGAAGATACCAACTCACTGCACAGATTTTTTTGATAAGTCGTATACTGTGAAGGCCACTGTGTTGTGGAACGCATTACCCGTTACTATTCGCCAAGCGAAAACTTTACCTATATTTAGAAAAATGTTGACGGATCACTACTTGTTGTTATAATATACCTACTTATTTCAGGCGTGCAAATTTCTATAAATATATGTGTATGTATATATCTGTATGTATGTGTATGTATGTGTATATATATATATATGTCTGTGTGTGTATGTATATATGTAGGTATGTGTATATGTATGTATATGTGTAGGTATGTGTATATCTTATTATTATTTTTTTATATATATATATTTATGCCCTTTTATATTTTATTGGGCGGCATAGTCCGGAGTGTGCTCGTTCACGTCCCCTGCCAGTCTAATTAGACTGCTAATCCGGCTCAATATGCGTACCGCAATGTGGGTTAGGGCGTCCCCCGGAGGCGACGCGTACCGACCCGCCCCCGTCGGTACGAACTTAGGCAGTTGTGGCGATGGGGGCCGCCACCCATCACGCCTTGCCCCGTCAGGCGAGTCGAGGAGAGCAGAGTGCCGGGTGGGCACGTGGAATGTAAGAGGTTGTGTGGAAGGTAAGTTGCACGAGCTGATATCCGTCATGGCGGACAAACAGCTAGACGTGCTCTGTGTAACAGAGACCAAGCGAAGAGGCAGCGACGCCTGCGATCTTCCTGGTGGCGGGATGGCTCTATGGTCTGGTGTACCACAGAGCGATCGAGCCAGCATGGAGGTAGGAGTGCTGTTGTCCTCTCGCTTGGCCTCAGGTGTGAAGGATTACGGAATGTATGATCCCAGACTTCTTTGGGTCCGTATAAAACTAGGTGTCACCAAGGTATTCATGGTTGTAGCATATGCTCCCGTAGGATCCTCGGTGGCATCAGACCTAGAGAAGTTTCGGGATAATGTTAGGGAAGTTCTGGATATGGCAGAAACCAGTGAATGCGTGATTGTATGCGGAGATTTGAACGGATGGGTGGGGGCCAAGCGTCCCGACTATGAGGACGTACTTGGTCCATTTGGTGATAAGAGAGTGAACGACGCAGGTAGGCTCATAGCGGATGTATGCATGGAGAGAAACCTTATTGTGTCGAACACATTTTTCTAACATAAGGACATCCACATGTATACATGGAGAAGGAATGAACAGAAAAGTATAATAGATTTAATTTTGGTAGACAGTCGCCTCCGAAGCAAAATATTGGACGCAAGAGCCTACAGGGGCCCCACAGTCGATACGGACCACTATCTCGTTACTGCGAGATTTAGTGGTCTGTTCAGAAAGTGGAGGCACTGGCGAGAGCGTGTCCACTTCGGAGGGCTTGAAAGAATAAAGGTTGAGAGGTTGCAAGAAGAGTGTGTAAGAGAAAATAATGCAGAGGGTGTCCGAGAACGGCTGACGATGGCAAGCCAGCCGCAATCGGACATTGAAGAATGCTGGAGAGTATTGAAGGAGAGTATGGTAGATACAGCGAAAGAAGTATGTGGAAGTTCAAAGAAGCATAGAAAAACAAATGGTGATGCATGGTGGGATGCGGAAGTGGCAGATTCCGTAGAGCAAAAGAAGAAAGCGTGGCTGGACTATGTCTCTTCTTTGAATCTGAATGACAGTATGACTGAACAGAAGAAAGAAATATATCGGCAATGTAAGAATGACACCAAGGCCTTAGTGAAAGAGAAACGTGATAGTGCAAGTATGAGTGCAGAAGATAGGCTGACTAAAAACTTCGAGAGTAACACCAAACTCTTTTGGAGGGAGGTGAAGAAGTCTCGGGGTGGTTGGTCAGCCTTCAGAATGAATAAAATAAGGTCTAAAGGTGGAGACATTCTTACACAAACACAAGACGTGTTAAGTCGATGTAGTGAATATTTGGGCGATATGTATGCGGATGCTACGGTTGGCGCCAGTGTCGCAGGTGGTGTAGTAGAACAACATTCGACAGTGGCGTCCTCCGATGGCATCAGTACGGATGAAGTCGAATGGGCGATAAGAAGTTTGAAAAATGGTAAGACAGCGGGCATTGATATGGTGTCTGCCGAGATGATCGAGCTTGGTGGCTCCTTTTTTTTTTTTTTTTTTTTTTTTTTTTTATTGCTTATGGCGGCGAACGAGCAGACAGCACACCTGATGGTAAGTGTCACTGCCGCCCATGGACCTTTGCCAATGGTATAGCTAGGCCGCTGCCTACCAATACAACCCTGAACCCACCCCAGTTAGGCTTCCGGCTCTCTCGCTCACCGAACGAAGCGCAATAGCACATTGCTATTACTCAGACGTCGATCTTCTGCGAGAGTGTGGTACTACCCCGGACGGACCGGCCCGTGGCTGTAGATAGAGAACTGTCCACAGCGTGGTCCTACCACAATAAAATGCTCTGCTCCTGTGTCTGGGCGGCGTTCCTGTTGCTCCTCAATTTATGTTGGAGCTCGGGAATGGTTCCCGGGGACTGGAATAGCGCAGTCATCGTGCCTTTGTTTAAAAACAAGGGTTCACGTTATGACTGCGCAAATTACAGGGCCATAAGCTTGACCAGTTTGGCAGCAAAAGTGTATAGTAAAATTATTGAAAGGAGAATGAGGATGGTGTCCGATGGTTTACTGTGTGAGGCACAAGGAGGTTTCAGGAGTGGAAGGAGATGCATGGATCAAGTGTTCTCTCTGCGCAACATTGTGGAGAAGCATCTGGCTCTAGGTCAGAGGGTTTTCTGCAGTTTTGTGGATCTGGAGAGAGCATTTGACACGGTTGTACGAAAGGAACTTTGGGACATTTTACCGGAGTATGGTATTAACGGTAAACTGCTACAGGCTGTGCAGTCCAGTTACATAGGCTGTAGAGCCTGTGTGCGGCTGGATGATGGAATGTCGCCTTGGTTTGACGTCAATATCGGCGTTAAGCAGGGGTGCGTTCTGTCAGCCAGGCTGTTTATCATATATCTGGATAAATGTCTCCAAAGGTTGAACGATATGAATGTGGGAGTCCAGATGGGCGACTCAGTGGTCACTGCTCTGCTTTATGCAGATGATGCAGTCCTGCTGGCACAGTCAGCGACTGACCTGCAGACCCTAGTCGACACAATGACAGAAGATTGTAAGAAAAGGGGTCTACGCGTGAATGTGAGCAAAATCAAAATAATGGTCTTTGAAAGAGACGAAGCCAGAACAGATGTAAGAGTAACAATAGGTAATGATATACTAGAGCAAGTGGATGAATTTGTATATCTTGGATGTGGATTTAGCCGAGATGGAAGGTACACCACTGATATAGAGCGAAGAGTGAATGCGGGAAATAGAGTGAACGGAGCGTTGGGGCAACTTCTCGGCAGCCACCACCTCAGCTAGAAGGCACGTGTAGCAATACATAACGCAGTGCTTGTCCCAACATTACTGTATGGAAGCGAGAGTTGGATATGCAGAAAAGAGTATGAAAGTAAAATTAATGCGGTCGAAATGCGATATCTGCGGAAAATCTGTGGAGTTAGGCTGACCCACCGCATTCGTAACGACGACGTAAGAGAGCGAGTAGGTATGAAAGAGAGTATTGGTGTAAAGATGCGAAAGGGCATGCTCCGATGGTTCGGACATGTGGAAAGAATGCCGAACGAACTTCTGGTTAAGAAGATATACAATGCGAAAGTGGAAGTATGTAGGTACCGAGGGAGACCGAGACTAACCTACCTAGACCAGATCGGTCATGTACTGAAGGAAGGTGGAGTCAAGAGTCTCCGAAACCGGCGAGCGTGTATGAAGAGAATTATGAATGTTGAGGAAGCGAGTGAAGTATGCAGAGATAGAGTTCTCTGGCACTCTGTTCTCTCTGCCTACCCTGCAAGGGATATGGCGTGATGATATGTATGTATGTATGTATATTTTATACCAGTAGCAAACTACCTACCACATCTCTTTTCTGTCAGCTTCATCCTAAGGTTGCCTGGAAGAGATCACTTAAATTGATAAGGCCGCCCTTTGTACATTACATAGTAGACTAGCTCTTAAGTAAAGTTTTTCATTGTAACTGGTGTGCAAATAAAGAATTTTTTATTCTATTCTTTCTATTCTAAAATAAACGATTCAAATGCCTTAAGTCCATTAATAATTTGATGTTTTAGCTGTCTTTTATATGAGTTCTCTAATTGGCTATTGTAGACGCACTTGTATACTCATTGCCTATAACCGGAAAGCAAATAAAAAAATAATATATTTTTAGCAAACTTTGTTTTAAAACGATTGATGATTTCAATGATTTTCATTGTAAAACAAATATAATGAACGAGATGTATTGTTCTGGGATGCATTCCATAATTATATAGTATTTTTGTGTAAAATTCTTTTATGGCGCAAATATGTAGACCAAAAGTAATTGAATCATTAAAAATTATACCATAATATTTCATATATTTTGGATCCGTTTATAATTTCAATTTGCCTTATTGAAATTTCAGTAATACAAAAAAAGCTGATGTTTTTACATGAAATAACATAATCTATTGTTATGTAATGTAGTGAATTTATTCCATAGGTCGCTTAGATTCAAATGCCTTAAGTCCATTGATAATTTGAAGTTTTAGCAGTCTTTTATATGTGTTCTCTAATTGGCTATTGTAGACGCATTTGTATACTTATTGCCTATAACCGGAAAGCAAATAAAAAAATATTACATTTTTAGCAAACTTTCTGGGGGGGCACACTTAAAACATTACTTTTTTTTACTGACCGTCGCGCCGCCTACAGACTGGTTGTACAAACTTAGCTGCTGCCATTTTGTCCTGTCTGTCAAACGTTTGACAACTGAGAATTGTTATTTTTTGTTCATGGTGTAGGTAGTTATTGTCATCGATCTATTTTCGATAATTGATGTACTTTC
This sequence comes from Lymantria monacha, assembly GCA_905163515.2. Classification (NCBI taxonomy): domain Eukaryota; kingdom Metazoa; phylum Arthropoda; class Insecta; order Lepidoptera; family Erebidae; genus Lymantria; species Lymantria monacha. The sequence goes on from LR991082.1 coordinate 5,676,515, forward strand.
TGAAAATTATATCAATTTTCATTGTTAAACTTATATTATTATTGTTTCGATATCAGCTGATATGTTTTTTTTTTATATTTCAGGGTAGATCTCATAGTAAAAGAATATTCTGTATAATTACACATACACATGTAGATATGTATATACACTTCAACTTTAGTTCACCACTTAAACTCTGGGTAGCAGCACTTTCCATACATGCATATTTTATCATCGAGTTGCCACTCTTTTTCAGTTTAATAACTTTACTCTTTGCAAACTTTGTTTTGACACGAGGTGGTTGATGATTTCAATGATTTTCATTGTAAAACAAATATAATGAACGAGATGTATTGTTCTGGGATGCATTCCATAATTATATAGTATTTTTGTGTAAAATTCTTTTATGGCGCAAATATGTAGACCAAAAGTAATTGAATCATAAAAAAATATACCATAATATTTCATATATTTTGGACCCATTTATAATTTCAATTTGCCTTATTGAAATTTGAGTAATACAAAAAAAGTGATGTTTTTACATGAAATAACATAATCTATTGTTGTAATGTAGTGAATTCATTCCATAGGTCATCACAAAGAAAATATAAAATATAATTATAAAAATGAAATAGAATACATTTTCATATAAAACAACTATAAGGAACTTGTAATAAACTAGTTGCTAGAGAAAACAATGTATATTTTTGACCTTTTAGGTAGAAATGTTTTTTATTCCAGCGGCAACTTTAGTCTCTGCTGTCATTTGTTTTCATTCATATTTGCATTTGCATCTCTCCCGCTTTCGGCTCACTTCAGTCTGCTAATTAACGAAGTTGAAGTCTGCTGTCCAGTCGTGCCGCGACCATAATGGATCGCAGTTGAGTCGTCGCGCATCAGGCGTGTGGCGTGAATTTAAATAATACCGCAATATAAGTTTTAAATCACAGTAATTTACTTCTTTTTATTTATGAACCGTTTATAAAAGTGCGTCACGCCCTTATATTCGCGCGTCGAGAACATGGCTGTGAAAGAGTGGTGTTGTGATAAATTGTCGCCTAACAAAAAATCGATTTTCGGATTGAGAATGAGGAGCCAAATATTGTATTTAATGTTGGCATCTTGCTTGTTAAATATCGCATCTGCCGCTGACTCTGAAGGAACTTGTGCAAATGTGAAAACCATATTCGAAAAGAACGGAATGTTGACGGCGGTAGACTTACAGGCACAACCAAATTCAGGTGAGGATCACGCGCTATTTCACACCTATTAATGTGATAATGATAAACGGTAATGCATGGCCACTTATCTTTATATAAATCATAACAATATGGTACGTTATTTGATAATTATATTTTTAAACGATGCTCTAAAGAATAGCGGCGTGTTTATTTTTATCATCTATAGTTCAGCTTATTTTGTTCTAGGAATACTTTCTATAATTACTAAATGACTAGGCATTAGCGCCTGTCTGAGAAATTATCCCGGTTTTTGCTGCGTTTATAAACATGTCTTTACGATCTTTTTTTTCTTGAACTAACATTTTTTAACATAAAAAAAGAAGATACAAAAATGACTAATAACAAACTCTAATGTGTTATCAGTTATGTAGATAGTGGTATGTACCTGTATTATTTAAGGTAGGTACATTTAGTTTGGAGATGCATCCGATAGCAATATCGATATACCGGCGACATTTAAATTTTATCGATATATCGAAATTGACAATCATAATCTACTAAGTCGCCTCGTCGAGGGAAATTTGTAAAAACGATCTGACATATTATAATGAAAACGAAGCTTTATATCGAAAAGAGTACAGTGATAGCACGATAGAACTAGAATAGCAGTTTGGATGGTAGATGGTGCAAAATAACACGCGATGGGCTCTTGAAGAAAATGACAGTTCTTTGTCGCCCTATCGCAGCAACTTAGTTGCGGTAACCACGTAACTTGGATTTCAGTTTACCGACTATGTTGTGTACAGGTGTACTACCTAACACAAGATAGTGATAAAGGAAAGAATAAAGTCGCTCCAATTTTAATCTACTAAGTTGCTGTTCTTATCCATATCAGACCTGCATAATCGCTTTTGTCCGCCTTAATTAAAGGATTTTGTTTCAAGAGGAAAATAATAACTGACAGCTCTATTTGAAAAAAAAAATAAACCTGATTTACGGTAATTATGTCATTGTAATATTTTTAAAGATATTTTTAGTCGTTTTTATATAAATAAAATCCATGACATTTACGAAGTACATCGACATAGATATCGATAGTATCTTTTTGTATCGATATTGTATCGGTTAAATTCCATTTACTGGCAACCCTAGGTTAGATGGTAAATACATTAATATTTATTTACTCAAATATTTAGACACGATTAAAGTTAATATACATAACATGAATAAATATCAGAAACATACTAATTTATTAAAGTTTTGTTATTAAAAACATAGTAACGCAATGCTTATTGCTTATTAGGTTCATACGTAGTCCCTGGGGAAACCAAAAGTTGGGGGTTAAGGACTCCACCCGTGACCATGCTAAAAGTGTTCCCAAACTCCGGGAACATAAATGCAAACGCAATAAAATCCGTGAAATCTTAGTTATTTTAAATATGATAGATCCCATAAGTTACAATTAACACATCTCACCGCATAGATGGCGTAGTTGTTAAAATACGGATCTACCGTCACAGGTACCCTGGATCGATCGCCATGCAAGACAATCTTTAAATAAAAATATATATTTTCAAAACATAAAGTGTTCCTAAGCATATTACCAGGATTAAAAAAAAACAAAACTGCAATAAATGACAGATTGGAGCTCATTAGCCCATGAAAAAGCGTTAAGTATAATTTAAAATTTTCGAGATAATCATGTAAAATGGAAATGGAAATGCCATCTCCGGCATCCGATTATATGGCTACGTCTGTGAATAGAAAGAACAGAAGTCATTGTTTTGTTCCAATAACAAAACTACAGGTTCCTTTTCTTTAAATATGTTTTTACCTGAGCTGAGGCATGTTGGAACACGATCCACGCTTTTTTATAGCATTTAAACATATACAATGAAATATTATTTTGTTTTACGCATTTGTTAATATTTCGAGTGTAGTGATGAGTTAAGAATACAATGCGTCACCACCCCTTACTTTCCCATGGGAGTTGTAGATACTGCTGAGGAGTGATCACCAGGGAAATGGCCAGTTGAAATTGCCTGCCAAACATAGCGATTATGGCATTATCCTGTGGGAAGGCCGATGCCCAATAGTGGACGTTGTTAGGTGATGATGATGATGCCGATGTAGGTTAATTTACCGTTTTCAAATTATGTATTTGTAATTTAACGAATGAGATTTGAATATTTCTATATACATACCTACCCGAAGATTCTTAATATGTATTAACATATTAAGAATCTTCGGAACGGCTACAGCGATTCGCATGAAATTTAGTATGCAGAAGGTTTCGGGGGTGATAACTGAATCTAGTTTCTCGATTCTAGGAACTCTATCTAGGTTTCATAAATAAAATATATTGTTTTATCAGAGTTTTTAACCAGTGAAACTATATTGATGGAAAAACTAGAATTCATTAATTTGACTCTAAATTTAGTCATTATCATCAAGAATAAGAATAACTCGGGGAATCGAACTTTGTCCAGACAGCTCCAGCACGATCCTTGTTTTTCTCATTTTTAATTTTTTAATTATTTCATCAACAATTTTCTTAATATATTTTCTATAAAAACACAGTTTACTGAAAAGAACATCGAGCTCTGTCATCCAGATATTTAAGTTATATATAATCTTCGATATTTTGGAGAAAAAATATCTTATTGTGCCTCTTGAGTGCTACATGAATGATTGTTTTATTCAATGTCACTTAATCCCATTCTATCCTATCCTATTGGGTCACGAACACAACGATTGTATATAAAATAGGTATACATCGAAAATCACTTAACTGCGGATCTCGCAAATATTTATTTTGTTGGGATGGAGTCATTAAAAATTAATCCTGTACGTACTTACATACTTAAGGTTTTGCAATCTAATCGCAGATCTTTAGTAATTAAGTCTTTTGTGCGCCTTTTAATCATTAACCGTACATGTACCGTAAAATCCCAGAAGGACAGTAGACGCCAAGTCACTCGACCGCTTACAGCCAGTCGAGACGTCTTGCATTGTGACCTGTGTTGCATTTAACAGCTATCAGCGAACTCAGATAAGTAGGTATGATATTGTATAGGTTATGCCATTATTACTCTTAAGCCGCTATACATTTTTTAACTCGCGTCACCGTGCCTATTACGTAGCTCTTACCTTGGTCTATCTTTTATCTATATATGTACCTATATAATTTTTTTTAGTAGTTCTTGTGACGTAGAGCTGCGGTTCTATTTAAGTTAAGAAACGATTTTACGATAATTAATCCCAAAGGGGATGATAGACTGTGTCGAAATGTGTTCGGGAAAAATACTTTATCTGCTGTCATCAAGTTGAGCAGAAATATTCTTCAGTAATAATAAATAAAAACATGTTTCAGCTTTTTTTTTTCAATTTTCATTCTCTAAGGGTGTCTAGAGCGTTACATTTTGCGGTCATACTTTACTTGATTTCTTATTGAACACCTTGCACAGCTTTATGTGATTGCCTCAGTCACATATAATTTCTTTGCGGAGAAAAGCTAGTTTAAAACTAACAAAATTACATTGTCAAAATGATCACATACACTGTTAATAACTTCTCAATCCAGTCGGAGATGAAAGGGGGCTAGATGAAATAGAAATGCAGTAATTTAATAAATAAAGAGATTCCAAACGTAGGCAGTAGTGTAGGTAGGTGTTATCGATACCGCAGAGATGTTGTGAAATGCCTACCTTGCGACACACATAAAATAGCCACGCATTTTCTGCAAAGCAAATTCTACACTTTCACAACTGAATTCTTTGCCTAAAGTAAAAAAAACTTAGGGTTCAAATTCGAGTAAATTACGTTGTCAGAAAACATTTCGAGTTAAAAGCACTACGGTTGTAAGTAGGTAGGTAATTGTGCGCCGAATGAGAGTGGGCGAAGCTCCGTAAGATTCAAGCACGATTTGACATGGTTTTCAGACATTTATTCGAATTTATGAAAGCTTTGAATTAGACAATCTGACATAAGCTGCTATTCCGTGTGGTGACGGAATTAAGAATACTATTCACCACCCCATATCTTACCCGTCGGTGATCGTACGAGACGACTAAGGGATATAAAATGCATATAACATCTATGCGAGTGAAGGAAAACTTGACACAAAACCCTATACCAACACGTTTGACCGACGCGGTATAGTAGGTTAATTTCCCTCCCATTATGGAGGAAGCCCGAGCCCAACAGTGGGACATTTATAGGCTGTGATGATGATGATGAAATAAGTTGCTTTTAAACCTAGCGCATGTTGTTTTAACTAGTGATCATAATCAATAGATTTCTTCAGACCGCACCATCGATCAGCTCAGTGACCGCCACTATTCTACATAGGTTTCGTAAGTAAAACGATCTTGTGTCCCCCTAAATGCAATGATACCCTATGACTTTTACAACATCGTCGGTCCATTTAGTGAGATGCTGTCAAATAACTACTGATTTATCATTAACGTAATCCAAATTCGTTTGAACGAAAAATTAGATTTCCAAGCGTCAGCGCAGTGTTTTTTTTTTAAATACTGCTGGGAGAAAATCTGAACAATAATATCCTCGAACAGATTTCGGTTAAATTTTTTGAGTTGTCTTCTAACCAATGTCATCATTTCGTCCTGGCAGTGTAATGGTACTTTTAAGGATAATAAATACCTAATATTGACGCTAGAAAGCATAAACGTAACTTAACAGACAAAATTAAAATTGTACTGTACACTAGACTGGAAAATCCTTTTATTTTTCAATTAAAAAATTATTACTTTCGCATTTGAGGAACTAGAATTGCCAGTTTTTGGATATACCCAACCCAAAAGCGACAATTGTATATTCACATTTCTTTTTTCTTTTTTTTTTCATTTTGTGCATTAAGTAGTAGTAGGTTTATGTTTTCTAGCCTCGAAAGCTAAATGATACTACCCGCTAAGCACAAATTTAAACATACTGCAAATAAGCAACAAACTCGTTATTCAAGTTTTAAATCATAATTTAAAAAAAGTCCATTTATAGAATAATTTTTGAAGAAAGTACAATCGTGAGATAATAATTTTCAAAAGCGTTATATACGTGAACCGACTTGACAGCTTCACTCAGTCATTATATCCTCCTTTTTTGGCATTCGAAATCATGTTCATCTCTCGCAATTTTTCGTATATAATCGTTGTTGAATTATTCTGTGTAAAATTTACAGTCACGGACTGAAGCTCGGGTATTTATTTGGTCCTTTCCCACGATTGTCGTTTACACGAAACGCTACCGATTTCAACGGCCTAGTAATTATTGTAAGAACACAAGCACTTTATGCTAATTGCTAACGTTTGTAATTCGTTAAGCGCAAATAATAATAAATCGTTTAGTTTAATTGCTATCCTTAGCAAACAGCGAACGCTTTTTGCCTCAAAGCCTCTGGAGCCGTAACGATGCGTTGCTTTAAACTAATACATTATTAATGAACCACGCCTTGCACTATCCATGGAAATTATTCAGATTTGTTCTAAGTGTTGTAATTTCAATCTACTTAGTATTTATTACTATTTGAATCTATAATCATTTGTTTTAAGTTCCTAAGTTTACGTTTTCATAGGAGATTTAGACTGATACCCAGTTTACGTAGGCTTCGTATCAAATTTGACCTTGGATGATTTTGTCACCGCCTTTCATTATATCGAACACAATACCAACAAAAAAATTGTCATATAATGTTAAATGAGTTACATAAACACATAATGCCAAGGTCTAGAAAAAAAATACGGACGAGCTTTCTTTGTATTCTTATCCGGTCGAAAAGCGGCAATACAATTTTTAAACATTTAGAGATATCCCACGGTGCTTGGTGTTACGACTTTTTGGTACTTTGATGACAATTTTCTTCAATTGTATGCTGTTTCCTAATGCGATATCTAAAATAAATTGAAATCAATCGATTCAGTAATAGCCTCATCTGCTTCATACAGAGACCCCTTCGAAGTTCTAATAAAAACTTAAAGTTAGGTACTCAAAGAAACCTACAATGAATTCATAAAAATCGATCAAGCCGCTTTGGTGAAGCAAGGTACGTGACACATATACGGTCACACCCACACACCGGAATGTTATCTTTATTTATTTTTAATTAATTATGCAATAAAAAACATTATTGATTTTTGTGTGTTGATGGAATAAGAATACTATTCACCACCCCCTATCTTGCTCGAGGATGTCGTAAAAGACTATTATTAATAATAATTGCATATAACATCGATGCCGGAAAAAACTAAATAAAATCCTAAACTAACCAGTCCCTGTCGGACCAGCGTAGTGATACAGTAGATCAATTTCTTTCCTTTTGTGGATTGCTTCCGACAGCAGTGGCACTTATATGAGCTGAGATGATGATGATAATTGCAAAATTTAGTTTGATATAAAGGTTTTAATAAATTGTAGTCATTATTATATTTAAACATACATAGGGTAAAACAACCAATAGTCAGCCTTTTAGTGAACATTAATATTTGATTTGACTGTATTTTAAATATTATACACTATGAATCAAAATGCTCATTATGCTCAAAAAGGTTATTTATTAAATTTTCTGAGGAGATTAACAAAACATTTTATTTATGTTAAAAATATAGAAAAAATCAACATTAAACAAATTATGGCACTATTTACCAGTGGTCAGCCTCATTTCTCCACAAGTCGGCCACATCTTACCCTGTAGTCAGCCTCTCAATTATTTTCACATGATTGACATAGAAATTTTTACATACATACATACATACCATCACGCCATGTCCCTTGCAGGGTAGGCAAGAGAGCAGAGTGCCAGAGAACTCTATCCTTGCATACTTCACTCGCTTCCTCAACATTCATAATTCTCTTCATACACGCTCGCCGGTTTCGGAGACTCTTGCCTCCACCTTCCTTCAGTACATGACCGATCTGGTCTAGGTAGGTTAGTCTCTGTCTCCCTTGTACCTACATCCTTCCACTTTCGCATTGTATATCTTGATTATTATATTTAACATCCATAATTGTATTCATAAATCAACAAAATAACCTACAGCCTATACATTCGTATCACCAATTTTTACAATTAAAGTTAATCATAATTGGCAACGGTATAATAATAATTTATAGGCAAATTTTATTCGTCGCCAATGTTAATTGAATGGAAGCGGCGAGATGAAGTACGATACCTGTTCTGTTATTGAGATAGTGTGCGTTTTAAGAGCGCAGGTTGACGTCAGTCGCCATGTTTCCTAATAAGGCTCAACGTCTGATAGATCGTCGGGCACGGCCATCATTATCAGATTGTACCAACATACTATTTTGCATAGCTCGCTGGTTATTTAGTATGCAATGGTCGATCGTCGGCACCCTAACGGCGACTTGTCGCGACAACTACCGGCATTCGTTTCACGTTGTTATGTATCAATGCGAGACATTGAAAATACATTTTGGATTTTTGATTGTCGCCAAATTTTAAAAGTATACGATTTATCATTACGAATCTTTAAATTGTTTTTCATGTTAGCTATCAGTTAAATTTATAATTCTTACGTTTGATAATAATCAACTTGTTCTTCGTTTTTTTTTTATTTTATTAATAAATTGCATTATTTTATTAAGATATTACGATGTCTTGAGTAGTCTTGCAAAGCTGTGCTATGCGTACACTAATAATATCGATAAAGTTAAAATATTATTTACTGTTTATCCTCTATGGTGACCGATTGAGAATACAAAATGTCAATACCTCCTTCCTTTATTCCTTCCTCATTATCATGTTAGTAGATATTTCAAAAATCAGCTGAAGGTTCAACAGGAGAATAGATAGAAGTACTCTCCTGGGCAAATTATAAAACAAATTGCAATAGCTAATCCTGCTGTTACGTATACGGGCGAGCGGCATGATTTTCTAATGTGGGACCCATAACCAACAATGGACTTTAATAGGTTAAAGGATTGATTTACCATTTAATCGGTTTTAAATATTCAATTAACAACCGTCTTGTCTTTCCGTGTGGTGACGGAGTAAGAGTTATTCAATGTCCCCTTTCTTGTTAGATTATGCAAGAGAAGGAAAATTAGAAATAAATCTCTGTACCAACGCGTATGTCCAGCGTGGTTAATTTCCATTCTATTTTGAAGGAGGCTCGAGCCCAACAGTGGGATGCATATGAGTTGAGATGAGATGAAGAGCTTTATATCGACCTGGGCCAAGTCCACCTGATGTACCCGCCAATAATTACATAACCACCAATAATTACATTCGCAAGGAGGGTTCACGTCAAAGTATTGCCAATAACTTTAGCAATATGTACGGAGAAGCGTGCATAAATTGAGTCGAGCCCAACAAGTAATTGGGATGAGAGTAGGAGATTGATGAACAGCATAAATCGGACAGTGTTACCGAGTTTTCTATCAAAAAAATCTTAGTTCTTGATAATTGTTGCACTCTGTCCTAACCATTTTTAAGATTAAAATGGATGAATCTATAAAGATAAAGCCGTATATTAAAATGTAAACAAATGCGGGTCTAAGTATGGGAATGTTACCTCGTCTTTAGAAGAAGAAAAAATTAAAAAACCAGAAAAAATGTTGTGAGGTACATGGGAATCTCGACAAGATTAAGGTCAGTAGCCTCGAGATTTCCTTAAATAAATACGCCTTCGACGCACAGAATGTCACAAGGATGGACATCGTTATCATGCCTCGAGGTATCCTGTTTGGTTAGGTATTCGCTTTCTAAACTAACCTATCTATCAAAACTGTCATAGGAGTCATAGATAACGAGCACGGACGGCGTGTAAGTACGACGAGTTATAATGGGCACCTATTAACGCTTATTTTATGAACATAGATAAATATATTACCAGCATACCATACTAATAAGCTGAAAATAACTATTATTAAAGTTTATTTTATGGATATTAATAATATATTAGCAGTTAATACTAGACTAATAAACCTAAAAATAAATATTTACCTTTTGTAAAATTTCTAAAAGGTTTTTACAATTTACGAGCGATTAAGTGGCGTGACATAAATCTTTGTAATTTATGTGCTAAGTTTTATATTTTACGTTTTAAGTAGTACCTAATCGTACATTATTATTATAATAATTTTGTTTCTTAGTAGATACGTAAATGAAAATAAATCTTGTTACAACTGATAACGAAAGAAAATAACAATTATTACAAATGGTAATTTATTTAAATAAGTATTTTAGAAGGGAGACCATTTTCACACGATTTATCAATATACCGCATATTCTTCAAGGAAGCAATACCGAATAGAATCAAGGTGGAAATAGGATATAAGGAGTTTGTGTGAATTCCTCCAGAATTTCAACTTATAATTATTCGAAAAAGTACGCATTGCTGCTGAACCGTCCTGAGGATAACTCATTTAGAGAACAAACAGGTGTCAAATCAATATTCGAAGTTCTGGTACTCCCTATTGCATAGAATCTATTAGTTCCCTGATAAGTTTGATAGATTTGATTAATTTTGATTGTTAAACACACGAGAATATAAAAAATATAGCATTTGAAAACGTATATTCTTCTGTATCTTTATACATATAATTCGTCAGCAGATGTGTATGTGATCTACATACCTCTTAAATTGCTTGCTGTACTGATTTTGATGAATTTCGAATGGGTTCACGAAAATTTAAAAAATACACTGTTAAATAAAGGATTGGGACCACATAGGTGGCGATTGATTTTAAGATTTTTTGTCTCTAAGATTTGCACAGAACAGGTATCTAATGGATCGACTAGTGTCTAATAAAAATAACACTTCACATTATTCGCAATTTCTAAAGATGTGTCTGTGTGTAAATTTTACTTAGAAAAAGAATTTATTAATTGCAATAAGAATTTACTTACCCTGTTCTGGAATGATTAGACTCCTAAGTTAATTACTTCAGCATTTAAATAACAATAATGAATGACTAACATACAAATAATATGTTGTAAGTAATTACAATCAGTCACGTTGTTTACCAATAAAAGCATTCCAGCGTTGGGTACATTGAAAGCTACCAAGGTACTCTCACGTTTACTGAATGTTTGGAATGACATACAAAACCGTTCAGTGGGTGGACTGGTTGACAGCGGCGCGCGGCGCCAGAGCAAACACGAGACTAAAAGGTCGACAACCTGACTACTTCTATATTGATTAAAAGAGATTATTAATTTATCGTAGCTCAGTAAAACTTCATTGAAGATTTTTTTTATTAATAATTCATTTAAATTAATAATTAAAATTTTTCGGTCACATAACAATGAAATTTTTTAAATCGTGTTTTTTTTTAAGTATGAATGAATGAGAGATGTATTCTAACTTTTTACGTATAGTAACGGATTGAGAATAAGGTATAGTCGCCAAATAACGTCCCCTTTTTGTAAAATTAAAATATAGAAAAAAATATTACGAGTAGAGTAATAAATAAAACATCAAACTTTAGATAAACTTTTCTTTATTATTTTAAAGAATCTTTTTCTACAAAAACAGCTTTTACAAAAATTTAAAATATAACATTTATTTTTTTTGGGCTCCTAATTACGTCCCGGGGACGATATTGAGATCACAATAATCAGTACGTAAACTTAAATTGTATTTCTAACAGTAATTATTAGTAATCATTATTATAATATCTAATCAGACTTTTATTAATCATTGGTTTAGTTTAAGTAGGTAATTTTAATTCTCAAAACAAATCATACAAATAAAATTAGCTCTTGGATTATCAACACAATCCTCATGCATCCATTGGAAACATTTTGTGCACCTTATCCATATCTCTCCCTTTTCATCTTGAGAAAACTTTTATGATAAACTGGGCATTCAGCGTCATCATTGTCACTATCTTCTTCGTCAATAGAAACTAAAATTTGGTCGTCATCATCAGATATCACGCGGTCACGCCATAGTAATTAGTTTCCATTTGCAAGCAATAGTTCACCAACTCTTCTTCTAATTCAGATGGCAAAAATGGTTTTCTTCCCATTTTTCCAGAAGCTATATCTTCTATAGGCTTGTCAGACTTTACGTAATCTTTCAAAGTAGCTCTTGGAACATTAAATAATATAACTGCCTTTTTATAACCAATTTCTTTAGTTCGTACAGCTTCAACAGCTTTTTTCATTGCTTCCGGATCCTATAACTTTCTCTTTGGCATCTACAAATAATATAAATAAATATAAAAACAGTTACAAAAAATGCACGACAGTGATCTAAATATCGTCCCCGGGACGATATTAGGCTCACGCTAGGGGACGATATTAAGAATTTGGCAATTTTATTGTTTTCCTCCATTTAACCATAAACACATTTCATAACCCAAATTAAATTAGAATCGATTTAAATTTAAGCGATAAGAACAATTTGTGACAAATATTTCGTATTAATAAGTCAAACAGATCTATATATAAACGGTACCCATAATATTTCAATCAAAAACTCACCTTGAACAGTTTTTTCTTTTTTTAAATATCTGAAGACAGAAACTATATTCCACCGCCAAACTTTTGCAATGGCCGACTGACGTAAGTAACTTAAGATTTCAAGTATTTAAACTAGATGACGTTACTTAGAAAAAGAGAAACCGATGGGGACGAAATTAGGCTCGGGGACGAAATTTGGCGACTGTACCTTACCATTAATCACCTCCTTCTCTTACCCGGGGATGTAATAAAAAACGACTTACTGATATATAGGTGCATATAAGATCTAGACAAGAGGAGAAAAACTCGACATAAAAACTTATACTGGATCAGTAGAAGTTAAATTTGCAGTTTTTAATATTTATTACCGCCTAAATTTATGATATAGCCCAAAACTTATCTAAACACTTATTCAAACAATCCGCTGCCGGTGGGCAACGTGCCCAGAAATAACGTTTGTATTTTTTAATTGTGTTGCCCAAATAAAATAGCTTTGAATCTTATTTAAAGCTAGAGAACTTCATCAAATAGTTTTATAATTATCTTTTTTATTTCTATGAGTGTGTGCAAATTGAATCAACAATTCCATCATACCATAACTCATATACGCATATAGGTCATGCTAATACAAAGCGTGTTAATAAAATGATACGCTCGGAACGAAATAGTTAGACACTTACGAAACATTACAGATACCATTCGAGTGCTATCGATATTCTTTAATGTGTTCTTATGCTTCAGTTAACGTGCGATTTGTGCGTAAGCTCGACCTTGTAACAGATTTAAGACCTACAAATTTATATTGAACATGTCTGTAATATGAATACCGAATAGAATAGTGTTGTGTAGTAGCGATTACGAATACTATCAACACTTCCTTCACTCGTCGATGTCGTGAAAGATGACTTAGAGCTTTATATCGACCTGGTTCAATTTCTTTTTTGTTTGGAATAGCAAGCCAAGGCTCTTACTGTTACTTCGGTGGCCTAATCTATGCCCAGATAGCGAAAATACAGCATGTCATTAGACTCCAGGGTATTTTGTCGACCCGTATCGTTGGACATGTTGTGGCTAGAACATAGCCAAACGAACGGTCTTACTATCAACAGTCTCCACACGGAAACTATAATATTCATAAAACTTAAATACAAAGAGAATCTTTACAATCATAATTACCAGTTAAAATTCGCAATGAAAAAGAAATAAAATCAACAAATGTTCCCCCAATATCGAATTAGCACATACCTCAGAAGAAATCTCATTATGCTGACATTTTTCGGGCTTTCACAGGGTACCCTTTCAATCAGAGCGCTTGAATGGCGCTCCATCACTCACAGGCCATGTCAGGCCTTTTATATCGTAACCTCTTATTTTGTAATTAGGTTCTGAGGACAGGATGCGGCATGCTTTTTTTTTTGCACGATTTTATTATTTGTCCGAACCCTGTGATATTCTATACGGCTAATCATTTTTAGAATTTGAGAAATGTTAATAGATATGCCGATTATTCTCATGAAACCCTATTATATGTGACTCTATTCACTTTTGTGCCTATGCCTACTCGTCATCCTTATTGTCCATGTATAGATATTATTCCTAAATCAGTAGAATATAATAATTCCAGAGCAATACCAAAATTTTATATTCGTTGTTTAGAGTTACGGTCTTATGACAGTATTGTAAAGGATGCCATGATATTTGAGGATACTGATTCCATATCTCGTCTCATACATCTTATATTGTACTCAAGACCGATGACTTACTGAATTTTATGAGACAGCTTTCTTCGAGAATTTTATGTATCCAGTTCTCCTAGAAGATTAAATAAAACATTCAGGCATACAGTTTGACCTTCACACGTATTAAAGTTTCATCATTTTCACATTACTTCCATTATTTTATCGTGAACTTTATCCGGGAAAACCGAGTCACACCTCGTTTATTATATAGGTATTGAACCTATATAATAATTAAGAATCTGATAAGGCAAATACACACGCAAAATTGTCGGCTAAAATTTTGAATCGTCATTTTTGTTTGTCTAATAGTTTACTAATTGTGCATGGTTGTATTTATGAAATGTTTAGCAAATGTGTAAGTCACCTACATTCACTGTGTGGTTTCGAATCCCACATAATCAGGAGCGGTCACTATCAAATTCGAAAGTAAATGTTTCAGCTCGGAACGAACAATCGACAAATCTTCCTAGCCTAAATTTACTACTATCATTTACAGTTGTAATGCCTTTCGTTTGTTATGTATAGGTAATCGCAAGCGTGGGATGGATCGCTGAATCGTGGTAATAGTCGAATCCGATACATTTTATTCGAAGGCAACAATTGATCTATAGATTCAGACTTCGTTCGAATTTTGTAGTGGGACTTCAGGCAACTCATGATCGCCAATCAACTGCTTTTGCTACTGAACCAACCAGGCATGATGTAATATTACAAGCATGATATCCATAAATACTTCGTTAAATTCCAACTATGGAGGTCACGCCTGACGTAAGCTAACCTACAGCATACTGCAACAATATGGCCACGTGGTAATATTTGGGTTTTAGCAATATTAACCTACGAATAATTATATAATAAAAATAACTGATGTTATAGATACGATACGAGAAAATGTTGAGCTGATAAACATACTAACTATTAGTATGTTTATTAGCTCAACATTTTCAGTGAATTTGGGAATTAATGGGTGCTAAATACATTCTATTCTATCCTTTAAAATATTTAATATAAAATTTTGTGCATCTCTAGTGCGAGATATCCAAAATTACAGTGAAGTGGTAGTCCTCTTTGTATGCTAGCAAGTCATTTTCTCCACTGTGATGGCGGCAACTTGTGCCCAACAGTGGAACGTTTATGGTTTATAAAAAGTCAGCGTGACATTTTTTGTGACAAAATGCAACGAAATTGGCAAATGGACCATCAAAAATAATTGTCGTTTTCGAATATTCAAACAATCACGTTATAAAGCATCTAAAAGGGTTACATTTCTTTAATTGACTGTTCCCTCATTAAAATGCTATACATGTTTAATCGAAAGATAAAAACGTCTCTGTAATTAGTTGTAATCCGGAAAATGGTCATTGTGCGCAAGTAAATAAGACTATCTCGAAGATATTTAATTTGCGGCCGGACATTCCTGGTGCAAGGTGCCGACCTGTCGCCGTTCGATCGGACCGGTCCGCGGCACACCAGCCGTACCATTGGTCAGACAACGCACGCAAAAAATGTGCATTTAATCAATTTAATATTGTTATCTCCGTGCTACTTAATTTGCTCATAACTATTTTAGAAATCGTCTACAAGCTTTATTCTTCTCCTCATCTTAGTCCGGATTAGTCCCAGTTGGATTAGAGCTTCCCAATCTATGGAAGTCTGTGAAATTGACGTATTATATCAAGCTTTTAGACGTGTTGACATAGTTTTACATCGAATTTTTCATCATTGTTCGAAGTAGAAAAATTTCTTCTGCTTCTTTTCAACTCGTATAACAAAGGCTGCCTAGTATATATTTTTAATAGGAGCTTTTCTTGTTTGATATTATCTGCTTACATTCACTTAATTTTTACGATGTCTATGTGAAAGGAAGTGATAGTGACCATAGTATTTTTACTCTGCCACCATGAGGAGAAGAAACTTAAAACTTATCTGGTTTAGTCGTTAATCAATAAATTGGGAGCATTTGGGAGTACCAAATGAAGTAAATTGGACAGCCAGTTAAATCTTTGTCTAAATTCTTCAAGTATATGCAGGTTTTTGTTATATCTGTGTTTGGATAAAAAATACATGTTCATTGATCTCAGATTATCAAAGATGTTGACAGAAGATTGTCGACTGATGATAAATGTTTGAAAACGATTATGTATAAATAATTGATTATTGGAGAAGTTTTTTTATTTCGATTTGTTTGCTATTGCTATAGACATTAGAAAAGTTAATGAAAGTATAGTGAAAGTGTATGTAATCGGCGTAATGTTGGTCGTGTTTGGGCTTCACCTGCTGAATCATCACATCTACCTATTATCACAACGAAATATCATCTGCGTCATTTGGTGGCATTACTTATTAGGTGAGTGCTACTACTACTACAACCACTTCATTACCTAAATATTTATACTTATAGGGGATTGAGTAGCCACTTCATTTATTTCATCTGCACGATACCCAAGGGAGCAAAAAAAGTGCGGTGTAAGAAAGCCAAGAAGTCATATTCCGACATTTTAGTTCCATGTAATGTGCCTTAGACTATTGCTGCTAACCGGCCATGATTTCGCATATAAAGAGATTGCCGAGAAAATAGTTAAAATTGACGAATTTTGCAGAAAATCTCAGCAGTATTTTTACTGTTTGCCTTGGAATTCATATGCAGATTTCAACATCCGCAGTCGTATGCCAGTATTACTAAACCTACGAGGTAACGAGGACACACTAAATATTTTTTTATGAAGTAGGATAATTTAAAAACAGGTCTGGCATTAATCGTGGACACAAACTTTCTTCGTATTTTGTGTTTTAATTGGTTTACAATTTTATATCCACAAGCTGTTCATGTCGTTTAAGGAATGTTGTAAGTATTTCGAGGCAATTAATGGCAGCCACAAGAAATTGTGGCCGTAAATGTGTAAGAGTTTCAAGTACACATAAAACTATTAGACCGTTATATTAAATAACAGCGAATATGTTTCGTAGTGCATTATATACAGTTCATGAAATACTCTTACAATTATTATTAATATGTATTATAAATTCACTGGGATGTTCAAATTACTGAAATTTTTAGCATTTAATATGCTTAATTATTTATAAATACCCGATACGAAACGAAAAATGATGTCACAAACGGGGTTCGAACCCGCACCTATTGGGAATCCGGCCCAACCGTGCTGCCACTTCCACCATTGTGAAAAAATTTCAGTAATTTGAATAACAAGGTTGTGTCATCGTTTAATACAATTCTAACTGTAAAGTTTGAGGTATATTAAGTCTATGCAGTGTGTAAACATTGTCCGATAGATGGCATACGTCACCTTGAAGACGTAAGATATAATATGATTCGAAATTTGCATGTCCTAAAATAGTTCACAATGGTGTAAGTGGCAGCACGGTTGGGCCGGATTCCCAATAGGTGCGGGTTCGAACCCCGTTTGTGACATCATTTTTCGTTTCGTATCGGGTATTTATAAATCACTGGGATGTGATTAAAATTCACTGGGATGTGATAATATACACTGGTATTAGTAATATTATAAATGCACTGCTGTGTGGTAACGGCTACGTATGCCACTAAAACCTTTGTTGCTTGTAGCAAACCTAGAAAATTTCAACTTGTTCCATTTCCATCTGATGTCGTCTGGTGAACAATTACATTCCCAAAAAGTGTTGACGTCAGCCAGTCAGCCGGTCGTAAAGTTATATTCAAAATAATATTTATTATGAAGAAGATCCCATATTGAGTCGACTCCTAGTCGTTGGAATAAGAACATATATAAAAGCAACAGTTTGTGAGGATGGATGGATGCTAGAATCTGTATAGATAATAGTTTTAGTTGCCCGGACTAACGGGCAGTCAAGATTTATTTCTTGTGTGATATTTATTGATACAAAACCCTGATTCATTATGCTGACAAAGATAACGGATGATGTCATAGTATATTTTTAACTAATTTTCTCTTATTGCTTATGGTCACAAATGTGCAAACAGCAATCAGCGCTCACGACCCTTTGCAACATCATAGATACAGCTAGGTCGCTGCCTGCCAACCCAAACCCACCGAGAAACTTAGATTTCCGAATCCCGCGTAAAGTGACAAGTCTTTAAATTTTCTCTTATAATCTTTATTTGAGAATGTCGAATTCTTCTTCTGCATTCACTACTACTTCTTGATGTTATCTGCATATCATATACCTTAGTCGTTTTTTACGGGACTCCGTGAAAAAGAGTGCTGGTGAATTGTATTCTTACTCTGTCTGTGACTACACGGAAAGAAAAGAATATCTTTCAAAAATAGCGTTGAATTTTTATTCGTGTGTAATTTAATTTAAAAAAAAATTGTATCATACGGCATCCATAATACGGATTGCCGAATATATTATTGAGATTTTTATCTTAATTGCACTATGGAGACCTGTCGCGATAAACTGCGTTTATTTTAAAACATTCTTTGTCGGTATTCCACAAATGAATAAGTCGCAAGGTTTTATTGCATCCAGGTGTCTTCCAAGTTTGTTTGATCTTCAATCTTAATTTTTAAAGTATTGGAGTTGTTTTTCTGCTTTTGTGAAACTTTCATCTGTATCTTATTGTGTGGTAACGAAGTAAGAATACAGTTCAACGCCACCTATCCTTCCATTGGATGTCTTAAGAAACAACTAAAGAATATAATATGCATATGCATCTATCCAAAAGAAGAGTCTCGTCGTAAAACCCTATATCAGCGTGATATAATAGGTCAATTTGTCTCTCATTGGGGATTCAGCCCAGCAGTGGGACATATCTGAGCTAAGACAAAGATGAAATACATATATAAGTTTATATAGGTATTATTAACCAAAAAGGCCAAGTACAGTTTAAAAAATGTAAAAAAAAAAAAATATAATGTCACACTATTTATAGGTAATTTTCTTTGTGTTTTTTGTTCAATAAAAAAAAAATGTAAAATTATATCGATTAAGTGTTGTATAGCGGTCAGACTCGTGTGGGTCGATATACAACATCGAGTTATGACGTGGCGAAAACAAAACGAGTTAGAATCGATTCCGTGCATTCCGACGCTTCACGGATTCTTCTTTAAAGAATGCGAGCCAGCTAGATCATATAATGATTATAATCTCGATTTAGTGGTCGATTCGTCATCGTCTGATTTAGTTAATGTTATAGGCAATAGGCGTGTGAAACGGCTGGCGATGACTTTACACTGTGGTGGACACTGATTTTGTATAAGATAGATAAATATATATCTTTGAGGATCACGTATAAAATAATTGTTTCGTATTAATGTTAGCATGGTGACTGAAATGTAATACAATTCCTTCCTTTCTTAATATGTATTTTAATGACGACTTTTTTTTTGGGGACGGTCTAGCATAGTCATATTCCGTCCCAATCCGTCCGGGGCGACGAAAGTGACGACCCCATAACCTGTCATACACGTACCTCTTTACGCCATGTGGATGGGTCACCTCAATGACGACTTATAGACATAATATAGATAAAAGAGCTAAAAAAATGACTTAAAACAAAATCGCTATCTTTTATAATTAAAACAAACAATTCATTATTATCGTTTGATATCGTCCCAATGTTGTGCTCGTAAAAAGTGACTTTCAAAATATAATATTTTATCACTAAAGTATCCCAATGGATCATATTACCGGGATATAAAGTATCCTATGTGTTAATCCAGGAATTATTTATGTGTCAATTTGCATCCAAATCTGTTCAACGGTTTACGCGTGATTTAGTAACAAACATCTTCACAGACTTTTACATTTATAATATTAGTAGGGTTAAGCTGACTAAATTGATAAAATTGTAATAATATATAACCTAAAAGAACATAATTGATAAAATTGTAATAATATATTAATTGATAAAATTGTAATAATATACAATGCGAAAGTGGAAGGATAGTAGGTATAGAGGGAGAGCGAGACTAACTTACCTAGACCAGATTGGTCACGTACTGAAGGAAGGTGGAGTCAAGAGTCTCCAAAATCGGCGAACGTGTATGAAGAGAATTATGAATGTTGAGGAAGCGAGTGAAGTATACAAGGATAGAGTTCTCTGGCACTCTGTTCTCTCTGCCTACCCTGCAAGGGATATGGCGTGCTGATATGTATGTATGTATGTATGTAATAATATAATTAAGAAGTCGTCCCTGAAATACGTATATAATTTGTCTATTTGATGTATTTTTATACTAATAAGACAATAATTATTATCTCCGTATTAATTCTTCTAATTGGTGTAGTATAATAATTATCATGCAATATAATGACATGAATATGAGCTGAAAAAAAGTAAGATGTCTCTTTCTATTTCACAATGTTTTAATTTGCATTTGATGATAGAGTAAGAACAATACACCATCTCTTTCCTTCCTTGCCAGGTGCGTTGTAAAAATGGTAGAGGTATATTTTTTTAAAGACTAACTGCACCACTGCAAGCCAGGATCTACAATGAGTTCCGTAAAAAGCACCTAGGTTTGACCGGAAAACGTTTTTAATTGTCTCGGGACCAGCAACAAATTTAATTAGAAAAGGAAATAGGAGGAGTTGGCTTAGGTATATAAGACGCAGATAATATTAATGCAATAGACGGAAAACTTGATATTAAACAATATGTTACAACGTCTATAGGATGACCGCCGATTTAGGAGGAGGCCTGAACTCAATAGTGAGACGCATATGAGCCGAGTAGAGGAAGAGAAACGTGTAGTATTTCCATTCCCCGTATGGTGACAGGACAAAAATACAATTGTCTTTACACTTGCTGGTGGGAGTCGTAAACATCAGCTTAGGGTCTCACTAGGAGAACGGGTAGAACCTTTTTTTTCGCTTGTCTTAGTTGTTACCCTCAGATGGCTATGATAACTTTACCCGGACTGTGGGTGAGCGCTGAGAGCTCTCAACCCGAAGGGGTAGTAGCTTTCTCCTAGAGAACGTATAACACGATACTATTATCGACAATCCGTTAGTCAAGTGTATCTATTACATCACTATTACATTTGTGGAGGAAATGTACTCGTTGTAGTGAACGGCCAATGGCTGAATGATGATGATATATTTCTACTAGGCACGGTTTTGTTGATAGGAATATGCAATTTGAATAATACACAAGAAACCTTTTTTTATTAGACGACGGCTTAGAGGCTGTACAAATATTGACTGTACCATAGCCTGTCCCCACGAAAAAAAAGCTATACAGGGTGTCCCAAAATTCAACGATAAGCTGGCACCAGCAGGTGGACCTACATATGACTACTCGAGAACAAAAAAGAAAAAAATTCTACCTTGATTTTTTTTTTCATTACGACAAAAAAACCAAAATCTTTAAAAATTGACATCCTTTATTATATTATTAAGTCCTATTGCTACAGTTTTACAAGTAATTCTGTGATTTTTTTTGTATTGGCAAGGTAAGTAGCACTACTATCGATCACAACCATTAAAATTTCCAGAATATCTATAGTTTTTACACAAAAATCAATCATAACTATGTTTTTTTCATAAATTATGTAAGATTTTGACTTTCAGCTCACTTTCACTCATCATAGTGAAAAGAAAAAGTACGGACACTACTGTGGCAAATAGTATTAAAAATTGGCGCATCTAACTACAATTCTAAAATGGTATAACATTCTAGACAAACTAGCCACAAAAATATACTTAGGTGTACTATTTCAAAATAACAACCATATTTCGAAAATTGTTAGTGTTGATAGTAATCACTTTTACTATGTAGCCAAAATGTTTTTGTAGCAAGTTCTCAAAATTTTAATGAGACATGTGCGTAGTCCATAAGATAAAATAAGTTAGACAGAGATAGAGATTATACGTTAGAGGGAGATAGATAGATGCTAATTGTTTAGTAACATTAATGCAGGTGGAGAAGTAATTAATGTCCTCAGCAGCACAGCAAGTCAGTATGCTCTACTTCTTTGTTTACTGCACACCGTTCTATTTCAATTAAAGTGGCTCTGGTACTGACGACTTTTGGATTGAATTACGTAACCTGGAAATTGACCTGACTTGGCATTATTTAAGACTGTGATTTTGTGTTTTTTTTAAAGAAGTTTTGCCTTATTTTCAAGTGTTTAGCATTCATCATGCCGCTACCATACACAGCGTTAGAATACGCTAATATGCATCTAATTTATGGAGAATGTCGATGCAATGCCAACGCTGCTAGCAGATTATATCGAGCAAGGTACCCTAATCTTCAAAGGTATCCGGATTATTGCGTATTTATTAACGTGTATCAAGCTTTTTCGGAGGGTCGTATACCATCTGACAGGCGAAACGCTGGAAAACCTAGGTCGGAACACGATGAAGAAGTTCTCAATGAAATAGAAAACGATTCAACTACCTCTGTACGTGCTGTACAAGCAGCAACGGGAATCCCAAAAAGTACTGCACATAGAATTTTAAAACGTCACGTCGTCGTGATGAAACAACCTGCAAGAAAGATGGATATTTAAATCTTCACAATCTTCATTGCTGGAACAATGAAAATCCGCACCTGGTGAGAGAAGACAATCCCAATATCAATTTAAGGTTAACCTATGGACTGGCATAATAAATGGCAAAGTGATAGGGCCCTTTGAGTTACAAGGAAATATAGATGGCAATAGTTATTTAAACTTCTTACAAAATGAGTTGTCAGGATTATTAGAATATGTGCCCTTAAGTGATTTGCAAACCATGTGGTTTCAAAACGATGGTTGCCCAGCTCACTATGCCCATCCTGTGCGAGAGTACTTAGACCAAGATTACCCAGGGCGTTGGATCGGGCGACTTGGTCCTATCTTGTGGCCACCCCGTTCACCTGATCTAAATCCCCTGGACTTTTTCTATTGGGGTTGTCTAAAGGACAGAGTCTACACAAAACCGATTGCAACCTTGGACGAGCTTCGCCATAAAATAATTCAGGCTGTGGATCACATGAACAGAATAAGATTTGCAAGAAAAATAAAACGTTCATTTTTAAGGCGATGTCGTGCCTGCATTACTGCCAATGGCAAACAATTCGAACATTTATTGTAATTTTAATAATATAGTAAAATCTAATCTCTCTATATCTATCTCTTTCTAACTTATTTTATCTTATGGACTACGGACATGTCTCATTAAAATTCTGAGAACTTGCTACAAAAACATTTTGGCTACATAGTAAAAGTGATTACTATCAACACTAACAATTTTCGAAATATGGTTGTTATTTTGAAATAGTACACCAAAGTATATTTTTGTGGCTAGTTTGCCTTGAATGTTATACCATTTTAGAATTGTAGTTAGTTGCGCCAATTTTTAATACTATTTGCCACAGTAGTGTCCATACTTTTTTTTTTCACTATGATGAGTGAAAGTGAGCTGAAAGTCAAAATCTTACATAATTTATGAAAAAAAACATAGTTTTGGTTGATTTTTGTGTAAAAACTATAGATATTCTGGAATTTTTAATGGTTGTGATCGATAGTAGTGCTACTTACCTTGCTAATACAAAAAAATCACAGAATTATTTGTAAAATTGTAGCAATGGCACTTAATAATATAATAAAAGATGACGATTTTTAAAGAAATCGGTTTTTTTGTCGTAATGAAAAAAGAAATCAAGGTAGAATTTTTTTCTTTTTTGTTATCAAGTAGTCATATATAGGTACACCTGCTGGTGCCGGGTTATCGTTGAATTTTGGGACACGTTGTATATATTTTTTTTCAATACCATGTTTTCTCGTATGTACAAAAGTAATTATTTATGTCGAAAATCGCATTTAAGAGTTAGTATATTATTGAAAATTAATTTCTGGTATTGATAAAAAATATCCGTGTGGTGACGGAGTAAGTATACTATTCACCACCCTATATCTGTGGGTGATCGTACGAGACGATTAAGGGATATAAAACGCATATAACATCTATGCGAGAGAAGGAAAACTTTGAACAAAACCCTATACCAACACGTCTGACCAGCGTGGTATAGTAGGTTAATTTCCCTCCCATTACGGAGGAGGCCCGAGCCCAACAGTAGGACATTTATTGGATGTGATGAAGATGATGATTAATAAAAAAAAATATTATAATAAACATCTGAAAAGCTGTCATTGATCTACTCCTGAATTCACAGTGTAAACGTTGTCCGTTATAAGGTTCTTTATTGAGAAATTTCTATTTATTACAAAAAAAAAAACCAAAGACATATTTTTAATTCCATGCACCGGATCAGCAATATTAAGAAGTAAATATTTAATAAATAAGAAAGTTGATCCTCGTATAGTCATTTAATATGAGCTAAATTAATATAAACATGACATTTTGGAGAGGTCCTGGAACCAGGAGTATGCAGGACGCAGTCGCATGGGAGCGGAATGCGGTTCGACGGGGCCGGTGGGGATCGCGGGACGGGGGCACTGCGCCGGCGCAGGTTGTATAGTCACCGAGCCGCCCTATAAGAGCGATTACACACGCCGACTTTTTGCAGCGTCTGCAGATATTCAGTTACGGTGGGTTTATGAACATTCTATGGTTACAGTTCTGTGTATAACAGCAATATGATGTTGGGTTTATTTTGAAATGTACGAAACTAAGAGAAAATCTAACACTTGCGCCCACAGTTACTATATCGCTCGTCTCAATAATATAATGAATACAGGATAGGATCAAGTGGAATAGTAAAGAAGGAAACCTTCTTCTTATTCATATGTGATAAGTAGCCTTCAGAATTTGAACATCCAATTTTCCCTAGAAGTTTGATCATTGATTCTGATTTGATGATTAGATTTTGTCAAAATATAAATAAGAACTATTTCGCTATTTAATTAGGTAGGTAATTTTATGGGTTTTATATATTCTGGGGGAACCCTAATTGTTTTTTTGAACTAAAAGTAGCTTTAGTTACACCTTATAACATCAGCCATTGCCAATGAAAGTCCTATCTAGTTCGGTCGAGTAGTTTCAGAGATGATCCGCAACAATCAAAAACAGACCGTGACAATTGTTTTTCTTTTGTTATAAACGAAAATACTGCCATATTCCATTTATAGACTGTTATTTTGAAATAACAAACAAATATTTTATTTTTTATTTGTATCGATTTATCTATTCTTATAATATTATAAAGCTGAAGAGTTTATTTGGTTGTATAAAGGAGGGTACTAGCGATGCCGAATATGCAAAAAATGTACGTTGTGTATAATCGCCTTAAACTGCGCGGTAGATAACGCGCTTTAATTATTATTATCCTTTAAAATGCACTATAGTCATGGGGAAGTCATACTTGATGATTGCTTATTTAATATATTTTTTCTATATTTCGTAATCATTTAATAACATAAAAAAAAATGATTAAAATGAAATGTACTCATGTTTAGGTTTTAATTTCTTAAAAATGTAATTATACGTTAGGTATAATTATATGTCGCTCGCACGGCGAAGAGAGGTGTTTGCAGGGTGGGTCCATGGGGTTGCGCGCCGCCTCTTCCGTCGCCCCGGGCCGATTTGCCGGGGCGCGACCACATCCATGGTCACACCTTGCGAAAAAAAAAAAAGGTATAATTATATGTATATTATACGTTTTGAGTAAACTTTTTGGTAAATATTTATATATTATATAGTTCAGCCAGCCTATTTATATAGTTCATGAATCTATGTGCTCTTGATTCGATTTCATTCGATATTATCGTCATTTTTTGTTATCAGTACTTAGCAAATAGTAAGTGGTATTAAGTTTTTTAAGGTCAATGATCTTAAAAATTACTCGTACTCTTATCCTTATCAAATCCAAGACCAATTATTTTGGGACAGCACAAAGTGTTTTTATCACTACCTATTTCTATCAATCGTACTGAGAACATTCTGCTAATGTTACATTTTCACGCGCATCATCCATTTTCCAGTTATTTTTTTCCGCTGTAGATTATCAACATTCATATCTGAAACTCCTATAACTTCTTAAGAACTCGTCCTTTCAAATTTTTTATATAAAATTATATTTAGGTAAATTATATTTACCGGAAGATTAATTAAATTCAAATTAACAAAAGCACTTATCGCATAAATGTTCCGATATTGTCTAATGACGTCATAGTATAATGAATAGGTCCATATCACCGACGAATGAAATAACTGTCTAGGGACTGTAATTAATAGTGTACTTAGCGGGACAATTCTGTACAAATAATTATAATGTCACAAAAGTATTATATTAAAATATGAATAGTTTTTATTGGTTGTGGTGGCAAACAAGCAAGCAAACATGGTAAGTCTTACTGCTACCCATGAACCTTTGCAACACAGCTAGGTCGCTGCCTACTTATGAACACTCCAAACCTACCCAGAAAGTTGAGCTGCCGGCTCTCTAGCTCACTATTCTCTGCGAGAGTGTAGTATTATACCGTACGGATTGCCTCGCGGCTGTAGACAGGAACTGTCAACAATGTGGACCTACCATTATCTGTATATAAAAATAATTCGAAAAAATATTTAATAAAACAATTATTGACATTTGTACAAATAAATTGTCGGTTAAATCCGACATCTACGATCGTAAAACAATAGTTAATGTGAGAAAATATTAGATATATATACTACTAGCTTCTGCCCGCGGCTTCGCCCGCACGAAATGTTACTTTCCTAAAGTTTTTCATCCCCTATATTTATTATACCCCTTAAGGGTAAAAACTTTACGAAATTTTAATGTCATATTTACCTAATCAATAGCCTAAAAATAAGCTTCAAGCTTTCTGGCTTTAAAAATGACGATAATTCTTTACAACTTTTCATCCCCCTGTACTACATTTTTTTGCATTAAAAAGTAGCCTATCTCCTTTACCAGGCTTTAAACTATCTGTGTGCCAAATTTCATTTAGATCGGTTTTGGCGTGAAAGAGCGACAGACAGACAGAATTACTTTCGCATTTATAATATTAGTAAGGATTGTAGTTTATACTATCATAAAATAAAATATTTCGTCATATTCGTAGAATAGTGGCGGATCTTCCATACGTTAATTTTGGAAGATACATCATTATTCTACGACAATAAAACGTTATAACACGCTAACCTCACCTACTACAATTCAGATTCCAATATTGTATAAGGTACAGCCTATTTATTTAGAAAGGTTTTTAGGCTCAAATAGATAAAGAGCGACGTTTACGGGTATTATTTAGTAATAATAAGACACCGCGAATCAGGAGAATTGCGTAGTCACCGTTATTATGTATATTATTATTAACTAGCTTCCGCCCCCGGCTTCACCCGCGTAAAAGGTCATTTTCCTAAATTTTTTACAAAATTTTAATGTCATATTTATTTATATCTAATCAATAGCCTATAAATAAGTTTCAAGCTTCTGGCGATACTTCCTTACAACTTTTCATCCCCCTTTACAACCCTTTTTTTATCAGGCTCTAGACTATCTGTGTACTAAATTTCATTTAGATCGGTTTAGTAGTTTTGGCGTGAAAGAGCGACAGACAGACAGAGTTACTTTCGCATTTATAATATTAGTAAGGATTATGAATATATCCTATAATATACATCTAATATTTTTTTTCAAATTAAATACCCAGCCCACAAAACAATACATAAATAAGTCAGATTTGTATGGTTTTATTTTAGTTTTAAATATAAATATAAAAGCATCTTATAATAAATTAAAATAACCACTTTATTATTTTTATGTCAAATATTTTGATTTTTTTAAGGAATAAACCTTTTATTGGGGGAGACAAACATATAATTAACCCAGACAAATTACACCCAGACTTAGAACAATAGATTGTGCATTGCACAAAGTATTGCCCATCGTTGGAATCAAACCCATGGTACTGGCAGGGAAGGTCGGCATCTTAACCACTACGCCATCTGAACAGTCAATATTTATTTTAATATTTTGTATTAATAATAACGTTTATGGTTAATAATTATTCGTTAAATGGATTCCATATAATATAAAAATGTCATTTTTACAATACTTTTATTTATTATTAATTGGATAAATGACGTTTTTTTTTTATTTGCGTTTAAATTCTTAGTGCATATTATGTAGTTATGGTCATTATTGCGCAGGAAATTATTATTGCATAGTACAAATAAATAGTTGTTGATTTAAAAAATAAAAACGTTATTTATCGTTATATACGCATATTATCGCAAAGCGTTGATGCTATAGTAATACGTAGCATTATTATTCTTTAAGATTTGCGGTACCTATATGCAATATCGTATCTAGTTTTTTATGCGCTCAGAGCGAGTTTTTATTGCTGCGTATTTTATTTTTTGGTCCGGCTATGTTCGAGTCTCATATTTTGTTAATTTTTGCGTCTTGCCAGTATCTGCTAGTTTAAGCACTAGTTTAGACCGTGAGCACTTCCTATTTGCGGCTCTACCAATATGTTCAGATGCATCCATGCTTTAATACCACGATGAAATTTTTGTAAAACGATATTTGTTGATAAGACGTAACTAAGTCATAAATTAACAATTAAGAGTACTACTATATCATAAGATAAAATACCATGATACAAAAGTGTGATAAGGCGATAAGTGTCATTTAAATTATAATTATTATATCAGTGATCGATGGTTGTGAGTGCGATATTAAAATATAATTAAATTGAGGGGCAATATATAAAAATAATTATTTTCTGTGTGTTGTAACTAATATATTTCTGAATAAGATATAATTTATTGTTGTAAATATTTTTCAAATTAATGTCAACTTTCATAAGATCGTAATATAAAATGTTTGTTTTTATCATTGGGCTCGCTTTTATAAAATTGAATACAGGGTATAATAACTTTTTAAATTAAATACATTTTTAAATAATTCCCAAGTAGGGATGACGTCAGGCAGGCGGCCGGTCACAAAACTATTGTCAATAACTAGGTATATGCAATATGTACGATGCAGGAAGAGTATACATTGCGTCGAGCCCAGGTAATTGAGATAAGAGCAGAAGAACGATATTGATGACAAATTTTTTAATATATGGGGGATATATATAAGGAGGGATCACTTAAATATTTATTTTATTCCATTGTTTTAATTATATTTGTTGTTCTAGCGGCAACAGAAATATATCATTTGAGAAAATTTCAACTGCTTAACTATCACGGTTCATGAGATACAGCCTGGTGAAAGAAAGATGGACGGACAGCGGAGTCTTAGTCATAAATTCCCATTTTACCCTTTGGATACAGAACCATAAAAAAAATAAGAACTTCACAAGATTCAGTTGCCATGATATTTCATTAAGACTATCATATGATAACAGGCTTACTTCACAATCTATGCGACATTAAATGATGCCTTCATGTAACCATATATGGAGTTAATATGATTTAATGTTGTTATTTTAAAATAAATTCTACGTAACTTGACCCACAATAACCTACGCAGAACACCTACAGAGATTTAAAATGCCTACGGGCTACCTGAGATTAACTTTTCCCATTAACACACCATAAATAGTGAAACGGTTTTTGCTTAAGTAGGTACTTAGTTCAGCTCGTATATGTTCCACTACTGGGCTCAAGCCTGCTATATATACACTTGAAGGGAAATTGGAATTGTATTCTTTCTTACTCCGTCACCACACGTAAAATATAAGTACACATACATTCATACATATCATCACGCCATATCCCTTGCAGGGTAGGCAGAGAGAACAGAGTGCCAGAGAACTCCATCCTTGCACACTTCACTCGCTTCTTCAACATTCATAATTCTCATCATACACGCTCGCCGGTTTTGGAGACTCTTGACTCCACCTTCCTTCAGTACGTGACCAATCTGGTCTAGGTAGGTTAGTCTCGGTCTCCCCCGGTACCTACATCCTTTCACTTTCGCATTGTATATCTTCTTAACCAGACGTTCGTTCGGCATTCTTTCCACATGTCCGAACCATCTGAGCATTCCCTTTCGCATCTTTACACCAATACTCTCTTTCATACCTATTCGCTCTCCTACGTCGTCGTTGCGAATGCGGTCGGTCAGCCTAAAATATAAGTAGGTACATATTAAAATATTTCTTTTTGATAATAAATTATTCTATTTTTTCGGTCAAACTACTTCTCAGTATTTTCTGTGTGGTAATGCAGTAAGAATACGCAATTCACCACACGCTATCTTGCCTATGGATATCGTAAAAGATGACTAAGAGATATAATGTGCATGTGCATACAACCTCTGACCAGCGTAGTATAGTAGGTAATTTCTCTCAGATTGTAAAGGAGGCTCGAGGACAGCGGGACCTACGTGTTTTCACTACAATGATGTTGATGATAGGGCGTAAGGTTTTTTCGCGAGAGCTATTGATACACGCTGGATACATGAATTGCCATAGAGTTTTTGCTTTCGAACTTTCCTGCTCTTACTTGTGGAAAAGAATAAAAGATATATCTGGTGAAAGATTGTATTCTTAGTCTAACACAAGGACAAGTATTGTCTTATTATTGAGTAATGGTCGCGGGAGGAAGGTCCTTCCGTGACCATGAACGCTGTAAATTGTTCGAAACGTCAGGCAATTAAAAATCAAATACAAACGCAATAGAATACGTAAAAATAGTTTTATTTCAAATCTAAACTTATGATGGAAAATTTTGTTATTATTACTACTACTTCTTTCCCATTGAAGAATGTGAGATATTCACTCGTTCAATGAAAATATTTTTGGGCTATTAACATTATTATAATTGCATACCTACATAATAAAATTGCTTGATATTTGTAACTTTTATGTAGGATTTCCTTTTAATTTCCTTAATTTTAAGAAAATAGCAGAGATTTTAATATAAATACTTATTTTAAGCCTTCCGCGCTTGGATATATTTCTATTCTATCAGACTGACGAAAAATAATTATATTGTACCTATTGCATTTCGCTACGGATTTTTTTTATAATCAAAGGCTTAAGATTTTTTTATTGCCGATGTAAAACTGGTCTGGTGTTAAAAGTATAACGTGTAATTTTAGTTTGAGACCAAGAGTAATGGAATGGTTGAGTTTTAGAATACTACATACTACGTAAAATAAAAATTAAATACTCGTATTTAATAACAGAAATGTTGAAATTAAAAAGAAATTTATAATATAGTACGTTACATAATATAGTATACATATATATTATATATATTTTTTTTTCAATATATATAGGTGTATTATACAGGGTGGAAGTGGACCGCTCCCGAAAACAAAGACAGGTGACCCTACTAGTCCTACTTGTAATGATAAGCTAGAAAAAAATCGATTGGGGTGAAAAAATATTTTTTTTTTCACCATGCGAGGTCGTTGAACTCTTGAACATATGATCGTGAGTATTGAATAGATTGCGATCTTTTCTCATCTGAGTAAAGTTACGTATTTGTTATGGAGTATGGCACTGTTCTAATACGATCGTATGTGGAAAAAACTTAAAATTCGTTGCAAAAAAAAAATTTTTTTCATCCGAATCGATTTTTTTCTAGCCTATCATTACAAGTAGGACTAGTAGCGTCACCTGTCTTTGTTTTCGGGAGCGGTCCACTTCCACCCTGTATAATATCCTTGTGGTGACGGAGTAAGAATACATTTCACCACCCCCTATCTTACCTGTTGGTTATCGTAAGAGACGACTAAGGGATGTAAAATACATATAACATCTCGCATAGGCGAAAGGAGGAAAACAAAACCCTATACCAACACGTCTGAGCAGCGTGGTATAGTAAGTTAACTTCTCTCAACTCGAACTCAACAGTGGGACTTATATGAGCTGATGATGATGTAACAAAATTTATATTAAGTGGGTCCCTATATTTATTATTCCTAGTTTGAACAACTACGAAAGTCATATTTACAATAATTTTAATTGTAATATTTAGTTGATTTTATTATTAAGACAACGACGTTGGTGGTTTGTTACTTTTGTTGAACAATAAATCAAACATGTAAACTAAAACAATTATAGTTTTGTTTTCGTTTACGTTTCCGGTTTGACAGGCACATGTAATCGTTTAAAAAGTTAGTGAAATAGGGTAGAGGCATCACGCCGCGTTATGAATGAACCGGACCCCCGCCGCCGCGTGAGGGGGGGCAGCCGCTATTGGAATTCCAAAAACTCGAGTGGGCGATGCCAATGCGCTTGCCCATAAAAAAAAACTAGTCGATCCAATACAATAGAGTGAGGGGTCGACGTCATGTCGACCTGCGACTGTTTTAGTATAACATGAAATTTAATATCTGATACATAGCGTTGTGGTTAAGGTATCGACCTACCGTGCTAGATCTCATGGGTTCTATTCCCATACGGGACAATATTTTGTACGACAATTGATATTCTCTGTCTGGGTAATACCCAGTTTGAATCCGTTAATATGTATATTTGTAAAGTTGCTCGCAATATAAATATTATTTCTCTAAGTGCTGCAGGTTCCATCTTGAAAAAATACTTATGTACGCGCATGAGTTTATACTTCTATGGCGTCATTAAAAATAGTTTTTAATTGCATTCAAATGTTTAATTACAATAAAATAATAAAAGGATTGGAAAAGGATAGGATATTTTTGGTTACTAATACGAATAGTATGTAATATTAATCAAAACACTCAGTTTAAATCACTACTGAATATAATTTATTAGCACATATATCATTTGCAATTGTATTAAACTAAAACACGTGTTGTGAATGTAGAAACAAAGAAAGAAGTTTTATTTCTATTTTGTTGGTGACTTTTTTTCAGTCTTAATGAGCGGTTTGCGGCCAACTTCAACCTGTTAATTCTGTGTTACAGTGATGCGCGCGCATCTTAAAATTTTACTCTCATCATTTTCTCATAACGCGTCTAAAAAAGCTTCAAAAACACATCTATTACAATGT
This sequence comes from Lymantria monacha, assembly GCA_905163515.2. NCBI lineage: Eukaryota > Metazoa > Arthropoda > Insecta > Lepidoptera > Erebidae > Lymantria > Lymantria monacha. The sequence continues at coordinate 5,709,712 of LR991082.1, forward strand.
CTCTGACGTATTTTTTTCTTTGTAATGTAAGGACTGTGATACATACACTAGTAACGAATATTCCTATTCTGCATTCATCCGCCTATTAAAGTATTTCAGTCCTCAATGCATCATTTAATTCCTGTCAAGAATTGAAAAGATGTGTACCAAGTCATTGCACCATACAAAAATATTTGTCAAAATGTCCACGTCCCAACCGCACATTAAAACATCCCAGGGATGGAGAATGTACGTAAAAAAGAGCACACTGGTTAACATACGCTGCGTACGCTCCACGGTTAGTTAAAATAACAGAATAATAAGACTCCTGTTTGGTTAACATGACAAAAGGCTGGTCGTGGAATGCTGTTCATCTCGGCGCCTGTCGCCGTACAAAATCTCTGTTTTCCATTCGCTCTGGTGTCGGATCACGTACGCGAGCTACGGATCGCCTACTAACCATAACATTTGGTATTGCTTTGTTTAAATGTATCGCGGACAGATATTAACTACTAACGGTTGATATAAATGATTTATTTTAAATACCATAACCTGCACCATATAATAAGATGTATGTATATCCGTAGATCATCCATCCAATAATTATAATGGATATTAATAAGAAGCCCGTTTTGTAACAATTATTGTGGATCCCACAAAAATTGTCTATAATTGACGGGCCACATAAGGTTGAGCTACAAACTTCTAAAGCCATCAGGGACTACGCAATGGTGAGCTGTGGCCACATAATGTGGCGTATTATCCACCAACACCTAATTTAGCGGCCCACCGGGATAGGTACCTGTTTTTCGAAGGCTCACCAGAACAAAAAAAAATATCCTATGTAAGAATCTAATCGCGATGCTCACCATGGGTAATTGATCACATCTCTGCACCCAACTGGTGGTTCTTAGAGAAATGTTTATCACTTAATATCAAGTTTGCTAATACCATAGGGCATAGAAGTAGATCCTGTTCGCGGATGGGATATATTTTTCAGGACTTTGTAGCTGCAATAAAGAGCCATTTCTGTCTCTGCTTTATCCGAATTCAGGTTATTTTTTTTATTAGTATTACAGGACTCGAACTTTGCTTATCCAACTTAAATTTTAGATATTAACTAACTTCAATAAAAGAAGGAAGCTCTCGATTTGTCATATTTTTTATTTGTGTTTCCTGGGAACTGATTTCTTGGTGAAACGATTATGATGATTCTTTTTTATCTGAAGGTGGTGCTTTCGATGTGGTTCAATTTAAATTTGACCAAGATCTGACCAGTGATTTTTCTCGATTGATCTCGACTACATTGTTTTGAAAAGTATGGGGTGGTGACATATTTAATTTTAGGCCTCGTGTGACGGTTTCACACGAGGTCTACGCATACATAAAAATAGCTAATTGATCGCGCTGAAGTCTGTAATCAGTTTGTTCACAAAAGACTTGTGAGTATAATTCAACTACCATGAAGTGCATATAAGGTTTACGGAAGAAATCTTTTAATGGCGTAAATGGATAAATAAATAATGCATTAACTTGTAATACAGCGTAGCGATAAAACGTGACTAGTATTTATTAAGTAGGTTTGTTTTTTTTTTAAACATATTGGCTTATCATCAGTCTGACGTCCGTATACCATAGTTAATACTTTTTCCTTTTTTGGAGATTCTAAATACCATATTCAAAAACGCGTATGGTTTTCCCCGAATTTGTTTAATATGTCCCGAAATATAATCCGTAAAAGTAGTTTTATTTCAAATGTCCGAAAATCTAAAATTTCTGGATTTACCAGATGTAGTTAAAATTGCTGAAGCCATTTTCAGTGATTAGCTTATAACACCCCACCTAAAATGCTAATAACATTTAATTGGACCATACATTAATAACTAAAATACTTAATAGGAATGTAAACTAAAAACGTTTCCTTACGGTTCTTGCCCACCGGTGTCGTAAAAATCTATATATAGAAGAGAGAAGGAAAATATATATACAAGAGAAGGAAAACTTGAAATAAAATTATAGCAACACGTCAGACCAGGGTTATATAATACGGTCAACTTCCCTCACATTATGGAGGAGACTCGAGCCCAGCTGTGTGACCTATATCATCAGAGATAATAATAATAAACTGGAAGAAAGCAGAGGATACAAAGTTTAGCAAGGATACAAATTGCATAAATAGTAGCAATAAAATAATTTGAGCGTATAATAACTGATTAAATTACTTCAAATTTAATTAAATAATAGACATGATGGCCCTGGTGTACTTACTCGTCTCGGCCATTCGTATTCACCTTCGATCGTCCCACAATGCCACAGGCTCTTAGCGCTATGATGACATATGTTAAATACCTCTTTTATGGAAATCATCAACATTATTAAGAAAATATTCGTAATTTTTAAATGTAATATAAATTCTAAAAAAAATAATACTTCAATGTTCGCGAAAAAATTTTGCTCTGTTTGAGTTTTTTTTGTGTCATTGTCTCGACAAAATTTCTCGAAACTAAACATATTATCAAATTACTTAAAATAAATTTTATTATGTGGTAAGTAATTTTTCATATGAATCATTCAAATGATAGTCTCTAGTTAAAAACAATCATGACACATTGATCTAGCCGTAGAGCGAATTAAATCCATACGTAAATTACTTCGCTTCGGTACTTATTTTGCAATATGTATTTCAATTTTATATCAGATAAGGGATATGGCTCACTAAAAACAACTTAGGACTTGTTTTTATCACGAAATGTTTATTTTTCTTCAACACTGTCATTTTATACTGAATGAATGCACAAAGTGACCAAACAACTTGTGATTCAGAAGATTATCTGATTATCACATCGGAACTCAGACAATATTGTCGGGTCTAGCGAAACACGTTCAAACGCTTGACCTACGGACTGACACGGCGATAGATTCATCATAATTATTACATTTTTGTCTTTCAAATTGTAAATAATCTTAATAAAATATTTTTATTGCAGTGCTATTTTAAGATGAAAGGGCTTTGTGTCTACGTGTATTTTAAAAATACACTCTCTAAAATCTATTAGTCTGTAGAAGCTTTTTGAATAATTTAAATTTAGAATATCATATTTATTAAATGCAACATGAACACTTGATTAAAATTGTATACTAGATTTATCTAAAAGGTCTTAACGTGTTAAGATACTTTTTTCTTATTTTATAAAGTGTGCTCCTGGACACCTAGGAGGCTCAGTTCTCGTGTGAAAAATAACACAGAAGAGGGATCGTTGACGCGGCATGGCGGCATTGTGAACCTGAGGAGCGGGGGCAACACCGGCAATAAAGCTTACCTGCTCTCTACTCTGTAGATATTATCTCGACGGTCAAAGGCGCCGGCATTGCCACTTCCTGGCCAAACACAAAGCAATTCCAATCTTATATATATCATTAATAGAGTTACATTTTTATTGTTTGTATATTTTGTAAAAATATGTAACGGTGTGGCATTACAACACTTTGTCAGATGTAACCTTTTGTCATAGTTATGTTTTAACATTTGACGGAATCGTGAAAATAGATTACGTAGTTTAGAATCGTTGGTATTGTCATGTGATATAATTAATAATTAAAAAAAAAACGATAAATATATTTTTATCTGTGTAATTAGCTGGTGTAGATTATGATCGTACTAATAATTTGTCATATTTAGGTCATGTTTGATAATTATCTATGGATAAGTGGCTTAAGATTTACTGTTATAAAACCATAGAGCCTTATATTTGTAATGCATCTTAGTCTTAAAGTATCATCTTTGCTTTAAAAAGACTTATTAGAGTAATGAAATGATAATTCATCATCATCATTCTCTAGCTGTTATCCCAATTATTTGAGTTATTGGCACTAGTTTTATCAACGACTGCCTGCCCGACGTCAACCCTCTTTGGTAATGTAATTGTTGACCAAACGGCATCATTTGGAGAGCGTCTAAGTCGATAAAAGGCAAAGTCGTCTTTTACGACGTCCACGAGCAAAGAAATGATTGGTAGTATTCGTAGCCGCTACCACACAGCAAGATGGATAGATAAATGATAATTATAGCTTATAAATATTTTTAAATTTAAAGTGAAATGTTACGACAGTAGATAATTTATTTTTTAAAACGCTAAGTAAATAGTTGTGTGTTTCAATTTTTCATATCGAATCTAACCATTTTTTAAATGTTGGTTATAAAAATTCTTTTCGAAATGGTTATATCCTTCGGATGCCTCTAATAAAGAGCGTGGAATGTGGGTTGTGTATCAATTAAAGTATATGTTAGACAACCGGGTTGCCAGGTGCAATCAACTCGCTGCAATAGAGAATTTATAAAATTTGTGGGGAATATTTTTAAAAGTTTGTAATTTCTTAGTCCGGATCTTTAGTAAATCGTTATAATTTGCGTAAAATATAGATTATTTTGAGGTGAAACATCTGGATGCGGTGAAAGATAAAATTAAAAAATCTGCAACAGCGTTCTCTTGGGAACCTTATCGTCGGGCGTAATTAGTAATGTACGACTCTAAAAGGAAGTTGGATTTTTGGTTAAAAGTTGTCAATTACTCAAATTACTGAAATTTAGCATTTAATATGCTTAATTATTTATAAAACCCGATTACGAAGCCAATAGGCGCGGGTTCGAATCCCGCTTGTGACATCATTTTTCGCTTCGTAATCGGGTTTTATAAATTGTCAATTACGTTATATTTTTTTGTTGTTTTCAATAAATATTTGCCTTTATTTTAATAAAGTACGATACCCTTTTGTTTTTGTAATATTATTGGATTAATGAATACGCAGCAGAATATTTGCGGTTTCTTTGAGGTTTTAAATGCTAGTCATCATAACGAGTTATTTTTAATAGACGAAGCGCTAAACTTTAATTACTAAACTGTTGATTGTAATATTTTTAATTACTATTGCTCAAATCAATCACCATTTTGATTGAATTAATAATGTAGGTCGTTCTTTAAATGTGGATTTATTAGGAGCTCGTGTTCCGTATTACAAAAAAAATGGGTATTTTTAAAAACGTATAACTGGCAACCCAAAGATAAATGAACGGGTTGTGGCCAGTGTAAATAAACTATGCAGCTGCGTTTAGAATTAAAAGATATGCTTGGTAAAACATTAGGCATAATTTGTGTGCGCCTTTCTGTGCAGCTATTACGATAACGAAAGACCTTTCTTTGATATGACACATTAGCGGCGTCGATTTTATGCAGTAGATTGATAGATCGATTTGAGTATCATTTATCAAAAAAATATATAGCGTTAATCTATTTTAAAAATATGTATGTAAAATTTGATCAATTATGCTAATACCTATAATACGAGCAAAAGGGTGCTGCAGTGTGCTGTGTGGTAGCGGCTACGAATACTACCAACCCTTACTTTGCTCGTGGTAGTCGTAAAAGACGACTAAGAGCCTTCTAACGACCTGGGCCAACATCATCTGATGCCGTTTGGTCAACAATTACATTTCCAAGGAGCGTCAATGACGTCTGGCAGGCGGCCGGTCATAAAACTGTTGCCAATGTCTTTTACAATATGTACTGTGAAAGAAGAGTATATATTGTATCGACCCCAAGTAATTGTAATAAGAGCAAGATGATGATAATGCTAATATAACGTGAAATTGATAGTGCAATAGATTTGTTATTTATATATATTTTTTAAATTCTGGATGCTTTTCTAGTTTTTCTATTATAATTTTTTTTTTAAATTTACGATGTTTTCAGACAAAAATTTTATTAAATAACTAAATTGATTTTATTAAATTTTAGTATTAACCCAAACATTTCAAAGTTAAATAATTTTAGAATTTCATCTAAACTGTGTCAAAAAATATATCTTGAAATTAATGTCATACCATAGACAATAAATTATTGCTGAACAAAACCAAAGTCCATTCAAAATTTTTACAATATCGAAAATAATCCACATAGTCTATCTAACAGTTAAACGATTTGCAACCGTAATTAATGAAATATGAGTTCAAAATCTAACTGAGATTATGCCTTAAAATTATTTCAGCTCACGGTTTCATTAGCACTGACAAATGAATCATTAATAAACGCTTAAACCTTCTGTTACAAAATGTGTCAAGTGCGAATGGACTCAATGGTTAAAACTTTATAGTGGTGATGTCAATGATGACAGTCACAGACAGAACGATGACATAAAACTCCTCGATAGTGTGTCATAATAATAATTTTAGCTAATAATTAATGTGATTGGACATTGTAAACTACTAGACCTTCTTACCAATGATAATATAGAATGCCCGTTTTCACTAACCATTCTTAGTTTTAAGAACCATCTAAGGGGACTTCCATTAATCACGTGATCTTTTTGTTAGCATTTTTTAATTTTTTAATCAATTGTTTCTGTCAAATATGTTGCCTTCCGTGTTTATACGTACGTACATAGGTAGTTATATTCTTTTTGTTCTGTACGGTTGACATTTAAAATTTATTATTTATGTAATTTTGCCGCTAATTGACCCTAATGATAGACGCATCTCAAAAGTTTGAAAGGTTTATAGAATTTTAAATTTAGATTTAATGATTTTATGATTACTAATCTTTCTAATGATTGATCCTAGTTATGAAAATGTATACGAGACTATATAAAAATAGGTAAAATAACATCATTTATGTAAAAAAAAGTATAACTGTATAAATTCCTTTTCGTCTCAAAAAGAGCATGGGTTAAGAAATAGTATTTTACTGGTAAGAACGAATCAATTAAAAAAAACCTTTTGGGGATCATGCTATGGTGTGGTTACAGCCCCGTTCGATCCGTTCTGGGCGACGGAATGGACGGCGTGTCATCCCATAACCTATATGTATCACTTTAGCGCCATGCAAGTGGGTCACCGGTGCTCACTACTTGTCGTCAGTGGCCTTAAAATATACACGCTGCATTAATAAACTAATTTTTGAATGGTGGTGAACTTTACAAACATGCAATGAATGTATACAAATTAAACCCAAATTCAGAACAAATAAATTGCGTTGTTAAAATTTTGACTTTAGATGTGGTGAGAACTTTCCCGTTTAATTTGTAATTCCACGAATATTAATTCTAATATACCAATAGATTGAAATTAATCCCTAATAACTACGTAATCGTAACCATTTGACCTTTACGTTCTTGTTGAATATAGATTTACTCTAGTGGGAAAATGGTCTTGAAAAGAACTTATAAACGGGATTCCATATATGCAGGTCCTAAGACCTAGTTTGACTTTTACTCGTTTCCTAGAGCGTCAATATTTCATATCGCCTAGACCAGTTGACCTACATAGAGAACTATTTTAGGATAGTTAGTTATAACTGTGTGAAACGAAACAGCCCACAGAGTCTTTGAAGTGCGTTACTTTTTTAAATTGCATCTCAATGTTGACAAAGAACAGAATGTTTGACAGCCAGTCAGATATTGTAGAGTTTATGGTTAATGTTATTTTATAATTGGTATCTTTTTTATTTTTTTTAAATGTGTTTTTTTTTATTTACAGGTAATTTTCGACTCTCGTGGCTTCTGAGTAGAAGATAGTATGTCGCAAGTAGATTTTAGGATTTGCAAATACAAATACACGTTAAACGTCTCCCAAGCGTCCTCCAGAGTTGAAAGGTAATTAATAATGTAAATAATATACAGCTTTGAGCTACAATCTTCGATTCTACCCGGACACTTGAGACGCAGTCCGACCCCGCAGCACTTTACTTTCTTTTTAAGCCAAGTATTTATTTGGGGTATTCTATATGTATTAAAATACAATATATTATCACCCCCCTCTAATTTCTCACGTGTATTGTGTAAGTAGGCTAAGGGATAAAACAGTAGAATGGGCACTAGCACTCTATTGAAATTCTTATAACACCAATTGTGTTCACCAACTGTCTGCGTAACGTGGCGATATGCGGTCGTCCAGGCAAATGACAGTTTTCTGTCTACAGCCGCGTGCCGGTCTGTCCAGGGTAGTATCATAAGCGTAGAAAATCGACGTTGGAGTGGTTATGTGCTGCTGCGGTTAGTTCGGTGAGCGAGAGAGTCAAAAGCCCAAATTTCTGGGTGAGTTTTAGTTGATAGGCACCGGCCTGGCTGTACTATTATCATTGCAAAGATACATGAGAGTCAGTAATACTTACCATCAAGTATATTGCTTGCTCGTTTGATACAATAAGTAATAAAAAATATATACTTTTCGCAGAAATCATACGGGATTGACAAAAATAACTCCATCTAGAAATGTTTTCTGTATCCTCAATCAAGTTCTTGTGAAAATTTGTAATATAACATTACAAGTATATTCTCTGTATTACATAATATGTATTCTAATAAATAATTAATTAGGAATATAAATGTTATTCGGTTATTTTATCAACATATCTGTACGGAGATAACTGTTTAATTAACTATGAATAACGTTTTTTTTATCACATTGAAGAATATGTAAATAATAAGAACGGAATGATCTAATCTGTTTACGAGACTTGGCAGATAAAAATTATTTAAATATATATATATATATAGGTATACATATACTTCTGTTTCTGTCTCCATATTATTTTTGGTTGATTTACGCCCGTTTTTAATAAACCATCCCTAAAGTTTAATGATACTTAAGCTAATATAAATAAAATTGATGTAATTTTTGCCTCAGGTTTTATATAAAATTTTAATTTTATTTAACAATAGTTAAAATTTAAATAAAATAATTAACATGTTATGTGTGATTTACATTGCTTTATGTTTCTTTAAATATAGGAGTCGTTGGTGAAAACGGATATTATTGATCATTAATATATAAATACATTAATTAATCTTGTGGTAAAGGAAAATATAATGAATCGACCCTTGTTTTTTTTTGGCGGCGGGCTACGGTACGTCAAACGCCGCTAATCCGTCCGGGGCGACAAGAAAAGCGGCGCAAGACCCCGTAGACCCGCCCTACAATATACCTCTCGACGCCGTGCGGGTGGGTCACTGGTACGCGGTCTTTTATAATGAATCAACCCTAACTTTAATTTTCTCAAGGTCATTGTGTGAGACTTTCAGAGGGGTACCCAGTCGGAAGAAAACTCGAAATAAACCAGACTATGTTGGCATGTGCCAATCATGATTAGTGTAGAACAGCTTTAGTGGTAAGCTAATTTCTATCGCAATGTGAAAGAAGGCCGTGCCCAGAATTGGAATGTATAGTAATTTTCTCAACTAACATCTATATACTCCAGAACTTCGTTATCCTGTTATATAATTTTGAATTGTTTTATTGACATCTGTGTTGTTAGTATTAAGTGATGATCAGGATAACCTGGCTTCTATTCTAGATATGTGCTATTATTGAGAAATTTTCTATTGTGTCTGATAGATTATTTCTTAAAGCTATACCGCCGTTGGCTTACAATGTCGCGCACCTTTACGCATGCTCTAGCAAGAGATCTTAAAAAAATTGAATTTGAGTATCAATTTAATTCTGTATTTTTTTATTATTATTATTTTTTAGTATTAGACATATGGTTTTCTTTTCCTCAAGATAAATATGTTTTTTATTCAACATAGTTCTGGTTATATGTTTTATTCATATTTCCTCCAGTATTATACAATAATGCTTGTTTGAGGTTTTAGTGAAATACTAACTGTGGTTATATTCGTAAAAAAAACTCATTTCCGACTACTAACACCGCAAAGTACCCGCTCGCCCAACAAAATTGTTTATAATGAAATGCATAAATTCCCCGAAAATACAGTTCAACTTCAATGGAAATGAGAATGATTCCGTAATTCCGGTTATACTCAATGAAAACACAAACTGTGCCAAACTGTACTCTGTATTAAAAATTGTTGATATTTTGAACATATAGTAGTAATATAACGACTTTGATTTGTTCTCTTGGCAGTGAGCACCGACTTATTTACGTGAACCTTAATTGTTACATAATATATAAATTTACACTAACTTTTTTTTAAGAATATAATGATTTCTGATGCTTATGCTAGTATTATATACATACATATCATCACGCCATATCCCTTGCAGGGTAGGCAGAGAGAACAGAGTGCCAGAGAACTCTATCTCTGCATACTTCACTCGCTTCCTCAACATTCATAATTCTCTCCATACACGCTCGCCGGTTTCGGAGACTCTTGACTCCACCTTCCTTCAGTACATGACCGATCTGGTCTAGGTAGGTTAGTCTCGGTCTCCCTCGGTACCTACATCCTTCCACTTTCGCATTGTATATCTTCTTAACCAGACGTTCGTTCGGCATTCTTTCCACATGTCCGAACCATCAGAGCATTCCCTTTCGCATCTTTACACCAATACTCTCTTTCATACCTACTCGCTCTCTTACGTCGTATGCTAGTATTAAACATTTGAAATAAAACTCTGTAATAACGATGACTTGTTGGACGTGAGACACCTTAGTCCAACATTTTCCACAATCACTCTAGTTCATCATTAACGGTGAAAAGTGTACAAAACGTCTCGAAAATTTAAAATCAATTACAAACGCGATAGATTTTTTCTAGATTACGTAATTTATTTTTGTATTGCATCGACTATAGACGTTTCGTCGAGCTGTACCCAGACGACAGCCAGGCGCTATGGGGTCTAATTATCTCCCATGCTTTCTTTCCACCTCTTTTGGGCGGGCCATTACCATCACGCCTTAACTGCATTGCCTCGCTCTGTGCCTATAAGACAGGAGAAGATATACAAATAATTACCGATATATAAATAGACTACTAGACCAGATTGGTCATGTACTGAAGGAAGGTGGAGTCAAGAGTCTCCGAAACCGGCGAGCGTGTATGAAGTGAATTATGAATGTGGAGGAAGCGAGTGAAGTGTGCAAGGATAGAGTTCTCTGGCACTCTGTTCTCTCTGCCTACCCTGTAAGGGATATGGCGTGATGATATGTATGTATGCAAATATAGAGAAAAAAATTACGTGGTTTAAATAATGAGCTGTGTAGGAAGCGAACCTATTACGGGAGGTAGATATGTAAAATATTACTACTGCGCTGTATATAATGAAAATCATTATGTTTATAAGGAAAATCATGTTTACGTATAACAAACCGTCTAGCTTATTTCTAAAGAACCTTTCGTCGCTTTGCTATCAATAGCGTATAAACATCTCTGACGGCTAACTGACGGCAATTGTCTTCCAATAATCATGTTACTGTTCTTAGCTTGTGCGTAATTATTAATGGGAACGCCAATTGAGTAGTTTTCTCATAATAGATGATTGATAGTATTTTATTTTTATTATTATCAAGACAATAATAGAATATTATACACCAGTTGTGCGAGAAGCTTCAGTGTGTCTTAGTTGTTAGCCTCAGATGGCTATGACAACTTTACCCGGACTGTGGGTGAGCGCTGAGGGCTCTCAACCCGATAAAGTTAAGCGACCGATCCCGAGGGCACCCCCTGTGGGGTACGGACCTCGGCTCGGGGAGTCGCTGGCAAAGTGGGTTCACCCACGTTTATGATTTGAACGCGCCACGATTTCCGACCCCGACGGCGGGGACGGAATCGTGGATATTTATTTGTCAGGGCCGCGCGGGCTGTGTATGCCTCCGTCTGGGCGAGCGAGATAGCGTCATCGGGTTCGTCGAGGATTAGTCGCGGTTGTTGGATCGCGGATATTTTTGATGGGGTATAGCTAGACGCCCTAACCACTATTGGGTTAGGGTGAGTGGCGGCAGAGTCGAAGTAGCGGCGAGAGCACTGCTTCATGTACTGCCTGATGGTCGACTTGTGTTGACCTAGGTATTTATTGTACTGTGTTGTTAGAACACTAACCACGTTCTGTGTTATAATAATATCAACATTAATAACATATATGAAACTTCCATTTTTGTTATCTCGGCAGTTATTATGCGATGATGCTTGTTCAGAACGTTTGATGTGCAATATCCCATCGTTATCAAAATTTTACCGATTTGTTTAAAATAGAATCTGATCCGCTCTTATTTCTCGCAGTCTTAAACCTTTTTTCGATAAATTAAGCTGTTTTATACAATAAGATTTTTTTGGTATTTATACCTGAGATTAAGGTGTTTAAACGAACTATTTATAATACTAATAATAATAAGGCTACGCCTCTGTTTAAATAAAGAAGAATATTAGGTATTCCTTAGATGATACTTAATAAAGTCATAGTTATTTATTCATATTTTACATAATTTAGGTATTACTAAAAAAATGCGTTAATTATGAAGTTATTTTAATTATTTCTTATTTAATTAGATACGGCATACGGAATGTGGATAAAGAATGCTCTTTACAGCATATCTATATGACCACATTGCTAGATATATGCCATCCGTACGAAGCCCATTTCCGTATAGTGACGGAGTAGGAATACAATTCACTACCTCCTATATTAATCCTTGGGTGATCGTAAAAGACGTCTAAAGGATAAAATATACATATAACATCTATGCAAGAGAAGGAAAACTCGAAATAAAACCCTATACCAACACGTCTGACGAGCGTGGTGTAGTAGGTCAATTTCTCTTCTAGTATGGAGGAAGCTTGAGCCCAACAGTGGGACATATATGAGCTGAAATGATGATGAAGAAGCTTAGGCTGGTCGCTAGTGAACCATAATTTGATACTCTTTAACTTAAATTTGTATTCATCTCGAATATAAATGTATTAATTTATTCTTGTTCGCTAATGTATCCAAACGGTCGTTTCTATTGAATACAATACAAGTGTGTATGACTAATATAATCAAAGGCAGGAAGGTGACATTAGCGCTAAAATTATTCACGAAACCCATCAACCATTGTCCACGTTCAGGTCATCCAATAGCCGCCATATTTTAAAAGCTTTATACGACCAGGTAACCGGAAACATGTAGCACTAACATCGATAGAATATTTAGTGCCTGTTTAAAATTATAATTTTGATAAAAATATTTTTTTTTTACGTGGATCCGTAATACAATAAATGAGTTATTAAAATGTGTCATAAGCACTGTTTTAACAATTGGCCATAAAGCGGCAAGGTGCTCTTCTATATTCTAGCGTACCCATCGATTCCTTGACGTCGTTAAGAGCTTTTAAAAATTTTTTGGTACTAGTTTTTAATTTGCATATATCATATCAATATCATACATACATACATACCATCACGCCATGTCCCTTGCAGGGTAGGCAGAGAGAACAGAGTGCCAGAGAACTCTATCCTTGCATACTTCACTCGCTTCCTCAACATTCATAATTCTTTTCATACATGCTCGCCGGTTTCGGAGACTCTTGACTCCACCTTCCTTCAGTACATGACCGATCTGGTCTAGGTAGGTTAGTCTCGGTCTCCCCCGGTACCTACATCCTTTCACTTTCGCATTGTATATCTTCTTAACCAGACATTCGTTCGGCATTCTTTCCACATGTCCGAACCATCGGAGCATTTCCTTTCTTTCGCATCTTTACACCAATACTCTCTTTCATACCTATTCGCTCTCTTACGTCGTCGTTACGAATGCGGTCGGTCAGCCTAACTCCACAGATTTTCCGTAGAGATCGCATTTCAACCGCATTAATTATACTTTCATACTCTTTTTTGCATACCCAACTCTCGCTTCCATACAGTAATGTTGGGACAAGCACTGCGTTATGTATTGCTACACGTGCCTTCTGGCTGAGGTGGTGGATACCGAGAAATTGCCCCAACGCTCCGTTCACTCTATTTCCCGCATTCACTCTTCGCTCTATATCAGTGGTGTACCTTCCATCTCGGCTAAATCCACATCCAAGATATACAAATTCATCCACTTGCTCCAGTACATCATTACCTATTGTTACTCTGACATCTGTTCTGGCTTCATCTTGCATGCATATATCAAGCTCAGGTAATTGTGGTAAGCGTGGGTAGATGACGATGTGTGGACTATTTTGCTTGGTAACCTCTGCAGATAACCATCTCACAACTTACCATCTTTCTCAAAATCATTTTTCAAAAACTGTCAAAGTACTGAAGGAAGGTGGAGTCAAGAGTTTCCGAAACCGGTGAGCGTGTATGAAGAGAATTATGAATGTTGAGGAAGCGAGTGAAGTATGCAAGGATAGAGTTCTCTGGCACTCTGTTCTCTCTACCTACCCTGCAAGGGATATGGCGTGATGATATATATGTATGTATGTATGTCAAAGAGAAATCGTAGTCGACAGATGGTGCGATTGCTCTAAAGGACTATGTAGTCTTAGATATTATTTCCGATTTTCTAATTCGGACATAATGATTTGATAAGGCTGACTCATCTGATAATATTTTGTATATTTTAATAGACGTTAAAATTTTATGGGGCTAAGGATTTATTGCTTATGGTGGTAAACGAGCAAGTAAGACACCTGACGATAAATGTTACTGCCACGCAATGGATCTTTGTAATATTGAGGTTTACCTGGGTAGCTTCCTACCAATCAAAACCCACCCAAGTTAAGCTTCCGACTCTCTCGTTCATCGAACAAAGCGCAAAAGCATATTGCCACTGCTCAGAAGTCGATTTTCTGCGAAAGAGTGGTACTACCCCGAGCTAGACCCGCGACTGTAGAAACAGAAAACTGTCAACAGTTTGGTTCTACCACTACTGGTCTCGTATGATCGTACAATGACTTGTTCTTTTACGTAATGATTTAAGCAAAAGAAATTTTAAAATTACAAATGAATTTTACATTTTGTGCAAATGTTAATGAGGAATTTTATTGAAACAATAACGCTTTGATCCTATCCGTGTGGTGACGGAGTAACAATACAATTCACCACCCCCTATCTTACCCGTGGGAGATCGTAAGAGACGACTAAGTGATATAAAACGCATATAACATATATGCAAGAGAAGGAAAACTCGAAACAAAACCCTATACCAACACGTTTGACCAGCGTGGTATAGTAGAACAATTAATTTCCCTCCCATTACGGAGGAGGTCCGAGCCCAACAGTGGGATATATATGAGCTGTGATGATGACGATGATGAATAACGCTTTGAAGTTTGGTAGTGTGAGAATAATAAAGAGATGGAATGTGTAAAAAAAAAATATATTGTATTGAACTCAAAACTGAAGGCTATAAAAAGTTTAATTAACAAAGTTACTCCTTTTAAGACCTCCCCTTTCTTTCATTAGTAAAATTGTATTCAAAGTTCTGAAGTGGTTTGTGGTTTTATCATTAGGGTGATGTCTTCAAATTATTATGAAGTTTTAAAATTCTCCTTCCGCGAGATTCACCACAATTTATGGTACGGTTTTCATTTATGATGTTCAGTAATATGTATGAATATTATAAGGGCTGAAGAGAATTCAGCCCTTATAAATATATACCTTGCATTCTAACAGTACAGGCCTACTCTACAATTATGTTATTACATGCTGCCCAGGTGATTTAGCATAGTTTTTTTTTAATACTACACCTTGCACTAAGAAAACAATCTTTGTATTGTGAAGGACACCAGAAACATACACAACAACTAGACTTAGAATAATATAACAATTTGTGGATTGGCCAAAATATTTTCCTGCGTGGGATTCGAACCCATGAACTTGCCACGGTATGTCAATTTTTTTAACCATAACATCATCTGCGTAATCTTGTTCAAGTTGTATGCATTTTATTTTGAGCTTTCTTTACAATTATCTGCTTATGAAAGGTCCAATTATATACACCGTTTGCGTACGGCCAATCATCTCTATGCTAGCGTAGTGTTCGGGAATGTTAAGGCACACAGGATTGACAGACTTCAAACATTACAAAATAGGTTTATGCGTCGAGTTACGGGAGCACCGTGGTTCATACGAAACGTCGATCTTCACATCGACCTCGAACTGCCGACCATCACGCAATTTATGAAACAGTATTCCTAGAGCTACTAACTCTCTCTGCCATAACAAATCCCTACCCACTAGTGGTTGGGGCAGCTTCCTGCACGCCCTCCCTATCCCTATCTCAATCCAAATCCGACGTCCGCGGCACTTAATCGACGAAGACGACGACGCCATCACATTCACTCAACTAAGAGCTGATATGGCCCGCGAGGCCATAACACATAAATTGCCGCGGTTTCGTCCTCGCCGTCGTCGAGGTGCGAAATCGCGTCGTTACATTCCTCAGGCGGCTGGTCATAAAGCTATTGCCAAAAACTTACGCAATATGTACGATATACGATAATCGACACCAAAAAATTGGAATAAGAGCAGAAGAATGATGAATGGATGTCAAAAGGCTGAATGATGATATGTTATTGGTAATAACTTTTATAAACAGTTGTGAATCCCTCCAAATGTGTATGACGACTTTATATGGTATAAACCATATAATAACGTTATTGGTAATAACTTTTATAAACAGTTGTGAATCCCTCCAAATGTGTATGACGACTTTATATGGTATAAACCATATAATAACGTTATTGGTAATAACTTTTATAAACAGTTGTGAATCCCTCCAAATGTGTATGACGACTTTATATGGTATAAACCATATAATAACGTTATTGGTAATAACTTTTATAAACAGTTGTGAATCCCTCCAAATGTGTATGACGACTTTATATGGTATAAACCATATAATAACGTTATTGGTAATAACTTTTATAAACAGTTGTGAATCCCTCCAAATGTGTATGACGACTTTATATGGTATAAACCATATAATAACGTTATTGGTAATAACTTTTATAAACAGTTGTGAATCCCTCCAAATGTGTATGACGACTTTATATGGTATAAACCATATAATAACGTTATTGGTAATAACTTTTATAAACAGTTGTGAATCCCTCCAAATGTGTATGACGACTTTATATGGTATAAACCATATAATAACGTTATTGGTAATAACTTTTATAAACAGTTGTGAATCCCTCCAAATGTGTATGACGACTTTATATGGTATAAACCATATAATAACGTTATTGGTAATAACTTTTATAAACAGTTGTGAATCCCTCCAAATGTGTATGACGACTTTATATGGTATAAACCATATAATAACGTTATTGGTAATAACTTTTATAAACAGTTGTGAATCCCTCCAAATGTGTATGACGACTTTATATGGTATAAACCATATAATAACGTTATTGGTAATAACTTTTATAAACAGTTGTGAATCCCTCCAAATGTGTATGACGACTTTATATGGTATAAACCATATAATAACGTTATTGGTAATAACTTTTATAAACAGTTGTGAATCCCTCCAAATGTGTATGACGACTTTATATGGTATAAACCATATAATAACGTTATTGGTAATAACTTTTATAAACAGTTGTGAATCCCTCCAAATGTGTATGACGACTTTATATGGTATAATCCATATAATAACGTTATTGGTAATAACTTTTATAAACAGTTGTGAATCCCTCCAAATGTGTATGACGACTTTATATGGTATAAACCATATAATAACGTTATTGGTAATAACTTTTATAAACAGTTGTGAATCCCTCCAAATGTGTATGACGACTTTATATGGTATAAACCATATAATAACGTTATTGGTAATAACTTTTATAAACAGTTGTGAATCCCTCCAAATGTGTATGACGACTTTATATGGTATAAACCATATAATAACGTTATTGGTAATAACTTTTATAAACAGTTGTGAATCCCTCCAAATGTGTATGACGACTTTATATGGTATAAACCATATAATAACGTTATTGGTAATAACTTTTATAAACAGTTGTGAATCCCTCCAAATGTGTATGACGACTTTATATGGTATAAACCATATAATAACGTTATTGGTAATAACTTTTATAAACAGTTGTGAATCCCTCCAAATGTGTATGACGACTTTATATGGTATAATCCATATAATAACGTTATTGGTAATAACTTTTATAAACAGTTGTGAATCCCTCCAAATGTGTATGACGACTTTATATGGTATAATCCATATAATAACGTTATTGGTAATAACTTTTATAAACAGTTGTGAATCCCTCCAAATGTGTATGACGACTTTATATGGTATAAACCATATAATAACGTTATTGGTAATAACTTTTATAAACAGTTGTGAATCCCTCCAAATGTGTATGACGACTTTATATGGTATAATCCATATAATAACGTTATTGGTAATAACTTTTATAAACAGTTGTGAATCCCTCCAAATGTGTATGACGACTTTATATGGTATAAACCATATAATAACGTTATTGGTAATAACTTTTATAAACAGTTGTGAATCCCTCCAAATGTGTATGACGACTTTATATGGTATAAACCATATAATAACGTTATTGGTAATAACTTTTATAAACAGTTGTGAATCCCTCCAAATGTGTATGACGACTTTATATGGTATAAACCATATAATAACGTTATTGGTAATAACTTTTATAAACAGTTGTGAATCCCTCCAAATGTGTATGACGACTTTATATGGTATAAACCATATAATAACGTTATTGGTAATAACTTTTATAAACAGTTGTGAATCCCTCCAAATGTGTATGACGACTTTATATGGTATAATCCATATAATAACGTTATTGGTAATAACTTTTATAAACAGTTGTGAATCCCTCCAAATGTGTATGACGACTTTATATGGTATAAACCATATAATAACGTTATTGGTAATAACTTTTATAAACAGTTGTGAATCCCTCCAAATGTGTATGACGACTTTATATGGTATAAACCATATAATAACGTTATTGGTAATAACTTTTATAAACAGTTGTGAATCCCTCCAAATGTGTATGACGACTTTATATGGTATAAACCATATAATAACGTTATTGGTAATAACTTTTATAAACAGTTGTGAATCCCTCCAAATGTGTATGACGACTTTATATGGTATAAACCATATAATAACGTTATTGGTAATAACTTTTATAAACAGTTGTGAATCCCTCCAAATGTGTATGACGACTTTATATGGTATAAACCATATAATAACGTTATTGGTAATAACTTTTATAAACAGTTGTGAATCCCTCCAAATGTGTATGACGACTTTATATGGTATAATCCATATAATAACGTTATTGGTAATAACTTTTATAAACAGTTGTGAATCCCTCCAAATGTGTATGACGACTTTATATGGTATAATCCATATAATAACGTTATTGGTAATAACTTTTATAAACAGTTGTGAATCCCTCCAAATGTGTATGACGACTTTATATGGTATAAACCATATAATAACGTTATTGGTAATAACTTTTATAAACAGTTGTGAATCCCTCCAAATGTGTATGACGACTTTATATGGTATAATCCATATAATAACGTTATTGGTAATAACTTTTATAAACAGTTGTGAATCCCTCCAAATGTGTATGACGACTTTATATGGTATAAACCATATAATAACGTTATTGGTAATAACTTTTATAAACAGTTGTGAATCCCTCCAAATGTGTATGACGACTTTATATGGTATAAACCATATAATAACGTTATTGGTAATAACTTTTATAAACAGTTGTGAATCCCTCCAAATGTGTATGACGACTTTATATGGTATAATCCATATAATAACGTTATTGGTAATAACTTTTATAAACAGTTGTGAATCCCTCCAAATGTGTATGACGACTTTATATGGTATAAACCATATAATAACGTTATTGGTAATAACTTTTATAAACAGTTGTGAATCCCTCCAAATGTGTATGACGACTTTATATGGTATAAACCATATAATAACGTTATTGGTAATAACTTTTATAAACAGTTGTGAATCCCTCCAAATGTGTATGACGACTTTATATGGTATAAACCATATAATAACGTTATTGGTAATAACTTTTATAAACAGTTGTGAATCCCTCCAAATGTGTATGACGACTTTATATGGTATAAACCATATAATAACGTTATTGGTAATAACTTTTATAAACAGTTGTGAATCCCTCCAAATGTGTATGACGACTTTATATGGTATAAACCATATAATAACGTTATTGGTAATAACTTTTATAAACAGTTGTGAATCCCTCCAAATGTGTATGACGACTTTATATGGTATAAACCATATAATAACGTTATTGGTAATAACTTTTATAAACAGTTGTGAATCCCTCCAAATGTGTATGACGACTTTATATGGTATAAACCATATAATAACGTTATTGGTAATAACTTTTATAAACAGTTGTGAATCCCTCCAAATGTGTATGACGACTTTATATGGTATAATCCATATAATAACGTTATTGGTAATAACTTTTATAAACAGTTGTGAATCCCTCCAAATGTGTATGACGACTTTATATGGTATAAACCATATAATAACGTTATTGGTAATAACTTTTATAAACAGTTGTGAATCCCTCCAAATGTGTATGACGACTTTATATGGTATAAACCATATAATAACGTTATTGGTAATAACTTTTATAAACAGTTGTGAATCCCTCCAAATGTATATGACGACTTTATATGGTATAAACCATATAATAACGTTATTGGTAATAACTTTTATAAACAGTTGTGAATCCCTCCAAATGTGTATGACGACTTTATATGGTATAAACCATATAATAACGTTATTGGTAATAACTTTTATAAACAGTTGTGAATCCCTCCAAATGTGTATGACGACTTTATATGGTATAAACCATATAATAACGTTATTGGTAATAACTTTTATAAACAGTTGTGAATCCCTCCAAATGTGTATGACGACTTTATATGGTATAAACCATATAATAACGTTATTGGTAATAACTTTTATAAACAGTTGTGAATCCCTCCAAATGTATATGACGACTTTATATGGTATAAACCATATAATAACGTTATTGGTAATAACTTTTATAAACAGTTGTGAATCCCTCCAAATGTGTATGACGACTTTATATGGTATAAACCATATAATAACGTTATTGGTAATAACTTTTATAAACAGTTGTGAATCCCTCCAAATGTGTATGACGACTTTATATGGTATAATCCATATAAAGTTGTAATTCAAAACGTGACGTGATATTTTAAGAATACTCTGTTTATTATTGTAATAAACTTATTTTGAATGCTAGATTCAACGCCATTAAAATTCTCAAGATAATGACCAGATTCCATAAATATCTCGATAAGATAAATGTAACAGATTGTATTCATATTTATCGATATTGGATTTGTCGACGCGGCATTTTTATCTCCAATTTTATTAATGTCTATCTACAATTCTATTAATATCCTATGTAATAAGTAAAAAATAAAATCACTATTACTAGAAAGACCAGGCTACAGTAGTCTCTTCTTTTATTTCCATAGTGGTAGAGTCACACTGTTCACAGTTTTCTGTCTACAGCCGCGGACCGGTCTGTTCGGGGTAGTACCACACTCTCGCAGAAAATTAACGTCCGAGCACTGGCAATGTGCTGATGCCATTTGTTTGATAAGTGAGAGAGCCGGAAGCCCAACTTGGGTCGGTTTTGGTTAGTAGGCAGCAGGCTCGCTGTACCCCTTTTTTTTGGGCAGCGGGCTATGTAGTGATCACGCCCCGCTAAACCCGTTTGGGGCGACAGAAGAAGCGGCGCACGACCCCATAGACCCGCCCTACAAGTACATCTCCACGCCATGCGAGCGGGCCACCGGAACCCGGTCTTTGTCTTCGGTAGGCTCGCTGTACCCCTGGTATTACAAAAAGATCATGGGCGGCAGTAACACTTATCTAATGATAAGTGCATGAGCAAACAGCACTTACTGGTGTGCTAATTGCTCTCGTTTGCCACCATAATCAATAAATTGCCAATCAATCTAGGAGGTTTTGAGAATTTTTTTATCCAAATCATTATTTGAACCTAGAGTCTCGAATGATATTCGTATCTTAAACTATGATACTTTACAAGAATACATTCATCTCAGCTCATATACGAGTATGTCCCACTTCTGGGTTCGAGCCACCTCCGCACTAGGAGGGAAATTGACCTACGCTGGTCAGACGTGTTGGTTTAAGGTTTTATTTGGAGTTTTCCTTCTCTTGTATAGATAGATATTATATGCATATTTATACCTTAGTCGTCTCTCACGATTACCCACGCGTAAGATAAGGTGGTGGTGAATTGTATTCTTACTCCATCACCACACGGAAATACTATACGGCTTATTTTAAATTGCGTGCTCTTGCATTCTCCTTTTTATATTCTCTGTACTTTAGAAGAGTGATTTTTCTACCATTAAAGATATCCCGTCCTCTTTTGTACCCCTGATAACTTGTAAAATAAATAAATTCAGGTATCCATTTATAATTTTAGTAAGGATTGTGTATTATCCATAATTTGTAAGATATGCTATTTATGTTATTTGTGATTTTTTTTTGCACAGTACAAGTATTATTTTTCGGCGTGTTTTGTATTGTTATTTTTCGGCGTGTTATTTTTCCACAAAATCTTTGTTTTATGCCGACCTTGTGAAACAATACGAGTCCTAACATTTTTGCATAATAGGAATGGAGCTTTCTAGAATTGAATGTACTTTGTTATACTGGTCTATTACATGCCATTTATACTCTTTGTTGCTGACAATTATGTTTCAGTGCTTTATTTTAATTAAGTTTTGTTATTTAAAGAAACCTTTAAAAAAAATATGTAGTTTTTGCGTGTATTTAATCTAATGTATTTTATTTAAATAGTTTTAATAGTTACTAGCAAACCCAACCCGTTGGTATTTTTTGTAGAAGTCGCGTCTGATGCCTAATTACATCAATGGGGATAGCATACAAACCTTATCCGTGAAAAAAATACATATAGGTACATAACAATTTTCATAATGATCAGTCCAATGATTTCTGAGTTTAGCGATGTTATATATACAAACATCCTCTTTTGTAGATATGACCCATGCAGCTCTGCGAAGCCGCCAAAATTACTTCTAACCACACGATTAGTGTAATCTTTAAGTGGCGATTCAAACTTTAAGTATTGGTTTGCCATAGACACGTAAAGGTACTTTAAAAACTTTTTTACAGACTATGGTGTCAAAAATATCGAAAAATAAATTGTCACTTAGTTGCCGTACAGTAGGGGCCTTCAAGACTCACAAAGTTGTCTCGTATTCCGTCCCTTTTTAATTGTTTTGTCCTTTTCTGATTACAGTTTCTTGGGTCGTTTTTTGTGCTCTCAGGTAGGGTGATTCACCCTTGTCGGCTATGACTCATTGGCATTGAGCAATGATCATTTCATTGTATATTAACGAGCAGAATAATAAAATAAGAATTTTTATATAAAGGCATACTAATGTTGATATTAAGTTCGTAATATCTATAAATTGCGTAATTATATATTTTTAATGAATTTTATTTATTTTTAAATACAATTATATTTTATAAAAAAAAACCTATGGGACGATTTGATAAGAATATGAAAATTCTGTAATCGCTATCGCCGCGCTTGTGATCAAAATGGCGATCGCAATTGTGTTATGAGTGTTTCACATGAGTGCTGCCTATTCTCCTAATGCTGCGTTACTCGGGGTTTGCAACTCCTATAAAAAAAAGTAAGGGATGGAAACACTTATTTTTTTTTAATCCAATCACCACGCGGAGGGTATAAACAGTAGAACATTTAATTAGACATTCCTGCTTGTAGACTCGTAAGATAAATTCCAAATAATTAAAAATACTTACTCACTATCGCATCAATAAACATGTTCGCTCTTGCCCGAAGTCCGATTCCTAATCATAGATACAAATTATTGTAATCTAAGTCATAGATATTCCTAATCAGTCATCTGACAACTGTTGGCAGCTGAGGCCAGTGCTGCCCTCTCGTATAAATTTTATTGAATCGTTGGCAGGAACAGTTTAAATTAAATTACAAATTCTTCTTTTTTCATACCTTGTAGAATAATATTATACTTCTTTATATTAAATAGCCTACTCATAATCACTGTCTGTCAGTAAAGTCAAGTCGCTACCATTAATTGAGCGCTGGCAAACATATTAACAATTCTACTTGAAATTTTGACAAAACGTAAAAATTCACGTAAACCACTGTATTATCAGCAATAATATTTGAAATAACACTATTAGGTATATTAAACTATTGTATATAATTAAAGAGCGCTACATGACATTTTCACATTCTCACCAAAACTCCGTAATTATTACTTACAATTTTTTTTATTGCTTTTAGTGTCAAACGAACCAATAGCACACCTGATGTTAAATGTCACTGCCGCACATGAACCATTGCAATACCAAGGATATACCTAGGCCGCTGCCTACCAATACAAACCCCGAACCCACCCAGTTGGGCTTCCGGCTCTCCTGCTCACCGAACTAAGCGCAATAGCACATTGCCATTACTCAGACGTCGACCTTCTGCGAGAGTGTGGTACTACCCCGGACGGACCGGCTGTAGAACCGATCTGGCTGTAGACAGAGACGGTCAACAGCGTGGTCTTACCACAAATTAACTTTAGAGTATAATCTAGTATCAAGTATACGAATAAACCGATGAAGATGTTTGGGACAGCTAATTAAATTAATTAAAAACAGTATACTAACATGAGAGCATTTTTATAGGCAACAAATTAAATAAGATAAAAATAGATAGACGTTATTTCTGACACTTCTTTTATAGGAGCTAATAAACCTACATGGTTAAAATTGCTAACTATATTAATTACATTTATTTATAATCTGTATTTTTAATTTATACTAGAGACAAATATTTATATGAATTAATACAGTTTTATGATTTTATTTTTAAATTAAATAATTTCTGTGTGTGAAAAAAGTGTGTGTGCTCGTCCCCTTGTTGTTATGTAACTACCACTATGGTCTAGCTTACGTCCTAAGTTTTATGATTCACTCAAGTAACTACAATTATGGGACTTTTGACGGGAATTTGAAAACGTCATGTGGTGCTCTTGTATTATATTCAATATTTTAGTGTTTTAACGTGTTATATTAGATAATTTTGATGGCATTTTATGTAATGTGATGCGCGGAACTACTGGGATGTCGTGAATATCATATAAAAGTGTTTTACAACGTTTTCATTTTCCATCAAAATTCCAACAAGATACCATCAACAGTGTGGCCATAGCACTGTTGATAGCGACAATTTGACTTAGACTATGACTAACCTGAAAGACTGAAGATATTTATAACTAGTTGTTGGCGAAATCTTGTAAACGCCATTAAATAAAAAAAAAAAAAGAAACTACAATTATGAACAAGGCTTGCATTATTTGCTCGCTAGTTTAGATAGTTTTAACTAATGCGCGGTCAAAACGCTTAAGAGCTACTAAGAAATGGAAGTGCACAAAGTTAATGATCTAGTGGGATATAATGAGGTGTTGACAAAAATACTGTGGTTACCGTAAATCTTCCATAGGTATACCTGAAAAATTTCTATTATGATTGGTTTTATTCTCTAATCTAGAGACATCAAAATACCTATATTAAAGAATTTCGGCACAGGTGTCCACTGTTGAGTGTAGATAGAATTCTACAAGACGGATATCATCATTCTCCTTCCTACTCTTATCCCAATTACACTACTTATTGTAAAAGTTATTGGCAATAGTTCTATGACCGGCCGCCTGCCAGACGTCAATTCTCCTTGGGAATGTAATTGTTGACCAAACGGCATCATCATGGAGTTGGCCCAGGTCAGTAAGGCCCTTAGTCGTCTTTTACAACATCCATGAGCAAAGTAAGGGTTTATTCTACAAGAGGGATATAATGCTATATTATTATTATTATAATTGTTTCATTATTCAGGGATCACAATTGGTGTTAAAAAAAATCAAGTAGACTAATAATTTCTGATGTTAACGCGAGTATTATACATTTCAAATAAAACTATTTTTACAGATTCTATCGCGTTAGTATTTGATTTTTAATCTCCCAGTGTTTCGAACACTTTACAGCGTTTATGGTCACGGGAGGACTGTCGAGGAGTCCTCCCGTTCCAGAATAGTGCTGCTAACCACTCTTCTAATGTCGCTTAGCCGGTTATAACGGCACCCATAAAAAGGAAAGACACTTTAACATAATTTCTTAACCTGATATCATTTTTACCTACCTAAAAAAAGATAGGAAGGAGTGAAGTATGCAAGGATAGAGTTCTCTGGCACTCTGTTCTCTCTGCCTACCCTGCAAGAGATATGGCGTGATGATATGTATGTATGTAAAAAAAGATAATCGCGATTTTTATATATTTCTAGATGCTAGGAGGTATGTTTTTTGCAAAATGTAATCAAAATCAATTCAGTTGCTTAGGTATGGATTTCAACCAGTCACGCAGTCCTTTTGAGTTAATAATGCTAAGTATGGATATGGTGCAGCCGTAAAGATCCTTAACGCATTCCCAAGTCGGCAATCCCTTCAGACTATGTGATTTATGAAGCGTCTGCCGACTCGTGGCGCCGCGCCGGTTCTGTTCGTTCTTATTACTTTCTTTAAATTAACCGTTTTATATTTCTTTTTTTTTTTCTTTTATTTATTTGTTGTTATGTGCGGAATTTATGTGGCTTAATGTCGGGCTCGGACTTATGATGTTGGGTGTTCGTTGACGACTGTTGTCCCTATTGAGAAATAATGTTGATCTGTCTTAATATTACCATGTTAAAACTGTGTGGATATAAACTTTTCTTTGGGCCATTATCTTTAGCCTTTTCGTTAGATACTAGAATTATTAGGTTATAAGTATATACATATATCGAGTGGAGACCACGAATCGGACGGCGCCGCGTAGGACGACTCCCCACTAGGTGGACTGACGACATTATCAAGGTCGCAGGAAACCGCTGGATGCAGGTGGCGCTGGACCGTGTTGAATGGCATTCTCGTGGGGAGGGCTATGTCCAACAGTGGACTTTACGGCGTGATGGATGAATTGATGGAAGTATATACATATTTCCTAATATTTTTGTATTTTTGTTTCTTTTTTATATTTACTCTTATATTTTTCTTAAGTTATCTGAATTAAAGAGATTTTGGTCGTTATTGTTTGCATATACTACTAGTTTAACACTAAAAAAAATATTGTGATAAAGAGATGTTTTAACTGAAAATAGAGAACATTGTCTCTAAGCTAGCGTAACCAACAATGTACTTAAATCTGTAATCTCATGAGGATCTGTCTCTCGCTTATGCCAATTGACCAACGAGGCATGTCTTATAATTTTAATATCATTAAATTAAAATACTGTTCTTTGCATTGCATTTGGATTATACCTTTGCTATTTATAAAGTAAGAAGAAACAGAACCGGTAAGGATGCACCTGTCATTTCGTGTAATACGTATATTATGCGGGTATACTAATGAACAATCGCCTCGTTAAGTTTTAACTACCCACTTCAAGCTTATACGCAGCGAAGTTCTGCCGAGATACAAACCGGAGCCCTTATTTGCTGTGACCACTCTAACAAATAATGCAGCTACGTTACAGAAGTTTAGTGGAAATTGTGTGGAATGTTCGCTATGAGATTTTGATCGAGTTTCGAGCTTCTTATTTTGTCACGCGTTTTTTTACTGTGAAATCGTCATTGGTTTAATGAAAAGGGCCTTGAATAGGCTCGATGAAGTACTTCAATTAATTGATCATTTAATTTTAAAAGGTATTTATTATATGTGTCATAGATATTCTTGATATGGTGTTTTAACGGCTGCTCGAATTTATTGATGCTGCGTTGGCATGCTAGAATTTAGTAGGTATTTTGAATTTCACCAGTCTCTACACTGCAAGTCAATAACTGGGTTTACCATCTACCATCTGAGCTCATATCGGTTTTTTTAATGCTTATGGTGGTAAACGAGCAAGCGGCACAACTGGTGGTAAGGTACAACTAGGCCGCTGCCTACCAATCAAAACCCAACCAGAAATTTGAGCTTACGGTTCTCTCGCTCACCGAACTTTTTTTTTTTTTTTTTTTTTGTGTGTCTTAGTTGTTAGCCTCAGATGGCTATGACAACTTTACCCGGACTGTGGGTGAGCGCTGAGGGCTCTCAACCCGTACAAGTTAAGCGACCGTTCCCGAGGGCACCCCCTGTGGGGTACGGACCTCGGCTCGGGGGGTCGCTGGCAAAGTGGGTTCTCCCACGTTTATGATTTGAACGCGACACGACTTCCGACCTCGACGGCGAGGGCGGAATCGTGGATAATTCTTTGTCAGGGCCGCGCGGGTTGTGTATGCCTCTGTTTGGGCGAGCGTAATAAGGTCGTCGGGTTCGTCGAGTATTAATCGCGGTTGACGGATCGCGGATATTTTAGATGGGGTATAACTAGACGCCCTAACCACTATGGTATTAGGGTGAGTGACGGCAGAGTCGAAGTAGCGGCGAGAGCACTGCTTCATGTACTGCCGGATGGTCGGCAGGCCGAGATCTATGTGAAGATCCACATTGCGCATATACCACGATGCTCCCGTCGCACGGCGCATGAACCTATTCTGTAATGTTTGCAAACGGTGTAACCGGAAGGGTTTCGCTTGTGTAAACACAACGCTAGCGTACGTCATAATGGGACGTACGCAAGCGGTGTATAATCTAACTTTACTACTAAGTGATAGCTTGGCTTTGGCATGCAGCAAGCTGTGAAGGCGTCCTAACACTAAAGCTGCGCGCGCGCGAACTCGCTTTATGTGAGGACCGAAGGACAGATGATTGTCAAGAGTGACGCCGAGATATTTGACCTGTTTGGTCCATGGGATGGACTGGTCGAACATTGTTATAGGTGGGAAGGAAGCCATTGGATGTAGGCGATCCGTCCACCGGTGGAACATGATCGCTTGGCTTTTTGTGGGGTTGATAGTAATTCTCCACTTCCTAGACCATTTATCTAGGGCGGTAGCCGCTCGTTGGAGATTACTGATTACTGTCTCTATAGAACGACCTGCATAGAAGATGGCAGTGTCGTCGTCGAATAGTGCAGTTTGCACATTCTTGAGCTGTGGGATATCGCTGGTGTACAGCGTGAACAAGAGTGGCGAGAGCACCGATCCCTGGGGGACGCCGGCTTTTAATGAATGCGGTGCGGAGAGAGTACCTTCTACCCTGTAGCGGAAGCTACGATCGGTTAGAAAGTCCCTAACTATTATAACTAAGTAACGGGGTATACCTAACTTGATTAATTTGAATATAAGGCCATTATGCCAGACTTTGTCAAACGCTTTTTCTACATCGAATAGCAGCATACCCGTGAAATAGCTATGTTGTAGCTTTACACTGGCATACTCGACTATTCGATGTACTTGCTCTACGCAAGAGTGTTGCGTGCGAAAGCCGAATTGAATCGGCGGGATAAGGGCGTTAGCCTCTGCGTATGTTCTTAGGCGGCTAAGAATTACGCGTTCGTATATTTTTGCGAAACTATTAAGTAAGCTAATAGGGGGCGGTACGAGGAAGGTTCGGTACGCTTCTTGCCGGGTTTGTGGATACCAATTACCACGGCTTGTTTCCATTGAGATGGAAAGATACAGTTAGTTATTGCGGCGTTAATTATAGATGTTAATATAATGAGTAGTGAGAGGGGGAAGAGTTTAATTACTCTGTTTGAAATGCCATCCGAACCTGGGGATTTCCTAGGGAGGAGGGCCTTGACAATCGTTCGCACCTCGTCAGTTGTTACTGGCGGGGTAGGATCGTCGGGTGTGTCGGTAATGGTGGGTGTACGCGACGTACAACGCTCCACCTCGCTATTGACTAGTTCGGTGTGTCGCGCGTCTATGTTTTGTGTGCTTGACGTATATTGCTGCTCGAGGCTAGCTGCCAAGTATTCGGACTTTTCTTCGTCCTCGAACGCAGGCAGTTGGTTAGGGCGGGTGAGTGGAGGCATAGTGGACACTGTGTCCTTTTTGAATGAACGGGCTAGTTGCCAGTAGGCGAGGTAAGACGGCTCAAGCTCGCTTAGCGTGGCATCCCATCTGTTTTGCCGAACTTCTTGGACAGCCTGTTTGACCGCCCTCTGCAATGACCGCATTCGAAGGCGGTTTTCTTCACAGGGGAAGCGGTCATAGGCTCGAATTGCTGCGTTCTTTTGCCTTAACAGATCACGTTCGTCAGCGGGTAGGCGCCATAAACGATCGCTCGTGTCTGGTACCGTCCGTGAACAATCACTAACTAGTGATTGTACGTGATTTGTTACGGAATCGATCGCGGACGTAACGTCCTCTTGGGAGTTTATATTGGTGGGGATTTGTTCTAGGTGTACTGACGAGGAGGACTGAAGTTTGACCTTCAGTTGATTCCAGTCCGTACACACTTTTGTGGTGGGAGGGTTTGGGCCTGAGGGGCCATAGCGCGGGGAGAGTTCTACTACCACCGGACGGTGGTCCGAGTTAAGCTCGTGAAGTACTTCTATCGAACTTAAACGTAGGTTTATGTTCTTAAGAAGGGCTATGTCTAACACGTCGGGCCTGTGCTCGACGTTGTAGGGGTAGTGCGTTGGTTCAATAGGCGCTATGATATCGAAACCAAGCCGGGTAGCGTAAGTCTCCAGGGCCCTGCCTCTGGTGTTGGTGGTGTGGCTCACCGAACGAAGCTCAGCAACCTTTTATCGCTGCTCATGCGCTGGTTTTTTGCGAGAGTGTGATACTACCGTGAACCGACCGGCCCACGGACAACTGTGAACAGAATGGTCCTACCATACTAAAGCTCAGTGGTCAGTCTGCTAGTATCTTATAGAAATAAAATGTAACAATATTTGTAATTTGTGTCATACGGACTTGCTATACCTATAGTTCATCATCATCATCTCAATTCATATACATGCCACTGTTGGGTTCAAGGCCTCTTTATAATGGAAGGTAAATTAACCTACTACACCTCGCTGGTCAGACGGAGTCTTCTCTCTCTCTCTCTCACACACACACACACACAGATGTTTTATTCATATTATACCTATCCCTTAATAATCTTTTATGATATCCGCGTCCAAGATAGCATGTGGTGAATTGTATTTTTATTACGTCACCACACGAAAAACATTACAATAATTTTGAGGTTTAACATTACCATTACTTTAAGGTTTATTATTACAATAATTTTAAAGTTTAACATTACATAAAAATGTAATGAATAGTATTAAATATGTTACAAATATTATACATTTAGTCAAGTGTTACATCATTAATGTCTGAATGAACAATATTATATCGCTTTGATAATATCAGATTCCACCGCAAGATGCTACTTGAATTATATTCGACGTGTTGTGGGTAATTGTCACATAATAAGCCGGAGGCTATTTGTACAATCGTTGTGTGTATATTAAGTCGATAAACTTGATGCT
The DNA here is from genome assembly GCA_905163515.2 of Lymantria monacha. NCBI lineage: Eukaryota > Metazoa > Arthropoda > Insecta > Lepidoptera > Erebidae > Lymantria > Lymantria monacha. The sequence continues at coordinate 5,740,945 of LR991082.1, forward strand.
ACCAGTATTGTAACTAGGGTTCGAAAAAATCCGATGTTTATAATAAATATCAAAATATCGGATATTTATGATATGTACCTATCGGATATATATCAAGTTTAATATATGTATATCAATTTTGTATAAAAGCTATATTATTATTTTATTGCATTATTTATGATTATTACTTGTTTATAAATGTGTTACATGAACATGTTTAAATTATAAAAAAAAAATTATATGTTCTATTTATTGAGTTATTTACTTAAAATCAGTTGAATAAATCAAAACATAAAGTCTTCTAGATAAGGAAAATTCTACTAAAAAAAACATAATATCTTTTATATTAAGCAAAATCGACCAAAAGCAATTGTTGCCATCTATCGATTAGAACTTACCACTTCCCACGCCATCTAGATTTAGTTAGTAAAACAGCAACAAACGAAATTTTTTTTTTAATAATACCTATACATATATTTTTTTAAAACCCTTTTTGTTTTGGGATATTTATAAAAAAAAAATTGATATATATCGTGGAACCCAGCTTGATATATATCCGATATAAATCGGATATATACATATCTTGATATATATCCTCGAACCCTGATTGTTACTATTTCGATTAATGATTAGAAATCATTTTCTATAGTCTCATCTTATTGTCGAAGGTATAATCCAAGTTGTAACATATTAGATCAACATCATTCTCCTGCTCTTAAATCAATTACTTGGAATCACATTTGTACTTGTACATATTGCAAATGTTGTTGCCAATAGTTTTATTACCGGCCGCCTGCATGATGTAAGGAAATGTAATTGTTTACCAAACAAAATCTGGTGGAGTTGGCTTAGTTCGATCTAGAGTTCTTAATCGTCTTTTACGACATCTACGAGCACAATAAGGGTTGGTAGTATTCGTAGACGCTACCACACAGCATGAATACATTCTTGTATTGCGGGGGACTTTATAAACATACAATTAAAAGACACAAATAACAATTAAACACAGACCAACCATTTGTGGATCGCAGAAGGTTTTTTTGTTTTTTTTTTTCTCCGCAAATCGAACCCGTGGTACTTGGAACGGCAGGTTGCTGACCTACCTTCTTAAAAACAACTCTGTCTGCAGTCATATATCATCTTCACCTCAGTCCATATATGTATGTCCCACTGTTGGGCTCGGGCCTCCTCTATAATGGAAGGGAATTGACCTACTATACCACGCTGGTCAGACGTGTTGGTAAGCGTTTTGTTTCGAGTTTACCTTCTCTCGCATAAATGTTATATGCGTTTTATATCCCTTAGTCGTCTCGTACGATCGAGGGGGTGGTGAATTGTATTCTTACTCCGTCACCACATGGAAAGGAATATATGGTAATACATATTAGCTTCAGGTTCCAGTTTTTACTTAAATATCATACATCATATATGTGAGTTTAACGATAATGATTTTATTAAATGGGTAATATATTAAATATACCTAAGTCAGCTTAAATAGACCTGAGCTAGCTCCATCCAATGAAAAATGGATGAAAAAAAAAACCATCTTCCGTTCAAGAGTTACATTCCCAAGGAGAGTTGACATCAACCAGGCGGACGGTCATAAAATTATTGCTAAGATTTTGCAATATGTGCGATGCAAAAAAAATAATTCAGTGTGGTGACGGAGTAAGAATACAATTCACCACCCCGTATCCTTACCCGGGGGTGATCGTACGAGGCGACTAAGGGATATAAAACGCATTTAACATCTATGCGAGAGAAGGAAAACTCGAAACAAAACCCTATACCAACACGTCTGACCAGCGTGGTATAGTAGGTCAATTACCCTTCGTTTAGGTGGAGGAGGCTCGAGCCCAGCAGTGGGACATATATGAGCTGAGATGATGATGATGATAAAAAAAAAACATATTGCGTCGACCCCAAGAAATTGAAGTAAGAGCAGGATAACGATGATCGATGAATACAAGGATGTATTCTTTAGCGCGGAGTATTGAGTTAAAAAAAAAAAAAAAGTTTAACAGAGTCCGTATCATTTTTAAGAATGTAACGCGGAGTTATTTATGACTTTACAAAAAACGTAAAACAGACACCGTAGCATCATTTTTTTAATATCTTGAATGATATATAATTATGTTTATACAAGTGTAACTGCGGGCTAGGTCCGCGATGTGCATTCCATGTTATTTCACAGGCTACCGAGGGCTACCTATTGTACCGGGGCCAATGTTTGAACTACTTATAATTATACATTTGTTCAATGGAATGCATGAATGGTTTTAGTTTCTATGACTTAAATACATGCCATTGTGTTAATGTATAAACAGATATGTTTTACTATCATTTACTTAAGGTCCTTAAAAAAGAAATAATCCTTTGAAAGTTTCGGCAGAAATGCACATCTTTTACATGTGTATTTAATTTTTAATAATAATATATTCAATTTTATTTTATGAGTGCAATATTGCTCTATGGTAGCGGCTACGAATACTACTAACCCTTACTTTTCTCGTGGATGTCGTAAAAGACGACTAAGAGCCTTATAACGACCTGGGCAGACTCCATATCATGCCGTTTGCTCGACAATTGCATTCACAAAGAGGGTTGACGTCTGGACGGTCATAAAACTATTGCCAATAACTTTTACAATATGTACTATGAAAGAAGAGTACATATTGTATCGACCCCAAGTAATTAGGATAAGAGTAGGAGAATAATGATGATGATGATATTCAATTTTATGAGTCCAAATTTTGGAGGTTGCTCTAATTCAGATTCTGCGAATCAAAAATAAATGTAGTATGTTAAAAAAAAATGTATTTGATGGCAGGTATGGTAGTCGTCTCACTGTGGAACCGTATTCAATGTCAGTGGGTTCGATTCCTACATATACCAATTCTTTGAGCCACAAATAGTTACTCTGAGGACAGCTTATGTCTGTTAATTGCATGCTTGTAATGTTTCTATTAGGAAGCATTATTTCTATTGCATTTATCGGGGTATTTTATCTAAAATACACATCCCACACTAAGTTATAAATCCTTGTGTCGCACGAAATTTTCTCGTACATGGAGATCGAACTTAGAACACAGGATATGTAAGGTCCCTACTTACACCACTACGCCATTTGTGCAGTCATTACATTTGAAACCCGATATTTATATCTTAGCTATTGATTAAACACGAAATTTCACACATCGTTTTTTTTTTAATTTTATCGCTATATTTTTTTTTATTTGCAACCCAATTTATAACCAATTATAAAAGTTATTCGAACAACACCGTATCCTGTAGGTACTGCTACATTTTAATGGGCATCTTTAAATCATTTTGATACAGTTAATTGATTTTTTTATTGCGTGTCCAAAAGGAAAGTTAATGAATGTGTTTTTAGAAAATCGATTCGATATAATTGGACTTTCAATTTTTATAGCATACTATATGATTGACCTGTGCTAATACTCCGCCCCGTTATAATTCTTTTTTATTTATTTACACGTAGTTCTTTGCTTACTTCGTAAATTTATGTGGCGGGCACGTGAAAGCGTTCTTGTATCATATTCAATATCTTAGTATTTTACGTGTTATATATATTAAATAATTTTGTTGCCCTTTTATGTAATGTGTTGTAGAGGCATTACCGGTGTAGTGAAAATGATATAAAAGTGTTTTACAAATGTTTTCATTTCCCACTACAGTTTTCAGAAGACTGAATTAACAAATGTGGTCATAACAATTTTCACAGCCATGATGTGACTTACCGACAGACCATGATTTTTTTAGAAGAAACTAAAGAAGTAAAGAATCTGACAATCGGTGGAGGAAATTATAACTCGACACTGGCAACACTAAGCTCGTATTAGTAGCTGATTGCCACAAGACGTTGTAAAGTAAAAAAAAATAAGTTGTTGTAAAAATCATAACGTTTATTAAGATTTGCTAGTAATATTTATTATTTTTTTCTGAATATTTATTTTTACTTAGTATTGCAGTTAATGTACGATCTGTCTTAAGATTACTCGTTGAAATGTAAATTTTAAACTGTAATATTTCAATGAAAAACTCATTGGTAATATTTACTTATTTGCCTTTGAGAGGAATATTGTCATCAAAATGGTGTATCAAGTTATTATGTTGACGATTATGGTAGAAATTAAAGACAAGAAAAACGCCTTTTACAAATAATATAAAGAAATATTTTTGATCTTAAAGTTATTAATAATTATTTTTATCTAGCACTAAAGAACCAGATAACCTGTTGACATCGCAATGAATTCATATTATATATTATTCACGTCATATATATGTCACGGGGGTACTTCGCTTATTTATCTTGCTTGCCCGATAGAGCAAGTCTCTTATGTTGAAATTTGAATAAATTTATTATTGGAATAATCCATCCCAAATTTGCGCTATTGACCGAATTTAAAATGCATACTTTTCCATTCTCTATATATTAACTTGTTAACTTGGCCCATTGGTCTGCGCAATCGGCCGGCGACGTCCCTTACTTGTAAGCATTAACAAATACCGCCTATTATCGGCTTCCGTACACAATACTCGACAAATTTACACAGAGATTTCGACAAAAAGCGGCGTCTATGCATTTTGGCTTTGCTATCTCTATATCTAATCGGCACAAGAAAACTCGAGACAAACTTATGATAAACCGACTATTGTGAAAGGTCCTTCGGTTTATAATTGCTTGCTTTACATGTGTGTACTTTTAAAATTTTCATATTATGCGTTGTGAAATTTTATAACGGCAATGTTTTGTCATGCCGTATAGTTCTACTGTTTGAGTTTCATTTACTTTATGAAAATATCACTGCTTTAGATCATACGAAAGCGGTTTTTTGTTTTAATTTGCACGGTATTATTAAGTTGCAAGGTCTGTGAAGGTGAAATTTTGCAATTGAATTTTTTTTCAACAAACTTCCTGTCGAGTTAAAGGATTTAATTTTAAATATTACCAGATAATAATCGTAAAGAATATTATTTTGTTAATTTAAAAATATTGTATGTTATTTTTTTATTCTAAGTGATACCTATCTGTATTTATACTAATTATAAAACCCAGTCTCTCTGTTTGTTTAGTTACGTTTACTCCATTTTGATTATTTTTAATGTATGCATGCACGACTGCAGTTATGCAGGCATGTCGAAATAAGCAGTGACCATCAAATCGGTAAAAAACGCTATAAGCACATTGGGTACGTTTGGAATGAAGAAAATGCACTGAAATCCCGTGATCATTACGCATAAATACATATATAAATACAGATGTTTGTGTGTACATAGGAGACGTCCATTAATCACGTGATGTTTTTTTTAGTATTTTTTAACAGCCTACGAGAAAAATCTGTGTGCAATGCGCCAAAAGAAGTTTACACTTCAATTAGTAAATTTGCTAAGTACGTCCTGTTTATCTCTGACCACGATGCGTAACCCTTTCGATGCAGTTGATGCGTGAGGGGATGAGACACGCACGGTCTATTTGCGGTGTTATATCGACCGCTGCGCCCGCGCACCTTTGTTTACTTAACACATCGAGATCACACCGGGAAACAGCTAAAGATAGAACACCGTGCCTCTTAGTAGGGCTGTCTATATTGAATGCTGATGTAATAGAAATAATCTATAATATTGTCCATTATAACTCAAATGTTAAGGGAGATGCAAAAAAACCGAGTTAATGACTTTTCGAGATACAGATGATTTGATTACTAAACATTCGACTCGATTTTTAAATTGCTTAGAATGTTTAATGTGCGTATTTAATTATTACACGTGTACCAAAGACAAACAATAGCAAAAAAGCTCTGATCATTCGTTTTTGATTTTATTGCTGAGAGTTCAAAAGTTTCAAGTAAGACATCATTATATTTTGCTAACTATGATTTATGGAGTCTTCTTTTTGTAATTTGAGTCGGTATATGTACTATCAATACCTTGTAAGGAACTAAAGTTTTGTTCGAGTTAAAAAGGCTAAATTATTCGAGATATCGTATATTTAAGGCATCAGTGAAAAATGAAAATGTCATTTTTTTCAAGTCTCCGCGAAATTGCATATAAAATATGCAGGAGGGTTCGAAGGCGATATATCGATCTAACTAGATTACACATATAAAAAGTCTCATAATATGAATATGAAAAAAATATCATTAGAATATGACTGTAAATTTGGTCAATGTCATCAAAAGTAGAAATAGTTTAGTTGGGAAGTCTAATCCAGATAGCTTGGGTTCCATACTTGGTTTTCTATTTTTTTTTAATTTTATATATTTTCTTCGTTATTTCAGTAATTATTTTTAATATCTAAATGTATTTTCCAAAAAAAAAACACAATAGTAGTACAAAAGTAAATGCCGAGCTAAGTGTCCAGATATTATGAATAAGTGTACTAGTTACTGTTGACAGCCCTAATCGATGTGCCGGTGTCGTCGTCCGGACGTGAAATTAACGTTATCATTAAAAATTTAACGCACTGCATGTTGCTATTTCGAGATCACATGTAATGTACATACATAACAACAACCTATTACATACTATTTAATTATTATTATTAGGCTGACCGACTGCATTCGCAACGACGACGTAAGAGAGCGAGTAGGTATGAAAGAGAGTATTGGTGTAAAGATGCGAAAGGGAATGCTCCGATGGTTCGGACATGTGGAAAGAATGCCGCACGAACGTCTAGTTAAGAAGATATACAATGCGAAAGTGGAAGGATGTAGATTGCAGGTACCGGGTGAGACCGAGACTCACCTAACTAGACCAGATTGGTCTCGTACTGAAGGAAGGTGGAGTCAAGAGTCTCCGAAACCGGCGAGCGTGTATGAAGAGAATTATGAATGTCGAGGAAGTGAGTGAAGTATGCAAGGATAGAGTTCTCTGGCACTCTGTTCTCTCTGCCTACCCTGCAATGGATATGGCGTGATGATATGTATGTATGTATGTAATAATTATTAATATCTTGATGAACGAGCCTAGCTAGATATTTTCTTTTTAGTAATCTTTGGAAAATTTAGATATTAAAAAATAAGATTTCTAATTGAGTTATGTGTATTTTCGTTGATAGTTCATTATATTTTTAATAGTCATATTTTTTTATTGGGTGAAAACACTAACGAAACTATATTTTCTTTAGATGAAACCTAGTTAGATCGATAGCCCCCGAAACTAGGTAGTTTCAGAATTTCGACAACGACAGGTATCATTGTCGAAGCCGGGCGGGCCACCGAAGTCAAAAATCGGGTACCGGTGGCCCGCTCGCACGGCGAAGAGAGAAGAGAGGTTTTACGGTGTGTCTATGGGGTCACGCGCCGCCTTTCCGTCACCCCGGACCGATTCGGCGGGGCGAGACGCATCCATAGCCCACCAATAATAAAAAAAAAAGGTATCGTTGTCGAAATTCTGAAAATTTACAAATGTTAGACATTACAGAATATACGAGAATTGCAAGTTTAAAGATATTGCTCTTATATACATGTCTCTTTCTTAGACTCACGTGGTATTTGTGAATAACAATATAGGCAGTAGGTCTCGCGGGAATACCAAGTGTGACAACTGATAGATTATAATATTTTCAATGTATAGAAATTAATGTATAAGTATGGACTTTGGCTGCTGGCAGCTAGGCTCGAGCCTCATCCTCATAGGAAGGAAATTCCACTACTATACCACGCTGGTGAAATGGACTCAAGATACAAATTTGTTTGCGTACCCCTGTGTATTAAATTTAAAAAAAATGGCGAATTAATATTGTTGTAATGGCGTTTATGGTTTTTAATTTGGATTAACAATGACGTCACTTTTAGAAAGTACCCATTTATTGAATATAACACATACAAAATGTGGCAATTCAACACAAAATGCCATCTCTATTATCCATAATCCATGGGATGTTCTTATTTTTTTTTTGTTGAGATATTCAAGCATTGTGATTCAAAGGCGGGGCTTAAAAATATTTTAAGGTAACATTATCCATTTGTTTGAATAGAGAACACGTTGACAAATAACTGCTCAAATAACTGGGTTCCAAACACTTGTTGTTACATTCGGCCTAATACTCGTATTACAAAACTGAAGATAGATTTTTGAGTAGTGACGAGTATTTATTATATCTCTATTTTTTTTTATTGCTCTTGGTGGCAAACGAGCATGTAGAACACATGATGGTAAGCGTTAATGCCGTTCATGGACCTTTGCAATACCATGGTATAGCTACTGCCTACCAATGAAAACCTTAAACCCATCTACATAGATGGGCTTCTAATATTACTTTTGTAATTAAAGTAATTCTAGTATGACACTGAAGATATACTAGGGAAATGTGGGTTTACAGAACCTTGAAGCATGCATAAAGATTATAATAAGAAGAATGAAGCGAGACTGAGCATCTAGAGCAAGTGGAGAGCCGTGGTATCTCTCTCTCAATTCCCCTTTCCTTATCTTCTGTGAAACAGGCGTGATGCACATACATAATAATATAATTATCATTATTTTGTTTTTCGAAGCCCACTGCTGGACGAAGATCTCTTAATAAATGTTTGGTAAGTGGGTTGGCGACCGCAATGAGGTATTATACGTTTGTCAGGTGTGATCTTCTGCCCACTCTCCTGGTGTCTTCACCTCGGCCGATTTTTACGACTCACAAGGGCAAGTAAGGAGTGGCGACAATGCTTACCCCGTCGTCACACGGTGAATCAATACATACATTTACGTAAAATTGTAGACATTCTGTCTCCACGAAAAATATAAAGGCGTAAGAATTATTTTGACATAAGCTTGAAAGGTGTACAGGATGTGACGTTATCTGTAATGGCGCGAAAAGTTACTAAAATAAATGTTGCTGTAGGTAGTCATAAAGACGGCTTCCTGTTTTGATTACCTTTTTTTTTTTTTTTTTTTTTTTTTTTTTTTGGTGGGCTATGGGTGCGTCTCGCCCCGCTGAATCGGTCCGGGGTGACGGAAAGGCGGCGCGTGACCCCATAGACCCACCGTAAAACCTTCTTTCTTCGCCGTGCGAGCGGACCACCGGTACTCGATTTTAACTTCGGTGGCCCGCCCGGCGGTTTACCCTCGCGGGTTCCTCTCGTCGACGCCCCGACAGATTTCGCCGTCGGGGCGTCGCCCTCACGCGGTGGCCTCACGTCGGGTGACCGGACAATTCCCCGGTCCGATCACCCGAGGCCTCGGTTAGGGCGGCATCAGGCGCAGGTATTCGCGCCTGCGCCGCCCCGGCCGCTGACGGCGGCCCGGGTCGCGGGATTCCTCCCGGACTCGTTCCGCCGCCTCCTTCTGCGAGATGACAGCCTCGCAGAAGGCGGCGACCGCGTCCCAGTTCCTGACGCTGTCGACCATCGCTCTCGCGACAGCCGGCAGCGTCAGGTCGGCACCGATAACAGCGACGAGGTCACGGCGCTGCCGGTCAAAGCCCGGACACGCCTCCAGCGTGTGTTGCGCCGTGTCCTCGTCACTGCTGCAATGGTGGCAGAACGAAGTCCACTCCCTATGTGCGACCGTGTGCAGGTACGAGCCGAAGCATCCGTGCCCCGACAACACCTGCACCAGTCGAAAGGAGAGGACTCCGTGCCGCCGCTCCATCCACTCCGTCAGTACGGGCCGGAGAGCCTCGACGGTGACGACACCGTGTCTAGGCCTCTCCAGCCGCGTAGCCCAACGGGCGATGACGTCTCGGCGGGCGTCCTCGCGCCAGGTGGCTATCTCGCTCAGCGATGGGGAGCCACCTTCGTCGCGCAGTGAGGTCACCCGCCGGTAGAGGTCGGAGAGCATCTCCGCCTCTAGGTCCCACGGGGGTGTCCCGGCCATTAGGCATGCCGCCTCGGTCGATACCGTGCGGTACCCGCGAATGGCTCTGATCGCCATGACTCTCTGGGGTCTCCACAGAACAGCCCTGAGCTGGGCGTTCAGAGCCCTCGCCCACACGGGTGCGCCGTACATGGCCATAGAACGGATCACCCCCGCATACAGCCGTCGGCCCTCGAAGCTGGGTCCGCCCACGTTCGGCATGAGCTGCGAAAGGGCGGACGCCGCGCCGACCAGCCGGGGAGCAATTTGGCGAAAATGCTCCCGGAACCACCATCGCCCGTCGAGCACCAGACCCAAGTACTTCATATGGGCCTGGATGCTGATGTGGACGGAGTTGACGACTAGCGAGACGCCGATTGGCGGCCTTACGCGTGGCCCATGAAACAATAGGGCCTCCGTCTTATTTAGGGCCACCCTGAGCCCCAGCGCCTCGATTCGCCCGACCATCTCCTCGGTGCCGAGAGTGGCCAGGCTCGCCGCCTCTTCGAGTGTCCTGCCCCGGGCTGTGACGAGCGTATCGTCAGCGTAGCATATCACGCTCAGCCCGGGGGGGAGACTCCCTCTCAACGCCCAGTCGTACCCGATGTCCCACAGAGTCGGCCCCAGAACCGACCCCTGTGGAACGCCGCACGACATGGACGTCCGCACAATGTCCCCTGCGGGACTCGCGCAGAGGACACTGCGCCCCTCCAAATAGTCCGCCACCAGCCGCCTCAGGTACAAGGGCACCCCATGAAATCGGAGCGCCTCCCTGATGCAGCTGAATGGCAGACTATTGAATGCGTTGGCGATGTCCAGCGACACCGCCAACAGCACTCCCCCGCCGGTGACAGCCTCCGCGGCCGTCTGCCTCAGTCGTAGCAGGGCCCCGATGGTCGAACGCCCCCTTCTAAAACCGAATTGAGCGTCCGACAGATCGGGCCCCACCTCCTCCAGGTGCTGGACGATGCGGGCAGCGAGGATGCGCTCCAGCAGCTTACCCACATCGTCGAGGAGCACGATGGGCCTGTAGGCCGACGGCGAATCCGGGGGCCGTCCCGGCTTTGGCAGGAGAACCAACCTCCCCTCCTTCCAGCACTCAGGGAACCGTCCAGACGCCAAACAGGCGTTGTACAGCTGCCTGAGGCGAGGCTCGAGGTGCTCGAGGAGCGACGTCAGCACCCGGACTGGTATTCCGTCCGGGCCGGGGGCCGTGGTCGCGGAACGAATCCGCGCCACAGCTGCTCCCACTTCCGTCTCCGTCACGGGCGGAACGCTCTCGTCGTCAGCCTCCCGGTCTTGTTCTGGCGAGGCCATGACCGGGGGCGTGTGTTCCGACTGCCGTGGAAACAGCTCCTCGACCACCCTACAGAGGAAGTCGGGCTGGAGGGTCTCGGTGAGGGGGGGGCCCTGCGCGCGAAGCTTATTCAGCGACGCGCGATACGGGCGACCCCAGAGGTCACGGTCGAGACCGTCCAGCATCTCCTGCCAACTCGCACCCTTGGCGGCTCGGATGGCCAGCCGAAAGGCCGTCCGCGCATCGCGGTACGCCTCGTACAGCTGGCCCTCCCGCTCAGCGTCGCGGTGACGCCGCCGGCTGCGGGTGTAGGACCTTCGGGCTCTGATACATGCCGCACGAAGGTCCGCCAATCTTGGGGACCACCAGTAGACCCCCTGCCTCGGAGGTAGACGCCGCCGCACTCTGGGCATGGCCGCATCGCAGATCTGCGTTAACGCACTGCGGATGCGGACAGCCTCGGCGTCCACCCCGTCCGCTGGGGGCGGTGAGGACAGCCATGTGTGAACGATGGCCGCCTCCGCCAGTAGGTCCCTGTCAAGACGACCCACAGCCCACCGCGGAAACGCGGGAGCTCCGTCCGCCCTGTGACCCCTACCGGGGTCCCGGAGAGGGGAGACCTCCATCCGGATGTACCGGTGGTCCGATAGGGTCTCCGCCTCCTCCAGGACACTCCAGTTCCTCACCCGTGGTGCGACAGCGGGGCTAGCGAACGACAAGTCCACTATCGACCCGCCCTGCTGCCGCACACACGTGTTCACTGAGCCCCTGTTAAGAACACAGAGGCCCAGTGAAGCCGCCCACTCGATGACCGCCCGCCCGCGGTCGTCCGTCATAGGGGACCCCCACGCCGTGGATTTGGCGTTGAAGTCCCCCAGAACCAGGACGAGGCCCGGTGCCAGTCGCCGTATCGAGGCCTCCAAGTTGGTGAGGGAGGCCCTGAAATCGTCCATTCTCCTGGTAGGGGAGAGGTATACGCTGTAGAGCGTGACCCCTCCCCACTCCGCCGCGACAAATTCCTCGCCCCTATCCAAAAGAGACAAGGACGGGAAGTGCCGCTGCGTAGAGACGACGATTGCCGCAGTACCGTTTCGGCTGACCACCCAATTGGGGCGATCAGGCACGCAGTACGGTTCCGCGACTACGGCTGCACCAATCGACCACTCCGCCATGGATTGCAGGAGTAAGTCCTGCGCACCGGCGGAGTGGTTGGTGTTGGCTTGCAAGAGGTGGTGCATGGATGGTGTAGCCATTAACGGGCTGTATCCATGACCTCCCCCTCGCCGGCGGGCGATCGGACCGCGCTAGGAGCGGGAGCGGCCGTGGTCGGAGGGCCGCCCCGCCCCTTTGGGGCCGAAGCTGGAGGTTTGCACGCCCCAGAGCCCATGCGGTGCTTGGCGGGCTTATTGCCCGCCGCACACGCGGGGCAGTGGGGCGGGGCGGCGCAAGATGCCGCCACGTGCCCGGTTTGACCGCAGCGGAAACACAGTCCGCCGCAGTCGAAGCAATTAGTGCACGTCGGTCGAGTATGTCCGACCGCCATGCACTTATAGCACCTCGCAGGCCGGTGCTCAAGCACGGTCACCCGCGCCGAGCTCCAGCCCACGAGGAGCCTGCCTGAGCCGGCCAGTTGCCTGACCGACTCCACCGGGCACTGCGCCCAGGCGGCACCTACGCCGCCCGGACCGGGGCGGATGACACCAACCCGGACGGTGTCTATGGGACACCCGGTTCTCGAGGCAATAGCCTCCCGGATGTCTTCCACCGTCACGGAGTCGTCCAGACCCGCGATGCGCATTTCGGCGCACTTGACGGGCCTGGCGATCCTGATGCCACCCTCCTCGGCAAACAAACCTCGCAGCTTGTCAGCTACGCTGTCGGCCGTCTTGGAGCCCTCGGCCCCGGGGAACTCGAGGATTCGAGCCCCTGTCCGGCCCTTACGGGTCCTGGCTTCGACGCCTCCAATATCGGAGACGTCTAGCTCCCGCCGGGCCTTCCTCAAGACGGCCTCGTAGCTGAGGCCCTTCTCAGCCGCCTCAGGCAGCACAGTGATCACCACTGCGGCTGTCTTCGGCGACTTGAGCCCCTTGCGCGGCCTCTTCTTCTTACCGGCTCCTGCCTGTGGAGCGGGAGCGGGGACCTCAGCGGCGCGCTTGGCCTCCGCTCTCCTCCTCTGACCGCGACTCTTCCGGTCGCGCTCGGCCACCTGCCAACCCTCGGGCGCAGCAGGCGCGACAGGCGCGGAAGGCGCAGTCGTTGACGCGCTGGTCGTCGCCGGCGGTGTTGTTGCCGACGATGACTGCGGTCCGGCAGGAGCCGGTACCGTCCTCTTCCTTGGCTTTGGCGCGGGCCCCTTGGGCTTGGGCGCCGCCGCGGCCGTGGCGTAGCTGCCCCCCACGCGGCCACCCTGACAAGGCAGCGGGGCGGGGGCTGATGCCACATGCGGCCGCTTGTCCGCGGCGAGAGGCGGCCGGACACGTGGTTCTGGAGGCAACCTTGCCTCCAGAACGGCCATGCGCGCATCGACGAGTTTTCCGACTGCGTCGATGATTTGGCGCAGGGCCTCGTCCGGTAGGCCTCCCACCGCAAGTATCGGGGTCGGCTGGGCCTCTTCGGGGGCCCGTTCCGCAGCGTCTGGCGGCTTTGGCGCCGCAGGGACGCTAGCCGGCGGCATGCGGTCCGCAGCGAGAGGCGTCATCCTCACCACGGGGACCAGTTTCGCCGCGGCGGCTGGGCCAGCGCCAGCCAGCGACGCGCGCTTCGCAGCGGCTGGCGTCTTTCTCGCCATGGGCACGGGTGTTACCGTCACACCAGTGCCCAACGTCGTCGGCACCGCGGCGCGAGGCGGCTTTGGCGCTGCAGCGGCCGCTGAGTGGCCGGCCTTGGCCGGTGGCGCAACTGGCGCAGGCGGCGCGAGCAGCGCCATTTGCGCCTTTAGGTCGGCCACGTCCTTTAATAACTGGCGGTTTGCCCGCCGCATCCCCGCCAGCATATCCCCCAACTGCCGGTTCCGGGTCCGAATGGCGGACATCTCGCCATTAAGGCGGGCATTTTCGGCCCGCAGGTCGGGGGGGTCGCCGTTGGCGCGGGCAGCAACCGCCGCCGCCCTTTCCTCTCCCGAGGCCCCTCGCCCTCTTCGGGAGGCGACCTTAGGTGGCGGCATGTTGGCCACGCTCCCTTCAGAGTCGGCACCCGAGCTGCCACCCTTACTCAGGCGGCGCTTCCTCTGCGAGGGGAGGGCCTTCTCCTTGGTCGTCAGCGTTGTCGCTGTCGGCGCCGGGCTCTTTGCCACAAGACGCGCTGACGACCTGGCAGGGGCTTCAACAGCCGGCCTGCTATCCTTCTTGGACGGCCCTGCGGGAATGTCACCGCCCTCGTCCATTTTGGCGGTAGAACCGCCACCCCCGTCTTCTCCGGACGGCTCTGCGACATCGCTGTCGCCCTCGTCCGTCGACGGCTCCGTTTCGGCTCTACCGCCGTCCTTCCTCGCTTCCGCGGCGGCAGCCTTTCTGCGCGCTCGCCGCTCCTCCAAACGCCGTTTGAAGCTGGAGGTCTTCCCCCGGCTCCTCCTGGGCGACCTCCGCTTCGATGTTGTTTGGGCCTCTGCGTGTTGTGCCGGACCCTCGGCGGACGCCTCGAGTCCCGAGGACGAGGCGTCGTTTCGGTCAGTTTTCCGTTGGCATGACCGGGCCTTGAGGTGGGAATCACTATGATCCACGTAGCTTTTAAAATTGAAATGAGTATCCATAGTTAAACCCACGAGTATGGGAGATACTATTACGTCGACCCGGGCAGAGATCCCTGTACCCGGGCAAGCCTACATTTACCAACCAGGGGGGCAGCCGGTACCCTGGCTGGAGCGTGCTAAGAACAGAACAACCCATCTGCCATGCATCTTCTCGCCGCACGCCAAAACTTAAGATTATGGGTGATTTCCGAATTCGAATGTACATTCGAAATTCTTTATAGAGGTTGTCTTCCTCGCGGTCCGGGCGGTTAAGCCAAGACCCTCGTTCCTGAAACTAAGACAAGCAAAGAATCAGGTTTACGATTTGACGACGGTGGCGGTGGAACATGCCTGCCCAGCCCTCAAATGAATGAGTGACTGAGCCCGTCGCGGATTCGCGTCCGGTCACCTTCTACGGATAGAAGGCTAGGAGCGAAGCGCCAGATATTCGCTACGGACGACAGTACAACAGAAGAACTGGGGACCGCCGTCCGCACCCAGGGTACACCGCGTGGAGGTTTCTGACATCGTACCCCTCCTGTTTTGATTACCTTCACGCCGTAGTAAAGTTTACTACGGCAGTTATATACTGAATTGATAACTTGTCGCGGTTTTATTTTAAATAATTTAAACTTTCTACTCCTCGTGCTGATAATTTTAAAATATAATGTATCCATATCTTATTTTTCGATTGGGATCGTAAATACCGGCTAGAAGAACACCAGAGGAGTCTCCAATCGCCTAGGGAACTTAACACGAACTGCTATCGTAAACCCATTTGCTGAAAGCGGTGATTATGACATTATTCTCCTTAGACGAAGCCATACATTACAATGACTCGATAACCTAATGAAGCACATCTATTGGAAGTTTAAAATACATAATATAAAAAATTTAATAAAAACTTATAATTTGAATCACTCAAGGTCGACTGGAGTATAAAATAATCTTTTATCATCAAATATTATTGTTAATCATCATTAGAAGTCATTAAGTCATATAACGTTTGTTGATTATGCACACTATATTGGAAATCGTCGTCTCAGTTTTGTTCCTTGGTATCTTTTTTAAACATGTTATTTATCCTTTTTTTTGGGGTGTGTTACGGTCGGCGCACTCCTCGCACCACTCCGTCTGGGGCGACGTTTCTGTGTGGTGAGGGGCGTAAGCACGCACACCCGTAACCCACCCGTGACGTCGCCTTCGTCGTTGAGCCGACCACCGGAGAAGAGTGACTTGACGTCAGTGTTCGGATGGTATTTATCCTTAAACGAAGGATACGCCCGTATTCGCCTTACCGTTTCGCTTAACTTTAGAGTACTTGGTTAAGGACTTAGGATACACTCCCACACACTCCTCCCTGTAAGAAATGAACTTCAGATTGAACTGTCAAGCTGTCCGTTTAATATCCTTTAATGATATAAATTACACCATTCCATTTGAATAAATATAGTTGTAATAATACACACGGCCGAGATAGCATCTGGACTTCATCAGCCCACAAGCAACTGCTCTTTGCCTTTTGAGTGGATTAGCATTGTTAGCAACATAGATATTTCAACTTCAGCAGCTCCACCCGCCGTTCATCTTTTCGGATACGTGCTATATAAACGAGGAATCGGTCCTAATTGGTTTATCATCCCTTCACAATTGAGGTTTTTTTTTTGGGATAAGCTATTGACCTTACTCAAACATACATATACATACATACATATCATCACGCCATATCCCTTGCAGGGTAGGCAGAGAGAACAGAGTGCCAGAGAACTCTATCTTTGCATACTTCACTCGCTTCCTCAACATTCATGATTCTCTTCATACACGCTCGCCGGTTTCGGAGACTCTTGACTCCACCTTCCTTCAGTACATGACCGATCTGGTCTAGGTAGGTTAGTCTCGGTCTCCCCGAGTGTAAAGTATGGTGTGCAACGCAATTTGCTGTGCTCTGTGGTAGCAGCTACGAATACTACCAGCCCATACTTTGCTCATTGGTGTCTTAAAAGACGACTAAGAGCTTTACATTGATCTGGGTTAATGCCGTCTGATGCCATCTGATCAACAATTATATTCCCAAGGAGGGTGACGTCAGTCAGGCGGCGAATTATAAAACTATTGCCAATTTGCAATATTGGGTATGGAAGAGGAGTCCATATAGCGTGAACCTTAAGTAATTGGAATAAAAGCAGAATAATGATGATTATGTATAATATCTAACTCCTGAGACTTTTCTACAGAAACAAATATAACCTGAATAGAGAAACTAAACTAAAGTCAAGCAGCCGTATATATCTACATATTATATCGTCTAAATAGAATATTTTGTATTATTGAAAATTTGCATGTAATACCGTTTTATTCCGCGGATATCGTAAAAGGTGAATGAGGTAGCAGTGTCGTTCTGAAACAGATTTTATGATCCTGTTGATCCAATTTATGGCATCCCTTGTTTACTCCGAATTTATTGATATAAATTTGTAAGCACACTGATGTGCGCTTACAAATTCAACATGAAGATTTCAACGTATTTCTGACTAAGTTCAAGATGGAAAACAACCGTGCTTCGCATATCTATACTTAAATATGCTAATATATGAATATAAATTGAATAATTTAGGTCCTACATATTTTTCTTCGCGAGCTTGTGGGCTGGGAGGCGAATTAATTACATTTGCACATTCACGCACTAACCCTCAACATATATCTTTAATTGCCTGTTCTGGCGAACCTTGATTTTTGGTAGTGGTCCCCCCTATATCATTGATCACACCGACATCTTGTAATATTTTGTATTCTTAAGGCGTCATTACACTGAAAACTTTTAACAAAATCTTGTTTTACTAGATCTAACTTTCTGGGACGTTATATGAGATGTCTCCGATTAGCCATAATCAAATAACTTCACTTTAAGAGAAGATATATTCAAAACAAAAGTTTGTCCATCCTCATCTGACCAGGGCGATGTATAGAATTCCTCTTCCACCGTGTAGGAGACTCTCTTCTTTTATCCACTATATGTAAACAACAAACAATACATATATACTTTCTGTGTGGTGACGGGGTAAGAATACAATTCACCACCCCTATCTTACCCGTGGGTGATCGTAAAAGATGACTAAGGGATAAAATATGCATATAACATCTATACAAGAGAAGGAATACTCGTAATAAAACCCTATACCAACGTGTCTGACCAGCGTGGTATAGTAGCTCCATTGCCCTTCTAGTATGAAGGAGAGTCGAGCCCATAACCAGATAATCGTATTGTTGATACGGTTTTATTTAAATACACAAATAGATACAAATAAGTATGTATTTACAATTGTTTATCTGTTGTAATAAAACGTTATAGTCGCCAACGATTTGTAAATGACAATGTATTATTCAGTTTATTTGTTTTAACGGGCACCTAAAGTAATTGGGTGTTTGGCAGTGGCGCGATGGCGGTGCGCACCGTTACATCTTTTCAATAATTTAATGGTAATTTATTACTGTTAACGAGTTGCATTAATTCGTTTATTTATTTATGCAGATTCAAAATGTTAAAATTATTTCAATTTTCTACCTCTTTTTTCATTTCAACAATGTCTTCTTTTCTTGGCAACTAAGAGATGTAAGCAGACAGCGTCATCATCATCACAGCCCATGAATGTCCCACTGTTGGGCTCGGGCTTCTTCCGTAATGAAAGGGAAATTAACCTACTATACCACGCTGGTCAGACGTGTTGGTGTAGGGTTTTGTTTCGAGTTGTCCTTCTCTATAGCAGATAGCGTCACTATTGCAGAATCAATATTTGAAACAAGCACCTTTGTCAAGCTGCCTGGTTAGTGTAGTATAATGAGCTATTTTACCTACCTTTGTAAATTAGACTTATGCCCTATATTAGGATATATGTAGACTTAGGACGACGAATATCCCATCGAATCGTATTTGAAATTAAATCCAAATTCTGATGTATTTAATGTATTAATACTCTCTTGTAAAAGTTTCATATCTTCGGTCATATCTGCCATCAATCTGTTCTCCCTTTTGATTTTGCCCCGTCTCACTTTCTTTCAATAAATTTAAGTAAACATTAAATCACTTATTCTTTAATTAAACTACTGACAATTACTGCACATATGACGTTGTAATTTAAGTAGCGATGTTACATGTCGAAATTGCCAAGTTCGATCCTCATGTCGGTCTTTGTGTGCTCCCAATTCCCATTGATCCCATTTGAAAATCCTTCCGAGTCTATGTGTTACTCATATGTATTTATTACTTAAATCAATCTTTATAGGTCAAGACAGAAGAAGTTATTTCTAAGCGCAGTAACCTTACTAAGTATAGATTTGCCGTGTGGTGACAGAGTAAGAGTAATTCACCATCTCATATCTTGTCCGAGGGAATCATAAATGACGACCAAAGGATGTAATACCTATATATATAAAATTTATTCAAGAAAATTCGAAACAATCTATTAACCAATACGTCTGACCAGCGTGGTATAGTAGATCAATTTCGCTCCTATTGTGGGGGACAAGAGTGGGAAGTATATGAGTCTAGATCATAATAAAAAAAAATATTATATTTTATTAACTAAAATTATTATAAGGATTACAAAATATTTTCGTTATCAATTATTTCAATTTTTATAGCTGTATAAAGTACTTGTTCTATTTAAAACAACCTTAGCCTCTATCCTCTTAAGGTAGGTTAGCGGATGTGTATGTAAATTGTGATTTAAATACGTATTAAAAAAAACCGCAATTTTCTTCATTTTTTTTATTAGTTTGCATATTATTATGTATTTAATTAATGTTGTAATACTTATACAATGTATGTACATAATTAATTTCTTTATCTATTACAATATAATTCAAATTAAGTTTTTTTTTTTGTATTGCTCTTGGTGGCAAACGTGCAAGCAGTAGACCTGGTGGTAAAAGTTACTGACGCCCATTGACTTTTGCAATACAGCTAGACTGTATACCAATATATATCCCTAACCCGCCTAGGAAGATGGGCTGCCGGCTCTCTCGCTCAATGAACGAAGCACAGCAGCATATTGCCACTGCTCAGGCGTCGGTTTTCTGCGAGAGTGTGGTACTACCTCGAACAAACCGGCCCAACGCTGTAGACAAAAGTTTAAAAATGTTGTACAGTATTTCATAAGTATATGCGTAGCAGTATTCAATGTCACTGTGACAATTGAATTGTTCTTTTCTTTGATTTGGAAATATCTTCTTACTACAAATTAATAATATTGAATTATTTAAAATAATTATACTATTATTGTATAATTCTACCGATCTTAAGGTTTTCCGTGCGGTTACGGAGTAAGAATACAATTCACCACCCCTTATCTTACCCGTGGGTGATCGTAAGAGACGACTAAGGGATATAAAACGCATATAACATATATATGTTATATGCGTTTTATATCCCTTAGTGCATATGCAAGAGAACGAAAACTCGATACAAAATGCTACGATGCCAACACGTCTGACCAGCGTGGTGTAGTAGGTCAGTTTCCCTCATATTATGGAAGAGGCTCGAGCCCAACAGTGGGACATATATAAGCTGAGATGATAGTAACCGCAATTCGATTTTGTTCGTGCACTAATTTTTGTTCAGAGATCTTTATTAGTTAACTAAGTCTTAAGATATATTTTTCCTCTCATAGGTTTTTACAGGGCTTTATTATGAGTTTTCCTCCTCATTTATTTATGTTATATGCATATTATCCTTTTATGCTTGTATCCTTTAGTCGTCTTTTACCACACTTACGGGCAAGATAAAAGGTGGTGAATCGTATTCTTTCTCCTTCACCGCTTGGAAGAAATCCAAATAGAACTTTAGATTTTTGACTTAAAGTTATCCTCTCATTTTATTCGAATTTGATTCCATAATGCATTTTTTGCAGTTTTATATATAAATGACCATTTACATAACATATGTATATATAATATTCTAAAAATAATAATTAAAAATAAGAGCATTAATTAGTGTGAAAAGAAAAAGAATAGAATTAATATATTGATATAATATGTTAAATAATAATTAAAGTAATTAGATTCTGATATCAAACTATGTTTAGTACAATAATTAGAAAAAAAACTATTAAATTTTTAACATTGACCTTGTTTTTAATTAACAACTTGGCCTGAATTTATTCATAAAAATTGTCTATATTGCTATTATAAAATTATGTTTGTTTGAATGTATGTGCATCTGATATGAATCTGAGAGGAAATAGTACTAGTCTATATAAAAAAAATGCGAAGTTAATATAATAAAATAAAATCTTAGTAAATTTATTAAGAACGATAATTCATTTATCCGTTAACAAGAAGGGATAATAAGAGTTTCCTACTCTTGCACCCGTTATGAACTTTAATTCCTTTATTAATTTTGTACTATTGTAATTGATTGAATTAGGCGATACATGGCGGCAATCCATGATTATTATAAAACGGAGGAAGAATTTTCGAATTAAATTTTTGAAGTTATGCGGCAAATTGCAAGTAGAAGTTCTTAAGGCGGTGCTCATCACAGGAATAAGATTTCCTTATATCCTATTCCACCTTGATCCCATTCCGTATTCCTTCCTTTCTTGAGGTGTACGGTATATTGATTAACCGTGGGAAAGTGGTGGGTCTTCCTTCCTCTCCTCCATTTTATAATTGTACTATTGTATTAACTCCCTATTGACATTGGGCTGACCACCAGTATGTATACCTAGTTTGGTGGCATGCCGGGTTACCCTTTCGGGTACCATCTACGCTGATGCCCCGGCAACAAACAACAGTATCGCCAGAGCCTCATTTCATGTCTTAGACGTCTCTTATGACTACAGCAGATAACATATATTATTCTTATTTGAAATATGAGAAAAAGCTAATCTTTTTTTTTAATTGCTGATGGTAAGTGTTACAAGGGTACAGCTAGGCCGCTACCTACTAATGCAACCTTAACTCACCCAAAAAGTTGGGCTGCCGGCACTTTCACTCACCAAACGACGTGCAATAGCACATTGCCAATATTCAGACGTCGATTTTCTGCGAGAGTATGGTACTACCCCAGACGGATCGGCCGGCGGCTGTAGACAGAGAACTGTCAACAATGTGGCCCTATAAACCTTACCTAACACAAATCAAATAATTCTAGATATAAAAATCATATTTAACAAAACAAAACTTTCGTTATTCACAATAAAAATGCATCAGTCATATACATAGATGACTGATACAGGCTTGTTCTTGTATCTTAAATATTCCATTGCAATGAAATTTGTAAAGAATTCCTCAAATACTTATCACAATATCACGCTTGACTAGTTTGGGTTTTATTGAAACGTCTGCCCTTTGTACATTACAGACTTAATATCCATTCTTACCCTTAATCTTAATCCTCGTAGCCCTCGACCTACAATAGTTAAATGATTTTACGACTTAATATATAAGTATTAAAATGTACTCAAGGTTTATTTTTATTTTCAGGTAAACATTTTGTCAATAGGAAAGGCTGAATGGTAATGTCAGGTGATGTTAATCTCTATTTTTAAAAAGTTTATTTTTTTAAGAGCGCAAATAGAGATCGGGCAAAGGTATGTGATTATTTTTTGTTAGACTAGCAAAAATGGATACGGCAACATGTTTTGCGTTAGATTTTATCTTATTAGCTATAGTTGTAGTAGGTTTTATTTATAAATGATGATCGTAAAAGAAAGTTAATGATTGCAAGCAGATAAAGTACATACACATACATATCATCACGCCATATCCCTTGCAGGGTAGGCAGAGAGAACAGAGTGCCAGAGAACTCTATCTCTGCATACTTCACTCGCTTCCTCAACATTCATAATTCTCTTCATACACGCTCGCCGGTTTCGGAGACTCTTGACTCCACCTTCCTTCAGTACATGACCGATCTGGTCTAGGTAGGTTAGTCTCGGTCTCCCTCGGTACCTACATCCTTCCACTTTCGCATTGTATATCTTCTTAACCAGGCGTTCGTTCGGCATTCTTTCCACATGTCCGAACCATCGGAGCATTCCCTTTCGCATCTTTACACCAATACTCTCTTTCATACCTACTCGCTCTCTTACGTCGTCGTTACGAATGCGGTCGGTCAGCCTAACTCCACAGATTTTCCGCAGAGATCGCATTTCGACCGCATTAATTTTACTATCATACTCTTTTCTGCATACCCAACTCTCGCTTCCATACAGTAATGTTGGGACAAGCACTGCGTTATGTATTGCTACACGTGCCTTCTGGCTGAGGTGGTGGCTGCCGAGAAGTTGCCCCAACGCTCCGTTCGCTCTATTTCCCGCATTCACTCTTCGCTCTATATCAGTGGTGTACCTTCCATCTCGGCTAAATCCACATCCAAGATATACAAATTCATCCACTTGCTCTAGTACATCATTACCTATTGTTACTCTTACATCTGTTCTGGTTTTATCTCTTTCAAAGACCATTATTTTGGTTTTGCTCACATTCATGCGTAGACCCCAGGTGGTTTTGCTCACATTCATGCGTAGACCAGATAAAGTCACTACAACAAAAGCTATACTAACCTCTAACCAGCGGTCTATAGGTAGGTCAATTTTTCCTTTCATTACTGACGAGGCTCGATCCCAGTAGATACATACTATAACTTTTCAGCCTTTACAATGATTTATCATTTAAGTAACAACTATCAAGAACAGATCTTACATTCCATATAAGGTACAAGTCTCCTTAAAACATTGTGAAAGATTATTAACCCGCTTTACAAAACTGGCCAGACATGTTTCCGACTTTTTATTTTCTTGCAGTAATTTTTTGTTAACTTCATTTACTTTCTTAATCGCCTCTCATGACATTCTTTGGATGGGAAGGGTGTTGAGATTATGGTCTTTTATGTTATCTGACTGCAAAATATACACAAGTATAAAAAATAAAAAGAATGAACATTTTTGTAGCTATGTATATTTACAAAAAAAGGAAATTGATCTAATAAGCCGCGCTGGTCGCGTAGATTCGATTTTTATTTCAAATTTTCTTGCAGTATATCATCCGCCACAATTCCTTAATCATATTTAACGATTACAAAAATAAGGTGTGGTTCCCTCATTATACGAGAAATTATGTATGTATAAAATACTACATTTAAATAAAAAAAAACTGCTGGCATACATTATATCTTTTTAAATATGTATTCAAATTTAGAATTCTAATCGCGTACCGTATTTGGCGCCGTTATTGTGTCTGCTACTATATTGTAGTCTAGTGCGTGTCCAAACATTTCAACAGGTTCTAATATCAAATGGCAACACATTTATTTTGATTAAAAAACAGCATAATATTATAGTTTTTTTTTATGGAGACTAAACAAGGCATAGACACGTCATATATAGTTCGATACATACAATAAAATTATAACAGGACGATTTTTTTACTTTTACATTGTAGAGCAACAATAATACGCCAAAATAATTTTGTTTAGAACTTTGATCTGTCTGCGGTTCTCCAGTAGCCAATTTCTACTACTCAGGTGTAGATTTTCTTCTAAGTGTGATACCACCCTAAACCAGGCCTTACCATTAAGATTTTGAGTGTACCTACGTATAACGAAGCTTCCACAATTTACCATTTACCACTCGTATCGTTTGCTGAAATTCAAAGTGTGGAGTCTTTCACAAAGTACCGTTCTGAGTGACGTGTATTAATCCAAGGCTCCATTGACTTGTTCAACTTTTACAAGAGAGAAATTAATTCTTATATATTTGATATTTATTGAGTTAATCGCCGTATGTCGAGTCAAATTATTTATTATGTATAAACTCCATAAGAGCTTATAAATATTGCTAATAATGTATTTTGTAAAAACCTTTATAGGTACCAACGAAACACTATTGTCACAGGTGGGAATCGAACTCACAACTATTGTATGACAATCAAATTGTGGCTCATATATTTTGTCGTCTTTATGGGAGACTTTTGCCATCTAGCGGACCACGATTACACGTTGTACCGATTTAATACTCTAACGTTTCAGTTAGAATGAAGATGTATTAAACAATGACATGTGACCCTATTATCAAATTTAAATAATGTCCAAAAGACAATATGTAAGCGCCCTCACGAGGTTTATATATAATAAATTAATTTTATTTTGAAAGTTTTATGACCAGCTGCCTGTATCATTTTAACCTTTCTTGGACATGTAACTGTAGACTAGATGGCGTCAGATATAGTTGGCCTAGGTCGTTCTAACGCTCCTAAGTCGTTTTTTTACTACACCCACAAGCAATGTAAGGGTTTGGTTGTATTCGTAACCGCTACCACACAGCTCAAAATATATTATATAAAAATAAATACGGCCTGATCAGAATCCACAAGCTGAGAAACAAAAATTGGCTTTGAGCACCTCTATAAATGGGTAAGAATATCTTATTAATACGAGTAATGGAGCGCAAACCGTGATGGATGGTAGCAGCTGTCACTAATAACGTGAAGACAAACTACTTTCCTACGAATGGAATACATATAATATAAGCTATATGTAGAAAAAAACTAGGTAATTCGACAAAGATCGATGCAATAGAATAAGCTTTTCTGCGAGTTTTGAATCGATAGTTTGATAGTCGCCATGTTGTTTTTTGATTTATATACCCATATAATAATAGAATAATATTACATACATACATTTCCAAGGAGGGTTGACGTCAGGCAGGCGGACGGTCATAAAACTATTGCCAAATAACTTTTACAATATGTACTATGAAAGAAGAGTACATATTGTATCGACTCCAAGTAATTGGCATAAGAGTAGGAGAATAATAATGATGATAATAATAGAATAATATACCCGCTTTTCGTTATACGACGTTCGTATTAGTTTTCACCAACGTCCTCTAAAGTTTAGGTGACGCCGAAAGCATTATAAATAACTTTCACCAGTGTTATTTTTTTTTTCTAATTTTATATAACATATGTAGGTACCGGGGGAGACCGAGACTAACCTACCTAGACCAGATTGGTCACATACTGAAGGAAGGTGGAGTCAAGAGTCTCCGAAACCGGCAATCGTGTATGAAGAGAATTATGAATGTGGAGGAAGCGAGTGAAGTATGCAAGGATAGAGTTCTCTGGCACTCTGTTCTCTTTGCCTACCCTGCAAGGGATATGGCGTGATGATATGTATGTATGTTATTTAACATAACAAAATATTTATTCAAATTCAATGTTAAGTGTTACATATTGCGTTAGGTGTTACCTAAAATTTAAAAGTCATCGTTGTGAATGCCCAACAGCCTCTCATAAAAAGATTAGCCTATTTATTTAAAACACTAAATTTTTATTCCTTAGTTTAAATACTTGTAAATGTAGCTTCACTGTTTGTGAAATTCATTACAGCTCACAAAATCCCACTGTTGGGCTCGAGCCTCCTTCACAATAAAATGGCAATTGACCTACTATAGCATGCCGGTCAGTCGTGTTAGCATAGATGGGGTTTTATCCCAATTTCTCTTACATCAATATTATTTGCATTTAATATCCTTAGTCGACTCTTACTGCACATACAGGCAAGATGGTGGATTGTATTCTCACTCCGTCACCACTAATCAATAGACTTAAGTTACACCCAGACTCAGAACAATAATGTATGTATCGCGCAAAGTATTGTCATGCATATGGATTGAACCAGGAGACTATATTGGTACTTAATAGCACTCCGCCATATGTGCTATCAAATTATTTGACTGAAAAATCCAATCTAATAAATACAAATCCGGGCACTTACGATCTGCAGTCACACATTTGTACCACTTAATCAACGTAACTACTTAAGTATAAACACAATATACACATGGATAACAAACACGAGGCCTAAACTAAACATAGGCAAGTGACGATGGACACGTTCCAGCTATTTGGACGTGAATTAGTCTGTGCTCGAGCGGACTATAGCTGATGTTTGTATATCCTAGGTGTACACGACGTAATTGGATTGAAAGCAGGGTGTGTTATACCGTCGTCGGTTGTAATGAAAACAGCTATGTCTAGTTTTTGTAAACATTATCAAGCCTTGAACTTGCCAAATGCTTAAAGAACTTTTGTGTAATAAATACTCTTTCAAACGCACGTCACCCTGTTAAAAAGATTAGCTGTGATGTTATTTATAATAAAGCTAAAAGAGTCTTTTTTATTTTTGAACGTTCTTTTTTAATGAATTTGTTGGATAAAGAAGAGAAAAGAGAGGCCATGTCGTAAAGACGTCTGTCTTCACGACATAGCCTCTCTTTTCTCTTCGTCTGATAGAAGTGACTTTTTATTCCATGAAATCATTTTAATTATTCATCGTTTTATTTATATCGAGCTTTTTTTTTTTTTGGGGGGTGGGCTACGGTTGGCGCACGCCTCGCACCACTCCATCCGGGGTGACAGAGGGGCGTAAGCGCGCACACCCGTAACCCACCCGTGACGTCGCCTTCGTCGTTGGGCCGACCACCGGAGCAGAGTGACTTGACGTCAGTGGTCGGCCCGACGGAATACCCCTGAGGAGTACCCTCGCCTCGACCGACATCCCCCCCTCAGGTAGGATGTCGGTCTTTCCTCACGCGGTCGGCCTCTCGGCGGGTGACGGACTAATTCCCCGATCCAGTCACCCGCATTTATATCGACCTGGGCCACTTCCACCTGATGACGTTTGGTCAATAATTACATTCCCAAGGTTAGTTGTTTATTCCCAAGTTATTGACAATATTTTTATGACAACCCTTGTCATAAAAATATTGTCAATAACTTGTGCAATATGTACGAGTACATATAATTGTGTTTGAGAGTGCGTCGATCCCAAGTAATTAGGATAAGAGCAGGAGAATGACGACATAATATGATTTTTTACTAATTCAACTTGTACATAGTTAGTACCTGATATTAGCCCGTTCAAACAAACTCTTCAGATTTATTAAAACATAGTAAGTATATATGATATGATGTAATAATACATAGATATTTTTACTACAGATATACTTCAAAAGGAGAATTATATGAAAGTAGTTGAAACGTTATGCATTTTAATCTACATTTTAGATTGAAATAAGTACTTGGGTTTCATGTTGAAAGCGCCACAGCGACCTAGATATACCTCGCGATTCAGCTGGAGACAATGGATCTAC
Organism: Lymantria monacha; assembly: GCA_905163515.2. NCBI lineage: Eukaryota > Metazoa > Arthropoda > Insecta > Lepidoptera > Erebidae > Lymantria > Lymantria monacha. Next base: position 5,768,915 of record LR991082.1, read on the forward strand.
AAGTGACACTTTACCCAGATAAAGGTGGATAGCATCAACCTCACGGACTGAGGCGATTTTTCTTACACTCTCACCGAGAGTTGCATTAAAAAGTACTATGAAGAGGAAACGTTTTAAAAAATCATTAGGTTGAATGTATATTTTAACAAAAAAAAATCACTTTCGAGGGAATGTTTCGTTTCAATTTCAGAAAATTACTTTATGCTATATTTTGTATCAATAATGAACGATTTATACATTTCTTCACCGAACATGTAGTAAAATATACATATCCTTCTGATCTTATCCCTATTACTTAAATTCGGCGCACTATATACTCGTAAATATTGCAAAAGTTATTAGCAAAAGTTTTATGACCGGCCGCTTATCTGACGTCAACTCTCCTTGGCAATGTAATTGTTCACCAAACGGCATCAGGTGGAGTTGGCCAAAGTCGATATTAAGCTCTTAGTCGTCGTTTACAACATCCACTAACAAAGTAAGGGTTTGTAGTATTCGTAGCCGCTACCATATAACACAGTAAAATATACACTTCATTTTTTAAGTCTACTGTTATGTATAATAGTATATGATTTACTCCTATAAAATACAAAATAACTCTTAATTACCAATACCCTATAAATACAATTAATTAGCAATAAAATTTAAACATTTATTTACTATGGTACCAGGTTCAATATTTATTAAAAACTCGCGGTAAAACTAATTAACGCCTGAGTCAAGATGAATGGAAGCCGAAGTGGTTAGTTAGGGGCATATTTATAACAATAGATCAAACGTATTTTCCTTTTAATTGTGATCTTATGAAATTCTATTTAAGACATATTAAAATCAAAGAATTCTGTAATACTTATATTAAAATTAAATATGTATTACAACCACAAAAATCTACCACAAGATTCGTAATATCACATCAGAATTATAATTCATTATGCTATGCTTTTTTTTTGCATATGTAACCGCTTTATTGCAACACATCAAGTACAGCGAGAATACTGATGCGATGACGTCAACTCACCTTTTTTGATGAACTGACGTTTTTTGAGAAATACCGCTCGCATCAACGGCATAAGTGATCTATTACAGATTTTAACAAAACAATCGATACTTCGTATTAAAATAGAACAAAGCATATTACTAACCAGTAGATTAATGTAAATTATATACAGTTTATATTAAAAGTTCAATGTATTGTGAATTATAATTTGCATACTATTTTATAAAACTCAGTCCAAATGCGTTTACGCAGCTGTAGAAATTATTATTAGCATGATCTAGTGTAGCCAGGTGTATTCTTTTTTTTTTTTTTTTTGAGTTCTTGTTGAACTCTTCTTTGATCATCTGACAATAAACATGAATGTCTTATATGTGTTTTTTATTTAAATTTATTTAATACTGAGATTTTTTTTTGGGTTTGGCTGTTAGCTTAGGCTTTGATAGGACTATGGGTGAGCTGAGGTTTCTCAACTAAAGGTATTAAAACGAATAAATTCGTCTTATATACGTCCTGCTGTGAGGCTCGGTTCCTATAGCCTGGGGAAGAAATTGGCTTATCATACAACGCCAGCCACACATATTTCCTCCTTTTTCTGCTTGCGTCCCAAAGTCGTCTTTTACGATTACCCACGAGAAGGTCGCGGTCATTGTATTTTTACTCCATTATCAAGTAGATAAAAACAATAATAAAAAAATCAAGATGTCAGAAATAGGTTGTGTAGGTTATATAGGCAAATATTCAGTTCTTTTTTGTTGCTGGCTATTTTTTTAAACAGCATGCTTTAAAGAAGTAATAGTTGTATTGCGGGCGACTTTACAAACATAATTAACCAACTAAAATTATACTCAAACTCAGAACAACTATTTGTGGTCCTTAAAAAGTCCTAATTTTACGAACCTAATTAATTAAGTCCTAATTTATTTTTGTCGAACCCGACATTGGCACGGTAAATATTTTAACCATTACGCCAGTCGTCAGTATGTGCAGTCGCTTTATCTTTTCTTTGTAAAAAAATAGTAAAAATGCTTTTTTCATTCAAATTCAATTGAAATGAATATTTTTTCTGTATGATAATTATAACGAGGCATATTCTCATCAGTTAAGCTCTACATAGTGGTACATGTTTTCAAATGTGTACAATTCGTTCGTGATATATTTGATTAAGTACAACGGATGCTCTTGCGAATGAATCATGTTAGGATTTGTAACATGTGGCGCGACAGTATGTACCATAATATTCTTATTTTTACACACTTATAATGATTCGAATATAAAATCTGATTCTTCAATTACGAAAGTTATAAATTCTTTATATTATTTGGTGTAAGGACCTTCGACAATGGGAGTGAAATTAACCCTTTGCCCTGGCTGAAAAGGTTTAATTTTGAGTTATACTCTTACAATGATGTTACTGACGTTTCTTAGTTGTCTCTGTTACTACACTAGTAAGTGTTTTATTTTGGTACAGGCTTTTAACCATCTCACTTAACCGTCCGAGGCGGCGAAACAGAAGGTGTGCAATCACATTAAATGCTGAACAGTACCTTTCTATCACTATTTGGTACTGATATTGGCAACAGAAGAAGCGATGCGTGACTCCATAGATCCGCCCTATCTTCACTGTGCGAGTGGGCCACCGGAATCCGGTCTTTGTCTTCGGTGGCCCACCTGGCGGTTTACACTCACGGGTATTCTCTCGACTGATAACTGCTAAACAGTACTTTTACAATTTTACCTAATAATAATTCCTTTATTCAATTATTTCTCTAACTTTAAGTTAACATGTAATACTCTTTCTCCTACCTTTTCTATTATATATGTTCTGTATTCTATTTAACCTTAATCTAATATTTATGTTCTCTATGTACTTTAGTGTTTGTACTTTCTGTTCTTTTTTCACTTCCTAAATCTAATCTAACCCGCTAAACAAGGTCCCTGATCATGTCAGGGGAGACAGTAGCCCAAACATACGATAGTTTGGAAAAAAAAAAATTACCTAATAAACATCAGCTATCAAAGAAATAACTCCATAAATATAAGCGTACCTGCTATTGCTATAAGGCTAACAGTCAAACCTACTACGAATGGTGAGTTGCCCGGATTCAATCCAACATCGGAAATTAGTAGGTTTTATCTCCTCCTCAAAAGTAACTATAAAATCAATGTTAGTCAAATAACTTTAAATGCATTAAAACAAAATCATTTTAAATCTCATAAGATAATATAAACTAAGTCATGGCTTAAAGTAATTAGTAGATTCTTAATATGTGACTTGTCAGATAATTTTATACCACATAGAATGTTATGCAATCAGATAATATCTACCTAATTATCTTATCATGAATTAAATTTTATATTTAAATCGTATTTGATACGATTTTGCGCTGATAAGGCTGAATCTAGTTTGATTGAAATTTTACTATAGATACCTACAACAAAGAGAAAGTTGCGCGCGCACACACACACTCACACACACACACATCCACGCACACATGCTTACACTTACTACATTTTTATCTCATATGAGAAAACATGAAAAATAAAATAATTAAATTAGTACATAGTACATTACAATTTATCCTGAAGGTGTGGGTGCCTGGTGATCTGTGACCCTATTATAGGCACCAGCCTGTCACAAAGGAACTATTGTTATCATAACTATATTGTACCTTCATAATTTGTATTTACCTTTGTGGTAGCTGTGTAGAATCGGCTACGAATACTACCAACCCTTATTTTGCTCGTGGATGTCGTAAAATACTACTAAGAGCCTTATAACGACCTGGGTCAACTCCATCTGATGCCGTTCGGTCAACAATTACATTCCCAAGTAGGGTTGACGTCTGGCAGGCGGCCGATCATAAAATTATTGCCAATAACTTCTACAATATGTACTATGAAATACATATTGTATCGACCCCAAGTAATTGGGATAAGAGTAGGAGAATGATGACCTTTATGATAGGGAAATAAATAAATAATAATTATTAGTGTTTTTAATGTTATGGCTATTACTACATTAATCATAGATATCAATTGGTTTGAAAGATACACTATCTTTACACAGTTTTCTTCTAATGCAGATTTAGTTTTTTTTTTAATATTTCTTTATTGTGATTTTGTTATCATCATCATCATTAAAACACCATAAATGTCCCACTGTTGGGCTCGGGCTTCCTCCGTAATTGGAGGGAAACAAACCTACTATACCGCGCTGGTCAGACGTGTTGGTATAGGGTTTTGTTTCAAGTTTTCTTTCTCTCGCATACATGTTATATGCGTTTTATATCCCTTAGTCGTCTCGTACGATCACCCACGGGTAAGACATGGGGTGGTGAATAGTATTCTTACTCCGTCACCACACGGAAAGTTATCATGTGGACAAATATTGTTATCATGAGGACAAATATTTTTTAATAATTTAAATACATTTATAGATTAAATAGAACTAAATGTTAATACATATTGAACAAATAAGGCGGATATTACTTTCACTAAAATACAGTTTTTTTCACATTTAGACACGTTAATGAGCTTGTCAACAGACATATCCGTCTCTTATGCCAAGGTGAACGCTACGGTAGTTGGTATATCGACTAATGACCTCGTCATCATTGTTATTAACTCATGAATATAATGCGGTGGCTGTCTGTAAGACGTCTGTTGCTATTAAGATTAAGGTTATTAAAAAAAAATTGAATGATTAAATCCGATAAGGGGTCGTTCATTTATATCGTTCGATAATTTTTATCAGTTTTTGAATTCCTCCCATCACTATGTAAGAAAAATAAGACATAGTCGAATGATGAATCGAATTAAATGAATGGCCCTTAAGTAACTAAGATTTATTTATTTATTACCCTCACATTATGGAGGAGGCCCGAGTCCAACAGTGGCAAATATATGGGCTGAGATGATGAAGTAACTAAGAAATTGAAGACCTTTTATGTACTATTTTTTTTATTGATGTTATTCATGATATTATGAAAGTTGCAGCCTTCCAGTGGGCAACGTGCCTAGAATACTGGCAGCGTTGCCACGTGTGTGTTGCATGAATGGCAATATAAGATTTATAGATCACGACTGGAAATGCTGTGATAATTTGGCTTCTCTATACGTATTGTGTTTTATTCTTCTGTGTGTTTTTGAACATCATATCCGATCAAAATTTGCCTCAAAATATTACTGCCGAAGCAAATATAAGCGGGTTAAGAATATTTTTTTATTTATTTCATATCGTAATTATAAGTAGCTTTAACCTAATTCTTTATTTATTATCACTCATGATTTCACATAAACTTTTTATCGTTTAAATTAAGTCGCCGTAAAGTACAACGAAGGCTACGTTAATATTAAAATTCAGTCCAAACGTTAAATATATTCATACACTGTTATTTCATAATCACTATACTTTATTACTTCTTCAGCATTATGTTACTATGACACTACATTTATTTAAAACCATGGAACTAATAAGTACTCTGTACAACAGGAATGAGCTCTATCTGTGCATCTTGCAGCAAAAATAAAGAAAATAAAACCTTATGCTAAGGTAGTAAGAGTCTTGTTGCGCGCAAAATAAAAATGAAGCCGAGTGAGAGGGCAACCAGTGTACCCTGTGTCCCGTTCTAACAGTGGACTTAGAATTGCCAGAGTTAAGTTGATTTCAATCCTTTCCTTGTTGGTAGAAAAATATGCGATTGATGTAATGTAATGAAGTAAAAACATTTACTTCTAAAATGTTTTTAAATATAAATAATAATTTATTACCGACATATTAAAGCAATATTATTTGTTGCTAAGTGTAAAACCTTATTAACGCAAACATTTTGTGATTGGGGTATAGGTTTTCTTTTATATGTATGAAATACGGACACCTGACCTGACAACCCCACATGAAATCGTAAATAATAATAATAACATAATTTGTTAGTGAAGAATTACGGTGACCATGCATGACTATTCAATCCTAGTTCAAGAACAAATAACTTAAATACCTATGTATTTTTTATTTTTTTATGAAAATAACTTTGTTTAGATTTCAAATTTCCTAAAGATCTTAATGTCCCTAACTTTAAGTTCTTTAGAAAATTTAGGAACAAAAAGAAAGCTATTGTGGAAGAATGTAATAAAGATCAGTCGACATGATCGACATCAATAGATGATTTGTTAGATCTCGTAGATAACGCTTGTGTTTCAGATTATAAACTGAACATTATGATTAAATATACCACAAACATACAATACAATACAATACCTACCTAGACCAGATCGGTCATGTACTGAAGGAAGGTGGAGTCAAGAGTCTCCGAAACCGGCGAGCGTGTATGAAGAGAATTATGAATGTTGAGGAAGCGAGTGAAGTATGCAAAGATAGAGTTCTCTGGCACTCTGTTCTCTCTGCCTACCCTGCAAGGCATATGGCGTGATGATATGTATGTATGTAAATATACCACACACCACCTTATCGTAATTTTATCTCAGTCCAGCTGCATGTCGTGTCCCACAAGGACCAGTAGATAAGTACCTACCTATATGACGCGAGTGTGAAAAGCAAGCAAAAACAGGAAATGTATAGTGCCACAAAGGGCAAGTTTATAATTAGCATCATCGATTAAAATCCATCTGAAGCAATGATCTGCTGACGTCAGATCACAAATATTTTTTATAATTATTGTCCTTAAATCATATTTCAATATGATCACCATCGCCAGAGAGGGATAAAAGGTACAGTTCTGAGCTCTCGCTCAGCTTCAATTTTGCGACAACAGCTCATTCCTGTTGTACAGAGTACTTATTACTTCCATGTTTAAAACATATTGAATATAGAATAAAATAACCACGTGACATTTTGATATGCCCGCTAAATCTCCGATTATTTGTAAAAATCATATAACGGTAAAAAAAAAGTTTATTTATTCGGTTAGAGATTAAATCGCTATATTACCCCATGGAGCGTTATTTACTTGTGCGATATTAATTCTATAGAAATGCAACAATAGTTATACCTCGGTTTACGACCGGATGCGGGTGCATGCATTCAACTACATATTTCCATAAGAATAGCATCCATAGATATAATTAACACGCTCTTTGCTGCACTTGCATTTGCTTCAAAGAAATTCCTATTTTGTTTTTATTTTTTAAACAGTTATGTTTTTTTCCAGTTTTTGGCAATTAATACGAGCGTATTGTTCATTTTCTCGAGTTTATTTTGTGTTTAGTTTTTAAATAATTGTTTGTCAATCATTCATGTGGTCGCCTTCAGTAAAACAATAGCACCTTACTGAAAATCTTCTCTGTGGCAGCATAGGAAAGCACTGTCATTTTATATTCACTTTCCCTGCATTATATTATATAAAATTCCATTAAAATTCGTTAGATATAATAATTAATACCTTGAAATATTCATGCTTGCCTTTTAAGTAGTTCAAATTTCACATACCTGCGCTTTAAGTAGTGACCAATATTTTTGAACAATTTATGAGTTAAAGACAGATTTCATTTGTTTATATTTGAGAGGTCGTCATTCTTAGAATCTCCGTATATTACCATTCGTTAATTCTGATTCTCGATAGCAAAGACAAAAAAAAATGTAGTTATTACAAAAAATAATAAAATTTAAAACTTTATTTGAGCTTGAGTCACCATGCCATAAATATACGAGAATTAGATGTCTGTACAATAAATAATTTTTGTCATTTCCTAGATTAACACATAGGATTTTTATCCCGGTAATGTGTTCCTTTGAGGTAATAGTTCAAGTTTGGGAAAGTTACTTTTTGCACGGGCGAAGCCGCAGACAGAACCTAGTGGATAACAAGTAGGTAGATGATTTTATTTTTGGAAATTTTATAATCGTATAAATTTTTATTATTACTTAACTGTCAATTATTTTTATTTGCAGCCATTGGCAGGTTTCAATTTATTTTGATTTGCATATAGCAGTTTATAGTTGCATTGTGTTTATAAGTTGAATTTCTATGACCCAAAAGTAGCTTTCATTTTATGCTTTTTAATACATATCTACACCCTTTCTAGATGTACAAAACGTCAAAATGCATACAAGACGAGGGTCGTATTTCACGATGGCAATAATGCATCAAGTAATGATTGGTTGCCAGCCATTTTACGACCGGCGTGTAACCATTTTCTCTCGTACAACGTTTAATAGTTGCGCTGGAAAATAAGGTGCTGATAAGTTTCTTTGTATTTTGTATTGCGGCCATATTTATTTAATATTCTAAAATTGAATTTTGAAATTATGGTATTGCAACAATATAACATTCTAAAATTAAATTTTAACATTACATATTGCATGCAACAACATATTATTCTAAAATTGAATTTTAAAAATAGGTAGGTAGATAGTGTTGCAATATTATAATTTACATTTATAAAGGAATGTATTTTTTAATGTGCTAACTGTTTTTCTTTGACTAATAAAAACTAATAAAATATATATTCGAGAATTTCTTTACTTTTATGCCGTATGCAACCCACTTGAGCACAGGCATCCTCCACAATGGAAGTTTAACTGATTCAGATTCTGATCAGGTCTGTCAAATGGTGATGTTAATTATTTTGACTTTTTGTTCTCCTTCGTTCATGTATGTAATATACTTAAGTCTAATCATGGTTTTTTGCGACGCCCGCGGATGGAGCACGAATTATATATTCTTACTTTAAAGTTAATATTTTCTATTTGTGCTAATTTAAAAGAAAATTTTAATTCATAGATTAATCCGTGGACAATTTACATCTCTGATCATCATTTAGCCTACCCATCCCACGCTAAGAGGGGTTTGCAGAACATGTTCTTGCCTGCATAGACTCCTGTCAACTATCAAACTTGCACTCACTCTTATCATTCCCATATGTTTATTTACAATTCCATCAATTTTTATGGGTCTCTCACAATTTTTACGTCCATCTACATACATATTGACAACCCTTCTTGTCACATGCCTCTCATTCATCCTCATCATATGACCATATCAAGATAATTTCCCACTTTAAAATTACCTCTAATGTATATACATAACTTTTTGAAAATTTAACAGCATGAATGAGCAAGCGAGCTAAATTTTGTTAATTAATATTACTTATAATTATAATTTCGTCAAGGTCACAGGATTGACGACCCGCTTTTTATTTTATGTTTTATTATTACAATTTGCTCATTTGTCTGCAATAATTGAATTAATATTTCTCAGCCCTAAATCTTTTATTTAAAATTATAACGCTATTAAATCATTATAATGTCCATTGTGTCTTTGATTAAAAAAATACTCGTTAAATAACAAAAAATAAACTGTTATGATGTCAGTGGTGTTGCCAGATTAGAGACTTATCGTCTAAGCTATGATTTATAGAATGAACCGTCTAGTTACCTGTAAAATCTACTTTAATCGATATTCTACTATTGTATAGTTAAAATATAAATACAGGTATAACTTAATAAATATATATATGCACATATATATATTTAAAAAATAATATGTTTTCCTAGATTAAAATAATTTTATAGTCCATTTGATAGATCGTTATGGAGGCCATTTGCTTATACGGTAAGGAGGTTAGTGCAAGTTATATTAAGAACATGTAAATTACCACTCGGAATATATTTTGCTGTCAACTAACTAACAGTACTAACTATTTATTGTAGAACAATGCCTAATAAATAAGAAATTCTATAATATGTAAGTGTGATTTGTCGAATCTTTACATACAGCTAGGATTCGCTGAAATTTAAATGATAAAAATATAGTTAAATTGTGCGGTTGTATTATGAAATGGCAAATTTTTTCTATTGCTTTCGGTGCCAAACGTACAAGCAGCACACCTGATGTAAGTGTTACTGGTGCCCATGGACAATGAAAACCCCAAATCCACCCAGAAAATTGGGCTGCCAGCTCTCTCGGTTACTGAACAAAAAAAAACGTCATAGCACATTGCCATTGTACAGGTCGATTTTCTGCGAAAGTAAAGAGTACTACTGCCACTACTACTCCGCACGGACCGACCTGCGGTTGTAGACTGGAAACTGTCAACGTTGTGGCTTTACCACTATTATTATTAACTAGATATAAGTAGATAAAATCGCTGCAAATAAGAAATCATACGCTAAGCCATCTGGTAACCATGTAGTAAATAGACCAATAGCCTTTTCGATTCAATTAAAATCGTCTTATAAAGAAGAAGAAAGATATAACATGCAGTTTACAGCTATTGTAACCTTGCTAAACTTAAAGTTAGGTTTTATCCTGATCGTGAATATATTTTACCCTTTTTGTAGTCAAAACACACTATATATTTTTTTTGTATAGCTGACTAAACAGTTGAGTAGTTGCAAACAAACAAATACATGTACACAAACATAGCCGACGCGTGATCCGAGCCCCAATTCGCAATAAGCACAGCGTGTTGCCAGTTGATAAGCAAGAAACTTTTGTAATGCTTCTATAAACTAAGAATATTCCTAACTTTGTTGCAATAATATGCAGAAATTATTACTTAGTGTTGTAATATATTTTTTCTGTGCGGTGACGGAGTGAGAATACAATTTCAGCACCCCCTGTATATCTTACCTGTAGGTGATCATAAAAGACGATTAGGGGATAAAATATGCGTATAATATCTATGCAAGAGATGGCAAACTCGAAGTGAAACCCTATACCAATACGTCTGACCAGCGTGCTGTAGTAGGTCAATTTCTCTCCTAGTGTGGAGGAGGATCGAGCCCAGCAGTGGGATATATATGCTGATTGTAATATTATTTTGTTTGAAGCAGTTATATTCGTAACATATCCTTTTATCAGCATTTGTCAAGTTTTATCCTCTAAATAAAATAGTAGTTTTATATGTGGTGATGGAGAAAGAATACTATTCAACATCTCATTTCTTGCTCATAAGTGCCGTAAAAGACGATTAAAGGACATAATATGTATATAACATCTTGCATAGGCAAGATAAGTAAAAACTATACCAACATTATGTCAATTTGTATCCTATTTTAGGAAATGTTCAAGTGGGGCGTATATGGGCTGAAATGATCATGATGAAGTAAAATATGAGATTTGATATTTGCGCTGATATTTTTTTACTTGATTTCTTATTGAATTAAAAAAATGGTATAATTACTAGGCAGCGATTCCATTAAGGCATGATATTTTTTTTCGTATATTGGCATCATGTGAGGTCTCATAATGGGGGTAAAGTAGAAGAAATTTGGCGGCGATATTTTACTTGATTTCTTATAGAATTAAAAATTAGCATAAATAAGCACTAGGCAACGATTCCATAGAGAAATGACATTTTTTTTTGCATGTTGGCATCTTTATGAGTAACATAATACACAGATGAGTTTAACAACTGAACATTCTGTTGGCAGGAATTTCTTATATTTTATTACTAAACCATACACGCCTGGCGTTATACAATGCGAAACAAAATATGCACTTGTTCACACATTTCAAAATACATATATCAAGTATTGTGTGGTTAAAGTGTTATTGTACTCTTTCGTCATAAGAAAAAAAAACGACAACAAGCATTCCTTACTAAATTGTTGCAAGTCTATAATTTGTTGCAATGGATAGTTTTCTTATCTTGAATGGAAACAAAATAATTTTTATGTGTAATTTTTATTTTAAATTACTTTTACACATTTTAGCTCATACTTGTAGTTTCACTATTGGGCATCACCAGCTTCCATAACATTGGCAGTCCCTTACTTATAAGTTGGTAAATCCTAAACGTGGGTGAATCCACTTTGCCAGCGACTCCCCGAGCCGAGGTCCGTACCCCACAGGGGGTGCCCTCGGGATCGGTCGCTTAACTTTTACGGGTTGAGAGCCCTCAGCGCTCACCCACAGTCCGGGTAAAGTTGTCATAGCCATCTGAGGCTAACAACTAAGACACACAAAAAAAAAAATATTGGCATTTGGTTTTATGTCAAGTTGGTTTGTTTGCGTTGATATTATCTGCATATTGACCCCTTGTTACCTTAAATATGAGGAAGTCTTCTATTATCGTAATTAAACGAAGGAATTGAATGGATTGCAATAGAATTTTACAACCAGAAGTAGCTAATTTTAGCAAAAATATTTAAAATTCTTTCCTTAATTAAAACGGTTCTTGCACTAGGAAATAATTGTAACAGGAATTTGAGAAAATCTATTATCAATTATTCATTAGCGTAAACTTGTATCTCAACGTATATTTCTTCCCAAAAATATAAATTAACGTTTTTTATTGTATTTTTTTTATATTAATGGTATTTTATAAAGTGATGATAGTCTAATGGGGAGACCAATTACTGATGTTGGACTATTTTTTAAAACATAATAACCCACGTCAAGAAATAAATCTTGCATCGTATTAAACTTCGCAAACATATAATTAACGTATCAAATCACAACCGGACGCATAGCAATCACAAAGAATTATCTTTGGTGAGGCTCGATTTTTATCATTATACGTGGGGATCGAACCTATATCACTTAACACGCAAGGTTGGATAAGACCATTTCACTATCCGCGCAGTCAAACTTTGGTTAGTTTATGTATTTGAATTTTCTGCGCGTATCTTTATCTTCTAAAAAATATTATGCATTAGGATATTTTTCATTATTGCTACCACGTATATGTGGAGATTCAAAATTAATTACTCTGTGTGTAGCGAATCACTCAGATGCCTCTCTTCTAAGAGATTCAAAATGAATTTTATCTTAGTCGTACACACTTGTACTTGATTGCACCGCTGGTGTTGCCGAGTTGATGGGCGACGACAACCACTTAAACAACATGTAGATGTTATCTATTTTGCCACTATACGTAATAAAAAAATATACCCTTCACAGATCAGTGGCTCAAATATGTATATTTCTACATTGATGCTAATTTTGGACTATTTTATGGCATAACTGGATTCTTGTCCAATCTTCGCAACTTGTGGCTGCGATCTGAGCCAGTGATACATTAATAGATTAATTTCAAACCAAATGTAAAATTACAATATAGGTATAAGTATCACTGTATAATAAATTATTTAGTTTTTCTTTTTTTTTATTGCTTATGGTGGCAAACGAGCAAGCAGCACACCTGATGGTAAGTGTCGCTCCCGCCCATGGACCATTGCAATACCAAGGGCTTAGGCCGCTGCCTACCAATAAAATCCCCAAACCCATCCAGTTAGGCTTCCGGCTCTCTCGCTCACCGAACGAAGCGCAATGGCACATTGCCATTACTCAGACGTCGATCTTCTGCGAGAGTGTGGTACTACCCCGGTCGGACCGGCCCGCAGCTGTAGACAGAAAACTGTCAACAGCGTGGTCTTACCACTATTGAATTTGATGATTCTGTTTTATTTTATTTGATTTGAATTGATAATGTAATCAGTCATCTTAGAATCTTTATTATGATATCATTACAGTAGTTTTGGGTTTCAAGGGCCGACCTATCTACAACGATAATTATTTATATTGTTTAAATAATAATGAAAATTTCATCAGGAAATTTGGTTGCTGTTAACCCACTGAAAATACGGTAGTAACGATGCTTTCAAAAGGCGAAGTGCGAGTATATGACGGTTTATGAGGACCAATATTATTTTTGTGCCGTTTATAGTCTGGCATAACCTCTCGTCGTTCGAGACGTTCGAATGACGGCGTGAGGCCCTTCAACTCGCCGGGTATTCCCTCTGTCTATTAAGCAGGCCATCGAAATCGATTCGTTGACTTCGATGCTATGAGGACGACATTTCTGTCAACGCAGACTGCCAGACGGGTTGCGCTAATATAGCCCGTCTCTATAAAGAACTCTATATTATAGGTATAATGTAATGGATATATATGCAAATAAGTTTATACAAAATTCATTAACGTATTTGATATATAATCGGTGTGATTTTGTACAATACTTATTCTTACCCGATGACATTATTATTTTTATCAGCAATGTCGCTTAAAATATACATTTATGCGTACCTATTCGGTTTCTTGTTATTAATTTTTTATGTAGAACGGCATATTGACAAGATTATAGTGCTTCTGGATATGACAAACGAGAATGTGAAACCAATAAAAAAAAATCTATACTTTAATAGATAAATTCTATACTTTTTAAACTGAATTGAATTAATTGTATGTGTGTATTTATTTATATTTTTAATACAAATTCATAAAAATCATACGACTAGGTATGATTTTTATGAAGCAATTTTATAATATGTATTTAATAAAGTTTGATATGTACATACATGTCCAATGCTATCTTGTTTTTTTTTAATAAATACAAATTCTAATCGTATGATATTTATTAATTATTTTTATGATATTCAATAAACTTTAATATGTACATAGAAAGGGCTATCATTAATTTAATTGTGTTTTTTTTAATAAATACATTGGCGTTTGAATATAAACAGCAATTTCATTATTAGCGACATTTAACCATCGTTAAACTGTTTTGTATTTTGTTCTCGTATAAAAATATGTACATACTAGATAGGTAGGTATGTACAATTATTTGAAATAAAACATTTTTTTTTTACGGATTCTATCACATTTGTATTTGATTTTTAATTGCTGACGTTTCGAACATTTTACGCGTTCATGGGTTACGGTCAGTCCTCCCGTCCAAAATTGTAAAAACTGTTTTATTTCAAATGTGTAATATTCGCGTAAACATCAGAAATCATTAGGTACAATCATCAAATATTGCCTTTACAAAATATTTGATTTTTAAAAAGCATAGGCTTTTTTTTCCCTTGTGGTGGCGGAGTAAGAATACTATTCATCACCCCATATCTTACCTGTGGGTGATCGTACGAGACCACTAAGGGATATAAAACGCATATAACATCTGTGCGAAAGATGGAAAACTCGAAACAAAACCCTATACCAACACGTCTGACTAGCGCGGAATAGCAGATTAATTTCCCTCCTATTACGTAGGAGGGCCGAGCCCAACAGTGGGACATTTATGGGCTGTGATGATGATGATGATGATGTTTAAGTAAGATTAGAAAATAAGTTATTTTATCAGTAGATATCTATGGGTATCATTGTATATTGTATAATATTTTATTTGAATTTATGCACGACAAGTAATTTATTATTTTCCGCATTCTCAAATAATCATAATTATACAATAAACATATAACTATAATAAACTTTATTGATTGACCCAATAAAACAATTTAATTTACTTGTAATGGAAACGGGTAACATTCCGGGGCTCATTAATATTCCCGATTCATCCAACAGTCGATAACAATCTCGGGTGCAACTAAATTTTACGACATTTTTATTATTTCAAAAGCGGCAACACACAAAGTGCATTGAAAAAAAATAAACATTTTTTTTTTCATTCAAATCTTAAGCGTTTGGGACAGTATAGCCAAACAGTCTGAATAACATATTTTTGAATGTGGCAAACGCAACCGTCAAGCATCTTTGCCACGAAACGATTTGCGTTAAAATAAACACTTTATCGGACCGTAAAAATATTGGATATACATGTTTATTCTGTCTTAAATTAAGATGGGTCAGGCTTGGAATGTCAGGGGGTTCTTTTTTTTATTTTAAACTAACTTTACTAATTCTGAGAAAGAACCTACGGCCCGCTGAGGCGCAGTAAAAGATTGATCGTGATTAAAAATGTACTTAATAATATAACATCATTACGCTAACACTTTAGTTGTATGTTACGGCTGCTGATCGTGAGGTTTCACGTTTGAATCTTCAAGGGCAAAAGTATTATAGAAAGGATAGACGTTATTTATATTACATAAAATACCACCAAAGTCAATGAATATAAATAAATAATAAAACACTATAATATTGATTATAATTTATGAGCATCATATGACATTTTCACGTACCCGCCCAAACTCTTCATCATTAAAACTGAAGAATATTGCCTGACGACAAAATCAATAATACCCAAAAGCAATATAATTAATTATATTTACGTTACATTTCACACTTTTTTAATAATATTTATACGTACAAATAATAAATGTGAATGCGTGGTAATAGTATACCAAATGCTTTTTTTTCTTCTTTATTACGATAATTACCATAGTTGAAATATTAGTAAGTCACGCAATGTTAAATAGCAATTTACCGCGTCTACACTACGTCTAGTATTAATCTTTATAAATTAAAGTTAGAAATAATTTGGTGACAGCTTAAGAATTATAATAACTTAGCCTAAATAACTTAACCTAACTTTCTGTACTTAATACTAACTGGTAATAGACTTTTTTTTTATGGTGGCAAACGAGTAAGCAGCATATTTTATGGTAAGTGTAATTGTCGCTAATGAATCTTTGAAAAGATACAACTAGGGGACCTATCAACCAAAACCCACCTAGAAATTTAGGCTTCCGACTCTCTCTCACACAGAACGAAGCGCAATATACTTCGCCATTGTTCAGACGTCGATTTTACGCAAGAGTGTCGTACAACCCCGTACGAACCGGCCCGCGGCCGTAGACAGTAAACTGTCAACAGTGTAGCTCCATCATTACAAACTGATATATTTAACAACGGGTCGCGCCCCGCCAAATCGGTCCGGGGCGACGGCACAGGCGGCGCGCAACCCCATAGACCCACCCTGCAAGAACTCCTCTCTTTGCCGTGCGAGCGCGCCACCGGTAATGCTAAGCACCTGCGTATAATTTGTCTATAATGCAGCAACTTGTTTAAACTGACAGTAAAAATTCAATTTTGTTATTGCCTACTCTCTCTCTATCAATACATTATGTCTTCTTCTTCTTCTTATATATTGGCAATCAGCTACATATACGAGCTATTGGTGCCAGTGTCAAGTTATAAATATTTTCACGTTTTTAGTCTTTCAAGTCAGTCGTTGTCTAAGTCAAATTGTCACCATTAACAGTGCAATGGCCACACTGTTAATGGTATCTTGTGGGAATTTTGATGGAAAACGAAAACGTTGTAAAGCACTTTTATATGATATTCACTACATCCTAGTATTTCCGCACATCACCTTACATAAAATGCCATCAAAATTATCTAATATAACACGTTAAAACACTAAGATATCGAATATAATACAAGAGCACCACATGACGTTTTCAAATTCCCGTCAAAAGTCCTACATTATGTCAATTCATATCGCATTAAAAGCGAGCCACAGAGCACTGTAATTAATTTAGATAGAGCTAACGTGATGTGTAACCAAGTAGAATACGTCAATGTATGTGGACATTAACATATAAAGTTACTAAATAATGTATACACAGAATATTTGATCGCATGTGTTATGTCAACCGCTTAGCAAATGCTTTTAGTGTCATTAATACCTACACGACTAATAATTAATTAAATTAATAGCAATTTTACAGATGGTTAATTTGTTAATTGTTTACGCGAATATTTGACATCTTAACTAATATTAGAAATGCGAATGTTAATTAGTTTACGCTTTCACGCCTTAATTAATCAACCGATTGTTTGAAAAAATATTTTTACTGATTTTATTGCGCTAATTTACAGTGCTTCAATAGTTTACAGCTTTCATGGTCACGGACTAAGGTGTATTAACGTCAAACAAGTCATCGTTATTGCAAAGATGTATAAATTACTCACATTTTGACACAAAATCGTTATCATTACAAAAACAAAAGTATTAATAAAATTCATAAAAATAGTTTTATTTAAAATGTGAAATCAGTAAAACTCGCTTAAACACCAGAAATCATTATGTCAACCGATCGTTTTAAAATTTCACATATATTTACGTTGTCATTCATTGGTACAGAAAATTCTGGGGTCCTATAGGCTGCTAATCCGGGTGCTATAGGCTAATACTATTGATCTACATAAAAGAAAGGTTCTGGTAAAGATGCCGAAGTAATTTCATATTTTGCAATAATGCGAGCGAAGCTTCGTGTATATGAACCAACCGCCCTAAAAATTGTTGCTGAATACCATTATCATCTCAGCGAATATATGTCATATTGCCGAGTTCGACCCTCCTAAACAATAGGTGGGAGATTGACCTACTGTCTACTTACTTCGTTGGTCAACCAGGGTTTTTTTTTTTTTTTGCATATTATATCTCTTAGTCGTCTTTTACGGAACTCACAAACATGACTTTGAATTGTTCTTATTCTGTAACTACACGGGCAAACCAGGGATACATCTAAGAATGTAAAAAAAAACATCAAACCTATTGTTTGCATAATATATCCCATAGCGATTTCTTAAGACACCCTCGGACAAGAAAAGGATTGGTGGGTTGTATTCTTACTCCATCACCACACAGAAAAGTACTTATTACTATAATTTAAAGAGCTTTCATATTTTGAAACCAACCGCAAGTCAACACGAAATAATTTACAGAATAAAACGTAAAAAAATATAAGTTAAAAGCAGCTTTAAAATGTCGGGCAGTTGAGGTCTCAGGGGGCGCTCTTATCGCCTTCACTAAGTGGGGTAATCATTTCATTTCATGCCACTCAGCATCTTTGAGCGTTAATATTTTCGCAGCTACCCCTTAAATTCAGGGTTGTCGATTCATAATCACACTAATATTATAATTTTGAACATTGATGACTGCATATGGTCTAGTTGTGGTCTAGTAGCCTAAATATGCGTCTGTTAACGGTTACTCTATATTACGAATCCCAAACATTGTATTTATTAGATTGGCCGTTGATAACAATTTCGATAGTGCGCACGTCTGGAATTGTACCCGGTAAAATAGCAATCCCCGTGTTGTGTGATAGGTGACAGGTTATCCTAATCTTTTAATGGGAGTTGTAAAAACCAGCTTAGGGATTACCAGCAAAATGGACTACTATAATTGATTCACTATATATGTATATGTATAATAACCATAATTGATTTGCTTTAGTTCGATCAGACATTATCATAGGCGATATTATTATTATTATTAAACGTACTTATGTGTTCCACTGTTGGGCTCGAGTATTCTACACAATAATGGAAATTGACCTACTATAACATTAGTCAAACAGGCTGGCAAATAAAATCCTATGGTTTATTTCTTGTTGTTATAAGAATTGATTGATGGATGGTTCCTGTTGCAGTAGGTAATGAGTTGTGGCACAGATGTTATAATGTTAAATCCTTTAATCTTCTGTTACGACACCCGTGGGCAAGATAAAGAGAAAGTCTCCGTCACCAAATTTTTTAAATTTATTTTATAATTTTTAAACGTCGAAGAAAATTACGAGTAAAGGAACCGTAACACAAATATGCAATTTGCGACAACCCTATTTGGAGTACAAATCACAAATCAAAAGGGAAGCTTGCTTTGGTTAAAGGCTTTTTGAATAAACAAGGAGCTGCTTTATTAAGCGCAATTATATTTCAAATCTTGTCCAATGATACAACGAGTAAGGTTTGGATATCATTTGTACATATTATTCATCCATCCGGAATCCTCCTGAGTTCTTTTTTTTATTATTAAAAAGACACCACTCGGCACTAAGGAAATAATCATTGTAATGCAAGGGACTTTATAAACATATAATTAACGCAGACAAAAATTCATACATTATTAATATTTATTATTTTATTTATATAATGCCACATAGTTGTGTGGTAGCGGTTACGAATACTACCAACCCTTACTTTGCTCGTGGATGTCGTAAAAGACGACTAAGAGCTTTATATCGACCTGGGCCTACTCTATCTGATGGCATTTCTTTAACAGTTACATTCCCAAGGAGGGTTGACGTCTAGCAGGCGGCCGGTCATAAAACTATCGGCAATAACTTTTACAATATGCACTATGAAAGAAGAGTATATATTGTATCGAACCCAAGCAATTGGGATAAGAGTAGGGGAATGATGATATAATGCTACTTTTTTGAGTTTTGTGGGAAAACGCTGTATCTCATTCGTTTTAAACGGAAAGTAAGGAATGATAATTTTATTCTTAACAAAGACTAACGTACACAGATTGATAACTCTATAACGTATATTAAATCTAGTCTATGAAACTAAAATATTATTATACCGCCTATATTTAAAAATGAATGCAGTAAAAATACTGCACTGACTATAAAATTATAGCACTGATGGCTGAGTGGTCTAAGTGGCGATCAGCCGTTCGTGTCGTGAGTTTGATCCCCACATAGGAATAGATCCTGTGTGACACAAGGTTGCTTAATGCGAGACATTTAAAAAAATCTAAACTAAACTGACTAACTTTCCGTGTGGTGACGGAGTAAGAATACATTTTACTCCCTTTCTTACCCGTGGATGGTTGTAAAAGCCGACTGTGAGAGCAAGCATGTAACCAAAGTGAAGTGCAAGAGAAGGAACTCTCGAAATAAAATTCTATACCAACACGTCTGATCAACGTAGTATAGTCCACCAATTACCTCCCAACGTAGAGGAGACTCGAGCCTAGCAGTGATATATATACAGGGTGTCCCAAAATTCAACGATAAGCCGGCACCAGCAGGTGCACCTATATATGACTACTCGAGAACAAAAAAGAAAAAAATTCTACCTTGATTTTTTTTTTCATTACGACAAAAAAACCGATTTCTTTAAAAATCGTCATCTTTTATTATATTATTAAGTACCATTGCTACAATTTTACAAGTAATTCTATGATTTTTTTTGTATTGGCAAGGTAAGTAGCACTACTATCGATCACAACCATTAAAAATTCCAGAATATCTATAGTTTTTACACAAAAATCAACGAAAACTATGTTTTTTTCATAAATTATGTAAGATTTTGACTTTCAGCTCACTTTCACTCATCACAGTGAAAAAAAAAAGTATGGACACTACTGTGGCAAATAGTATTAAAAATTGGCGCAACTAACTACAATTCTAAAATGGTATAACATTCTAGGCAAACTAGCCACAAAAATATACTTAGGTGTACTATTTCAAAATAACAACCATATTTCGAAAATTGTTAGTGTTGATAGTAATCACTTCTACTATGTAGCCAAAATGTTTTTATTGCAAGTTCTCAGAATTTGAATGAGACATGTGCGTGGTCCATAAGATAACATAAGTTAGACAGAGATAGAGAGATTATACGTTAGAGGGAGATAGATAGATGTTAATTGTATAGTAACATTAATGCAGGTAGAGAAGTAATTAATGTCCTCAGCAGCACAGCAAGTCAGTACGCTCTACTTCTTTGTTTACTGCACACCGTTCTGTTTTAATTAAAGTGGCTCTGGTACTAACGACTTTGGATTGAATTAAGTGACCTGGAAATTGACCTGACTTGGCATTATTTTAGACTGTGATTTTGTGTTTTTTTAAAGAAGTTTTGCCTTATTTTCAAGTGTTTGGCATTCATTATGGCGCTACCATATACAGCGTTAGAATACGCTAATATGCACCTAATTTATGGAGAATGCCGATGCAATGCCAACGCTGCTAGCAGATTATATCGAGCAAGGTACCCTATTCTTCAAAGGTATCCGGATTATCGCGTATTTATTAACGTGCATCAAGCATTTTCGTAGGGTCGTATACCATCTGACAGGAGAAACGCTGGAAGACCTAGATCGGAACACGATGAAGAAGTTCTCAATGAAATAGAAAGCGATACAACTACCTCTGTACGTGCCATACAAGCAGCAACGGGAATTCCAAAAAGTACTGCACATAGAATTTTAAAACGTCACCAGCTTCATCCATATCATTACAGGCGCGTGCAGGCGTTATTACCGCGGGGCTATCCACTGCAGGTCGCATTTTGCCGTGTAATGCTGCAAAAACACAGGGAAGATCCCCAATTCTTAGACAAAGTTTTATGGTCGGATGAAACAACCTGCAAGAAAGATGGCTATTTAAATCTTCACAATCTTCATAGCTGGAACAATGAAAATCCGCACCTGGTGAGAGAAGACAAATCCCAATATCAATTTAAGGTTAACCTATGGACGGGCATAATAAATGGAAAAGTGATAGGGCCCTTTGAGTTACAAGGAAACATAGATGGCAATAGCTATTTGAACTTCTTACAAAATGAGTTACCAGGATTATTAGAAGACGTGCCCTTAAGTGATTTGCAAAACATGTGGTTTCAAAACGATGGTTGCCCAGCTCACTATGCCCGCCCTGTGCGAGAGTACTTAGACCAAGAGTACCCAGGGCGTTGGATCGGGCGACTTGGTCCTATCTTTTGGCCACCCCGTTCACCCGATCTAAATCCCCTGGACTTTTTCTATTGGGGTTGTCTAAAGGACAGAGTCTACTCAAAACCCATTGCAACCTTGGACGAGCTTCGCCAAAAAATAATTCAGGCTGTGGATCACATGAACAGAATCAGATATGCAAGAAAAATAAAACGTTCATTTTTAAGGCGATGTCGTGCCTGCATTACTGCCAATGGCAAACAATTCGAACATTTATTGTAATTTTAATCTATACTAATATTATAAAGCGGAAGAGTTTGTTTTTTTGTTTGTTTGTTTGTTTGTTTAAACGCGCTAATCTCAGGAACTACTGGTCCGATTTGAAAAATTCTTTTTTTGCTGGATAGTCCATTTATAGAGGAAGGCTTTAGGCTATATAACATTACGCTTCGACCAATAGGAGCAGAGAAACAATGATGAATGTGTAAAAATCGGGTTTATGTTTCCTTTTGAGAGCTTCCGCTGCGTAAACGGTTAAAGTTGCGCAAAAATTATGTACTACATAATTGTTCCCCTTACAAAGTTCTAAATAAAAGTCCGCGACAGCATATGTCTATCTTTTAAGATTGGCTCACTATAACCTTTTTTATGCTAATCAAATTTGTTTTAAAATAATATGATATTTTCGAAGGTGTTTTTATAAACATAATATTAATCCTTATCCAAATAAATGAGTTATTCATCACAAGTATTTAATTTAAAACAAAATTGCTCTTTACATTATTTGATTTCAATGAATATCTTAGGAAATATCGCAGTTTAAAAATAACATCGCAGCAAAATAATGATCAAGTACTGGGCGCGCATTTACGATAAAAATACTGGATCTTATAATCTTATATTAAAAAAAAACTCAAACTAATGTTATTTCAAAGTACTTCTGCACACACTACATTTTTAGTTTTGTTTTCTTCTCATGACCTTCCGTCGGCTTTACACATCCTAAATAATAATAATAAGTATAGGAAGTATTAGTGCCTGCCCTCATGTATGGCAGTGAAAGTTAGGTTTGGCGGGGAAGACATGAAAATAGAATAAATGCTGTAGAGCTGACAGCTTTTCGTAAGCTGTGTGTGATGTAAGTATGAAAGATAAAATTAGGTATAATGTTATAAAAGAGCGCTGGTATGCTGAGGTGGGTTGGACACGAAGTGGAAGAAATAATGAGTGGGCAGAGGTTGACGAAGCAAACATATAAAGCAATCGTGAATGGGACGAATAGAAGGGGAAGACCTTTTCTGGACCAAATTGGCGATTTGTTCACGAGAGGTCATCATCATCATCATTCTCCTACTCTTATCCCAATTACTTGGGGTCGATACAATAAGTACTCTTCATTCATAGTACATATTATAAAAGTTATTGGCAATAGTTTTATGACCGGCCGCCTGCCAGACGTCAACCCTAATTGGGAATGTAATTGTTGACCAAACGGCATCAGATGGAGTTGGCCCAAGTCGTTATAAGGCTCTTAGTCGTCTTTTACGACATCCACAAGCAAAGTGAGGATTGGTAGTATTCATAGCCGCTACCACACAGCGATTTCATACACATTAAAAGAATGTGTAATCGTAAATAGGCGTAAGTGTATGTATGTATGTATAATATACATACATTGTATATATCTATAGAAAGGATAGATAAGACCCGATACTTTTACTTGCATTACTTTATATGGTACTACATTGCATTATATGGATTACGTCAAACTTGAATCACTTTTAAATACTTATTTCGCGTAACTACAAATACACACAAAAAAAAAGAAATACATACATGCACGCACACTACATCACAAACACACGCACACCACACACACACACATATACACATACACACACGCACACACACACAAACACACACAAACACACGCATACCACACACACACACACACACACACATAAACAAACGCACAACACACACATACACACGCACACATACACACGCACACATACACACGCACGCACACACACACACACACACACACACACACAACGTGTGAGCGCGCTCACTAACACGTTAATTCTCACTCATTCATTTATTATAGATTTCTTTATCATTAGTCTTTATTACGTAAGATATATATATTCATTATTTATAATGTATGTTACTGTAAAATAATTTGATGTTCAAGATTTATGTATTTCGGGAAGGAACTGTCTCTTGAAACACAGGTATTACCTAATTCAAGAGGCAAAGACATCTATATCAACTGTCATATGTATTTAGTTTTCAATAAAGATTATTATTATTATTATTATTTTACTTAAGGTTAAATGTTCTACTCTTACTAATAAAAAGGTCATGTAGGTACCTAAAACAGTTTTAACGTATGTATTATTTAAAAATATTTCCACCTTTTACGTAAACGAATTCGCGAGTTGAAGTTAACGTTAGCCCAAAGTAACCATTCCACGCGGACGAAGTCGCGGGCAGAAGCTAGTAATATAGTAAATTCTAATCTCTCTATATCTATCTCTGTCTAACTTATGTTATCTTATGGACCACGCACATGTCTCATTCAAATTCTGAGAACTTGCAACAAAAACATTTTGGCTACATAGTAGAAGTGATTACTATCAACACTAACAATTTTCGAAATATGGTTGTTATTTTGAAATAGTACACCTAAGTATATTTTTGTGGCTAGTTTGCCTAGAATGTTATACCATTTTAGAATTGTAGTTAGTTGCGCCAATTTTTAATACTATTTGCCACAGTAGTGTCCATACTTTTTTTTTTCACTGTGATGAGTGAAAGTGAGCTGAAAGTCAAAATTTTACATAATTTATGAAAAAAACATAGTTTTGGTTGATTTTTGTGTAAAAACTATAGATATTCTGGAATTTTTAATGGTTGTGATCGATAGTAGTGCTACTTACCTTGCCAATACAAAAAAAATCACAGAATTACTTGTAAAATTGTAGCAATGGCACTTAATAATATAATAAAAGATGACGATTTTTAAAGAAATCGGTTTTTTTGTCGTAATGAAAAAAAAAATCAAGGTAGAATTTTTTTCTTTTTTGTTCTCGAGTAGTCATATATAGGTGCACCTGCTGGTGCCGGCTTATCGTTGAATTTTGGGACACCCTGTATATATATATACACGAGCTGAAATGATGATGATAAATGAAACTAAACTTAAATTGGGTTTCAGTATAATATTTAGTTAAAAACCATAACTCAAAGCTAAGGTATATTGCTATAAACTAGTTTGTTTTTTTTTATATGCAATCGTCAAAATTGATTAAGCATTTATTTAACGAAATCTTGTAGATAAAGAATGACCAAATAAATATTAATGTTTCGAAGGACAAAATCATTCAGACCCGCAATAACAGTTAAGATTATATTCTAGTTTATGTGAATACTTGTTCACTTTATGTGATGAAATGTTTTAATTTGATTGCCAGAAGGCGTAATCGTTAAGATAGCAGCGTACCGTGCCAAGTATCGTGGCTTCGAATCACACTCAGGACAATACTTTGTGCATAAGTTGTTCTGAATCTAATCCGGGTGTAATTTATTGTATGAAGTCTTTCGTAATCCTTCCATAGGGCAATAGACAGGTATAATAAGGCAGGTTATGGGTTTGCACGCTATCCCTTCGTTATCCTCCCAAGCCAATTGAGTGCACCGTGAATGTACCATAGGTTTCCTTTTGGTTTTGTTCGTCCGTTCGGAGAGACAAAGGAAACAAAGCCCATACAGCCAAGTCTTCTTTAATATTTTCACATATTATTTAACACGTGTTCATATTTAGTAACATATTAATAATCACTATCCGTCAGTAAGTCAAGTCGTCATCATTAATTGAGCGCTGACACCGAAATTAATATTTTTTGGGAATTTTGGCGAAACAGGAAAATACACTTAAACCACTATTATGTTATACTCACTACACTTCAGCACTTTATTTGTATTATATTACATAAAATACTAGCAAGTATTTTATGTAATATAATACTACAAGCCAAAGAGTAAAGTTATTAAACTGAAAAAGAGTGGCAACTCCATGATAAAATATGCATGTATGGAAGGTGCTGCTACCCAGAGTTTACGCGGTGAACTAAAGTTGAAGTGATATATATACATATCTACATGTGTATGTGTAATTATATAGAATTTTCTTTTACTATGAAAGCTACCCTGAAATATAAAAAAAACATATCAGCTGATAACGAAGCAATAATAATATCAGCTTAACAATGAAAATTGAGATAATTTTCAGAACGTACATCAATAACCGTAAATAGATTGATGACAATAAGTACCTACGCTAGGAACAAAAAATAATAATTCTCAGTTGTCAAACGTTTGACATACAGGACAAAATGGCAGCCGTTAGGTTTGTACAAACAACCTGTAGGCGGCGCGACGGTCAGTAAAAATAAGTAATGTTTTAAGTGTGCCCCCCCAGCTACAAGCTCTCAAGTATTTTATGAAATATAATACTAGCAAACCTATTCAATATAAAACTATGAAACACTAAAAAAATAATATAATTTAAGAGCATAACATGACATTTCCATATTGCCGCCAAAACCATTAGACCTAGCCTATACCCAAAAATAAACGATGTCTTCAAATCAAAATCATTTATACCAATAGAATTTTTGCCGGATATTTCGCAATAAGTATTTACGTTTTATTTTAACATTTTAATATAAATTACTGCTTAAAATTATCGTTTAGATTGAGTAATATGTAATGAAACTGGAATGTGCTTATATTAAAAAAAAAACCATTTTTATGGCGTTTTATCCATATATGAATTAGATTTAATTATTTTATAATGTAGTGAATAGAATAGACAGTAGAACACTCATAGAAAACTTATAATACTAATTACGATTCCTCATACTACTTGCCAAGCAAGTCGATTATTGTATAATAAAGGAATGCATTGAAATGAAAATTACTATCGTGAAGTCAGACCGCAGTCACAGCACTAATGTCAATCAAGTGGAGGTACTAATGTTTCATAACTCACATAAAATCGTATATAATGTATACACGTATATATGTAGCAAACCTGTAATCACTATCTTGCTGTCCCACTTGTAATGCAACGAACTTAGACATCCGTATGGGGACGGAGTAGGAATACCATTTACCACCCTCTTAGTCCTATTTTACTTTGCTCGTGGATGTCGTAAAACACGACTAAGAGCCTTATGACCTCGGCCAACTCCATCTGATGCCGTTTGGTCAACGGTTACATTCCCAAGGAGAGTTGGCGTCTGGCAGGCGGCCGGTCATAAAACTATTGCCAATAATTGTAAAAGTACAATATGTACTAAGAACAAGAACAAGATGTAACAAGAGTACATATTGTATCGACCCCAAGTAATTGGGATAAAAATAGGAGAATAATATTTTTTTAATTGCAATAAGCAACCTTCACCGTAGTAATATAAATAAATGATCCCTGCATAGTCTATAACTATGATTTAAATCTATTTTTATGGACTTTATAGCGTTTGTATTTGATTTTTGTTAGATCGATGTTTTGATTACCTTTCAGCCTTCGTGGTCACGGGAGAGTCATGAATTTTGTGTAACACCTTAAAATTAGTTTTTTATGAGTATAATACTCACATAAGCATTAGAGATTATCAATGGTCATGTTGATCATTTAATTAAATGATATCAATTATTCATATGCTATAGTAAAAAAATATTGGAACGTCAATATTTCTGTTTTATTTGCTGCTGTATAAAAATTGTACAATATAAATTTTATATCTAAGTTTAATCATTTTCATTTCATATATGATTTTCATCATATGTAGGTATATGCTAGTCTATTTGTTATATTTTCTATATTCCTTTGGTATGACATTTGTGCTGTTAATAATCCGACTGGATTTCGAAGAAAGATTTAGTGCTAAAAGATATTATAATAAAGA
This sequence comes from Lymantria monacha, assembly GCA_905163515.2. Taxonomy (NCBI): domain Eukaryota; kingdom Metazoa; phylum Arthropoda; class Insecta; order Lepidoptera; family Erebidae; genus Lymantria; species Lymantria monacha. The sequence goes on from LR991082.1 coordinate 5,797,007, forward strand.
AATTTACTAAAGTTTATTTATGACTAATTAGGAATAATAGTTATCTGATTGATGCGAATTAATAATTAAATATATCTGTACTTTTCCGACTTGTGATTATAAGATAAGACTAACAGATACATATATGTATAGATAAGAAATTGAAGAAAACACGTTAGAATAGTTGAGAGTTTACATGTTTTTATCCACTCTGTTATTTGTTGTTTTTGATATAAATGCTGATATGTTTATCTATGTTTATTAATCAAACGCATAATTGATTCAACAAATATATTTATCAACCAAAAATAGTCATATGTTATGGCGTAATAATCTATTTATTGTTTGCATATCTCACGCGATATTAAGGCGATTACGATGCGAGTTAAAATAGTACGTGCCCATTTAATGCATTTCTACCGCAGGTGTGAAAGAGAAAGAGTATATAGAAACTCAGCTGTAATTACACGGACCACCCGTACGATCTCGCACCGTCCATTACCGTGTGCTTTTTGTAGGTAAATAATAATCGAGACAATGAAGTCATCAAACTAAATCGTGTTCCACTAATCGGTATGGCTATCCGTGTGATGTTATTGTACCCCTGGGGTTAGAATGTTTTCGTTTTCCTGTGCGTGAAACACGGTCATAAAATTGAACATTACTTCTGGCTACTAAATTAACAGCCAGTGTTTAATACATTGTTGATTCGTTTCAAGATAATGTCTTAATCCTATGGTTTCATTTGATGGATATCTTTAAAGAAAAGTTGAATGTTTTATAAGGGTTATAATTCTTTAGACCTTTACATTTAACAGACCCCTTACCGTGTAAGCAATTGAGCTACGTAATAATCTGTCAAATGAACTATGAAATTTATAAATACCCGATACGAAACGAAAAATGATGTCACAAACGGGGTTCGAACCCGCACATATTGGGAATCCGGCCCAACCGTGCTGCCACTTACACCATTGTGAACTATTTTAGGACATGCAAATTTCGAATCATATTATATCTTACGTCTTCAAGGTGACGTATGCCATCTATCGGACAATGTTTACACATTGTATAGACTTAATACTTCAAACTTTACAGTTAGAATTGTATTAAACGATGACACAACCTTGTTATTCAAATTACTGAAATTTTTAGCATTTAATATGCTTAATTATTTATAAATACCCGATACGAAACGAAAAATGATGTCACAAACGGGGTTCGAACCCGCACCTATTGGGAATCCGGCCCAACCGTGCTAAAAACCGTTGCTACCGTTGCTAAAAATTTCAGTAATTTGAATAACAAGGTTGTGTCATCGTTTAATACAATTCTAACTGTAAAGTTTGAAGTATTAAGTCTATACAATGTGTAAACATTGTCCGATACTACATCCTACAGGAGTGAAATAAATGTAAAACTATTTATTGTGTAAAGGAAATTTAATAGTATTGTAGGATAATTAATATTGTCGCATACCAAAGGCAGAGCATAATTTAAAAATAGAACAGATACAAGTGACATACGAAAAACAAACTAAAATTTAAAAATCAATCAGATTCATTTACACGTAACATACCAAATACAAACTAAAATTTAAAAATCGAACAGATTCAAATTTAAAACAATATTCCACCGGCCAGTCTAAACAATAGCAACACGAACAACTTACTCGACTATAAATACTCGTTTCCAATTATCGTCAAGACGATATTACTCATTGAATAAACCATGTGTAATGGTAGGTCTAGGGCGGCAGAGTCGACCGGCTGTGACTGACTTGCTGCCGTTCCGGACGATTCCACATCCCGGCAAGAACAACACTGACCTTGTATAACTTTACACACATGGTCATATTATTACGACAAAATATATGTACACTAACGCTTTTAGGCATTATTACATCATAAACATAAAAACATGGTTATGTTAAAATAATTGTGAAATAGCTTTTATTTTATTGCAATAATTACCGCTAACCTTGCCTTCTTTTGTGAATCGTAAAATACGACTAAGGCTTCACTTGGAGAATGGATCATGGTATGCCAAAGATGACAATTATGGCATTGACCTCAAACACTGGACCTCAATATACTGGTGAATAGATGAAACTGAATTAAATATGTAACTGTCAATGTATAGGTTAGATCCTGGGTTAAATAAGAAGAGTTTTTGATCGTATTCTTAATAAGCAAGCACGAAACTGGGAACTGTGTCTACTACACTACAATAAATGGGATTAAACATTAATGTAATCATATTAAATTGGATTGAAAGTTGAAAAGACATAAGCTGTGCTAAAAGTCCACAATGGAAGAAAAATTGGCCTATTTCACCTTACTAGGCAGACTGGTTGGTATTATTTGTCTTTGGAGTTTCCATTCTATTGTAGTCTTTTACGGTACCCACGGGCAATAAAGGGATGGTGAATTGTATTCAGCCGCCGTCATAATCATCATCATCTCAGCCCATATATGTCCCACTGTTGGGCTCGGGCCTCCTCCACAATGGGAGGGAAATTGACCTACTATAGCACGGTGGTCAGAAGTGTTGGTATTTTGAGTTTTCCTTCTCTTGCACAGATGCCATGTGCATATTATATCCCTTAATCGTCTTTTACAATACCCACGGGTAAGATAGGGGGTGGCGAATTGTATTCTTACTCCGTCACCACACGGAATACAGCCGCGAAAAACAGCCGCCGTCACTATACGGATAACGGATAAACCATATATGCGTAAATATTTCAACCTTACTCCACCTCTGAGTCATTGGCGTGAATATATAGTAATCTCAAGTCAACAAGCGTTGGCGAGAACTGACAACGATACGGATTTATAGGAGGACTAATTTGTGCAGTATTTAGGATTTAACTCCACGTTAAGCTATAGAATATATTATTAATATCTTGTCGAAATCAATGCATTATAACTTTATAAGAGATAGGAACTTGAAATAAAACTAGTTTTACGTATTCTATCGCGTTTGTATTTGAATTTTAATTTCGATCAAATACAAACGCGATAGTATACGTAAAAGTAGTATTATTTCAAATGTGTGTAATAGTCGCGTAAACATCATAAATCATTATAGATAGGGACATCGAAATTGATCCTGTATATGAAATGTGTGTATTGCATAATGTATTTTAATCTATGTCGATGAAAAACGTGAAAAAAAATTATTGACGGCAAATTTACAATAATTATATAGTTTTTTTTTTGGTTGATCTCGCTAATCTCAAGAAATACTGATTAGAATTGAAAATTTATTTTAGTATAACATAGCCTACTTATCGAGGAATGCTATAGCCTATATAAAATCACGCTACGATCAATAAAAGAGGAGTACTAATGAAAAATGTGGCGCAAACGGAGAAAATTTCATTCTTTCTGAGCTTCTTCTTTCTTTCGAGCGATAAATGTACATAACCTCTAAACAAAATATTGTCTAAAAGAAATTGTTTTCTTAATTACTTAAACGTCGATCTTCTGCGAGAGTGTGGTACCACCCCGGACGGACCGGCCCTCGGCTGTAGACAGAGAACTGTCAACAGCGTGGTCCTATCACTACTATTAGGTAGGTAGGTAAGTATACAGTATATAGGTATTTTACTAGTCAACTATTTGATTAAACTATTGTTTACATATTTTGTATGAGGAAATTAATTTAGTATATTTTCGATTGTATTGTCCAACTTCTATCGTCATATTTAATATATACCTACTACATATGTACCTACGTGACAAATATTTTTTTATTAGGCGTTATTTTCGCAATATGACAGTAATAGGTGAGGACTTTTGGCGGGAATATGAAAGTGTCATGTGGTGGTCTTGTATTATATTCAACATCTTAATAGTGTTTTGGTATTCTACATTAAATAATTTTAATGTCATTTTATGTAATGTGGCGCGAATGAACTGCTAGGATGTAGTGAATGTGATATGAAAATGCTTTACAATGTTTTCGTTTTCCATCAAAATTCCCAGATACCGTTAACAGTGTAGCCATTGCACTGTTTATGGCGACGATTTGACTTACTGAAAGACAAATGACTAAAGACGTAAAAAAAATTGTAACGCGATGCTGACAAAAGTGGCTCATATAAGGTAAGTAGCTGATTGCCAATCTAAAAAAAAGAAAATTGTTTTCTTAAATATAAATACGTTATACCGCACTAGTAGCAGAAGGTACTTCACTAGTAGGCATTTTACTAGTTGAATATTGTTTAAACAATATATTTACGTACGAGGCAATTAAATTAATATATTTTCGATTGTATTGTCCGACTTCTATCAATTAAATATATACCTACATAGGTACTGATTAGGTACGTGACGAGTAGGTACGTTTTTTATTACGCATTCATTTCGGCATAATATTATAATTTGTTCATATGGTGACGGAGTAAGAATACAATTCACCACCCCCTATCTTACCCGTGGATGATCGTAAGAGACGACTAAGGGATGTAAAACGCATATAACATCTATTTATCTAATTATTGAAAGGAGAATGAGGATGGTGTCCGATGGTTTACTGTGTGAGACACAAGGAGGTTTCAGGAGTGGAAGGGGATGCATGGATCAAGTGTTCTCTCTGCGCAACATTTTACCGGAGTATGGTATTAACGGTAAACGGCTACGGGCTGTGCAGTCCAGTTACATGGGCTGTAGAGCCTGTGTGCAGCTGGATGATGGAATGTCGCCTTGGTTTGACGTCAATATCGGCGTTAAGCAGGGGTGCGTTCTGTCAGCCAGGCTGTTTATCATATATCTGGATAAATGTCTCCAAAGGTTGAACGATATGAATGTGGGAGTCCAGATGGGCGACTCAGTGGTCACTGCTCTGCTATATGCAGATGATGCAGTCCTAATGGCACAGTCAGCGTCTGATCTGCAGACCCTAGTCGACACAATGACAGAAGATTGTAAGAAAAGATGTCTACGCGTGAATGTGAGCAAAACCAAAATAATGGTCTTTGAAAGAGATGAAGCCAGAACAGATGTAAGAGTAACAATAGGTAATGATGTACTGGAGCAAGTGGATGAATTTGTATATCTTGGATGTGGATTTAGCCGAGATGGAAGGTACACCACTGATATAGAGCGAAGAGTGAATGCGGGAAATAGAGTGAACGGAGCGTTGGGGCAACTTCTCGGGAGCCACCTCAGCCAGAAGGCACGTGTAGCAATACATAACGCAGTGCTTGTCCCAAAATTACTGTATGGAAGCGAGAGTTGGGTATGCAGGAAAGAATATGAAAGTAAAATTAATGCGGTCGAAATGCGATCTCTACGGAAAATCTGTGGAGTTACGCTGATCGATCGCATTCGCAACGACGACTTAAGAGAGCGAGTTGGTATGAAAGAGAGTATTGGTGTAAAGATGCGAAAGGGATTGCTCCGATAGTTCGGACATGTGGAAAGAATGCCGAACGAACGTCTGGTTAAGAAGATATACAATGCGAAAGTGGAAGGATGTAGGTACCGGGGGAGACCGAGACTCACCTATCTAGACCAGATTGGTCACGTACTGAAGGAAGGTGGAGTCAAGAGTCTCCGAAACCGGCGAGCGTGTATGAAGAGAATTATGAATGTTGAGGAAGCGAGTGAAGTATGCAAGGATAGAGTTCTCTGGCACTCTGTTCTCTCTGCCTACGCTGCAAGGGACATGGCGTGATGGTATGTATGTATGTATAACATCTATTGCAAGAAAAGGAAAACTCGAAACAAAACCCTATACCAATACGCCTGACAGTCGTGGTATAGTAGGTTAATTTCCCTCCCATTACGGAGGAGGCCCGAGCCCAACAGTGGGACATACATGGGCTGTGATGATGATATTCTTTTTTTTTTTATTGCTTATGAGCAAGCAGCACACCTGGTGGTAAGTGTCACTGCTGCCCATGGACCTTTGCCATACCAAGGGTGTGTATGTGCGAACCACAAAGTATTGTTCTGAATCTGGGTGTAATTTGTCTGCGTTAATTGTATGTTTGTAAAGTCTCCCGGAATACAAGGATTTTTTCATTAGTACAGGTAGATGTTTTCAAAAAAAAAATTGTATAATGCTATTTCTTATATTGTTCAAAGAGAAATGTTAACATTCTAAAGTATTTTCTTTATTATTTAGGTACACGCCTATATCATAACACGAACATTGTGCCCTTAATGAGAATACCAATACAATTTACTTGTTCCATTATTGAGAAGGTATATTGACTTTACAATCATCCTTTACTAGGTTAATGGCATCAAATAATCGATAACATACCAATTATTGTGTGTCCATAGCTGATATGTATGTAATTTTTGACTAAGAAGCCGTATATTTATACGAGGAAATATTTTAACACATTGAAATTTACTGCTGTGATAGTCGAAAGCTGAAATTATGTTAATATTTTCATAATACGAATACTATCAACCCTTACCCTTGTACTTGGTTTTCATAGTACATATTACAAAAGTTATTAGCGATAGTTTTAGAATTTATGATTTTATTTGGGAATGCAATTGTTGACCAAACAACATCAGGTGAGTTCACGCAGGTCTTTTACGACAGCTACGAGCAATGTACGGGTTGGTACTGCTGGTAGTATTCGTAACTGTTTCCAGACAAACATATTTTCATAATTACAATCGTTATTTGTAATGTGGTGCAAAGAACTTCACGGATCTAGTGTCGCAAAGTTATTCTCTATGGCGAATTTATGTAAATTTTCCAGTTATTTTTCTTAATAAGTGGGAAAACCAGACTAGTAATTATAGAAACTTGGCAGCAAAAAGTAATTAATTGATGTATGCTGTCGTTTACTTTTTTCGTTGACAATGAGGGCAATAATTTTCAAGGGATACTTCCATATATTTTGGTACTTGTGAAGCCACAAGCGATGGCTTTCATACTTTAGTAGTAAGATTAACATTCACCGTGCTGTCATGTCACGCAAAAACTTGTTATTATTTCTAATCGGGTCTGTCATGACTCGCGCATTTATTTATTTACATTAAATACATATGACATATAGATAAATTATAAAAAACAGTTTAGAGTTATTTGCAAATCTAGAAGCTATAACGATACTGTCAATTAACTGCTAATACAGTCACGGCCTAAGCAATTGCACTGGCCGGCGCCTCGCGACGCCATCTTAGAATTTCCATTTTAAATTTAGAACACAATAAATATGTCGAAGATTAAGTTGCGTTTAATGACTCCTGGTCGCCGGCACAGGTTGCAGGTGAATGACTTTATGAATATAGGTTAATATCGGTATGTGGCACCTTATAGATTCCATTTTATTAACCTGTGTACTTTATGAAGTACGTTTTAATAAGATCTCAAATTAAGTCGTAATGATAAAACTTAAATGATTTCCCCCATAAAATATTATTACGATTGTGACAATTGCGTATTATATATTATCCTTATCGCTTCAAAGAAATAATTCACGGACAACAAAAACATGTACTTACATATTAAAAATATCTAAATATCAACAGCTACAATTAATGCGCAATTCTTTTAAAATATTTCGATTCGTCACTAAGCGTATACTAACCTTTCCAAACAGTATTTAAAAATTATCTTTACAGTATTGTTAAAATACGTTAACATATCATTAATAGGCCATAGAACGCGTATCGAACAATGAACGAAGCTGTCACCAGTCCACATCAGCCAAGGATGCAATCGGATTAAAAATAATTGCAATGCAAACTCTAAATGTTTACGCCATTTATTTGCTGCAAAGAACTTCCTTATTTCAAACGATAGCTATAAAACTGTGTTAGCCTATTTGGCGGATTGCAAACTTGGAATGCATACAAACGCCTCTAACATTATCATAAACCGTCTCTTTTTGCTCGTTGTGGGTTGAGATTCCCGCCAGATACATCAAAGATGACGCACCAGTGAATTCTTTTATAATTAGACAATTCAGCCTTAACTCCTTAGGCATTCCTGTCAAATTGACTATATCGGGCACGATTCTACAGAGAAAGGATTATCAGCGTAGAGATTTTGGCGCGAAACGAAGATTGATTACCGCGAAATTCAAGTTCGGAAACATTAATTATACGTTCGAGTTGAAAACGCCTCAATCTCGCGAATTTTATAAGAATATTATTGTAACATAATATATAATTACCTGTTTGGAAAATGATGTATTTAAGGTTTTATTATACATATTTTATCTACGTTCTAGACATCTAATCATCATTTATAGCGATTTTAAATTTATATCGATTGCAAAACATTTTCAAAAAAGAATTTAGTGCCGGACTCAATTATTTGTAATAGGCATAGTACTAAATCAAGTAGGTATGAGTTTACTGAACATTTAAATACTAGGCATTGTCTAAATTGGGCGAGACAGTCTTACATGCCAACAGGCATTGCGACTATCTAAACATCTGAAACAAATAGTGAGGCATATTGTTGTGGCTTTTATGGATGAGTGACGATTTAGTGATTTTCCTGTCACCTAAAAATTTTTACGAAATCATTAAAGTATTTAGACAGGTTTAAACGACTCTATAAGTTTCGAACACTTTACAGCGATGATCGTTGTTGGAGATCTCGTCGTCGGAAAATTAAAAATCAAATAAAAACGCGATAAAATTCGTTTCAAATGTGTAAAACTCGTGAACATCGGAAATCATTACGACTCGTTACCAGGTTAATTGAGCACTAACAATATGATGAATAAAATATTAAAAAAAATATTTTTTCATGAATATTAATAACTGATCATGGATATCCGCAGTGATCGTTGGAATATTCCCATCGATAATGTGAGATGTTCGTACATACGCATCGTGACGTCAATATAAGTTGTATTTGCGCAATCATATTCACAAATCGTTGTCTCAAGCCCGAGTTTGCGTTAAGCATAATAAATAAGACAACTAGGTATATTACCATAATGGCGTCCGCATTTCAAGTTATTATAAATATTTATTATAAATATTCAAAGAGGAAGGTAAAATTGCTAAAAGGGCACGGATTGCATACTAGCTTAGTTGAAGGAAACATTTATCGTTCGCTCTGAGACAGACTGCTGGTTATAAAAAAGTAAACTTAAGATGTTCGAATTTTAAATACTTTTTTAAACAAGCGGTTTTTTGGCGAATCTATAAAGTACAGAATTCGGGCATATGTTATAGATATTTAGATACGTGAATTTCCAGTGGGAATAATGTTTACCGCTACTGTTTGACTTAATGACAGTAAACATAGATACATACTAGCTTTTGCCCGCGACTTCGTCCACGCAGAAGTCATCTCTGACAGAGTTAAATAGAAAAAGCAATGCAAGGTGTTGAAGGTTTGTCGCTAGGACGATAATCAACAGCGTCAGAAACTGGGATGCGGTCGGCGCCTTCTGCGAGTTAGTTGTCTAACGGAATTAGGCAATAGGGTGGGTCCGAGAGAAAATACTCTAGGTTGACACGCTCTACCGTCGGTGCTTTGGGCGGCGCAAGCGTAAGTACCTGTATTTTTTTTTTGCGGGTGGGTTACGGTTGGCACACTCCTCGCACCACTCCGTCCGGGGTGACAGAGGGGCGTAAGCACGCACACCCGTAACCCACCCGTGACGTCGCCTTCGTCGTTGGGCCAACCACCGGAGCAGAGTGACTTGACGTCAGTGGTTGGCCCGACGGAATACCCCTGAGGAGTACCCTCTCCTCGGGTAGGATGTCGGTCTTTCCTCACGCGGTCGGCCTCTCGGCGGGTGACGGACTAATTCCCCGATCCAGTCACCCGCGCAAGTACCTGTATTGAGGTTCACTGCATGAGGGCTTCGACTCGATATGATACCCGGTTGCGGTTGCCCGCCCGCACAAGGTAGATGTACGTGTACGGCGCGCGTGTGTCTATATACCATAGCCGGTCACTAAAGAAAAAGGTAGTTCAAAGTTCTATTCATTCTACAAATTATATTACCATTAATATATTATTTACGGTATGACCATGGGATAAAAATATAATTATCGCCACCCTTTATTTCACTGTTTTGTTTCACCAGCAGAGTTACGACCTCGTTAGATATGATTTATTATTTGAGTTACAGAGTGAACATTTTTGAAGCTAAACTTAACCTGTATCTTAAACCATTAGGCAGGAACCTATTGCCGTCTACTATGTGTATTGTGTGAGCTCTCACGATGCACTGGTGCGGGGTTGATGGAGAGGAAGAGAGAAACACGTGTTTATTTATTTTTACCGAAGAATATTTGTACGTAATTTGAAAAGAATCGATAAAGGAATTTTCTCCCCATACACAATTTGCCGCTTTGTTACACCCCCTTAGGGGCGAAATTCATAAAATCCTTTCATATTGAATCTCTATGTCATAAATAAAAACGTGCTTCAAAATTTTATGTTTCAAGCTTTAATAGTTTCGGCTTGGCGGTAATGAGTCGATCTACCCATTTCACAGGCCTAATTACTACACAGGCCTAATTATTACTAAACACCACCAGAGGGTAAAAATTGACAAATGCCGGATATTACCCGACTAGAAAAAAAGTATGGTTCAACCAGATCATGTATCTGGACCCGATCAGGATAGAATGAGGCATGCCGGATCCGGCAAACCCGATCAGGACCAGGTCTGGTCCTGATCAGGATAGCCTGATGTGAAATAACATCAAGTATGGTAAGGCATACCGGATCAGGACCAGATCAGGACCAAATAAGGATAGCCTGATGTGAAATATCATTAAGTATGGTAAGGCATACCGGATCAGGACCAGATCAGGACCAAATAAGGATAGCCTGATGTGAAATATCATTAAGTATGGTAAGGCATACCGGATCAGGACCAGATCAGGACCAAATAAGGATAGCCTGATGTGAAATATCATTAAGTATGGTAAGGCATACCGGATCAGGACCAGATCAGGACCAAATAAGGATAGCCTGATGTGAAATATCATCAAGTATGGTAAGGCATACCGGATCAGGACCAGGTCAGGACCAAATTAGGATAGCCTGATGTATAATATCATCAAGTATGGTAAGGCATACCGGATCAGGACCCGATCAGGACAGAATGAGGCATGCCGGATCCGGCAAACCCTATCAGGACCAGGTCTGGTCCTGATCAGGATACCCTGATGTGAAATAACATCAAGTATGGTAAGGCATACCGGATCAGGACCAGATCAGGACCAAATAAGGATAGCCTGATGTGAAATATCATCAAGTATATAGTAAGGCTTGTAGTATATCAGAACCAGAAACAGTAACACGAAAAAAATATCAATCAAAATTCAAAAAAGTGACATGATTGTTATATTTATGCCACGGCGAAATTGTATTTGCATCAGAGGAGATTAATCTGAAATCTTTAATTAATCATATATATTTAATAATAATAATAATATTTAATTAATAATATAAAAACAAGTTATATGTAAAGTAAAAAACACAAATAAATAATATATATATATAAATGTACCTAACATTTGAAAACATAGATAGATAGAAATATTATATTGTAACAACCATTATAACATTTAATGTTTTGGGTCATAATAAATAGATGGCGTTAGTAAAAGGACGTCAATATTTGAATCGCGGTGTTAAGATTCACCGAAGCGTAATGACATGGCCTAATATTAAATTAGTTGTTATCGAATCGGATTAAAACAGATCGATCAGGTCATGAATGAGAAATTCAGGCGACAGTTGCAGTCGTTAGCATCTGGTGGTTGCAGTGGTTGCGCCATAATCGGAACGGCTCACTGGGACTCTTAGAATATAGCACTGCATTCGGTGTCTACTGTCTACGTCATATATTAATTTATATTTTTACCTATTAAACATGTTCTTTAAGATATTCATGTTTTTTAAAAGGACCGGACTGGGCATACTCGTTTTGGATCAGGCAAGATATATAACGCAGATGATTGATTTGGTTCCGGTCAGTAAAATTTCATCCGGACCCGATCAGGAACGCCTGATCTGGACCCGATCAGGAATGCCTGATCTGGACCCGATAAGGTTTTCCTGATCGGGTCCAGATATATCTTCTGCGTTACATACCTTATCTGGTCCAGATCGGGCATGCCCGGTCCGGTCCTGCTAAGGAAGACGAAAAAATTTCTAGTCGGGTACCCTATTATATTTATTAGATTTAGGATTATTTATTATATTAGATTAGGATTAGATACCCTAGAATATTTGATTCGACTCGTAATTTGAAAAGAATCAATAGAGATTTTTTTCTCCGAATATTTTTTAAATTGCCATAACTTTTTTTTATTTATAAACTAATTGACATGAAATAAAGCCTAAATGTTAAGTGAACCTTACCACAATATATTAGCGAAAACCGCGTCTAAATAGGATAAGCCGTTTCTGAGATTAGCGTGCACAAACACACAGACAAACAGATAAACAGACAAAAATTTTAAAAATCTTTGTTTTGGGTTTTGTTAGTGTTGATAAAGGTCCCAGTAAGATTTTTTCTCATATATCTTCCATGTACAGTCAGGGATCCGTTACATTTTTATTATATGTATAGATTAAAAATATTTATATTTAATTGTGGCCAAAATTGTACAGTGCCCGCCACCCGTTTTTTTTTTGTGTATCGTAAAAGATGATTAATGGCAGTAAACAAATAACATCACTGCGAGAAAAGGAAAACTCGTAGTGAATCCTTTAACAAACAGTCTGGTCTGGTGTAATGGAAGGCAATTTTTCTCCATATTTGTAATAAGGTTTCGTCCATTAATCACCTGATATCTATTATTTTAGCATCCTCCCACATCCTCTCACCCTCTATCTTTTTTTTTGTTTGCGCTGTGGAAATACTTTTACGCACTATTCCCGCCAGTGACAGACGGGTTGAGACTCGCCGGCCATAAGATGTTGGCGGCCGGAATACCCACTAAAACCAACAGCAGCCCCTTCCGCGCTTTTATGGGATGCCGGAGAGATCGTCTAATGACATTCTATCCCCGACACCCCTATGCTTGGCCATCTGGCCACGTCCCCTCTATCCTGGTACATGGCGAGGTTTCAGGCTAACTTCCTATTCTTTGGTAAAAGTCTTTTTTTTCCCGATATAATGCTGTTTTGTTACGTAATTTTTCTAGTCAACGTAGTAAATAGAAAGATATACATGTTTTAATTCCCAAATCAACACAAAATTACAATCTATTCTACGTACCGAACATAACAATTTCACCGTTATCGTTCTATCGGCCGCAAGGGACGCGTCGTGACAATAAAACGGTTAGATAAGATCTCAGCGCTACCAAAATCACCGACACCCGTATCTGTAATATAAAATATTGCATTGTAACATATATATGTAGATAGTTTGTTTATAGTTTGGTATAGTTTTGCTATTATTAATGAAGCGGTTTGTTTCTTTTTGGAAAGGATAATTGTGTTAGCCGTTTTCCGTGCGGTGACGGAGTAAGAATACAATTCACCACCCACTATCTTACCCGTAGGTGATCGTAAGAGACGACTAAGGGATATAAAACGCATATAACATCTATGCAAGAGATGGAAAACTCGAAACAAAGCTCTATACCAACACGTTTGACCAGCGTAGTATAGTAGGTCAATTACCCTTCCATTATGGAGGAGGCCCGAACCCAACAGTGGGGTTGGCAACATGTATGGGCTGAGATGAGATGATAATAAATTGTGTTAGCCTATATGTAACTTTCACTAGTTTCCATCAAATTGATATACAATACAGGGCTTTAAGGGTAAGCGAAGACCGAAGAAAAGATGGATGGATTGCGTGAAGCAGGATATGGATAGGAAGGGCGTGAACGCAGAGACGACATCGGATAGGATTGTGTGGAAGAAAAGAACATATTGCGTCGACCCCAAGTAATTGGGTTAAGAGTACGGTAATGATGATGATGATATACAATATAACCGTAGCCAAATGGATGGATGGATATTGTTATTTCAAGACATTTTTATTTATAATGATGTTATTTGCTCGCAGTTCCTAGTTGTATCTTACGACTATCGTGGAAACGGAATGATGATTTAGAGAGCCGGCACCCCAACTGGGTGGGTTTGGGGATTGTAATGTTAGGCAGCGGCCTAGCTATACCCTTGGTATAGCAAAGGTCCATGGGCAGCAGTGATACTTACCATCAGGTGTGCTGCTTGCTCGTTTGCCACCATAAGCAATAAAAATAAAAGAAATGAAGAATGACGATAGCTTATATCTTGGAATTAAAACTTAGGTTTCTTTTTCGCTTATTTAATTTTTAATCTTGTCTTCTCTCGTATTAAAGGAAGGTGGAGTCAAAAGTCTCTGAAACCGGCGAGCGTGTATGAAGAGAATTATGAATGTTGAGGAAGCGAGTGAAGTATGCAGAGATAGAGTTCTCTGGCACTCTGTTCTCTCTGCCTACCCTGCAAGGGATATGGCGTGATGATATGTATGTAATTTTTAATTTCCCGATGTTTCGAACACAGCGATCATGGTTACAGTATCAGTTATTAAAAATAGTTTACTTCCAAATGTGTAATACTTGCATAAACATTAGATATCATTATATCTTATCTTAAATCAAACCAAAACTATTGAGATTATTATATATTTAAAAATTATATTAATTAATGAATGTAGCAAATGGACGATTCTCGACGCCTTGTTCTCTTAATATCACGAGTCCCATATCTCGCTCATGAAGGAAGGCCGTACCCGCTCTTGTACTCACATCACGTACAAACACACAAATTCCCTTACCGACCTTATATATATGCGTACACTGTCCACATACCGACATACTCAGACCATAATTTTTTTTTTCTTTACCAGTAGCTAGCAATAGAATCTGTCCCTTGGTACACAAATATTTTCAGAAGGCCTTTGGTCTGAATATATTAGGCTATCTTTATTTGCAAGACAGAAAATGTGTAGAGACGTAATTACAGTTTAAAGTTTATGAGTTTGCATTTGTTTACGTAATTACAGTTTGCATTGCATTGCTCAACAGATTATGAGAAAATATTTTTTTGTGATTAGCTGTGTGGTAGCGGCTATGAATACTACCAACCCTTTCTTTTTTTGTGGATGTTGTAAAGACGACTAAGAGCCTTATAACGACCTAGTCCAACTCCATCTGATGCCGTTTGATCAACAATTACATTCCCATGGAGGTTGACGAGGCGGCCGGTCATAAAACTACACATTTTAAAATTTTACAGTAAAGCCAAACAAATTACAACAAGACTCACAACAACAGATCGCACAAAGTATTGTCATGCTTGGGAATTGAACCACGTTACTGGCACGGTAGGTCGAAATCCTAACCACTGGTGTAGTGGTTCATCAGTGCAGTCATCTCATATCGCTTAATCGTTTTTTAGAATACCCACGGGCAAGAAAGGGTGTGATGAATTGTATTCTTACTTCGTCACTACACGATTTTTTATAGGATCGCCAAGCCCAGCAACACTTTTTTAAAAAAGAAAGAGCCTGGTGACACTTATTATATGTATAGTGTTATAATAAATATTATTAATGAAATTTGATAGCCATCGACAATGTATATTGGTCGTTATTAAATGGAGCATGAAACGAATATGAGACGGTCGGTTGGTCTGCCCGACACAACAACATTACAAATTAATGTAACTAATTGTAAATGTTATTATATAGGGAATGTTGTAGTATTAGCGGCTACGAATAATACCAAACCTTACTTTGCTCGTGGATGTCGAAAGACGAAGGCCAACCACATCTGATGCCGTTCGGTCAATAATTACATTCCCAAGGAGCATTGACATCAGTCAGGCCAATCATAAGACTATTACCAATAACTTTTGCGATACCTATATACGATGGAAAAGGAGTACATATTGTATCTACCATAAGTAATTGGGATAAGAGCGAGATGATGATGAAGTGTATGTGTGAGGGTATTGTATTCGTTATTTGTGAGTTTAGGATATCATATGCCCTTACTTGTTTATACTGTAAAGTAAACTTATAAGAAACTAGCCCTCGCGGCTTCGCCCGCGTAAAAGGTTAATTTTCTAAAGATATTCATCCCCTATTTTTATTTTACCCCTAAATGGTAAATATTTTGTTTTGAATGTCATATTTATTTATATTTAATCAATAGCCTAAAAATAAGTTTCAAGCTTCTGGCTTTAAAAATGATGGTACTTCCTTACATATTTTCATCCCTCTTTACAACCCCTTTTTTGCATTAAAAAGTAGCCTATGTCCTTTATCTATCTCTAGACTATCTGTGTACCAAATTTCATTTAGATCGGTTCAGTAGTTTTGGCGTGAAAGAGCGACAGACAGACAGAGTTATTTTTGCATTTATAATATTAGTAAGGAAGTAAGGATTCATAAAATAGGCGATACTTAAATTTTAGGTAACACCTAACAATATCTATACGACATGTAACATGAATAATTGGTTGATGTTATGTGTTATTCGATACGTTACATTGTTTGACTTAGATTATATCTAAAATTTAGGTGCCATTGGTGAAAATGGACATTTAGTGTTGTGTGATTTATTGTTTACAAGTATTTTGCATAGGATTTCGTTATTTTCAAAGTCTTGTTATGTTTTATTGTATATGTATTATGTTTTAGTTTTTTGTTTTATAATAGCACAGGAACCAAGTGTTAGAAGTAAAAAAACCGTAAGAATGGTGAATTATATCGTATGTAAACTATATAGAATCGTAATTTTAAAATAAATTTAAAGTTATATAGATTTCACTCACTACTAATCCGCATAAAAACATTAGAGATAGCTGAGGCTAACAGCGAAAGTTAATAAAAAAATAATATGTAAACAAACATCGTTTTGCAAGAAATGAATATAAAATAACTTCGCCTCCCAATAAATAATATTTTAAGAAATATATTTTTTTTTATGTCTTATATTTTTTTTTTTTTTTATTGCTTATGGCGGCAAACGAGCAGACAGCACACCTGATGGTAAGTGTCACTGCCGCCCATGGACCTTTGCCAATGGTATAGCTAGGCCGCTGCCTACCAATACAACCCTGAACCCACCCCAGTTAGGCTTCCGGCTCTCTCGCTCACCGAACGAAGCGCAATAGCACATTGCTATTACTCAGACGTCGATCTTCTGCGAGAGTGTGGTACTACCCCGGACGGACCGGCCCGCGGCTGTAGACAGAGAACTGTCCACAGCGTGGTCCTACCACAATAGATATATATCTTATATCTTACCTTAGCCTACCTTACTCTATACTCATGAACTCGGGGTGTGTGTTCAACATAACCTGCCAAAGAAAAACCTTCCGATTCTGAGAGTGTCTATTTAACTGCATTCAGTTATATCCAATGCCTCAAGATCGGAGAGTTCCACCAATCAGCCAAACCTTTTATTATATTATTGGGGCTGGCACTTATTGCTGAGGTCTATGAACGGCAATTATCATTTACCATCAGCCTGCTTGCTAGTCTTCCACCAAAGACAATAAAACAAATTATTTGTTATTGAATCCATTCCATTTTATCCACGTGGTATAGACTAAAACTCTATTATTTGTATCTGATGTGTGCACATCGACCCTCGTCGCTGTTTAAACATGAAGCTAGTGAACTTTCCACCGACGTGAGTACCTATTAGCATTTACTCTTTCATCTTAGAACGTAGATATTTTTTTATCAGCAGCTGGCATATTGCCAAGTACTAGCTTTTTAAAACACAAAAAGCTTTATAGTTTTCTGTAATTTTATCGATTTTTAAATCATTAATAATTTTTCATACTTATAATTCATCATCATCATCCTGCTCTTATTCCATTTACTTAGGGTCGACTCAATATGCACAGTTCTTCTGTCTAACGTATTGTAAAAATTTTAGCAATAGTTTTATGATCAGCGCCTGTCTGACATCAATTTCCATGGGAAATAACTCCACAACATCGTTGTGAAATTTCGCATACACTCGTCAGGTATACAGGAAAACTGTCACCGAAGACTAAGAAAACAGTCGTTGGGATATTAAAAACAAAATTCAAACGTGATATAATCCGTAAAAAATATATTTCATTTTACAAATTCTTTAAAATTTCATATTAAAGTTTTTTTTTTAATATACGCAGCTCGGCTAGCTACAAAGCCGCTTACCACAATCACCGTATACCACGCAACGTAAATATAATAAATTTAAAATATAACACAAAGATAACATAATGTTTTTTAAACTGCTCCCGTTTCGTTGTATTTGGGTCGACCAACTGTAAATAGTTCTTATCTCATTACTTCTAAGATAGCGAATGTGAATGCGTGCTCGTGGATTGTTACTTGAACAGGGAGGTCTCTTAAGCAATTTCTTTAGGAACAATCTGGGTGGATTCCAGACGTAAGACGACCGTTCTTAGGTGTCCTTATGATAACATATAAATCCCAGTGAGCCGTTGGATGCAAATGCCATAGAACCGTTCTGAGTGGTATTCTCGTGGAGAGGCTTATGTATAACAGTAGACGTCTACGGGCTGATAGATGAAGGAGAAAGTCCAGACAGCAGCTCTGTAAGAGAATAGAAATTAAAATCCTATGTCAACCTAGAAGAGTTATTCTATGGTAGAATCATGTGCAAGGACTTATATCGCAAAAATGAACTTGCTGTATGAAAGGACTGCGTGATGACGCGCTGAAGACCAAACTAAAGCCTTTCCAACCGGACTGCGTAACAAGCGATGACGTAACTGTTCCAACCGGGCAACTCGTTTCAGGTCTACGTCACCGACATCCGCCAATAGTCCGCTTTCATGCTCCATAGAGAAGTTCCACCCAATACAGCAGAATCTGGCAGTTTTAAAAGTTTATAACACTAATAGCGTTTATCACCACGTCTGCTATGCGATTATGGCATTTATAACCCTTGATGGTGTTACTGTCCAAGACAGCGATAAATTTGGAAGGATCTCACACTGACTACATCAAATATCGCAGTGTGACCGCGTTAAGTGTTTGTTTCGTCACAGCAAATAGCGGCCCTGAAAAAATACGTTTTTCGGAGAACCAAATTACATGTGGACCCTACTACAAATTGATTGCTTCGGGTCATAACCAATTTATGGAAAATTGCTTGCGAAGCATTTTCGATAGAATAAATCAAACGTGTACCTAACTTTATTGATTCTGTAATCAGACTCGCCTTCGGGTCTCGAGTAAGGGTAGCTTGCATATCATCGACAAATCTCATACATGCAACTGTCTTCACGTAACTCCTTTCTGCTATTAAAAACGAGTATCAAATCGTTGCACTTTCTCTCGCTGATAGTTACCGTGAAAGACGACTAGAGGATTGAGGTTTTTGGCGGGAATCTAAAACGTCATGTGGTGCTCTTGTATTATATTCGATATCTTAGTGTTATAACGTGTTATATTAGATAATTTTGATGGTATTTTATGTAATGTGATATGACGGAACTGCTGGGATGTAGTGAATATCATATAAAAGTTCTTTACAACGTTTTCGTTTTTCATCAAAATTCTCACAAGATACCATTAACAGTGTGGCCATAGCACTGTTGATGGCGACAATTTGACTTACTGACGGACAATGACTAATCTGAAGACACTAAAAACTTGAAGATAATTATAACTCGACACTGGCAACAATGGCTCATTTAAGTAGCTGATTGCCAATACATAAAAATAAGAAGAAGAAGACTAGAGGATTGTGCTTATACGTGTAATACTTTGTGCAATCCACAAATTATGGTTCTGAGTCTGGGTGTCATTTGTGTCCGTTAATTGCATGTTTGTATAGCCCCTCACAAACAATTGTTTCCTTTGTGCTGCAGTTTCATTAGTAGTTAAATTTTTTTTTTAGTTTCGCTAGTTGTTTTTTTCTTCGCCGTTTAAAGGTTTTCCAGTTCGTGACTCCGTTCGCACATAATTTTCTACAGTGGTTGCAAGAGTGAAATCTTTAGTGGATGGCTATCTAATTTTATCCCTCTATCTTATGCATGCAGCTATTCATCGATCTCTGCTGTTTGACATACATTTCGCAACGAGAATTGATTATACCATGCTTGGGGGCTGTCGAGCGTACTTGAAATAGTTTTCTCACAAAAGTGTTCTGCCTATTGTCCTTAATCACTGAGACACTGTTTAATAATTACCATGAAAATAAGGCGTACGGTGGCTATACATACATTGTAACTAAACTATTATTGCGTTTTCCTTAACATAGAAACTTATTAAATAGTTAATGCTTGGTATGAAAAGTTCTCTGAAGTTTATTATGAAATATAAACAACACGTTTCATGTTAATATTATGCGTTTGCTTAAGGACTTTTTAGTTCGCTTTATTTTTATTTAATTTAATTTAGTCTGTGGCAAATAAGCTGTTGTACATTAACTTTCTTCATCATCATCACAGCCCATATAAGGCCCACTGTTGGGCTCGGGCCTCCTCCGTAATGGAAGGGAAATTAAACTACTATACCCCGCTGGTCAAACGTATTGGTATAGGGTTTTGTTTCGAGTTTTACTACTCTTGCATAGATGTTATATGCGTTTCATATCCCTTAGTCGTCTCATACGATCACCCACGGGTAAGATAGAGTGTGTTTAATTGTATTCTTACTCCGTCAACACACTGAAATCAAAATATAATAATAATGTGGCTATATACGAGTATATTATACAGTTCTACATCAAATCTTTATTTATTTATTAGTTATTAACACTAAATAGTATGCTAATTTTATTTCGCGTGATTTTACGACGAACGAAACACGGTTTATATAGAATTTTGGCGCCTATATGTTAATTCTGGTTTATTGATTTCGATATTTGAATATGTCCAGAAAAAGTCTTATTTCACATAGATAATATAATACTAGCTTTTAGCCACGACTTCGCTCGCGTTGAAGCCCTTAAATAAATGTCAAAGATTATAGCTATTTTGCCTGCCAAAATAAACTGTTCTTACCCTACGTAAAAAAAAATAAAAAAAAGTGTGTGTGTCAGCTCCGACGCACGACTGGAGTTTACTCCTTAAGTACGATTATCAAAACAGGCGCAAAAAAGCTCATTTGACTAAAAATAATATATATATATTTATTTACATTTATTAAAACTGTTCAGTGAAGTATTATCTCACGTCAGAAAGTGAAAGGTGCGCAGAATAGGTTGCGCACCAAAAACGTAACGAGGTCATTCGATCATTAGATTTTACTCCTCAAATTTTTCTCATACCGGGCGCCTTATATGAAAATCGATTCTTAAGGAGTAAACTCCAAAAATAATAATAATAAGTATCCTATGTCCTTTAATATACCTCGAAGACTATGTGTACAAAGTTTCATGATAATCAGTTAAGTAGTTTTGGCGTGAAAGCGTAACAAACAAATTTACATTCACATTTACAATATTAAGTAGGGATTCATTCCTTACGTATATAAAATTATAATGATGAGGCGCGTCATCCAGTCCCAAGATCGATGCAATTTAAACAAATATCTCCCCCGGATAGTGTGTTTGTATAAGCGTGCTGTCGAATACATTCTCGGTGGCTATCCTATGAATATATTTTTGAATATTTGTTATAACAAAACGTATGGTTGACTGCATATGTTTGTTTACATATGTACGTACCAACGTATTTATTAGATTATCATTAGAGTTGTCTATCTGTTGATTGTATAACGATACGAGTGGAGGTCGAATTGTTTATTAATCAGTTTCAAAACATAATAAACTTTTTGACAGCACAGATGGCGTAGTGGTTAAGATACCGACCTTCCATGTCAGTGCCGTGGGTTCGATTCCCACGCAGGACAACACTTGGTGTGATTCACAAAGTGTTGTTCTGAGTCTGGGTGTAATTTGTTTGCGTTAATTGCATGTTTGTAAAGTCCCCCGTAATATAAAGATTATTTCCTTAGCGCAGGATGGTGTCTTTAAAAAAAAAAACATTTCTATTGTCATAAAAAAATAAACAAACAAAAATATACATATATTAAACTTCTCAATTGTTTTAATTGTGAATGCAGTTCAAAAGTAGCTTAGAACGTAGACTAATTTCAATTTATTATTCTGCGCACATTTTCCATTTTCGTCTGTAGAGAATTAAACTTCAACTAAAAGAGAGTACGGCGAAAAAGCTTCTACTAAACCACCACTTTTTTTTTGCGATGGCCTGTGGAGTGGCGACGCCCCGCCAAATCGGTCCGGAGCGACGGAAGAGGCGGCGCGCAACCCAATAGATTCAAACTGTGCCTCTCTTTGCTGTGCGAGCGGGCCACCGGTACCCGATCTTTGTCTTCGGTGGCCTCTACTAAACCACCTAAGATAGTACTATCTTATTTTTAGATGGTTTAATAAAAGTTTTTTTTTAATGACAACACGCTGCACTACTAAATAAATCCTTATATAGCGAGGGGCTTTAGGACACACAATTAACAGACACAAATTATATCCAGACTCAGAACAGCAATTTGCGAATTGCACAAACTATTGTCACGCGTGGTCTTAAACATAACGCCATCTGTCATTTCAGCCAGCAGTCATTTTCTTTTGAGATTTCGTCGTTAATCGTCACTTACGATCACCAACGGGTAATTGTATTCTTACTCATCACAGCCCATATATGTCCTACTGTTGGGCTCGGGCTTCCTCCGTAATGAGAGGGAAATTAACCTACTATACCACGCTGGTCAGTCGCACAACACTTAACACTTAAAAATTTTGAATCCGAGACCGAGACTAACCTACCTAGACCAGATTGGTCACGTACTGAAGGAAGGTGGAGTCAAGAGTCTCCGAAACCGGCGAGCGTGTATGAATGTGGAGGAAGCGAGTGAAGTATGCAAGGATAAAGTTCTCTGGCACTCTGCTCTCTCTGCCTACCCTGCAAGGGATATGGCGTGATGATATGTATGTATTGAAATATTATATCCTATATTTTAAATCATGGCGTAATCCTTCGATATAATCTTTTATTTTCATACCCACATTTACGTAATACACGGGAGTATGGTGTATGAAAATAAATCTATTTAGAAAGATCTAGATGGATGTGGGTATTTATTGATAGCAATTCAGTTCGAAATTGTTTACGTTATTAGAATGACGATATATCTATTTCGTGTTTATTGCCTTCCAAACTATGACCTCTATTCTAAAATTTATTTTCGTCAGTTATTATAAGGTGGCAACTATGTCCATTATTCGTGTGGTGACAGAGAAATAATACAATTCATCACCCCATATCTTACCCGTGGGTGATCGTAAGATGTTGCATAGATGTTATATGCATTTTATATCCCTTAGTCGTCTTTTTACGATCCACCACGAGCAAGAAAGGAGGTGGTGAAATATTTTTTTACTCCGTCATTCATTCATCTCAGCTGATATACGTCCCACTGTTGGCTAGAGCCTCCTCCAGAATGGGAGGGGAATTAATCTATTATATCATGCTAGAGTCAGACGTGTTGGTAAAAGGTTTGGTTTAAAGTTTTTATTCTCTTATAGATATGTTATATGCGTTTTAAATCCCTTAGTCGTCTCTTATAACCTTTATTTACCCACGGGTAAGAATGGAGGTGGTGAATTGTATTCTTATTCAGTAACCACATGGAAAATATTGGCAATAATCTTGACAAAATGTATATTTATATGTCAATCTATAAGAAAAGATAGCTGAATATATTGGCAGGGTTTTCCGGCAACTTTTCCCTTGACTTGACTGTATTCTCGATCGGCAGTTACCATTTACTACTAGACGTCACGTCTACCAATGTCGGTGATAAAAATAAAAGTGTAATTACTCCCACAGTTATAATCACAGTCTAGCAACACGACTGATTCAGTTTTTATATGGCCACAAAAACTCATAATGTTACGGCGTTAAACTCTCGGCAAACATTAATATCAAAACTGCGGTGAGTCACATTATCATTGATAGACACGTCGCCCCTAATTTTGGGGCTGTACATCTTAACGTGTGGTGTAATATAAGCGCTAATAGCGGAAAATCTACATCCAGCATCTAAAAAAGACTGAAACAAAGTAATGCATAATATTCACATAGTGATTAATCATAGAAAAATGAACACTATTTAATTCTATGGTTAGTAATCATTTAATATCATTGTATTTTCTTTAATCACAGGTTTATTTTGCAACAGAATCCTTAGACGAAGCGCGTAATAGGAGGCAAGTCTTCCATGTTTCTAATTTAGTAGGAAATAATAAAAAATATGTAGATAATCTAACATCTTTTTTGCCCGGACCATTATTCGAACGCAGTTCCTCACGATTGCACTATTATATTTATGCTACTCAACTAACAGAGCGATCATTTATCAATAAAATGCTCAATACATTGCCTGAGTGGTTAACATAAATATACGAATATTTATCATGAAGACATTGTATTCGTGTATTCTTTCCGTGTGGTGACGGAGTAAAGAATATATTTCATCGCTCCTTGTATTGTCCATTTGACTTCGGAAAAGACGACTAAGGAATATCCGCACCGGTCTTATCCGTATGTATCGTAAAAGACGAACAAGGGATATGATATGCATATTACATCTATGCAAGAGGATGAAAACAAATATTAAACTATACCAATCCAGATGACTAGCGTAGTGTAGTAGTCAATTTCCCTCTTATTGTGAAACTGTCTCTAGACCAGCAGTGGGACGTTATCGTAGCTGAGGTGATGGCAATGACTATGGACATTGTATCTCGTATACAGCATTTATTTATTTTATTTATTTATTTTAAAACTTTTGCACAAATTAACAGTACAAGGCGGACTTAATGCCATAGGCATTATCTACCAGTCGACCTAGGGTGGAGCAGAAATAATGTAAGGTAGGTGCAATGTAAACAGAAAAAAAATTAAAAACAATGGAAAAAAAAAAACGAAGGTGATTAAATGTATTTTTACCGTATGTTCGAATACCTAATAAATATATTCATACCTATATATAAATAAATAAGTATAAATTGATTCATAAATAAGTATAAATTCATTCATTTAAATATCGAGTTATTCAAAATGTCATTAAATTTTGAAATTTAGGCTTGTAATTTATGTAATAAAGATCAGAAATTACGAGCATTACATTAAAAGCATCTATAACATCAAATTGACTTTAAGGAGACAGTGAAATTATATTGAGAAAAATGTTAATCAAAAATGCTACACATGAATTAGTTTATCACCATCGATGGTTTCCAAAAAAGTAAAACTCAATTTGTTGTCCAAAAATTTCAATAAAATCGTAACTTGTATGATTCAATGGCATAAGCAAGCATGTACTATCCTGGACTTCGAATCGTACCTTTGAGTTCTGAGATTAAATTTTTATTAAGCGTTTGTTTTCGCGTTACAAATTGTGCTATATTCGAAATTCAGCAAAAAGTTTGCCTCATATTGTGTAGGTTTAAAAATCAAATGGCATCATAGTGAATTTGTTTCCTATTTGCATTTGAGTATAAAGGGTAATAAATAAAATATAAGCATTGTCTCCAAAATAATATTTAAATCATTCGCTTATCAAGGATTGTCTGTTGTTGTTATTTTCTTAATCAAAAAGGAAAACCACGTGAGTTAATGACATAAACCACAAATATAACATATTCAATGTACCTCCTTGCATACCATACTCAAACTTATTATTTAAGAATAAGGTTTACATTTCTTTATCTTCTCGTTATGTAAATCTGTAATTTCAGTTTATCCCTTCACAGTCATAGAAAGCACGATCGAATGAGGTATTAACACTGGTTTAGTATTCAATAGGAATATATGTTTAATAAGTTGTCATTGTTCACACATTAATAGGCGAGTAGAAAATTATTTGTCAAAATTTTTGACAGCTGACATTTGAATTAACAACGTGCGCCGCCATCTTGATTATTTGTTTATATTTGTCATGTGTTTAAATATTTTACATATTTAGCTCTGATTAAATAAAATATTTATGAATGGAAAGTATATTAAAAATGTTTTGCTCTTCAATGGAAGGGAAATTGGTATCTATTATAACTACGAAAGTTAATTCAATTTAGGTTTTATTCAAGATTTCCTTCTCTTGCGAAAGGTTATTTGTTTGAATCCCCTAGTTAACTTTTACGGAAACAAAAGTGGTGTTTGTATTCTTAGTTGCCGTACGAAAAAGAGGATTGTCAACAACTGAATTTTGAACAATGTGAGCCTCTAGAAGGAATGACTTTCAAACTCTGTGTTAGAAATAAACTTAGAATACATTGTCCCACCCCCTTGTTTATCACAATTGTCGTATAAATCTAGTAAGAAAATTAAAAAAAAATCCTTTTTACGTGAATAACCATTTTTGGTATCGGAAACGAGTGAGATATAGGCACTTCTCGTTTTCATAATTTAATGTAAATACATGTGAATGATGAACACAATATATGTTACACAGAAGTGATGGATGAATTAATAAAATGTTTTTCTGTAATAGCAACAATTCACTTCTATATATCTTTAAGACATACCCGTTCTTTTTTTTTAAGACTACACCCTGCACCGGGGAAATAATCCTTTGTATACGAGGGACTTTACAAACATATAATTAACGCAAATTATTTTATTTTAATGATTTTTCATGTTTACGCGAGTATTACAAATTTGAAATAACACAATTTTTACGGAATACGGAATAAAATATAATGAAAATACGGAAGGTGGAGTCAAGAGTCTCCGAAACCGGAGAGCGTGTATGAAGCAAATTATGAATGTTGAGGAAGCGAGTGAAGTATGCAAGGATAGAGTTCTCTGGCACTCTGTTCCCTCTACCTACCCTGCAAGGGATATGGCGTGATGATATGTATGTATGTACTATTTTTACGTATTCTATCGCGTTTGTATTTGATTTTTATTAACCCAATGTATCGAATACTTTACAGTGGAGGACTGACCGACTCTTTCATTTTAAATACTATTTGCTCCTGTATATAATCCATAATATTGTATGACAATATAATAATCCGACAACGGTTATGCTAAACGTTTGATTCACGCTCATTGCCTTTACGAGGCGATAAAACTCCTCGGCAAGCTATTGGAAAATTATTACTGTCTGGCAACAGGTTGGCTCGCCTCCGAGCACCGAAATGTACCATTTTACTGAGTTAAGTGCGACTCGTGAGGAATACAAAGTAGGTGCCGCAAAATTAGAACTTTAAAAGTGGGTGTTTGAATAAACTTACTAAGCACTGAGCTAGTAATGATATGACTGTGAATTTTGTACCATTTTATTCTTACAAATACTAAAGTAATATAAATGCGAAAGTTTGCAGGAATTATTTTACGGTTATGGTATATGTATTATTTTACGGTTTTACTAGGATATATTGTGCTGACAGTTAGTCAAAGTTTGAACAGTAATAGTTGTCTGGAGTAAAAGTATGCTTATAGATTTTCTTTACATCTGACGAAGTGTATGCAAAGTTTTAATACGATCGATTGAGTAGTTAAAGCGTGGAAACTTAAAAACCAAACTTATATTCACGTTTATAATATTAGTTCTGATAATATAGCATATTTATCATAACAATAATTATGTATTTAAAAATATGTTCACTTATAATTTATACAATGTAATTGTAGGTATTGAATTAATAATTTAGGAAAAATAACAATAGGGCATTTTGACGCGTTGAAAGACAAGGAAGCATCTAAAACATATAAACAAAATTTTATAAAATTGACATTATATTTTAAAATATTTATTTTTTTCTTTCTAAATAATTCAAAATTTTAATATTATAAGTAAAAAATGAAGTTAAAAACCTTGTTAATGAAGAAAATAACAAAATAATTTCACCTTAATTTTTATATAGTTACAACGTTATGAATACGTGATACGATTAATGTCAAATAAGTACAGTAACTATTTACACATATTTATTAAAGAAATTAACCACGCACTAAGGAATAAATCATTGTATAACTTTACAAAAATTCAAATTAACGGACAAAGATTACACTTATATTCGGTATAATAGATAGATCGCACGACACTCGCCACTGGACGTTGGTATTTCCAATCCACCACCTGTCCAATTATTAGTTTGTATAAGTTAGTATATCATATAAAAATACAATTTACGATACCTTCCTTTGCCACTGGTGTCGAAAAAAAGTGACTTCGAGATAAATCCTATATCAACTTCTCTAACCAGCGTAGTGTAGAATGAAAACCTCATTGCCATCACGGAAAAGGCACGTGCTTAATAATAGAATTTTTATATCGTTTATCTGATTGAAAGAGGTTGCTGCAATAGATCTACAAGTAAATAAAATTCACAAATCCTTGAAAACAAACCCTCTTAAAATTATACAGCAATTGAGTACGAATAATATAAAGAAAGTTACTACTGTCGTAAATCTTCCGCAAGCATCTCAAAATTTATCGATTTCTGTAGCATAATCAAAGAAAACAGTAACGCACCCTCGCATTTGGTAACGCAATAACGGCACGGGCGGATGTTTAAATTGATTCGCGACCACCCCATCAGCACGCCCTCACCAACTAGCTCGCAACACCCCATCTTCGATCGCTCTAGTTGACAATTATTAACTTTCATGATAGATATTCTAATGGCGTACCTATTCCTTTGGAATATTGTGATTATTTCTCATTCGTTATTGATAAGTATATATTTCCGTGTGGTGACGGAGTATTAATACAATTCACCACCCCCTATCTTACCCGTGGGTGATCGTAAGAGACGACTAAGGGATATAAAACGCATATAACATCCATGCAAGAGAAGGTAACCTCGAAATTAAACCCTATTACCAACACGTCAGACCAGCGTCATATAGTAGATCAATTTTCCTCTCATTATGAAGGAAGCTCGAACCCAGCAGTGCGACATACATGAGTTGAGAAGATTGATAAGTATATTGCACTCTGTGACGAAATATGACGAAGACCTACGTCCAGTAGTGAATGAAAAAAGGCTGAATGATGAAGCATATGGCCCTGGCATGAATGGGGTCTGGTCAAAATTGATGTTTAAAATCTATTTATTTTGACTGATTCGTCTGTTTCTATATAAAATGCTATCGGCGATCGTCGAATCGCCTGTGAAACGTGCCAATTATAGAATTGACGCCCTCTGAAGATACCTCTCTCTTCAAAAGTGTACGTCAATATGAGTGAATGTAAATACGAATTATGCCGTGACGACAAATGGTACGATGTTCTATGCAATTATACCACTGTTATTTTTATATTTAATATAATGTGTAAATTAATTTTAATATGTAAAAATAATAAGTACATTTGACCCAATTAATCTATACTCTATACATACACTACCGTCCAAAAGTTTGGAAGCAGCAAGGTAAAATCGAATAAAACCAAACTAAGTCATTTAAATTTAAATGTATTGATAAAAAAATAAAGAACAAACAGAAACTAACTTAAACAAAATAAAAAAATAATATACAATGGTAAATTAGATTAAATTTTAGCTTCATCAAAGTGTCCACCTTTCTCCTTTATAATCTTCTCACATATTCTGGGCATTCTATTAATCAATTTTTTAAAATAATCTTTATCTAATTTGTTCCATTCGTTCTCTAATAGCTGCCACAAATGTTCTGAGCTCGTAGGACAACGACTTTTCACCCTCCTGTCAAGTTCATCCCAAACAAGTTCAATGGGAGAAAGATCAGGGGATTGAGATGGCCATTGCATGATGTTTAAAATGTTTTCAGCTTTTTTCTTGTTTAAAAAGTTCTGGCACAATTTAGACGAATGCTTAGGATCATTATCCTGTTGAAAAATGAATCCAGAACCAATGAGACTTAGTCCACTGGGTATGGCAGAATCTTGGAGAATTTTTAAATAGCCTTCCTTGTTTAATTTTCCGGTTATCCTCACAAGATTGCCGGGTTTACTGTTGCCAAAACACCCCCAAACCATGACATTACCACCACCATGTTTGATGGTAGGCACTGTACATGCCTCTGAAGCCCTCTCTTCTTTTGACCGGCGTACAAAGACACGTCTATTGGATCCGAAAATCTGAAATTTTGATTCGTCACTCCAAAGGACATTTTCCCATTGTTCTATAGTCCAGTTTTTATGCGCTTTTGCCCATTCTAGTCTATTTTTCTTATGTCGATTTGTTAGTTTGGGTATTTTAGCAGCAACACATCCTCTTAATCCCGCAGACAGTAAGCGTCTTTTAACAGTAGTTGTTGAAATGGGTGTTTCTCGCGTATCATTCAGAGCTGCAGCGATCTGTGGTGCAGTTAAGCGTCGATTCCGTTTAGAAAGAACTCTAATGAAGTTGTCCTCTTGATTTGTTGTGGATTTGGGCCTACCAGATCTCTTTCTATCTTCATTTTTCCCCGTTTCTTGTTTTCTAGCAAGGGTATAGTGGACACCTTTACAAGAAATTCCGAGCCTTTCTGCGATTTGACGTTCACTGTATCCTTCCTCGCGTAGAGTGCAAATAGCGCTTCGCTGTTCAAGCGTGATTTGCTTGCGTTTTGCCATTTTCAGAAGAAAAAATACGGTCAAAGTAGTAGCCGATATCTTTCGAATACAGACAATGTTAATATCACAACTTTCACGTGCCAATGCTCAAGTGCGACTGAATAAGGTCTAAAAAAGTTAAAACCAGCAAACATTATCAATAAAACTACACCATTGCATAGGATAAAGTAGCCGATGGATTAAGTCATAAAACACGTGTTTCGTCAATATTAAGGAATTCCATAAAACTTGATGAATGTAGGATAATAATCCTCTTGTGTTTGTGTAGACAGTCGTAAAAGGTTGTAAAACTTAAGATTATTGCTAATTTTTACCGCTATTAGTCGGCATTTATTTGTTTTGTTTGAAAACAGGTGTGCTTCCAAACTTTTGGACGGTAGTGTATATAGCTAATAAAATTATAACGGATCGAGGTCTGCATATTATAGAAAAGATTGCAAAAACTAATACATATTATATACACTATATGCTGTTTGGTTGTGGTCACTAATACTACCAATCGTTAGATTGGTCGCGGGTGTCGTAAAAGAATACTAGGAGCATTAAATAGACCTGAACCAATTTCATCCGATGATGTTTGGTCAAAAATTACATTCCCAAGGAGAATTGACGTTAAAACTATCGCCAAAACTTTTGCAATATGTACGGTGGAAGAAGAGTACATATTGCGTCGACCACGAGTATATATGATGATGATGATATGCTCCACGGGGATAAATAAGTCTTGTAGGAGAGTTATGTCGCACTAGTTGTGTGTCAGTTTGCATTAAGTACAAAATGCCCAGAAGGAATGTTTACTATTTATCACCATAAGCCTTAAAGTATAAACACTTGAATTAAATTTTGATACAAAGTAAGCTAGCACAATATTAAGCACAGCATTCCATGTTTAATGATCGTTCAACTTAATAACATGCACAATAACGCCTGTTCAGTCGATAAATTGCGATATAGAATTTCGTGTAATAATTTTCGATATAGTAACCCGTCCAGTGCTATCTACCTTCACATTTTCTGACTAAAGCTCCAATTTATTTCCATTCTTTCATCAGACTAACGACGTTCACTGTTGGAATTAGGCCTTCCTAAGGGGCATTATGCTATGATCGCCACGTGTAATGAGCGTGTTGGTGAACGAATATGATGATAAATGTAGAGTACGGTGATAAATGTAGAGTACTACCATCATTTTTATAGGTAAAAAAATAAATCACATAGGAGAATAGTAGTGCCCTTTTCTTTATTCCTTTCTACCCACCTGATCTAATATTTTTTTATAAAGGTTAACAATATTTTAAGCATAAGTTGTTCTTCCACAGATGCGGGTGAATTATGCTTGAACAAGGGTTGCTGTGGCTCAGGCGCGCGCGACCGCCTCACGCAAGCGGCGCGTGCGCAGCTCGAGTCAGCGCTGTGGAGCGAGCTCAGCAAGCTCGCCGACACACTCACTAACAGAGCAATCAAATTTGACGGTAAGTCATTATTAATTTATGAAATAAAACTTCAGAAATCAAAAAAAATATAAAAGGAATGAGAGTAAAATTAAAAATAATATATTCCTTAAAATTACTATTCATCAAAATTGCCGTTACTAAATTATAGATGGTGCTGTTTTCAAAATGAGCATATATGTCATAGTCAAAACTGTAGATGCTTTGCAGTGACTGCAGGCGAGAATGTTAATGTATGAATTCCTTTTTTTGGAAATTATCTTTATATTTAGTTTGCAACACATTATAGACAAGACATTATTATACAAGCATTTTTTACATCTACTTTAATGTTTTATAGACATCATATTATGGTAGTCCATAAAGTTAAAACATGAGAGAAAACTGTGTATCCATTAAAGGAACTAATAGCTTTACGACAGTGAATTACTCCACTATCTAGGTACAATATATTAAAACTCACCAACTTTAACTCTTTCGTTTAATCCATATTAGCGATAAGTGAGAATAAATATACGGTGTGTAATAACTTTATAATTTTTTAGGTAATGACATCATCATCATTCTCCTACTCTTATCCTAATTACTTGGGATCGATACAATATGTGCTCTTCTTTCATAGTGCATATTGTAAAAGTTAAAGTATTGGCTTATGACCGGCCTTGGTTTTATGACCGGCCGCCTGCCAGACGTCAACCCTCCTTGAGCATGTAATTGTTGACCAAACGGCATCAGATAGAGTTGGCCTAGGTCGTTATAAGGCCGAAGGGGAGTCACTCAGCGGTGGAGAGAAAATCTGGAACCAAGTGAACATTGTATCATCTACAATTTATGTGATTATATTTTTTTTTGATCAGGGATTATTTATCGATTCTTATCAGTCATATAACTGCAATTTTTTGCTATCATTATTTATTAGTACTGCCCGCATCGTGTTCGAAATTAAAATGCTCTAATGATCTCTAAATCACCAATTTAGAATTTCTAGATTTTTAACTATTCTTTTGGGATTTACATTTTTTTACTTCTAAATCAATCCTGTATTAATTACATGAAACTTTTTTTTTATTTAACAACACCACCCTGCGCTAAGGAATTAATTCTTGTATTGCGGGGGACTTTAGAATCATATAATTAACACAAACAAATTACACCCAAACTCAGAATAACACTTTGTGGATCGCACAGAATATTATCCTGCATAGGAATCGAACCAATGGCACTGACACGGAAGGTTGATATTTTAGTCTACGTCATCTGTGCGGTCATATTCAGATCGGTCCAGCCGTTTTTCAATATCATCATCATCATCTTAGCTCGTATATGACCCACTGTTCGGTTCGAGTCTCCTCCATAATGGGAGGAAAATTGACATACCGCGCTGGTCAGACGTGTTGGTATAGGGCTTTGTTTCGAGTTTTCCTTCTCTTGCATAGATGTTATATGCGTTTTATATCCCTTAGTCGTCTGTTACGATCACCCACGAGTAAGATAGGGGGTGGTGAATTGTATTCTTATTCCGTCACCACACGATTTTTCAATATAGGGGTGGTGAATTGTTATCTTACTCACCATACGGAATTTAGTTCTAAATAATATTTGATACAACAAGTAGGCAGACATCGTGTATAAAACATTTAATCAAAACGGCACCCATCACAATCTTGTACGATTTAAATGGTCTGATCTCGGCGCCGGCGCATTTCATTACATCACAACGGGAGTGCAGCCCGCTTGTCCAAACATGGACACATTGACACTTGTAAGTGGACGCTTAACGTTGCACTAGCGGACAAATGATTGCAGATATAATAACTCGTTGTAAATGTGTCCGCTTCATGTCATATAAGAACCTAGTTCAATATTGAGACTGTTAGAAAATACTGTTTGCCATTTTAATAATAGAATATTATAGTTAAAATACTATCTGATATTTTTATGCTTTCCTCAATTGCCAAATTAACGCTACTATCATCATCATCATCATCATTCTCCTACTCTTATCCCAATTACTTGGGGTTGATACAATATGTACTCTTCTCTCACAGTACACATTGTTACTGTTATTGGCAATAGTGACCGGCCACCCGCTAGACGTCAATCCTGCTTGGGAATGTAATTGTTGACCAAACGGTATCATATGCAGTTTTTTTTTCACGATGTGGAAATGCATTTACGCACTATAACACCTGTGAGGACGGGAGGACTTGTGTGGGACTCATCGGCCACCGTGCGACCGAAATATCCACTAAAACCACAGCGGCCTCATCCGCGTTTTTACAGGGTGCCGGGGAGATCGTCTGATGACATTCAATCACCGACAGCCCAACGCATGGCCGTCTGGTAGTCCTCTTTTAAAGTAAGGGTTGGTAGTATTCGTAGTCGCTATCACACAGCATCCTCCAACAGAGTTGAACGCTACCAAATATCTTAACTGCAGATTAATAATATATATTTTATCAATCTATCATCTCTTTCGACACTTTTTATTATAAAAGGCAAATTTTAGCCTGAAAAGGACAAAACATACACTTAACTAGCCTCTGTTTAATTATGAGTTGACAAAAATGACTCTAGAAGGCTTTATGATAAAAAGTAAAAAATCTCATTTTTTAAATTAGGTCCCTTCAATTTTTAAGGTGCGATCTAATAATAAATACTTGTTTTACAATTTCGGTATATATGATAGACACTCGTGGGTTACAGCAGAAAATCAACTTTAGAATTCGGGTAGGTAAATGACTCCACACTAAGCTCTTCGCCCTTTTAAGACTAATAATATCAGTATGTCTTTGCCGTGTGGTGACCGAATAAGAATACAATTCACAACCCTCTATCTTACCCATGGAGGATCGTAAGAGATGACTAATAGATATAAAATGCATATAACATCTATGCGAGAGAGGGAAAACTGGAAACAAAACCCTATACCAACATGTGGTGTACCCAGCGTGGTATAGTAAATCAAATTTCCCGCCCGTAACGGAGGAAGCTTGAGCCCAACAGTGGGACATATATAAGCTATAATGAATATCAGTATGTTCTTTTTCTTTAATATCCTTTAAT
Source organism: Lymantria monacha (assembly GCA_905163515.2). Lineage (NCBI taxonomy): Eukaryota > Metazoa > Arthropoda > Insecta > Lepidoptera > Erebidae > Lymantria > Lymantria monacha. The sequence goes on from LR991082.1 coordinate 5,832,026, forward strand.
TCGCTGTAGATAAATATTGGCAGTATTTCTTTAATATCCTTTAATTCGCTGTAGATAAATATTGGCAGTATTTCTTTAATATCCTTTAATTCGCTGTAGATAAATATTGGCAGTATTTCTTTAATATCCTTTAATTCGCTGTAGATAAGTGTTGGCAGTATTTCTTTAATATCCTCTAATTCGCTGTAGATAAGTGTTGGCAGTATTTCTTTAATATCCTTTAATTCGCTGTAGATAAGTGTTGGCAGTATTTCTTTAATATCCTTTAATTCGCTGTAGATAAATATTGGCAGTATTTCTTTAATATCCTTTAATTCGCTGTAGATAAGTGTTGGCAGTATTTCTTTAATATCCTCTAATTCGCTGTAGATAAGTGTTGGCAGTATTTCTTTAATATCCTTTAATTCGCTGTAGATAAATATTGGCAGTATTTCTTTAATATCCTTTAATTCGCTGTAGATAAGTGTTGGCAGTATTTCTTTAATATCCTCTAATTCGCTGTAGATAAGTGTTGGCAGTATTTCTTTAATATCCTTTAATTCGCTGTAGATAAGTGTTGGCAGTATATCAGGGCAATTTCAACATAATAAAAATCTTTACTATGATTTTAAAACAATTAGCCACTTCTACCGGATATTTGATAAATGTGACAGTACAATTAACATTCAAAAACATTCAAATTACATGACACTTTGAGGACACTTGCTCACTATACAGTGAAGGCACACACGCCAATACAAACAAGGCTCAGTGGCCAAGTCACCGACATTGCATTGTGTTCGTGTCTACCTCGACTTGTTTTAGGGTTGCTACGTCTTCTATAGAAAGCAAGATATCTGTACCAGCAGTCAGCCAAAAAGCATAAGGATTGCCACACCTTTACCGAACTTAAGGAATCGGGATCCAATGACGCGTTTAATAAGAGGTAGGATATGAGTTTATGGGTCACACTCTGCCATTCCGTTGCCCTGGACGGATGCGAAGGGTGTGAACAGAAAATATCCGGTAGATGTTGCAGACGTCTAGATTTTGCTATATATTGTTGAGGAACATAGCTGTACGAAAGAACAAACTACCGTGTAGGTGTCTATAGTTAAAATTTATTTCTTTATTTCGATACACAACTACCATTACAGATAATACAACCCAATTCGATAGCGGAAGACAGTATTAGTACATAAGTATATATTACGATAATTCTAAACATTACAAATTTATTATTTCTATATACTTAAAATTAAAATAGCAGTCAGTGTTAATTCGTTCAGTGAACACGGACCTCGTTGAGCACACGTAGAGCGCGCGTGAATGGCGCGTGCTGTAACAAGTTGGTGCGAGCGCGCGGCACCCTCAGGAGCGGTGTCTGCCGCCGCCGTCCCACGTATTCGTCTGGTATATACAGCCGAATCGCCTGCAGAATAGCTGGGTTGTGGATTAGGCCCCGCAATACTTTAAATATGTACAAGACGAGAGCTATTTCTCGTCTAACTTCTAATTTATAAAATCCTACCATACCCAATATAAATGCGGTTGGATATATAATAGTAATGGGTATCCTGGATATATCCCGAACTGTTTTAAATATAAAAATCGTAAAAAAATATTTTGTATTCGCTCCATCATTACTATATATTTAGCTTCATGCGGAGCCCACACTATGGCATTGTATTCCAAGTGGCTTCTTACTAGAGCCTCGAATAAAGCCTTTAAAGCCCTGGTGTTGGTGAATTGATTTGCCTGACGCAAGACAAAACCTAAATTTCGGTAAGCCCTCTTACAAACATCTATAATATGTTGTCTAAAATTCAGATCAGCTGTAAACCGAACACCTAAGTCTTTGACTTCTGTGACGCGTAGCAGCGGTTCGTTATTTATGTGGTATTGGTGATGATTCGGTGTGCGCGCCCTACTGAACGATAAAACTGAGCACTTAGATACATTAAATTGTAACTGATTTGCCAAACTCCATGCCGTTATACTATTGATATCATCCTGAAGTAATTTATGGTCTCTTTCTTTTTGATTTCAAGAACTAATTTTAAGTCGTCTGCAAATAGTAAGGGAGTAGATGTTTTGACTATTTTAGGCAAATCATTGATCATTAAAATAAACAAAAGGGGCCCAAGGTTACTACCTTGACTGACCCCAGATCTTGTGTAATAAGGTTTGGAAAGATGTCCACCGTGATCAACGTATTGGCGCCTATCTCTCAAATAACTGGCAAAGAACGCTAAAGTATGCGGAGTTGAAACCTGCATTCGCTAATTTCAAAAGCAGACGATCATTATGAACCGTATCAAATGCCCGCCGAAAATCGAAGTAGGCAACATCCACTTGTCGACCTGCATCGACTGCTGGCACTAGTCTTGTCATCAAGTGAAGTAAGTTATCTGTAGTCCCCCTACCAGGACGAAAACCGTGTTGTACTTCTGATAATTGGGCACTTACCTGTTTGTATATACAACTGTGAATGGCTGACTCGAACACTTTGGCTGGAGTGCAAAGGACTGCAATAGGTCTATAATCACTGGGTGTCGAACCTCCGCTACCTTTTGGAACAGGTACGACTCGGGTCACTTTCCAGCGATCAGGAAACACTGCACGTTGAATACATGCATTAAAATATTCGACAGTAGGTGTAATTGAAATATTCTTAGATCAAATTACTGAAATTTAGCGTTTAATATACTTAATTATTTATAAAAAACCCGATTACGAAGCTAAAAATGATGTCACAAGTGGGATTCGAAGCCACACGTCCATCCGTCCCAATCGTGCTCGAATCGGGCTCGAATCCCACTTGTGACATCATTTTTCGCTTCGTAATCGGGTTTTTATAAATAATTCCTTGATCGTCTAACAATTTATACGGTCAACAATTGTAGGTTTAAAGGGTCAGAGGACTAATAATTATTTTAATTATAACTAACTAAACAACGAAATATGGGTGTGTAGGAGTGCTTCAAGGAAAAGACCTCATTAAAAAAAATCTTTGAAAATGTGCAGATTCTCAATTAATTTGTACTTTTTTTTTGAAGTTAGAGGGTGTCGTGTGACAACCCTATTCCATACCCCGGTGTATAATTACACCGTCCGGTTACCCAGCGTCCACCAATATTGACACGGCCACTTTCCAACATCCATTGAACCAACTTTGTGTTTCAATCACACGAGAAAACCGTTGATTATTGATAATTTGTACAATGTAACATGGCCGCCGCCTTTTTGAACATTTAATTCTGTTGCGACATGTATGCGTTATAACAACAATGCATAAGAATCGAGTGGCTCGAGTTTACACTATATTATTTATAATAGTTTAGTCAAATATCATGTTTATTTAATTTTTAGGCCTCGTCACACCTTGACAATAATAACCGCTACTGTATTTACCATGTACTATGTGTGCCTAACTCACAGAACGCCATAAGCCAGGTCATTCATTGCAGTGGTTATTGCCTCAATTGCTACACTTATCAAGGGGCTAGACGATTCTAGTATCGTATTATTGGTATACAATCAAAACCTCAATCGGTCATTATGTCAAAAACGAGATGATGATGACATAAGAAATTTGAAACGGTACTATTCGTTTGCCGTCATTAGCAATAAAAAGAATACTGCAATTTCTCTATGGTGTCCTAAGTTTGTTGTGGTGTCGAGACTGCAGTTAAATTAGCAGTGCAAATTTCAAAAATCCCGCCAATATATATGTATTTTTTTTTTAATTGGCAATTTTAAAAACCTAATTATATCTGTATAATGTGTAAGTACATTGTCGGCTAGATGGCACACGTCTCCTTTAAAGATGAAAATATAATACAAAATTTAATGTCATACGACAGCTCACGCTGGTCTAAGTGATAGCACGATTGGAACGGATTTTTAATAGGTGTGGGATCTAATCCCATGTGTGGCAATCATTTATCGCCCGTAATAAGGTTTTTTATAAATAATCAAGCACATTGAATGCTAAATTGCAGTAATTTGCCAATTTTATTTTTAAAGTTACGTAAGTTAAAACTGGCATCTACCAGTTTTGATGCTATGTAACTCAGATGTTTTCCATTTGTATCTATTCACCTAATATTAATTCCTCAGCTGATTTCTACAACGCCCACGGTATTAAGGGATGGCAACAATTGTAATTTTCTTGTATTCTATTCGGACATCCGGGATAAAATTATTGCCCATTTCATAATCTTAGTTCAATATCGTTTTTTTTTTAATTATACGGTAGTGAGTACGGAAACAACAGAAAATTTTTTAATTTTATAGATTTTTTTAATGATTTTTAATGATTTTTAATGTTATGTTTATTACCGCGTATTACACATTTGCAATAAAAATATTTTTGCAAATTCTATCGTGTTTGTATTTGTTTTTTAATTTCACGATATTTTGATCACTTTACAGTGATCATGATCACGGGAGAATTGATCGACTGGATTGATTTATCATATCCGAAAAGGGTTTCGGATGTAGGAGGGCCTACATACTAAATTTCATAGAAATCGCTGTTGCCGTTGCTGATATCTTGCAAAATATAAAAATAAACAAGAATTTCTCGTATAAAGATATTATATTTCTGGCTCGATATCTTCACATAGGTGTTCTTTTAATGTTATGTCATCGAATATTTTCATATGCGTCACCTTCAATACAGTCGAAGCTTATATCCGATTACAAAGCGGACTAACATGAAAGCTAATATTATTATTGTTAACTGAATTTGCAATATTGTGAGTCACATGTTTTTGTCGTTTTTATACTTGCACATAGTAAAGGAGCGCATTGAAAGTAATCTTCACTCTTCTGGTTGACGGATAAAAATCAGATATTAGAATTAGGGTTGCCGCAAATAATGTGTTCTTGGCTATAATTAATTAAGATTACCTATTTTTTGTTTTATATTAGTCGCAGACAGTTCCTTCCAGAAGTTGCAGAGAATGGACTACGGTAAAAGAGACTTATTAGGGTACATTGTTATTTTGTAGTATGTAATAATTTGGTTTTATTGTTCTTTTTTTTTAAAGACGAGACTTTTTTAAAGAGATATGGCAATATTCTAGTCCTTATATTCCAGTAACTTTACAAACATAATTAACGGACAAAAATTACACCCAGACTTAGAAAAACAATTTGTAGATCGTACAAAGTATTGTGATGCATGCCTTGCAACAAGAATGGGAATCAACTTACGATACTGATGTGCATTATTTTTATGTAATATAAAAATGTTTTTAATCCTCATAAGGATGCCGCAATTCATTCGTTATAAATAATAATTAAATTTATAAAAAAAATGTATATATATATTAATTTTTTTTGATACATAATTTTAATTTGTTATAAAAATGGCATGAACATATTTTTGCGTTAACTCTATTCAAAAATGTTCAGATGTATATTTTATTTGATAAAATATGATATTCGTTCAGAAAGTAAATAAGTAAAGGATTCGGATCTTGGACCAATGTTTGTATCTGTCTCATATAGTGATTTATGAATACATGTAATGCGTCACACTTTACTGCATAGTAATAACATCTTTATTCGACAAAACAAGACAGAAGAAATAGAGATAGAAGAAATATCAAATATAACGACATCAAGATTGATATAATTTTTAAACTTTTCGACTTAATGAACATTTGGACATAGTTATTACCAGAATCTTCTAGAATTAGTGCTAAATCCTTTACATTTTTGCCCTTTCTGAGTATATAACATCTATCTTGTCTCGTTCTGTGATGACTCATCCTCTTTATTCTGTTCTACGTCGTTCGTCGTCATTCGTCTTTACCTTTTTTTTTGGTGGACTATGGATGCGTCTCGCCCCGCCAAATCGGTCCGGGGTGACGCGTGACCCCATAGACCCACCGTAAAACTCCTCTCTCTTCGCCGTGCGAACGGACCACCGGTACCCGATTTTTGACTTCGGTGGTCATTCGTCTTTACCTTCGAACAGATTCTTCTCTATCCATTAATTATTTTATTTTTTTCTACAATAACTTAAAAATATCAAAATTTCCACGCTATAATTATAATATACCATAGTATAATTCATAGCATTTATTAGAAATTTGTAATTATAAAATCTACTAGTTTAACAGAAACCATTTAACTCGTCTACACAAACCATCCGCATACATGTTTCGTAATCAGCTTAAGGGCGGATTTTCGTTCGCCAAAGTTTGCAAAACCGCCCGTAAAACGATCCTCTTCTTTTCGGACTAACCTATTTATTGAGCTCTATATCTGAGGACAAAAGGCTTATACATATATAACATATTTATTTTTCATGTACTGAGGCTTAATAATATTTTTCTTTCGTTAATTGCAAATTGCTGCGGATACGAGCTAATGTTATTTTATAAAATCATAATTTGAATTTCATTACGAGAACAAAAGGTTTTCTTATAGTTCATATTATATCGATTATTTAACTTTATCGAAAACATAGCAAGACTAAACATTGCTCCTTTTAATAAATGAATAATAACTCGACAATTGAACCAGTAGCTGTGACGTGAAGATGAATCACTTAGCGTCGATATTTTATTACTACGGTAACTCGAATGTTAAATGGTTACTTTTATAGTGTGCCTAACACTTTTTTTTTATTAAATAGAATATTTTCTTATGCACACGGTTACGCGTTTTACATAATTTAGCAATATAATTTTATTACGTGAGTAGTAATTCAACTGCAGCTGCCCATTAGATAGATACATACGATGTACGATCGCATACTCTTAAATGGCATGTATCGCACCAGCGAAAAATTTGTTAAGATGGACAAAAGTTTTCTATTTTTTTTAATCTTACCGTTTCAGTAATAATATCTGTTGAGTAGGTATTCTATGGCTCATTATTTGATTTTTAATAGTTTTTTTTTATGCTTTACTAACTCAGGATAATGTATGTTTTAATTGCGTTATGTCGCTTTAGTGCACTGCTGCAGTGGGGATTTCTGAAGCTATGCGAAGGGTCCCTATTTTTTATAATAAGTTTTGATTGGAGTCCTCTGATCTTAAAAATGGCGACTACCACTTACCATCGAGTACTTCCAGCGCCATAGATAATAGAAAATGCGACAGTAAAATTTTCTTTAATATCAATATAGCATCAAATGTTAATTGGTTTGAACAGATGTCACAATGGTAGATATCCCATCTTCAGAATAACCATTTTTATTTATCAATTGTAAATTTTTAAGTCCTCTACAATAGAAGTATTATTATTTTAATTCAAAACGTTGCTTCGAGTCGTTTATTAAATAAAACTGCAATTAAAACAAATCGAATAGAATTAAAACCAATGGTAGTGACCAAAAAGTGTGAGTAAGTGTATTTCTCGCGATAACCGGCCACTGTTCGTTGCTATTAATATCGCATTGCGTCTGTTGATGCTCTTAGCTACACGATGATAGAACAAGAGTGTTCTTACGAAACATACTTTGAGTTATTGCTTAAATAAACCGAAAATTTTTGGGAATTGTGTTTGCATACATGTCTGTCAACTATAACTATACATCAAACATTTTTAATTTCTATATACCACGATGATCTAATGACATAAACATACTGATCATCATCAGGTCACTCGGCGTTCACAATTGGATGTCGGCCTCCCCACACGGTGGTAGATATAATGCCATAATCACCACGTAGTTATAAAATTTCTAGACAATGCTGTTGCCCATTCTACTAATGTTCGCTTAACCAACTTCTAATACTTCTACGTGAAGGAAAAAGGTGGTGACATTTAGTATACTTGAAACCGTCACCCACACGCGGCGTTTCAAGTTTACTGAATACCCGAAAGCATTGAGTTTTTTAAGCCTATACTTTATAGAAATTATTTCTGAAAACGTCTGGAAATATCTGTACGCCCGTGGCTACCGCCGGGTGGGCCCCCGACGACAAAGATCGGATTCCGGTGGGCCACTCGCACGGCGTGGAGAGGGACATATGGGGTCGCGCACCGCTTCATCTGTCGCCTCGGACGGATTTAGCGGATGATAGGAACAAATCCCGACGCAAAAATAAAATTGTCCCCGGGGGTGTCGTAAAAGACGACTAAGTGATATAATAAGTATGTAACATATATGCAAGAGAAAGAAAAATATATAAAATCCTATAGCAACACGTCTGACCAGCGTGATATAGTGAGTTAATTTACCTCTCATTATGATGGAGGCTTGACTCTAGCAGTAGAACGTATATGGATTAAAATGAATGATGAAAGAAAGCCAATGCTTTGTTAATTATATCCTATTATTGTTTGAAAATAGGAACCATATAAAAACTAATAAATAATGGTGGCCATGCTCACTGAAAGGTCTCAACTTGCGTTAGCTACGTCGATTGGGTCTCTTCCTTCCTTTCAAGGTGGGTGATGGGAGTGATGGTTGCTGTAGTAAATAGCTCGTAAACGGGTACCGATTGTAGGATATGGTCAATTTCAAATTGTGATCATAATTTATCGCCCTTATAGGGAATAAAAGAGAGGAAGAACGAGGAAAATAAATATGACATGTGGCACCACGTAACCATAGATGTCGTAATATGGTATCTAATAAAAAACAAACTAAACACAACTTATCAAACAAGTTTCATTTCATATTTTCAAAATCGTACATAGTTTAACATCACTACAAATTCTTGATGCGAAACTGTTCATCAAATTCGTATTTATATTTCTATCATAATTTGTTAGGGTAAGATATTTTTGATACGAAGGGAGATAAGATTTTTCTCGAGGACATTTTATCCTGTACAAACAAGGATATCCCGTGGGAAAGCATGTCGTAATCAAACAAACGCGGTACACGGTCCCGAGTTTGGTTTGAGAGGGGAAAGCTATCAACGTCGAGTATAACGAAACAAACGAGAATAATACTTTTTTGTATAAAAATGTTTATTGGAAGTAAATATTCGTTACCATTTAAATAGATAAAAATGTATTTTAGTTATTACCAATATTAAATATGTATTCACTTTTCTACTCAATCATCTAATATCGAGACCTAATCAAGTTCTACTTTTAGTGATCCAATCCTAAACTAAATTCAAAAGTCTCTAAATCATATTTAATACATATTTATCCGTGTGGTAGCGAAATAAGAATACATACATATATACATACATACATATCATCACGCCATATCCCTTGCAGGGTAGGCAGAGAGAACAGAGGGCCAGAGAAGTCTATCTTTGCATACTTCACTCGTTTCCTCAACATTCATAATTCTTTTCATACACGCTCGCCGGTTTCGGAGCTCTTGACTCCACCTTCGTTCAGTACGTGACCAATCTGGTCTAGGTAGGTTAGTCTCGGTCTCACCCGGTACCTACATCCTTCCACTTTCGCATTGTATATCTTCTTAACCTGACGTTCGTTTGGAGTAAGTATACAATTTACCATACCCTATCTTACCCGTGGGTGATCGTAAGAGACGACTAAGGGATTTAAAACGCATATAACATCTATGCAAGAGAAGTAAAATCCGAAACAAAACCCTATACCAACACGCCTGACCAGCGTGGTATAGTGGATCATTTTCCTTCCCATTACGGAGGGACCTCGAGTCCAACAATGGCACATATATGAGCTGAGATGGATTGATGAAAATATATACATACATATTTTATTATATTATTATTTAACTTCTACGTCTATTCACTTAATAATTATAACATAATAATAACAATTATTAATATCAATAATATAATATTAATAATGATAAAAATGTAGATAGATAAAGAAAGAAGGAAATTTCGATATAAAACCCTAACCTGTTGGTTAGGGTTTTATCATCATTTATTCATCGTCTGCCCAGTTTATGGTACAAGTAGATCAATTTCTCTCTTATTCATGTAATAGGCTCTAACTCAGCAGTGGGACGTATTTAAGCCGGGACGAATAATAAAATATAAAGATAATCCAATTGGGTTATGAAAGCTAACAGAAATAAATTTCTTATGACACTGTCACTAAGTCGTAAGATAATGGCCATAATGATTTTCATCATTATAAATAATATTTTAGAACTGTACATACAACTTTCACATTTGCGAATTCCTTGTACATAAAAGAACCTCATTCTTCAGACTCGTCTGTATTAATTGATTAACTATATATGGAGAAACTAATAATTAAGAAAATTGAGAGAATGTATCATATATTTTTTTTTTAATTGAGACTAACCTCACCATATATTTTTACCATGGTAACTACTGTAAATCAGGAACAGTAATGGTCTCCATAAGTGACATCGAGGTTTAACCCTCAGGCAGGGAAACGATTTTAATTGTTTTGGGACCCGCAACAAATTTAGTTAGAAAAGTTAAAACTATTGGAAAAATTGATTCTCATATGCAATGCGGGCGACAGGAAACAAAATTGACCGTTTAGCCAATAAATAATTATATAGCGTATATAGAGAGAATTTATTTTAATGCTGTGTGATAGCGCCTACGAATACTACGAACCCTTACTTTGCTCGTGGACGGCGTAAAAAACTACTAAGAGCTTTATGTAGACCTGGGCCGACTTTACTTGATGCCGTTTGGTCAACATTTACATTCCCAAGGAGGTTTGACGTCAGGCAATCGGCTGGTCATAAAACTATTGCCAATAACTTTTGCAATATGTATGCAGGAACATGATGGGCATATATTCTAGTAATAGAGCCACGCTGCTGACAATTTTCTATTGTCAGCACATTTTTCACTCTCTTAAAAATCGACGTTTGAGATTGATATGACAACATTCCACCTTTTTTTTTTATTGCTTATGGTGGCAAACAAGCAAGCAGCATACCTGATGGTAAGTGTCACTGCCGCTCATGGATCTTTGCTATATCAAGGGTATAGCTTAGGCTGCTGCCTACCAATAAAATCCCCAAATCCACCCAGCAATTCAATAAAAAATTCAATAAAACAAAAATTCAATAGCACATTGCCATTACTCATTGTCAGACGTCGATCTTCTGCGAGAGTGTGGCACTACCCCGGACGGACCGGCCCGCGGCTGTAGAAACAGAAAACTGTCAACAGCGTACACTATTAAATACCTTGTAGTAAATGTCAGCTTAGCTCGACTGCTGATAGAACCTACCTGATGATAAGTCATACCGTTCATGGACCTCTGCAATATTTCTGCGAGAATGTGGTGCTAGCGATTCGATTTATTTATAACTTGCTGGCAGAAAACTATTTGCCAGTTTGTCCTTACCATTAATATATGCTAGGATCGGTATCTAGTACTCGTAGTTGCTATTATACGGCATAGTATGAATATAATTTACGTGAGCTATTTACTAAAGAGAACGTATACCTACCTTCCTTTGATGCCGTAATATATACATTTTAGATACCTACTTTGTATATATTATGCTACCACGAGGAGTGGCGATGAGTTTTGTTTATACACATATGTATATTCAGTGTCAGATATCAAAGACTAATGGTCTCCTTGTTTGGATTCCAAAGATACCATACCTTTACAATGAAGAATGAAGAAGGCAACGAGGAATGTTTCCAGAAACTGTCTGTGGTATTTTTTGAACATAATTATATTAGAAAAAGTTCTCACACTATGTATACGTATATCTATACTAATATAAATTTTTTGAGTTTGTGATCTTGTTATTTTGTGATTTTGTATGTAAGGGATAATATCTGAAAGTAGTGATCCGCTCTTGAAAATTCTTCTAATATTAAGTTATATTATCCTAGAAAGCTATAGGCTATTTTATTATTATATTTAGCACATATTTTCATTAATTAAATTACAAAAAGGTGTAATTTGTCGACATTAATTGTATGTTTGTAAAGTCCCCCGTAATATAAGGATATCAGTCAGAAAATTCTATCCATTCGAGTGTTGGCTAAAAGGGAAATAAAATTTGTGACCAAAATCTTGGTCTACCTCTGCAAATTTAAGCGAAAATTATTTAAAGACGTGACTACTGAAATGATTTACAATAATTATGTATGTAATCAATGCTAGCGAAATTGTGGGGACAGCTACTTATAAAATTATTATAGATTTATTCTTTTATGAAATATTCCTAAAAGTGTAATATGTAGTTGATAAATGTGATTTGACTATGAAAAACTTAATTTTATACCAAAAAAATAGAATCAAGATTAAATATAACTCATAGTTTGGCGAGAGATGAAAATATCGTATACCTAATACATATGACACTACTCTATCTCCTTAAAAGTTCAGTCGATAAATCCTCATGGCAGCTCGGCTAACAAGGGTTAACAGAGCTATTAATATTCACACAAATTGCTTGAAAAAAAAAGCCTCACGAATTTAGAAAAGGGGTTAATGTTCTTAAATTTCGTGTCCAATTTCCCTTATTTCTTGAGACATCGTGTCATATGTACTCGTGGCAGCTGTACTAAGCACGTGCGCGGAAATCTCGCGTCACAGGGTTGGCGCGAATTTTTTTTTGTCACATACAAATATATTAATTTTTTCGTAATAGTCTGAGAATGCAATATATAGAAAATAATATATTCCACGTTATACATTCGTATATTATTTTCTCTAAGCCCCAATGTACCATAGTTACTAAAAACAATTTTTGTAAATGATTTAAGTATTTGAAATTATTGATCTCAAGATTCTCGATTGGTAAAGCTATATCCTTTCTCCATCCATCAATAATGTATCCATGGTATGCGGTTAATGATTATGGATTTTACCTATCTATAATTAATTTCAATTACACACAGATTAAATAAACAAATATTTTCTCTATTCGCATTTAACACTGCTAAATCAAATTACAGAAACAACTATATTGGTTAAAGACTTTTAATTATCAGGAAGACGTCAATGGACTAATATGAAAATTTGAATCAATATACCATATGAACAGTATTCTGGTTAATAAGATAGAGGCCTATAATTATTCGACTGCAATCATCTCAGCTCATATTTGTCCCACTGTTGGGCTCAAGCCTCCTCTATAATGAGAGGGAAATTGACTTACTACACCACGCCAGTCAGACGTGTTGGTATAGGGTTTATTATTCGAGTTTTCCTTCTCTTGCATATAAGTTAAATGTATTTTCTGTCTCTTAGTCGTCTCTTACGATCATCCACGAGTGAGGTAGGGGGTGGTGAATTGTATTCTTACTCCGTCACCCCACGGAACTCCAATAATAGTAATCTAATTACTATTTCGTTTCATGGAGAATATTCACACTATTGTTGTGATGATTATTATTATATATATATGCCTTTTGAATCCGTTTCAATTACACGCAGTCAATTACAGAATGAACTATTTTTCTAATTGAACATAACCAAAATGATACTCTACTTATTGAATCGAAAAACGTTTATACCGTAGTCAATAATATATTAAAAAAAAAATATGTTGACACATAAGTTATTTTAATTTTAGAAGAATATCATAATCATTTTATTATTCACCCTTTCGCCGTGCACTGTTGGACGCCTATCCCACAAATGAAGAGGTAGTACCGTTATCGCCACGCTTGGTAGGCGAGTTGGCGATCGCAGTAGGATGTTATATGTTTTCCGAGAGAAAGCTACTGCTCATTCTTATATGATTAAAGCAGTTTTTATGACTCCTACAGGCCCGTGAGAAGTGGCAGTAATTATTTTTTTATCTCCTCACGGAAAAGGAATATTAAGTGAAGAATGAATGAAGATTTTTTATGTTTTACGCTACACAATAGGTTAATTTAGTTGTCTTTTTTTTTTAAAAACTGCAACGCCTTGCACTTAGGAAATAATCCTTGTATTGCGGGAAATTTTACAAATTATATAATTAATAGACGTAAATTATGCCAAGATGACCCAAATTAAATCCCAATGAGACCCAATGATACGCTAATTTTTTTTATTGTTTATAACCGCTCATCAGGCAACCCTGTTACGTACTGATTTAACTTTGTGTGCGCAGATGTGGTCTGCGTCCGCGTCAAGCGGATGCATACGATAGTTTCTGGTTCTATAAATGAAAAGGAAACGTTTGTTCGAAATTATATGAAAATATTTGCAGATCCTTTATACTAAAGGTTTTTTACAATTGTCATGTTCACTTTTTTATATGTGTCCGTGGGTGGCGTAGAATACGACTAACTTAACTATATAATATGCATTGAAGATGAACAAGAGAAAGAATACTCAAAATAAAACCTTATTTTTACCAACCCGTCTGACCAGCGTCGTATAGTAAATCAATTTCACTCCTATTGTAAAGGAGGCCGAGCCCAAAAGTGGGACGTATGTGAGCTGCTATGATGACAATGATTTTACTAATATAATAATTGAGCAAAATAGCCGTGTGGTAACGGCTACGTGGTTGTCGTGGATGTCGTAAAGACGACTAAGAGCCTTATAACGACCTAGGCCAAGTCCATCTGATGCCGTTTGGTCAACAATTACATTCCCGAGGAGGGTTGATGTCTGGCAGGCGGCCATTCATAAAACTATTGCCAATAACTTTTACAATATGTAATATGAAAGAAGAGTACATATTGTATCGACCCCAAGTAATTGGGATAAGAGTAGGAGAATGATGAATAATTGAGCAAAATGCATGCTTCGCGTAGTTGAAAAAGGATCAACGACTCATAGCACATTCATTCCTATATTTCCTTACAATGATTCTTAATACCGAAAAGAACGGATGACATTTGTGTTTTTCACCCATCAACATAGAGAAAAAAAAATAGAGAAAAATATGAAACACTTTTAGTGATTGTTTTTGACAAAAATTATTTGTATTACCTATAGAGTCAAATAAATATTTACGTTGAATACCAATGGAATCGTACCTTAAAGGCGTATGTAAGTACGAACCCTTCTACTCACCCTTACGTCCTCTTAGATTATACATAGGTATGTCTAGTACACTCGACAATCACACGTTTTTTTTTCTTTTGTTCCTCATTGCGGTATTGATCGGCGACAACTGCCAGTGCTGTGTGTCGTTCAACTTACAATTTTAATTATACAAACAGGTTCTAGTCGTCTAGATTTGTTTTTTTTGTTTTTTTATTTTTTATTTATCTCTTATGGTTTTAAAATTTCTTGGAGGCGGAAATGCTCGCCGGACTGTACCAGCGGGTGTCAGTGACGCGGGCAGGGGGCGGCACCGTCTCGCTTAGTGAGATGGCCGCCTGGCGGGGCGACGCCCACCGTGACGTTATTGCCCGTTGGGCAATCCGGCTGGAAAGGCCTCGGTTCGGTGTTCGGACCATCGAGGCCTTCCGGCCAGTGCTGATGGAGTGGTTGGGTCGACAGCATGGGGTCCTTTCCTTCCGACTGGTGCAGGTCTTGACGGGGCATGGTTGCTTCGACAAGTACCTGCACACGGTCGTGAGGAGGAAGAGGACACCGTCCTGCCACCACTGCGATTGCGACGAGGATACGGCGTAGCACACGCTCGAGGTCTGTGTGGCCTGGGCAGAGCAGCGCCGTGAACTCGTCGCGATTATCGGTGCCGACCTGGTGCTGCCGACCATCATGCTCGACAGCGTCAGGAACTGGGACGCGGTCGCCGCATTCTGCGAGACAGTTGTCTCGCGGAAAGAGGTGGCGGGGCGACTCCGAGAGGAAATCCTCTTCGGTGAGACGCTCCGCCGCCGGCGCCTGGGGCGGCGTAGGCGCGAGTATCTGTGCCTAATGCCGCCCTAGCCGAGGCCGCGGTTGACTGGACCGGGGAATAGTCCTTCACCCGCAGAGACGCTGACCGCGTGAGGGCGACGCCCCAGCAGTCAGCTGGGGCGTCGACGGGGGTTGGTACCCGAAAGGGTAACCCGCCGGGCTGGCCACGGAAGGCAAGGAAGCGGTACCAGTGGCCGGCCCGATGGCGATGGGGAAGGAATACGGTGGGTTATGGGGCCACGCGCTGCCCTTCCGTCGCCCCGGACGGTGCGGGCGACGTGTGACCGGGCCATAGCCTACAAAAAAAAAATGGTTTTGAAATTCGAATTTAGAATACGTGTTGCCAGATTATTGGCTGGTTATCAAACTATTTTGTAAATTACTATTCTACGGGAATCAGTTCGCTTACTTTGTAGTAGATTGAATTTAGACACAGAAGTTTTTTTATTCAATCCAAAAAGAAATATGAATCTTAATTAAAATCGTATGATTAAAATACTAATGATTCGTTAGTACAGGTGTTACCTATATTAGAAAAAAAAAACCGGAGGTGTCAAGGGACACCCGGATGGAACGAAGTTCTATTTTAATTATATAATTTTTTTCTGCCTTAAGCGATTTTTATCGTTATATTTTAGCCAATTTGCAAAATATCTTTATAAATTATAGCCTATGTGTTATTCTGATGTGCAAGGTATATTACTATAAATTTCATCAAAATCCATTCAGTAGTTTTTACGTGAAAGAGCAACAAACATGTTCACATCCATACATTATTACAAACTTTCACGTTTATAATATTAATAATAGGATATACAATTCCACTAGACTACCAAAACTTTTCGGCCCCGAGCTCGAACGCGAGCCGGCCACGCGGCCCGGTCACGGGCGAAAATAATTTCGTTGCGCATTATTTTGATTTTGCTATATCTCTTAAGGTATTGATTTAATTTGCATGGTCTGAAGGAAAAAAAATATCTTCATGAAATGCTCAAGCCAACTAATGTATTTAAAATGATAAGGATTAATACAGTATTTGTGTAAACAGCTTTTCAATTACCGTTTTATAATAGAACATTTTTTAAAGTATTAAAATGGATATAGTATGTTATCCTTAAGAGATAGATATATACCATCGCGGACTTTTTTGTAGGCCTTTTTAAGCTGTATAATACTGTAGTACTTTATTTTGATCTATTTCGTAGGGTTCAGCCAGCGTTTGCAATGTAAGCGCAAAATAATGTGTTTATTTACGACATCACATTAGAAACCTCTAAAATTATCAGTGTTTCTCTAGTACATTATGCATATATTATATATATAAACCTTCCTCTTGAATCACTCTATCTATAAAAAAAATCGTCGCGACACCACACTGTTCAATGCGAAATAGAAATGAAAATATCTGGCTTGCTTTCTATAAGAGAGCCGACGAGCGACGCCGCACAGCTTACAATAGCTTACTATAGCAAAAAGTGTCGTGACAACTTTTCGTAAGAATTTTTTCCGTCTAGCCCCCTTTCACAACGCGCGATAAGGAACTTCGTTCCAAAAATGTTTGTAATTAAAATTAAAAGGTAATTATAAAAATTATTAATATTATATTTCAATGTGTACAATTAAAAAAACGTATGCACCTGTCTATGGGCCTCACGGTTTCGATTCGGCGATGATGATTCAGAAGTTTTGGAGTCACGACTTTTAACATGTCCAAGCATGTTTTATCTATAGAATAAATTATTTTATATAGCTTTAAATTAAATAGGTACGCCAATCCTTTTTTAAGAACGGCGGGTACAATATACCCGGCATTATATTCCCTCACCGCTTATTAAGCAGGCCACAGGAATCGATTCCTTGATATCAATTGAAGCACGCCAATCGCTATCCTCAGTATAATTATTAATCAATATAAGTAAATATGACACATAGTATTCCATATGGTAAACGGAAAGATGGGGTAAACGTACAGTTCATCACCCCCTATCTTGTCTTTTTTTTTTTTTGGTGGACTATGGATGCGTCTCGCCCCGCCGAATCGGTCCGGGGTGAGGGAAAGGCGGCGCGTGACTCCATAGACCCACCGTAAAACTCCTCTCTCTTCGCCGTGCGAGCGGACCACCGGTAACCCCCTATCTTGCCTTTGGATGATCGTAAGAGGCGAGTAAGAGTAAGTGACACAATAGGTATGTAGATAATATATCTATAATCTATGCAAGAGAAGTAAAACTCGTAATAAAACTTTATACCAATCCGTCTGACTAGCGTGGTTTAGTAGGTAAATTTCCCTTCGATTGTAGGTATAGGAGGCTCGAGCACAGCAGTGGGACATTATGAGCTGAGATGATAATACATACCTACTTCAGTAAAATGCAAAACGGAGCGCACGGTACCGAGGAGATTTTTTTAAAGACACCACTCTTTTTTTTTGTGGTGGAATATGGACGTGGTCGCACCCACGCCAAATCGGTCTGGGGGAAGAGGCGGCGCGCATCCCATAGAACCACCCTGCAAGAACTCGTCTCTTCGCCGTGCGAGCGGGCCACCGGTACCCGATCTTTGTTTTCGGTGGCCAAAGACACCACTCTGCACTAAGACTTTTTGTATTGCTGGGGAACTTTACAAATATAATTAATGGACATAAATTGCACCCAGACTCAGATTAATAATTTGTGGATCGCACAGAGTATTGTCCATGTAGTTCGGTGTCTTAGCCACTACGCCACCTGTACAGTCATTTACAGATTGTAATATTTAAACGTTTATTTATTTTTTGTTGTAAAAATAAAAATTATACGTACACTTGTATATCATACGCACAATTCATGCGTGTAAATATCAGAAAAAGAAACACTAATTTATATTTATCAACTGAAAATAAAAGAAACTCGACTAATTAATAAATCAACGCATGAAGTTATTATAAGGCGGAAAAACATGCCTACCAAATCGAGCGTCAAAATATTACTAGAGTATTTTTTTAACATAATCGCTATGATATTCAATGAATTTAGAATTCATATTATTCGTCATTGATTGCATTCGCCAATGAATCGTTATCATTTCCTATTTTCTAAATATGGCGACCACTTATCGGCGTAAGTTTAACAAAAAAAAAATAACTTAAATATTTCCTACATTTTCATTATTGATTCTAAGAAATAGAAATTTAATGTTATTTCAATTTGTCTATGACTAGACCAATCTCCGCCTAATAAATCTTGTCTCTTACGAAGGTTGATAGACGGATAACTATATTTTTATTAATTTATTTTTTGAAGGATGTAGGTACCGGGGGAGACCGAGACTAACCTACCTAGACCAGATCGGTCATGTACTGAAGGAAGGTGGAGTCAAGAGTCTCCGAAACCGGCGAGCGTGTATGAAGAGAATTATGAATGTTGAGGAAGCGAGTGAAGTATGCAAAGATAGAGTTCTCTGGCACTCTGGTCTCTCTGCCTACCCTGCAAGGGATATGGCGTGATGATATGTACGTATGTATTTTTAAAAAGACACCACCCCGCACTAAGGAAATGATCGATATTGGTATTGCGAGGGGACATTACAAACATACAATTAACGCAGACATTTTACACCCAAACTCAGAACAATTGTTTGTGAATCGCACAAATAAAAGTATTGTCCTGTGTGGGAATCGTACCCATGAAACTGGCATGAAAGGTCGGTATCTTAATCACTATGCTATCTGTTCAGTCTTTGCGACTTTAATAATTACGTCCAACAGGATAGACAGCGTTATAGTATATAAATTGAATTTCAACTAAACATTCATAGTGCCGACGCCCAAGATTTTTTTTGTCACTCATTCGTTTTTACACGCGACAAAAATACCTACTACAAACTCGCAAAAAAAATATGTAATGTCGATGAACTTGGCTGCCGTGTATACGGCGTACACTTTGTGGCATTAATAATTAGTGAAATTAATCAAACTCGTGCAATTATTAACTGGCAATAACTTGTTATGTGGAATGCAAACATTTCTACCATGATAACAGCTATGATCAGGGTTGAGTGATCATAATTTAAACATAACGAAGTGATTATATATTTTTTTATAATTGTTAAAGAATTTCTTCTTAGATAATTGATTGTTTATTGTTTCGAAGTACCCTGAAATATTTATTTTAAGCGTAGATTTTTCACATAATTTGTACATACGTGGAAAAGTGTTGTACAATATACATTATCATCACATTTTTTTGCGGTGGGCCATGTAGTGAATGTTAAATCTGGAGTTAAGACTGCACAGATGGCGTAGTGGTTAAAATACCGACCTTATGTGCCAGTGTCGCGGGTTCCATTACCACGCAGAACAATACTTTGTGCGATCCACAAAGTGCTCTGAGTCTTGGTGTAGTTTGTCTGTGTTAATTGCATGTTTGTGAAGTCTCCCGCAATACAAGGATTATTTCCTTAGTGCAGGGTGGTGTTTTTAAATAGTTGCCTTCAAGATTGCCATAGTCACTTTGGTAATGCCACCGAAGACAAAGATCGGGTTCCGGTGGCCCGCTCGCACGGCGAAGACAGGCGCTTTGCAGGGTGGGTCTATGGAGTCGCGCGCCGCCTCTTCTGTCCCCCGGACCGATTTGGCGGGGCGTGACCACCTTAGTCCACCGCAAAAAAAAAAGGCTGGTGTTTTTAAAAAATCTATTAAGCTAACTTCGCCGCTATATAATAACATAGGTATATCTAAAGTAGTGACATAGCTATTAATTTACATTGTAAGAAAGTATTTCAATTCATAAATTTAAATGTATGATGTCCAATAATAAATTATTACGGGCAATGACATTATCCGTTGAAAGCTTTTGTTTACATAGACATGTTAGCTTCTAC
Organism: Lymantria monacha; assembly: GCA_905163515.2. Lineage (NCBI taxonomy): Eukaryota > Metazoa > Arthropoda > Insecta > Lepidoptera > Erebidae > Lymantria > Lymantria monacha. The sequence continues at coordinate 5,852,558 of LR991082.1, forward strand.
GAAATACATTCATTCAATGTTCAAGGAATTTTTACTACTTTTATATACCTATATATAATATATATTTTATAAGATATATACGAATTATTAGATTTTTATTATATTGGAACGAGATCAAAGTTTTCATGGACTGGTCTTGTTACCATTTTTATATTTAAGTGTATATATTTTAAATTTATAAAACTCTGGCCTTTGTAGTTTTTTTTATATCGCGCGTAATAGACGGTGAGAACTGTTCCCATAATCTCAATTAAAATTAAATATATCATTCAGCCCTTCACCTTCCACTGCTAGACGTACCGCCTCCTGCATGGAATTCCATATGTCGCGGTTATTCATTAAAAGGTTTATTGGCATAATGCTACCACTTTACTAAGTGGATTGTCGATCACGGTAAGGTGTTACACGTTTCCCAAAGAGAGCGTTTCTGCTTATTCACCTCGAAATCCCTAAGTCAGACTCAGTAATACCTAAGCTTTAGTAGCGGTAGGTCTAAACTATTTACAGTTTTCTATCTACAACCAAGGGCCTGAAAGTATGGGGCATACCACACTCTTGCAGAAAAAGAACGTCAACAATAAAGATTTCTTTGTTCTTTTTTTTCCTCCCTGTTTTCTCTCTATCCATCCATCAGCCTTTGCAAGTCGACTATTGGATATCATTACCATCCTGCTCTCAACTTAATTATGTAATATCTACTCTTTTTTTCGTTATTACACATATTGCAAAAGTTTACACAAAGGCTTTATTTTATAACTGGTCGCCCGCCTGACATCAATCCTACTTGGTAATGTAATTGTTGATCAGACGGCATCAACTAAAAGTTGGCATAGGTACATGTTGCCGGGTGGGTCACTGAAGAAAAAGACTGCGTTCCAGTGACCCACCCGCACGGCGCCGAGAGGTTCGTTGTAGGGGGGCCTACGGGGTCGTGTGCCGCTTCCCTGTCGCCTCGGACGATTAGCGGAGCGTGACCTACCGTAGCCTGCCACCAAAAAAAGGATATATGTTTTAATCTTGATCGTCTTTTACGACACCCAGGAGCAGTGTAAAGGTGGGTAGTACTCATAGCCGCCAACCACACAACAATAGCAAAAGTCCACTGCCAGTCTTTAAAATTCCTACGAGAAAATAAGGGAAGGTGACATATTGTGCTCTAAATCCGTTCCCCACACAGGATAAAGTCGCTATTCCCACCGCTCTTATCCCAATTACTTGTGTTCGACGCATTATGTACTACACTTAGATAATCTTATTTACTTCTCGTTGCTCGTAGATCAATTTCCCACCTATTGTAGAAGAGACTCGAGGAAACCAGTGGAACGTATATGAGCTGAAACGATAATAATGTCTTTATAACACTGATGAGAAAGAGAAGATTTCTGTATTGTATTCTTACTGCAACGTCACAAGAAATACAATAATATCGGACTTAATCTATCATCTTAAGCAATTATGTCTTATGGTATTATACTATTATTTACATGCAACTAATAATACCAAATTATTGTAATCTTCAAATGGAATAATAATACATAATTATTTTGATGATATTCCCAAGAGTGACTCAATAGACTTGTGTGGATACGACCATTCATTTTAATAATACAAATAGGGTTGCCAAATTTATTTATATATAATCAAAAGAAATTTCGCATAGTAACGAAGGAAAATGCTTTAGGTGTAACCTAAAATTTAGAAGTAGTTCGTGAAAATAAGGCGCCTGAAAATAAGCAGCCCATAAGCAGATGGAAACTTATATTCACCTACGTCTATGCATGGCATTTGTGTTCGGGATACTGCACAAAATAGGTAGAATACATAAGATTAGGCTGCAAATTAGTCAAGCAAAGTCTAGAGGGGAAATACGGCGGGCTATAGGACCCCAAACCATTATCTATCGCCCTGGAGTGTAGCGGACCATACCTGCAAAAAGCTGCTAATTACGTTGGTAATTACCAAGTTTTTTACACCTATGGTCAGACTATAAGACAGTTGTGTCTTGCAAATTTGTATCGCTAAATGATAAATTGTATGCTGGCATGATATTAGGTGGGACTAAAATATTAAAACTAATGGGCTATCCACTGCGGCATGCCATGCCTTGCTTGCTTGTAGGTCTTTTAAAAATCAGCTAAGGGATTATATTACGAGAAAAGTAGGAAACAATTATCTCCTGTGAAAATATGTATAAAGCTATTGTGATCGCATCGGGAAGAGAAATAAATATTATTATAATTATCGCCAACCCACTTGCCGAGCGTGACAATTATGGCTTTATTAAATCAAATTAAATTTTGTCAACCCTAATTATTGTCTGCAGGTTGAACATCTGTTATTAATATATTATTCACATAATATACATAAATGCTATATATAATGGTTTATTAGCTATTTTAAAAGTCGCCGACAATTCGTCCATGGATATAATTTAGCGCTGTAATGTCAGTCACCCGTTATAGAGTTCGGTTTCGGGGCAAGCGAATGACCTTTTTGCTACATACATTTGCCCTTTCAGTACATTGTTTTATAAATTTTACGAAATTAAAGGTCTTTAGTCGGTTTTATTTTTAAATTGTTAATTCTTTAAAGGAATAATTGAACCAACAGACGTTGTTCAGTACAAATCTAAAAATAATCTATTTAATTCCCTCCGCAGTCTCACGAAGTGAGTACAATTATAATACTAATGAATCCAAGTACAAAAATTACATTAAAATCGGATGGCTGTTTAAGAGGAGATCATTCTCATAACACTCGAATAAAATAATTATGTAAAATTAAAATTATGGGACGTAGCGTAATTTGAATAAATATGTAAACAGCGTTTATATATGAGCTGTTGATTGTTGATAAAAAATTCACCCGCCCTGCGATTTTATTTTTTTCTCTGATTAATTAATGCCTTACATTGATGAGTATATTTATGTGTTTTATCTAGTACCTTTTTTTGGGTAGGCTATGGTCTGGATATATCCCGCCCATTCCGTCCGAGGCGACGAAAGGGTGGCTTATGACCCCATAAGCCACCATGATATCTCCCCATCGTCGTTGGGTCGACCACTGCTACCGATTCCTTGACATCCCTGGATGAAGTTTGGTACCTAGGATCCATTTAAATCCTAGATTAGTAAACCCATCGTGTTTGGGCTGATTGGTTTCGTCTTAACTGCTCGTAGTTCTGTTTATTAGTTTTTTTTTTAAATTATCATATAGGAAATTTTAAGTAATATAGCATAGAGACTGCAACCGTATCGGCTATACCCAACGGACTTGCATACGAGTATACAGGCGGAGGACACAGCGGAGTGGTTTAAATACCGATCTCCTTTGCCAAGTGTCGCATGTTCTATTCTCACGCTGGATAATTTTTTATACGATCAACAAACGATTGCCGCTATGAAATGTTTGTAAAAGCCTCTATTTTATATAAGGATTTATTTTATATTCCATTCCATTCTAATAAAAAAATATAAATTATGATTTTCATTTTTACAGAATTCTTCAGGCGGTTGCTGAAGCAGTCGCGCGAGGAGTTCCATACGATGTTCAAGCGTACATACGGCATGATTTACGAACAGCATTCGTACGTATTTGAACAGCTGTTTGAGCAGCTTGAGAGGTAAGAACTTACTTTGTATCGTTATAATAAGTTATAAACAGCAAGAGAAGGCAAACGCCAAAACAACCCCATCTCGCTCACGTGCAAAGTTACAATGATTATTTTATCCTTTTGTTGTGGAGAAGTTACCTATTCAATTGGGACTTAAGATATACTGAATACACATGATGGCGTAGTGTTTTAGAAACAGATTACCATGCTAACTGGTTTGATTTTCACACAGGACTTATACTTTGCGCGATATATAAATTGTGTTCTAAGTCTGGGTGTAATTTGTTGTCCGATAATTGTATATATTTGTAAAGTCCCCCACAGGGGTTTAATACCTTAGTCTTTAAAAATTAAAGACTGAATGATGATAAGACAACAGTCAGCAGTAAGTAGGTCGTACTTAATTTTTCTGTATCCATATTTTTTTATTCGATAAATGTATCGTCAATTCACCACCCCCTTATCTTACTTGTGGATGATCGTAAGAGACGACTAAGGTATAAAAAAAGCATATAGCATCTATACAAGAGAAGGAAATCTCGAAACAAAGCCCTGTACCAACACGTCTGATCAGCGTGGTATAGTAGGTTAATTTGCCTTCCGTTGTGGAGGAGGCCCGAGCCCAACAGGACGTATGGGAGCTGAAATAATGATGATGATGAAATGTATTGTGCAAATTGCGTTACTATGAAATTATACAAGGAATCTTTGATCAATTTTAGCAATCATCATCTCAGATCATATATGTCCCACACTAGGGCTCGAGCCTTCTCCATAATGGAAGGGAAATTGACCTACTATACTACGCTGGTCAGACGTGTTGGTATAAAGAGTGTAGTTTCGAACTTTTCTTTTCTTGCGTAGATGTAATATGTGGTTTGTATAACTTAATTGTCTCTTACGATCACCCACGGGCAAGGTAGGTGATGAATTGTATTCTAACCCTATCACCATACGGAAATTTTAGCAATAAAATATCTAAAAAATAGAAGGAATAACGCGTGTAATATTATTCATAAATATGGCCATTATCCCCGTTTATACGAAGTGAAATATGTTTCGTAAAAGTTAAAAGTGACAAAGTATTATAAGTGTAAAACCCTCTGTATTACGCTGCTCTAAATCCAATGAAATTTATGCAAATCCTCTTTGGAATATCGAGGCCTGATCTTTGCCTTTTTATTATTATTATTTAAAGTTAAATTTATAATGTTGGCATCGGCTTATACCGCGCCAATGGTTATATTATAAAATACTTTTATATTTTAGGGGATTTTATATCAATATTATAAGTTTGACGGACGTTTATTAAAGTTCGGAGACTGAGAGAATGCGTTTAGTTATCATATCGCTGGCCCTCAAGAAAAGTGAATATAAAAATTTATATTTTCATTATTTTGAAATTTTTGGTGGTAGTGGGGGGATTAATATTATAAGTTCTCTATCAACTGTTCGTAGTCATTCTTAATTAAATTATGCAGACGTTCGTGCATTTGGAATCGCAATTTCAGAAAGCTGATAAAAAGGATTTGACCTTCCTGAAAAGTAATAGTTTTTCGAGGTTTCCTGAAAAAACTCTTTACCAACCCGTCTGATCAGCGTGGTATATTAGGTTTTTTTCTTTTCTCTTTTTGTAAAGAAGATTCAAGCCCAGCAGTCGCGAATATGTCAGCTTAGGTGATGTTTTTTTTTTTTCCTTTTTTTTTTAGCTGTTAGCCGCAGATGGCTTTGACAGCTTTACGCGGACCATAAGCTTAGGTGATGATGATGAAAGTTTAATATGATTATTGTTGTTTGTTAGGTACTACACACGAGGCGACACAAATTTCGACGTGATGATGGACGGTTTCTTCAGCATATTGTACAACAAAATGTTCACAGTACTCAACTCACAATATGTTTTCGACGAGAAGTGAGTATCAATATTTAATAATCTATGTTATGCATATATCTATAAAAAATAATGTCATATATACAATATATGAAATCACTAAACTCAGCAACCATTTGACCGATAATTATTAAAATTGGTATGTATATGTATTTTTTTACGGAGAAGGTTTATATGCTATCCCCATTGAGACATTGGATCTCCGTCTGCAAGTTTCACGACGAAATGCTGGCCAAAAGACGCTCTTTTAGTTGTCACTGTGCGGTATCCGCGTATGAGCTTAACTGCCATGGCCATAAGTGCGTGGTTATATGTTTCAGTGTTGATCCTAAGTAATTAGGATATAAACAGAATGATGATAATGATACTATCGCGCGGAATCATATACCCAGCAGTGAACATCAAAGCGCTGACGATACTTGGAAGGATTTACCTATCTGTACATCAGCAGTGGGATAACGATAATTTTAATCCATTTCAATACAATAATATTTCCAAGGAGGGTTGACGTCTGACAGACGGCTGGTCATAAAACTATTGCCAATAACTTTTACAATATGTAACATGAAAGAAGAGTACATATTGTATCAAACCCAAGTAATTGGGATAAGAGTAGGAGAATGATGATTCAATACAATAAGTATCTAATTTCAATGCGTTATTGTTTCGTCTGTGGATAGACCGTGATACGCAAATAAAATTTTACAGCCAGTCGAAAGTCTGGCTTTGTATTTATATAACTTGGTAATATTGTGTCAGCTGTTATGTCTGTACATTTGTCATGGCTATATATTGACATATTACAAATGTTTAACTTGTATGATTTAGACATTGTTTATCGTCTGTATTCGGTTTTTATATGGAACTGCCTGCGGCATCGCCCGCGTAAAAGCTTACTGTTCTAAACTTTTTCATAGGTACCCTATTTTTATTTTACCCCTTAAGGGTAAATTTTTACAACATGTCAATGTCTTATTTATTTATATCTAATCCATACCCTAAAAATAAGTTTCAAGCTTCTAGCTTTAAAAATGACGATACTTCCTTACAACTTTTCATCCCCCTTTCACAACCCTTTTTTTGCATTAAAAAGTAGCCTATGTCCTTTATCAGGCTTTAGACTATCTGTGTACCAAATTTCATTTAGATCGGTTCAGTAGTTTTGGCGTGAAAGAGCGACAGACAGACAGAGTTACTTTCGGATTTATAATATTAGTAAGGATTTATTGATTTTAGTGATTTTCATTAGCTGCATCCAAAACTTAGGCAGGCCTAGTCACCGGAACTAAATTCCTGAGGGATTTTTCTCTATTGCTTATTTAAATTATCAAGATTTAGTATTTAACATGCTAGGTTAGTTGTGAAAAGTTATTTTGCAAAAAAGAAATGATTGTCATACGTAGAACTTGAGTCCACATTTATTGGAAATCTGTTCCATTCTGATGTGATAACCAAATTAGTGCTCGTATTGTAAGATAGAATTTTCTATTGTTTATTACCTTAAAGTGAAATTTTAAATGTAATATCCATTTATTTATTAAATATATTATGTTAGAAGAAGAAGCAAAATGGGCAATTAAGATCCGATTTAAAAGTATGAGACATCCAAAGATTCATGTTTTCGCTAGAAATTTTAAATGTTTGTAACTTTTAAATAATATTTTATTTTCAAATTCTGTATAGTACAGCATAACAAATATAGATGGATATTGAATTTAAAATGGTACTTTATGTTAACAAACAATAGAGTAATAACTTTGGGCGGTTCTAATTTGGTGTTCAACCAAATAATTTTATAAGTATCCCAAATATCTCTTCAAACTCAGATAATGCCATAAGCGCAATGCCTGAAAGAGGATAAGCAATCGCAATTTTATGAGTTTCTCGGGAGCACGCTGCTGAAACTCATAAATCTTATTTTATAATTTGATTTTTGCAAGTCGCAACTATGGGAAAGTAAGCGACAAATTGTTAGAAGATATAGGTACCTATACTCTATAAAATGAATGTCAGGTATTATTTCAAGGCAATCACGCCCGAAAATTATCTGTAGCATAAGTCTCGTTTGAACTCTTGATGCGTGGGTTAGACTATTAAATATTGCACCCGTGCATACACAAGTCAGCTTTACTGTTTGCCAGTACGATTAGTCAGAGACATGACATCATATTTGTACAATTGTATTTATATTAAAAAAAAAACATGTTATGTCCAATTCGTAACTATGATTTTTCGAATGGCAACAAAGGAATCTTTATGCGACCGTGATGCCATAATGCGATATGTCGGAGTGAACGCATGAGTATTTATAATTGTGCAATACGAAAGATTTATAACTTATAAATAGTTTCTTATTTATATTCAGCTTATCAAAGTATCTTGTTGGACATAGGTCTTCTTAAAGGTTCATCATTTGCTTTTATTCCAATTATTTCAGATCGTAATTAATAATTAATTCGTAACGACGACGTAAGAAAGCGAGTAGGTATGAAAGAGAGTATTGGTGTAAAGATGCGAAAGGGAATGCTCCGATGGTTCGGACATGTGGAAAGAATGCCGAACGAACGTCTGGTTAAGAAGATATACAATGCGAAAGTGGAAGAATGTAGGTACCGGGGGAGACCGAGACTAACCTACCTAGACCAGATCGGTCATGTACTGAAGGAAGGTGGAGTCAAGAGTCTCCGAAACCGGCGAGCGTGTATGAAGAGAATTATGAATGTTGAGGAAGCAAGAGTGAAGTATGCAAAGATAGAGTTCTCTGGCACTCTGTTCTCTCTGCCTACCCTGCAAGGGATATGGCGTGATGATATGTATGTATGTATTTGAGATCAACGCAATATCTATTTTTCTACCGCCGCCGCGCCTTAGCCTTTGCGAATAGTTTTGACAATAGTTTTATGATTGGCCACCTGCCTGATGTCACCAATCTTTGGAAATGTAATTGTTGACTACACGGAATGAGATGGAGTTGGCCCAGGTTGACTCAAAGCTCTAAGTCGTCTATTACGACACCAACGAGAATTGATGGGGTTCGTAGCCGCCACTACACAGCATGAAGACATAGACATACTTAAATGGTTTAATATAATAATCTCCAAGCTGGTCTTATAATTTTATAACTTTTTTAGGAGATAACTTTGCTAATACAAATTTTCCTATCAATACCTCAGCAGGTTTACGACCCCAGTAGAGAGTAAATGGTGCTGATATAATTTATATTGAACCAGTCACCTTATGGATAAGTGGATAAGGAAAAACCCCATTTTGAAGTGATTACGGTCTGGTCACATACCAACAAAATATCCGTGGTGACGGAGAGGTGACTTGCGGCATCTTTATTGGCGTTTTAAATTTAGCCGATAATATGGCGGGCCACCGGGACGAATTGCCCTGAATTCAAAAGAAAACGTTGATAGTTGATAGGCATATAAACCAATGGATACCTTATTCGCCATGCCTGATAGGCAGTTCGTTGTTATACTTTAAACAAAAGATTTCTGCGTCTAAATTTCATTGATCATATTAAGAGTATGATCTCGAATCTACCATTAATCGTAGAAAATGCATCAAGGTTTTAATGAGTATGAATGAAGAGATGAAAGTATGCCAGGATCTTGCCTTGTAATCAGGTAATAGTTTATGTGGGTATTTCTATGGGTGTTCCCATTTTTACATCCGCGAATAAAATAGATGAAAACATATATATAACTTTCAGTTTGTCTTACTCAAAAACATGACACAAATCAAATGTCCAACAATATGTTTAAACAACACCCGCAACGCGACAATAAAAACTCTATATCAAATGTTGAAACACAGTAAGTGTAACTGGAATACGCCCCCGTGTTTATGAAGACGGCACAATAAAACACTTATAACGGACAGCTTTAGTGTTATGGACGCGTAAACAAACGATTAGGACCGATAATAAGGCATGAAGTGTATACGATAGCAGATGTCTACAGCAGCTTTATTATGTGTGGCATTTAAAATGTTATCATTTAATAAGAGTTATAGAACAATGTTAACACTAGCGTTTGCTTTCCAGTGAAATATCGAATAAGATGACTGTACAGATAACTGAATGTTCGATATTCGGCTGTATTCGTCTTGTGATGTATTCAGGTTTGGCGAATATTTATATATCCCTACTAATATATAAATGTGAATGTAAGTTTGTTTGTTACGCTTTCACGCTAAAACTACTCAACCGATCATCATGAAACATTGTACACATATTCTTGGAGGTATTAAAAGTAACATAGGATACTTTTTATTAAAAAAAAATCAATTTTTTTATATGAAAAATAAAAAAATTGTTTGTCAAAAAATTTCAAAATCTAGCTTCTTCAACGCCATCTAGCAGTCCAGTAATGAAGTTCCAACCCTGAGTATTGTAATACCGTTGCACTGTATTACCGACGGTCAAAAATAAAAATTGGAGATCAAAAACTTTAGAAAAGTAACCTTTTACGCGGGCGAAGCCGCGGGCAGAAGCTAGTTATGTATAAAGAAAGATATCTTATCTATCATAAATTCTTCAAACGAGAAATTCTTGTAAATTTCTATATCTATCCTTTAGTGAGAGGTGTTGTCATAAAAAAATAGTCCCGTACTCATGAAAAAAGTGATCAAAAGACTGATCAAAACCCTAACAGTATTAAAACACTAATGTGGGGCCAGTCCATTCAGGGTAGTAGCACACTCTTGCAGCAAATCGACGTCCGAGATGACCACTGTAATGTAATGTGCTGTTGCGCTACGTTCGGTGAGCGAGAGAGCTGGAAGCCCATTCTTGTGGGTGGGTTTTGGTTGGTAGACAGCAACCTAGATGTATCCCTGGTACTAAAAAGCGACAGTAAAACTCACCATCAACTGTGCTGCTTGTTCGTTTGCAACCATAAGCAATAAAAAATAAATATACGATAAAATTTGTAAAAATAGTTTTGTTTCATATGTTACACATATTCGCGTATAAATAGTATTACAGTAAATCAAAATAGGTTGTATAACAAAAGTTCAAAATAATAGTTGAAATTTAACTAATTCAATTGAAATTTGACGTTTCTTAATAGCAAACTATAGAAACTATGGGCGGTATATAGAAATAGGTTTGCCTCCCATTACGGGCCCTTCACAAGCTTACATCTATCTACATGCAATTTCAATTAGACCCTAAACTACTAATGACACATAAACTCTAATGCGTCCTAAATTAGTTCGTGTTCAACTATTCATTGTGTAATACAATAGTTACATTTTGGAAATGGGATGTTGACTATTTTTTATGGTACTTATATGAAATACAAGTATATAAAATGCTGTGTGGTAGTGGCTATGAATATTACCAATATTTGTGTTGCTTGTGAGTATCGCAAAAGACAACAGACAGCTTTACATCGATCTGGGCTGTTCTTCTCACAGCTATTCGCCAGTTCTAATCTCAATTACCTGAGGTCGATGCAATAGGTACTGGTACATATTGCAAAGTTATTGGCAATAGCTTTTCGACCAGCCACTTGCCTGACGTCAAACCACCTTTTTTTTTTGTGTGTTGGACTATGGACGTGGTCGCGCCCCGCCAAATCGGTCCGGGGCGACGGAAGAGGTGGCGCGCAACCCCATAGACCCACACTGCAAACACCTCTCTTCGCCGTGCGAGCGGGCCACCGGTACCCGATCTTTGTCATCGGTGAACGTCAAACCACCCTTTTTTTTTCTTTTGGGGTGGGTTACGGTCGGCGCACTCCTCGCACCACTCCGTCCGGGGCGATAGAGGGGCGTAAGCACGTACACCCGTAACCCACCCGTGACGTCGCCTTCGTCGTTGGGCCGACCACCGGAGCAGAGTGACTTGACGTCAGTGGTCGACCCGAGCTGCGTCAAACAACCCTTGGGAATGTGATTGTTAAGCAAATGGAATCAGGTGGACTTAGCCTAGGTCGTATAAAGCCATCTTTTACGATATCCACAATAGAGTTGGTAATATTCGTAGCCGCTACCGCACAGAATAATGCGTAAAATATAGGCATCTTTAGGGAAAAAAACGAGCTGCAAAGTAATTATTGAATATAAATAAGTATAATGGATACGGTAATTATGTAGCAGATTATAATTATCATATTAAAATATAATCGACGCATATCGAAACTTGTGTTGAGACGAAAATTATATTTTAGCGAATGATGTCAGACGGCCCTGGTATTATAAATTATGGAAGGAGCGGCTGACATCCAATATCCGAGCCATAAAAAGGGTGATAACTTTTTAATTAAAGCCATTATAATATAATTCTTAAACAAAACAGTTTACATGCGAAATAGTGTGAACATTTTAATACGTAAATGTTATATTTTTGTATTAAAATTATATTATATAATATTTTTATAGTAGTCCTCTTGGGCACGAGTCTCCTCCGTGTTAGGAGGGCAATTGACCTAAAATACCACGCTGATCAGATGTGTTGGTATAGGATTTTGTTTTGAATTGTATTTGTATTGCATAGATGTTATATGCGTTTTATGTCCCTTAATCGTCTCTTACGATCAAAATTAATTAATCACCCAAGGGTAAGATAGGGGGTGAATTATATTCCTACTACGTCACCACACGGATAACATATTACTATTTTGTTTATATTTCCAATTCTTTATCCCTGAAGGACCAAATGGAGGGATAACACACTAAAGTTTAAATCACATAGTTTTAGTTTGCTTTGACATGTCTGTCGTAAGATATGTACATATGTATGAACTGATACAAAACAAAACAGGAAATTAACCTCCACTATATAATTTAGTTTGTCTGGTATACTAAGTCAATTTCCATTCAAGTAAAGAGGAGATTTAGGGTCATAAGTAGCACATGTATGATCTATCAGAGATCCATGTTGCAAGTCTGTTGCCATCTCACTGACGTAACATCTCATAATTTGGGTATGTTCGATCCAAAATTTAGATCTGAAACAACCATTACTAATGAGGTACTTGCAATCTTAATTAATATTTATTTAAATATAAAAGAACTTCATCCGGATAATATACGTGTCAAGGGGGCAGGGCGAAGAATCATTAAGAAATTTTAAAATAATCTAAGACATTAAATCTTCTTTACAGATATCTGAAATGTGTGAACGAGCATATGCGTGAAATCCAGCCATTCGAGGATGTTCCTAGCAAGTTATCGGTGCAGTTGAGACGTGCCGTAGTGGCTACCAGAACTTTCCACAAGGCGCTCAGAGCTGGAGCCGACGTAGTTCGCAGTATGATGCAGGTAAACAATCTCTCTCCGGACATAGATCTCTTTGAGAGAACATAACAGTTCTTTTGGTTCTGAATAGGTCCCTGCAAATTTTACCATGTCAGTTCACCTCGTTGAAAGCATTTACGCTTGCCGGTTTGTAAAAGTATGGGTGGCAACCTATTGGTAAGCTTAAAGACTGATATATGAGTTGAGGTGTGGGGCTTTGTTGACAATATTTTTTATGTAATATTAACGACATTTAATTGTCGATCCGCTAAAATTATCCGAAAACAGCTGACGCTGTTTAATCAACCTAGTTAAATGTGATCAAGAAGCATATAAAATACTATGACGTGATCCAAAGTTATCGAAGTTAAAGTTTTTAAGTCCTCCACTTTGAAATTTAGATTTGCAATATTTTTCTAAGACGAAAAGTACGCGAAACGAGTGAAAGTAGATAACGAACACACGTAAGCTCTTTTTCCTGCATAATTACGAGACATACTCTTCTTGCTTTCTTAAATGTATTTAAAATGAATGATAATAAAAAAAAACATATGGTACACAAAAATGGTTAATAAATAATTGAAATTCTTCTATCATGTATATCGTGCCCTAACGACCACATATCCTGTCTAGTTTTTAGATAGAAGCTTCGTCTTTTGCTCTTTTTAAACTGTCTCTTAAGGACATAGAGGTATTGTTTTTAATACTATTTAAATAAATTCATGACAGTTTTATTAAGACAGCTTCTTTAAAAATACTATAATAGGGTAGTCTCTAAGTGATAAAGTCACTTTCCAGAAAATTTACTGCCTGTAACGATAAATGGGTCAGCTCGTTCTCGGCATTATCCCACTCTAGCAGAAATTGATACATTTTTTGTAGATAATTTTACGATTTTTATCTGAAGTATTTTATGATAAAACTTACCGTTTTGCTGAAAATCGCGCAAAAACTCATTTCTTTGACCTTGACCTTGAATATTTTTTTTCCATACAGGGAACATAGGGAACTTTCAAATTTTATTTTCAATCATATTTTAAACAATCTTACTGATTTTCAGCTTGTTGGGAATTTATGTAGCTTCGATTGTCTAAATTGACCGGACTAAAATAAATATTTCTCTTTTCTATCGACCATATACTTATTATTTGTATACGCAAGTATATCATGTGTCTAACCAAAATCAAACTTAATTATAGATCCGCTAATAATAACAGACAGTCACCATTCTTGATATGCAAATGATCAATTTGTGTCTCAAAATCGTATGTAGTCTTTGTATGTGATAATTGGATGGTCATGTTATATCATCGTTTGATTAACGTCCGCTACATTTACGGTTGTAGTGATCAGACATTGCCAAAATGTGTCCATATTTTAGTTTCCTCAATGCCAACCGTGTCGTTTGCATGCTAATATTAAATAATCAAAGCGTATATATATTCTGTTCGTATTTGACCTTCAACTTCAGTATAAAGAAAATGATTCATTATTGTCTCCGCAAATCGTTTGGCGTTCGTTGATCTTAAGTGTTTGTGTCACTGTACGTGACAGCGGAAAGCGGAAACTAGATTCATCGCTTATTTCTTGGCAAGTTTTAACGTGATAACAAAAAAAAATGATTTTATATTTAAATTTAAGATTAAATTGAATATAAAGTACGCGTATATTTTTAACAGTAAAATCTATGACTCAGAGATATTTATTATGTACGCGTAGCGTTTGATTATTATATACCTACGATTGATATTTATCATTATCATCATTCAACTCGTGATTTAATTACTTGGGGGTCGACCCAATATATCTACGAAGAAACGATATAACGATAACGATACCAAAACTTGCACGAACATATTGCACGTTTTGGTAATAGTTTTATGACTGGCTGCCTGTCTGAGGTTAACTTTTCTTGGGAATGTAATTGTTGACGACACGCTCTTTATCGTCTTTTAGGATACCCACGATCAATGTAAGCGTCAGTTGTATTCGTAGCCGCCACATACTATTAATATTTGTCATCTAAAATTAAGTCAAGGTCAATTTTCATTCTCGTTACAAGAATTTCTATGGTGGTTACAAATAAGTTATCTTTCCGTATTGTTACGTAATTAGAATACAATTTATCAAGCCCTTTCTTACCTGTGGGTGTTTTAAAAGAATAGTAAGAGGCATATGCAAATAATATTCGTGCAAAAACTCGAAATAAAACCCCATACTAACCTAGCTGGATAACGTTGTATATTAGGTAAAAGTTCCTCCCTATTATAAAGGAGTTTCGAGCTAAATATAGCTAATAAGCTGAGACAATGCTGAATATAGTATGTCATCTCTTCTGGGGCATAAGATAAACGTAGGGCATTATGCCCTACGTCTATCTTATAGACACGAATTTACTCCACAATAGAAGAGAAAGTGGCGTTACTTTGTTCAAAATTGTGATAGAATTTTTATTTCTAGGATTCCCTTCGGAATGGTATATGCTAACAGGTCTTAGTTATCTTTTACGTAATCCGGGGAACAGTAAAGGGGGACCTTCACATATTTTCCTGCCGGCAGGTGCGTGTAAAATTACTAAGGAATGCACAGTACATGTTAGAACGTTTTGGCTAATGTTTATTACCGCCCAACTAGTAATCAACCTGTTGTCATACGAGGCTTTTTTTGTCACCTGGTTCCGGTGTGATACTTATATGTAGCAACTGATTTTGACGGCAATGATTTCAAGCTGTGACTTCAATAAAAAGCACCTGTAAAATGATACAGATTTTTATGTAATTAGTAGATACTTATTATCGTACAAAATTTTGTCATCCATTCCTCCAATTTAAGTTCAAGGTCAAATTTGAGGTCACCGTGAGATTTCTAATTGAAACTCTCCTTTGACGTATTTAATCAAAATCGTCCTGTTCTTATCGTATTTACTTAGAATCGACGCAATACTCTCTTCTACCATCTCGCATATTGTAAAAGTTATTGGCAACAGTTTTATGCTGCCGGCTGCTGGCCTGACATCAACTATTCTGAGAAAAGCCGTATTTAATCATATTTCTATTGAATCATGCCTCTCCGAGATCCTTCTTCGATACTTTTTCCGCACCATGTATATATCTTTCTTCCTTTTTTTCTTTCTTTAAAAAAAGATACCTCCCTGCACTAAGGAAATAATCCTTGTATTGCGGGAGTCTTTACAAACATGCAAATAACGCAGACAAATTACACCCAGATTCAGAACAGCACTTCGTGAATCGCACAAAGTATTGTCCTGCGTGGGAATCGAACCCATGCCACTGGCACAGAAGATCAGTATCTTAACTGCTACGCCATCCGTGCAGTCAAATATTTTTCTTTAGACTGAGCATCAAGCAGTACGACCGAATCCTTAGGCGCCAAATCGATGCCACTCGTAGAAGTTCAGACCTTGGCTGCATTAATTGTCTTATCTATTCTTATTTGTTCACTTGTTAAACAATTGGCGTTACCATTCATTGTGTGAATTGGTCTTCAATTAACTTTGTATTGCCCGTTACCAATGCCCAACCACTATACCAATTAGGCTCGCATTGTCTGATTGATAATGCTTTTAAATTGATTTGCCCAATATGATGCCACCAAATTTCATGTAGCACACCTGACGGAGTAAGGAATTCGTCACCACCTTTTTTTTACCCGGATATATTATGCAGATACCATTAAAGCAAGAGGAAGAAAACTTTAAGTGAAACAATGTACCAACTGATTTGACCGGCGTGGTATAGTAGATCTATTTCTTTGTTATTAAGGTCTCGAGCCCAGCCGTGGGATGTAATGGACTAGATCCTGATAACTACGGTTTTATTATTTAGTTTATGATCTCTAATAGCTTGTTAAGCCAAAGGTTCACGAGGAGGAGGGCAATGAATAGTAGCATTCGTCGGGAATTTATGTATAACACAAATTGCGATCGCCTGCTTACCAAGCGTGGCGATTATGTCATTATAGAGAAAGATAATTAAACAAATTGTCCGCTTTGGGGTTGCATTTGCTCAACATTAGATTTCAATAGGCCGATGGATGGATGGATATCCGCTTATTTTTTTTTAATCATCTATTACGACAGCAGTAAAGGTGACAATTATTATTTCTTCATCTTTCGTAAGCTAAACTATTAAAATTGCATATAGTGAACGTTATGAATAAAGAAGTTTTTTTTGCGTGTGATTTAGTTGTTAGATCCAAATGGCTATGAAAACCTTACCCGGACTGTGAGTGATAGCGCTGAGGGCTCTCAACCCAAACATTAAGAAGTCGACCTCTTTTTTATTTTAAGCAGGTTACTTATGAAACCATTCCCGAGTATTGTATGCATCATCATTCTCATACTCTTATTCCAATTACTTGGGGTCGATACAATATGTACTCTTCTTTCATAGTACATATTGTCAGATGGAGTTGGCCCAGATCGTTATAAGGCTCTTAGATGTCGTTTACGACATCCACGAGCAAAGTAAGGGTTGGTAGTATTCGTAGCCGCTACCACCCTTTTTTTTCCGCAGGGTGGACCATGGATGTGGTCGCGCCCCGACAAATCCATCCGGGGCAACAAAAGAGGCGGCGCGCAACCCCATGGACCCACCCTGCAAACACCTCTTTTCGCCGTGCGAGCGGGCCACCGGTACCCGATCTTTGTCTTCGGTGGCCCGCCCGGCGGTTTACCCTTACGGTTCCTCTCGTGTCGACGCCCCGACAGCTTTCGCCGTCGGGGCGTCGCCCTCACGCGGTCTAGCCGCTACCACCCTGAATTGTATTATTAGAAGCTAAGCACAAGCTCATTTTACAGGTGCAAGTGACCACAGAATGCGTGACGGCATGGACCCGTCTCCGTTACTGCGGCAGTTGCGCTGGTTACCAACCCGTCGCTTGCACACGTTATTGTCACAACGTCATCCGTGGCTGTCTACCAGCGCATGCAGATCTTGGTGACCAATGGGATGCCTACCTTGGTGAGTACCTACTTAATTTAAAAGTCACTCTTCGTTAAAATATTTAAGCTGTTTAAATAGCTCGCAAGAAATAGTTGGCGAATTAGTAGTAAATGAGTTTTAATTCGATATTTCTACAGTTTATAATATGTACCTACTGCTGAGTTAAGAATACCTACCACCTTTTCAATTGTCAGATAATAACAATTTTTTAAATGTGATGTGATATTTGATTTGTTTTTGGTAACCAATAACTTCCTTCGTAATCACAAAAAAAAGATATTTTCTCATTGTATTTTTATTTTTTTTTGATTTTGCTATTCTAATTTTTCAGATACTTTACAGTATCCATAAAAATAAAATGAAATAAAAAAATAAGTGATTTGGGACTTGCATTATTAATAATATAATTAATTGTCAGCAGATTATAAAAATAATATAATAAGACTGCACAGATGGCGTAATGGTTAAGACACCGAACTTCTGTTCCATATGTCATGGGTTCGATTCCTATGCAGGACAATGTTTTGTGCGATCCATAAATTGTTGTTCTGAGTCTGGGTGTAATTTGTGACCGTTAATTAGGTATATGTTTGTAAAGTCCTCAGCAATTCAAGGATTGCTCTAGTGCAGGGTCTTTAAAAAAAATTGGTTGGTAGAGCCTCTGTAATAATGATATGTTAGATTTTTAAAGCCTTGCTAGGCGGGCCATCGAAGACAAAGACCGGGTTCCGGTGGCCCACTCGCTCGGCGTAGCGAAGTACATGTAGGGCGGGTCTAAAGGGTCGCGCGCCGCTTCTTCTGTCGCCTCGGACGGATTAGCGGGCCGTGACCACTCCATAGCCCGCCGCAAAAAAAAAAGAAGCCTTCGTCCTACCAGTGACCACAGATGCTCTAAATTTAAAATATACTTAAAGTCGGTAAAACCCTATTCTAATGATAAAAACATGTTTATTAATATGCATAAAACGTCCGTAAATATCATAAACTAAAATTTATTTCAAAAATCTTTGTTTATTCGTTGAAATCCAATAAAATTTTCACATTTACAATAAATAACGTTTTCGTATTAAAATTTCAGATGGCGTTGACAAATTGGCAGA
The DNA here is from genome assembly GCA_905163515.2 of Lymantria monacha. NCBI lineage: Eukaryota > Metazoa > Arthropoda > Insecta > Lepidoptera > Erebidae > Lymantria > Lymantria monacha. The sequence goes on from LR991082.1 coordinate 5,871,377, forward strand.
CCGTTTGCTTGGTCCATTCAACATAGCTATGGTAGTTGAACCAATAGATATTAAAATATCTGAAGCAATTATGAGCTTCCAGGAGCATAATCGTGAAATCTCTCAGAAGATTTTCACTGGATGCGGCAAACCGGTATTGGGTGGAGGCGGAGGTGCGGGTCCATTCTTTGCTCCAGGAAAACAAAGAAGATCCGTCCGCTCCATACCAGATTTCGACTGGCCACAAAAGGCCGATGATGCCGATGACTTCGAAATAGAAGCATCATTCGAAAGCCTCGTAAATCATGATCCTTCTTTAGCAGGCCTACGTTCCTCTGAAGATATTAAAAAAGCTACTGAAGAAATGGCTGAACAAGCTAAGGTTAGAGATAAATTCTTGCAATATATGAGGGGTCAAATTGATCTCGATGAGTACGAGGAACATGAAAGGCGGAAACGAGACGCTGATCCTGAGCCCGCGGCTGCTGGTACTATGGATATTGACTTCAAACCGTTTGAATTTGATGGTAAAAAGGGATCTAAGAAGAAGAAAATTTCTGCGAAGAACGAGGAATCACGCGGTAAGTTACTTCATATTATGTAATTGGGGCGTCCGGCTTTCTAGCTCATCGAACGAAGCGTAACAGCTCATTGCTTCAGACATTATCCTGGACGGACCGGCGCGCATGGTTCTCTCTTTCTAAAGACTCAATGCCAGAATTTCCTCTTCTGAATTTATTTTAGTTTTAAGATTACCATAAAATGTACTCCTAGTCTAACTTATATGTATGCATGGTACATTAGGCCATTGGTTCTTCTTTAGGAAGTATCTCACCATTCCCGCTTAATGATAGCAGCCCGATTGGTGTAGTACAAATAAGCTAAGTGAGTACAAGACTGGGAGCAGCGGTTTCTTGTTGTCCGCATGCCAATTGTGGTCATTATATCATTATCTGCACAGATGTCGTAGTGATTAAGGTACCGACTTTCCGTTCCAGTGATATGGGTTCGATTCCCACGCGTGACAATACATTGTGCGATCCACAAAGTGTTGTTCTGACTCTGGGTGTAATTTGTTTGCGTTAATTGCATGTTTGTAAAGTCTCCCGCAATACAAGGATTACTTCTATAGTGCAGGGTGGTGTTAAATTTTTTTTTAATGCTTATGGTTGCAAACCAGCAAACAGCACACCTGACGGTAAGTGTCACTGCCGCCCATGGACCTTGCAATACCAAGGATATCCTAGTCCGCTGCCGACCACTATAAACCCCAAACCCACCTAGTTGGTCTTCCGGCTCTCTCGCTCACCGAACGAAGCGCAATAGCACATTTCCATTACACAGACGTCGATCTTCTGCGAGAGTGTGGTACTAACCCGGACGGACCGGCCCGCGGCTGCAGACAGAGAACTGTCAACAGCGTGGTCCTACCACTCGTGTGTGTGTGTCCTACCCTCCTTTGTATAAAGGTCTATTTCCAACAGTGGACTTCAATAGGTTGAATGAAGCCACTGTGATTGATTGATTGTAAAATGTACTGACCAATAACTCTAATCACACTGAATTTAACTTAGACTTTATTTCAGGTTCGGAATGGGGCGGGCCAGCGTTGGAGAAGTTGGTCCGAGAGACACGAATTCGTATGCGCAATACACGTCACTACTGGAACCACTTACCAGCTCTACTTTGCACCTCTACTAGCGTCACAAGCACCCCATGCTTTAACGGAACAGCTGTTGCCAGGTAATATCTTCAAACTTATTCATTATATTAGAATGAACTGATGACGTAATAGTTAAAATAGCAACCTACGATACTAGAAGACGTGAGTTTGATTCTCATGTTGGATAATACGTTTTCCGATTCACAAATTGTTTTCATAGAAACTTATTCTATCAATATAAGGATTATTTCCTTAGTGCAAAGTATTGTCGAAAAGAGAATTAATAAACTCATATTACCTATTTTCTTTTCAATCTCACTTATTAATCATGGCTCTTTTAATGCTATGTGTAAACTTTTAATACTAACCGATTACTGTTTTAATTCCGAGACCAATTTGGGTGTATTAGTCATATATTTGAAATTAATCCCTTACAAGGCTTTATTTATTTAAAATGGATATTTTTTTGACATAAAGAAAGGATTGGAGCGCTGTTGAACCATTATAATGTTCTCTGCGATTCCTTTAGAATTTGATCTTTGCATGCTTTTTAATGATAATAGTAGCAACATATATTGATTCGACTTATTTTCTCTAATAAACCTTTCTTTATATTGCAGTTACACGTTACTAGCGGCAAGCGAAGGTACGGCGGGTCTAGCGTCAAACCCAGAGGTACGAGGTTCGGCAAGTCCGAGCGCAGTGGCCGCTAGCGCTGCACAATCAGATGCACTGAGAGGGCTCTCTACACGGCTTAAAGACGCGTACAACGGTCTCGAGGTTCAATGGCTTGACGACTATCCAGGTATACCAACACATTAGAATAAATTTAATTCATCATTTCAGCTCATAAATGTCCCACTGCTGGGCTCGAGCCTCTTCCAAACTAGGAGGGACATTGACCTACTACACCACGCTGGTCATGCGTATTGGTATAGGGTTTTATTTCGAGATTTCCTCTTGCATAGACGTTATAGACATATTTTATCCCTTAGTCGTCTTTTAGGATTACTCTCGGGTAAGATAGGTAGGTGGTGGTGAATTGTATTCTTATTCCGTCACCACATGGAAAATTTAATTATTTTATGTATTGTAAGTTACCTGTGGGGTAACAGATTAAGAAATACAATGTATCATCAACTTACTATAATAAAAACCAGCTAAAATCTGGTGATCCAAAAAAATTGAAAATTACCTCAAGTCCCAAGAGCATTTGCTGTAGTTTTCAAGCTAAATTAAAAATCCTCATCGTGCCAATACTTAAATATTTTTCATTAATTGCCTGTAAATTTTACTGGTGCACTATACAATCTTATTGTATTACAAAAAGACAGCAACTTTTTTGGGAAACTTATTATGCACTCGGCGATAACTAACTCGCTTGTTACGCGTGGCAAATATGCCTTGTGGAGGTTTATGTCCAATAGAGGTCAGCAGTATGCTTCTCACGTCTTGTAAGAGTAAAGAGAAGCCTTTATTTTACGAATAAAGGCACCGATATTCTAACTAACCATCTTCTATCAACTAATCATCTTCAGCCTGTAAATAATATAATTAATAAATAATGATATTTCAGATATAACGCCTGGCGCATCCTCCCGGGACTTTGGTGATGGCTCTGAATCCGGTTCGGGCTCCGGTGATTACGGCAACGGTCCGTATGATGGTGACGATGAGGACTCAACCGGTTTTTATGAAGGTAAGTTCGATTTTGCAGGGTGAACTTAGTGCCTAAATCGATGATTGTCTACGTTCGTAGTAATAATGCTGTTAGTCTACCTTCTGCCAAGGGACAAAATAGCGTCGAAATGTTTTTGTAATAAATCCACAGGGGAACTGTTTCCGTCCACTATTGAGTTTAGTTCGGCTATTTCTTTTAAACAGTGATATCTCAATAATGTCCAGTTTGATAACGACAGCTATCATAACACTCATTATAGAAAATATTTCATAACGGCAAAAAAAGCTTAAGGAAATAATACTCGTATATTTGACATTAGATACTGGGGAATGGGGATCAGTGCTGTTTTTATTTTCGTGGAGTAGGATAAGTTTTGATAATGAAACCAGAAGTCTACACCTATATAGACTTTGTATTGTATAATTTCTAATAAGGGGCCGTTCAAGTATTATGTAACGCAATTTGGGGGGAGGGAGGGTCTTGTTAAATGTTACAATACATTAATTACATAGTCGGGAGGGGGATTCAAACAACGTGTTACGTAGCATTGTTTTTTTTATTAAATAAAAAACTAGGGAAATAAAAAACTAGGGAATTAAAATTTCCTAAGTTGACACGCAAATTTTTATTTTTTAGATGATGAATAAACAACATACACATGTATTGCGAGTTTGGCATCTGTTTTTTTATTGCCTCAAGCACGTTTAAAAACGGTCACTTTAGTGTTACGTTATGTTCAGGGAGGGGAAGGGAGGTACAGACATACGTTACGACGCGTTACATGTGGGGGAGGGAGGATCAAAAATCTTCAAAAATTGCGTTACGTAAAACTTGAACGCCCCCTAACAGTAAAAGCGCTACCATTCCATATACACGCTATGTATTAATAGTTGTTCATGGACTTTAGTGACAGCAGGGCTATTGCCAAATCACTGTCTACTATAAGAATAATCCATAGACCCATTGCCCTATCGACATTCAATGTTAACACATAGATCTCTCCAAGAGGACAAATACTAGATTCATTTCATTCATTCATATCACGCTTGAATAGGCGATTGGGGTTTTAGTTATAGGTTCCCAGAAATTCGCCTTTGTTCTTAATCTCCTTCTGGTGATCCCTCGAATAATTTTTATGATTTGATTGATCCACAAACTGCTTTTCTGAGTCTGGATGTAATTTGTGTCCGTTAATTGTATATTTGTAAAGTCCCGAATTCAAGGATTATTTTTATCGTGGATATCATCCAAGCATCAGATTTATTATAAAAAAAAAAAATATGAAAAATAAACATCTAACAAATTTGTAGATATTTACTAAGAAAGTAACGCTTACTTTTTGTTTTTCTAGGATCTGGAGATACTTCTACTTACGACGATCCCACGGAACCTGATATTGTGCCTGAGACACCGCCCCAACCCAAAACAACACCTCAACCGCAACCTGTACCCCAACCAGCACCAGAACCACAGCCAGAACCTCAACCAGAACCAAAACCAACACCAACCCAGCAACCACAACCAACATCGCAACCTGAGCCAATACCTCAACCACCGCCACCACCTCCTATATCCACCGAAGATCCACTGCTACCGAGCGTTGTGGAATCGCCTGGAACTAAAAGAGTGCTCATCACCGAAGATACCGCTGAAATTCCTTCTGTACGTGATGAGGACACTGATGATGAGTATGCTAACGAAAGCGGTAGAGGACAGACCCAGGACAAAGTCCAACCAGTCGCGGGCTCAGCCGACCGCCCATCACTTCACACAGCCCTCATCTCTTATGCCTTACCTGTGGTATGCGCTTGGTTCGGCACCATCGTCACCGATCTATTCTAAGTTTGCATACAAATTGTGTGCGTGTATATTAGCTATCATCAATATACGTGGAATACTAAATCAACTCATATTTTATAAGTCCAAGCAAAAAAAAAGCATTTTCTTTATTTTTTAATTGCCTCATTTTGCCTTGTCGCAAAAAGTATGTGACTGCAACATCTGCTGTCTTGTTTTCGAATAGTAGACGAGGAAAAAGTGCTATAGAGCAAATTGCCTGTAAATTATCTAGAATTTCGAGAACTTTCTCAGGAACATTTCAATAGAAACTGCAATTTGAAATGACTTGAGAATTAGAAATTTACTTTGGGGAGATATTAAAAAAAAATGTGAAAACTAATTACTAAGAAGTAATTTCTATTTACTAAGAAATAATTATATAAAATATGAGTTTATTTAATAAGTATATTGGGACGATACACGAAATGTGTGAAGTTGGTTACAAGTGCCGTACGCGGACGTTGCTAAATCAATGTATAGAAATCGTTTGGTTTGTACATAACCTAGTCAAAGTGCGACGGCCGGGAAGTGAACGTGTACTACTGTGATATTGTGGACTTATACTTGGGATTGTTCGCCATTTGACACGAAACTCATTTTTTACACAGTGCTCATAGTAAAATTAATTTATTATTTCTCTTACAAAGAGAATTTGTTCGATACTTCCTTGAACTGGCAAAGAAAACATAACTCATACAGCCATTTTAAAGTGAACGACAATAAATGTGTTTTTTTTTATTCTGACAAATAAATACAGCGTTATATTTTTTATTCAGCGGGCAAATTAAATTTTGAATAATCAATTCAGCCAAATTATATATTTATTAAAATAATCTTTTCTTTTTTCATGTAAATAAATTGTATATTACGATTAATTAGATAGTGAATGTATGTTTTATTTTATGGGTAAGTGCGATTTTACGATGTTGTATAACTGTGGATTCGCGTCTTAATTATTTTTTATAAGACTTAAAGATATCATATTGAATACACTTATATGAAAGCATTTTTAATAAACTACGCATTTTTATATATGAATGCATTTAAAATCAATTTTATGAATATAAAATCAATCAAATTAGAAAATAATAATAATGGACTTCATTCACTCATTTTTCTTGTCTTTTTTTTCAATAAGACAAGTTATTGTGGATGATATTTTTTTGGCGCGAAACCTCAATCAAAAAGAGAAACATGTCTAAAAATGTACATAAAACTTAGTCATAATTTCTAAAGTAAGTTTAGAGACTGATTTGCTTTCTATTAATATTTTTACACGTATCGTTATTATTTCATTCGGACTAAGATAATGACTAATCATTTAACCGACTGATTTAATGATAATTTGAATTATTATACATTTTTATTTTATGTAGATTTTTTGTTAAAATTGATTTTTGGCTTCAGCTTTACTTTGCTAAGAGTTTAATTTGCAATTTATTGTCGGGCAATGTTATATATAAGGCAATTCGTTATACGTCATAGATTGCAAATTGAATATATTTTAAACATTAGATATATATACCAGTGTATAATAATCTAAGTGTTATTTGATTTTATACGTAATTGTACTATAACGTATAATTTATAAGTCATAGCTTGTGAAACTCTTAGTTTTATTAGAACATCATAGATATTTTTTAATGAATTTTATGATATAAAGGACTGGGTTTTATAAAATATCACCTCGATGGAAGTAATCGTTGGGCATGAAATCAAAGCGTTGCCTTCAACAGTGCCACTGTTAATAGTATCTTCTGGGTAGTATCATGTGAAAACATATGTATAGCACTATTATATTATATTCACTAAACTTTAGCACTTTCTCTGCAATGCATTACATATGTCATAAAAATTATTTAATACGTGTTTTAACGTGTTATACGTTAAAACACTAAAATATTGAATATAATAGAGGACTGCCTGCCACACGATACTTTCACATTCACGACAAAATTTAATTATATAGATAATATTTATACAACCACAGATAATCGAATAAAATCAATCTATAAATTCTCAATGGCAACTATGGTTCATTCTAGAATCCTAGAATTGTAATTATGACCTAAACCATTGCTTTATTTGTTATATATATTATATATTTTTGCCAAGTACAGTTTTATATAAAGCTAAGTTTTCACAAGTTGTGATATTATAACGCACAATTATTTGATTATAACGAGCAGAGGAAGGTCATAATGTAACAAACAAATTGTACAGTTTTATAATAAACAATTTTTATTAATTTGAGATAATAAAAGAATTATAAAATAATTGCTTTTGAATTTTTCTTTCTTGCACCTTCCTTTGTAATATTTGACTAAGCAAACATTGGTCAGTTATATATAAGTAAAAAAAAATTGGTAAATTTTGAATGCACTTTTTTCTCTAATATCAGAAATCCATTTGATAATAAGTGTTATAAATTGATAAACTATATAGTGAGATCAGTGACGTAACTACAGGGTGGCAGGTCGGCAAAATGCCATGGGCCCCTGGTTAGAGAATCCCAACTGACAACATTTTATATTACATACACATTTAGTAAAAGAAAATTTTTGTGGCGATGGATTTGTCTCGATGAATAAGCCACGGGCCTCGAACTGTATAGTTACGTCACTGTGAGATAATGTTTTCTCGTGTTTGTTTAAGATACACGAATTATATATGAATCAAATTCGATAAAAAATTTCGGGCGTTCGGTTACCTTACATCGGTTTTGAGCAACACCTAAGGGCAGGGCAATTTAAGCTTCAATATTACAGGAGACATACAGTGGCGTAATTATACCATATAACACCATCATTGAATGAGTAAAAATCCTCATTGTATAATTTTATTTTAACAAATATCTTAAGTAGTTTAGAAAATTTATAAAATTTAAATTTTGTTAAAATATGTTACTCCTGAGTGCCTGGCCTGGCGGACCACGCCACCCTATAGTTACGCTATGACACATATCAATCAGTCATTCATATTGTGTCATTTAGATTTATAAAAATTACAAAAAAATATATAAATTAATTTAGGTGTTACCCAAAATTCACGAGTACGAGGTACGTTTAGTACTTTCTCCACAGTATTGCTAACCCACATATATTCTAGAAAGGTGGTTATAAAGTTTGGCTCCTTCTTTCTATGACGTTTATTGTCATTTTGACGTAAACTTTGTACTAGAAATGACTCTTATTAAAAAGGTATATATTTTTAAAATATTTTTTTACTTAGAGTAATTAATAAATTAGAGTAATAATATTATTATATCTGTATGGTTTCAATTATTTTTGTTTTCACCTTAGGAAAAATACAACAATATAATAAAAAAAATACAACAAATAAAATAATAATATGAGAGGGTTTATTCTCTCTATAAAAAATCCATATGTGCTACGATTTGCGAATATAAAAGTAACAAAAAACACACGGGGACCAAACTGGAAATATCGCTGTTAAAGTGCCATCTATGTAAGTTTTAATTTTATTACACAGTTCTATTTTAAACTATGGTCCGTAGTTTGTTTTTATATTACTAATTTGATAATACAAATACAACCAGTCTTAATATATTGATAGCATACGGTGAAGTAAGTCGCGAGTGGCTGTCAATCTAAGTACTAAGATTTTGTTTTAAAAGCAATATTGCCCACTAAACAATAAATCCTTGTGTCAAATTTTGATAGCTGTCATATCACGCAAAGACTTCGCTCGCACCTGCAGACCTGCAGTCCGTGACTATAATTATTTTTATTCATACTTTTTTTAAATATACAGAGTGGAAGTGGACCACTCCCGAAAACAAAGACAGGTAACCCTACTAGTCCTACTTGTAATGATAGGCTAGAAAAAAAATCGATTCGGATGAAAAAAAAAAATTTCTTTTTCACCACGCGAGGTCGTTGAACTCTTGAACATATGATCGTGAGTTTTGAATAGATTGCGTCTTTTCTCATCTGAGTAAAGTTACGTATTTTTTATGGCATTATCGTTACATGGCACTGTCCTAATACGATGGAATGTGAAAAAAACTTAATTTTTTTTTCATCCTAATCGTTTTTTTTCTAGTTTATCATTACAAGTAGGACTAATAGGGTCACCTGTCTTTGTTTTCGGGAGCGGTTCACTTCCACTCTGTATTAATTACACAGCAACACAAAAAAAAATTTTTGGTCGAGTCTAACAGTCAGACTAGGCATACTATATGTTTTTGGGGTCGCTGAATCCAAATCTGAGGTCAAAAACACCCCTGCACGTCTGAGTTTTGACATAACCTCTAAAAACTTATTCTACAAAAAAAAATTGTCGAGTCTGACACTTATTATAATAATTTTTTGCAATTGGAAACCAATTGGAATAATAAGTGACTAGAAATAAAAGTGACTACTGACTAGAATTAACGAATAGAATTGTATGATTCGCGTAGATGATAGAAATTGAATAACTAGAGTAAATCACTGGCATGGAAATGTAATGATTAGAGTGAATAACTAGAATGAAAATTAAGCGACTCACATTGGGATTCAGCGAATGAACCGAACCCGAAAACATTAGTATGCACTATGCATGGTTTGAATGTCAGACTCGACAAAAAATTTTTTTCAAAATAGGTTTTTTGAGGTTATGTCAAGACTTAGACGAGCAGTGGTATTTTTAACGTCAGATATAGATTTAGCGACTCCAAAAGCAAATATAAAACTTATAGTATACATGGTCTGACTGTCAGACTCGACAAAGTTTTTTTTTGTGTCGAATACGTTTTTTGAGGTTATGTCAAAACTCAGACGTGCAGGAGTATTTTTGAACTCAGATTTGGATTCAGCGACCCTAAAAACATATAGTATGCCTAGTCTGTCAGACTCGACAATTTTTTTTTTGTGGAATAAGTTTTTTGAGGTTATGTCAAAACTCAGACGTGCGGGGGCATTTTTGACCTCAGATTTGATTTCAGCAACTCCAAAAACATATAGTATGCCTAGTCTGACTGTCAGACTCGATCAAAAACTTTTTTTTGTGTGGCTGTGTTATTGATGATTTGGGAATATATGTATGTAGCGCAGGTAAGAATTTTAAGTGTAATATTGTTTTTACTTACCATATTGCATTGCTGTAAATGTAAATAATGTAAAAAAAATATCGTAATAGTTTGTTGCGCGGGTGTTTATGAAAAGCAAAAAATATGATAAAACATTTGGTTTGATAATGATTTGTAAATTTTAAACACTGTGTATTAAAGTATATTTTAGCTTGTATCATTGATAATTATTAAAAATAAAGTATGTTCATTGATGATGCAAAATATACTGTAAATGTATAATTAATAACGCATGTTTTTGTTTGTACCGCCCGTGCAACAGAAATAAATGTTGCTAGAAAGTTGTAGTTTTTTTATACTTATTAATTGTTGTGTAGCAGGGTACCGGTGTGTCGCGTGTATGTTGTACACGTAAAGAACAAATTGATTCCTTGAGTTATGTCAGTAACGTCATAGCATACACGTTAGTTTTAAGATTGTCGAATTTGTTGCTCTTTCCGATAACTCGACGAACTCAACTCAATTTTCTGTGGAAGCAAATTTCATTTTAAAAAGTTAATCCGAATCTCGCCCGCCTGATGAGTCTTCGAAGGCTCTACAAAGCGGATAGACGATGGACTAAGATACAACGTCCAGACTGATTGTCAACCGGAAAGGCTGAGCGATTTCGAATTACAGTTCTTATATACAGGATGTATCAGAGAATGGAGCAGCTGGTCAGAAGGGTGGTAGGTAATGATGGTAGGAACCCATAACAAAAATTTGAAGGGAAAATTTCAAGGTCATTGACTCGTCAGCTGTTTGTAAAGGTGACGTTTGTTATACTGTAGCAAACGTAATCATTGATTTATTTAGGTACTAATGTATATTTAACAAAGTATGAGTATGTAGCAGACTATTTATCATTTACTTGGTACATTTCATTCAGTTTTAAAGAAAAAGCGATGACAAAATTGAAAACTTTAAATGCTTGTAATTTATTAACGAATCGACATTTGCCCTTCAAATTTTTGTTATGGGTTCCTAGCATCATTACCTACCATCCTTCTGATCAGCTGCTCCATTATCTGATACAACCTGTATATATAAAAGTACAATGCAATAGCGCTATTTTCATATCGCAATCACGGCTAATATTTAGCGTAATATACCATCGACATATTTGCAAAATCGCCAATTTTAAAAGTATCGAGTGTGTTGTAGCTTTTATCGATTATAAAAACGTTAAACTCTCAGACATAAAAAGGAATATAACAATAAGTAACTACTATAATGAACGTACTATCACAACAAAGCAAAATAGAAAATGTTCAGCTAATGTGATTGATTACAGATAATATTAAAAATATGGATATCAAAAGAGCCTAAATATGAAGTTACATATCTAATTAAAAATTTAATATCTATAATTATTTAAGTACAGTTATAATTTAGTTCAAACCAATCGATTGAACTAGAAGTAACCACATTCACAATTAAAATTTGCCAACGGATAATATCTTTTAATCGGCTGTCTACTATGTATGATATAAAAGTTAAATAATGCGGCAAAAAAAAGCATGTCTGCGTGTATTATCGTTCAAAATAATCGATAGTTTCTCTCAATTAATAATTATAGAAAACGTTTACTTTTCTCCTTATTAATATAAAATCTAATCACTGGTATGAGTACTTGCAGCAACACGAAACGGTATCAAGAGAGTGAAATCCTCTTATCTACGAGTATATGCATGTTTGTGTCTTTGTTTCTGCTTCGCTCGTCGTTCATTTGTGTGTATGATTAAATGATGTCTAGTGTGTGTGCCATGTTTAATAAAACAAAGGTCTCTTTGCATATAAATACAAAAGTCTTTTGAATACAATAAGTGATAAAATTGAATACGAATTTAAAATTAATTTTAAGTTAAAAATATAATGTTATTTACTAATTATTTTATTTTTTACTATAGGTACACTTTTTCTGTATTGTTAATGAAAAGAAATTATACTTATAACTTATATTTGTATGTGTACTAAATCATATCAAATCGATTATAGCATTTAATTATAAATATTTTGAAGAGGAATAACATATTTATATTTTATTTAAGAATTAACAAACAATTCAGTTTAGGATGAATCGCGTGGTTAATCATTAAAATTAAACATTTCAATTATGAAAATAAAAAGAAATCGTACATATTTTTTAAATAATTTGTTGCCTAAATTATTAATAAAATTATTTTCTATTAAACTAACAAAAGATCTATATCATTGTAGTGAAATGTCCAATTGCAATATCAATTTCAGACAATATTCAATCCTTAATGTTTTTTTAAGTGAACTGGTTAAGGTAATAGATTATTTTTGGAAGCAAATTCCTAATACTGTCTTTCAACTTGTAAATAAGCAAATAAACACAAAGCCTTAGTGAAAGAGAAACGTGATAGAGTAAGTATGAGTGCAGAAGATAGGCTGACTAAAAACTTCGAGGGTAACACCAAACTCTTTTGGAGGGAGGTGAAGAAGTCTCGGGGTGGTTGGTCAGCCTTCAGAATGAATAAATAAGGTCTAAAGGTGGAGACATTCTTACACAAACACAAGACGTGTTAAGCCGATGGAGTGAATATTTTGGCGATATGTATGCGGATGCTACGGTTGGCGCCGGTGTCGCATGTGGTTTAGTAGATCAACATTCGACAACGGCGTCCTCCGATGGCATCAGTATGGATGAAGTTGAATGGGCGATAAGAAGTTTGAAAAATGGTAAGGCAGCGGGCATTGATATGGTGTCTGCCGAGATGATCAAGCTTGGTGGCTCCTGTGTCCGGGAGGCGTTCCTGTTGCTCCTCAATTTATGTTGGAGCTCGGGAATGGTTCCCGGGGACTGGAATAGCGCAGTCATCGTGCCTTCGTTTAAAAACAAGGGTTCACGTTATGACTGCGCAAATTACAGAGCCGTAAGCTTGACCAGTTTGGCAGCAAAAGTGTATGGTAAAATTATTGAAAGGAGAATGAGGATGGTGTCCGATGGTTTACTGTGTGAGACACAAGGAGGTTTCAGGAGTGGAAGAGGATGCATGGATCAAGTGTTCTCTCTGCGCAACATTGTGGAGAAGCATCTGGCTCTAGGTCAGAGGGTTTTCTGCAGTTTTGTGGATCTGGAGAGAGCATTTGACACAGTTGTACGAAAGGAACTTTGGGACATTTTACCGGAGTATGGTATTAACGGTAAACTGCTACAGGCTGTGCAGTCCAGTTACATGGGCTGTAGAGCCTGTGTGCGGCTGGATGATGGAATGTCGCCTTGGTTTGACGTCAATATCGGCGTTAAGCAGGGGTGCGTTCTGTCAGCCAGGCTTTTTATCATATATCTGGATAAATGTCTCCAAAGGTTGAACGATATGAATGTGGGAGTCCAGATGGGCGACTCAGTGGTCACTGCTCTGCTATATGCAGATGATGCAGTCCTGCTGGCACAGTCAGCGACTGACCTGCAGACCCTAGTCGACACAATGACAGAAGATTGTAAGAAAAGGGGTCTACGCGTGAATGTGAGCAAAACCAAAATAATGGTCTTTGAAAGAGACGAAGGCAGAACAGATGTAAGAGTAACAATAGGTAATGATATACTAGAGCAAGTGGATGAATTTGTATATCTTGGATGTGGATTTAGCCGAGACAGAATAGAGCGAAGAGTGAATGCGGGCAATAGAGTGAACGGAGCGTTGGGGCAACTTCTCGGCAGCCACCACCTCAGCCAGAAGGCACGTGTAGTAATACATAACGCAGTGCTTGTCCCAACATTACTGTATGGAAGCGAGAGTTGGGTATGCAGAAAAGAGTATGAAAGTAAAATTAATGCGGTCGAAATGAGATCTCTGCGGAAAATCTGTGGAGTTAGGCTGACCGACCGCATTCGTAACGACGACGTAAGAGAGCGAGTAGGTATAAAAGAGAGTATTGGTGTAAAGATGCGAAAGGGTATGCTCCGATGGACATGTGGAAAGAATGCCGAACGAACGTCTGGTTAAGAAGATATACAATGCGAAAGTGGAAGGATGTAGGTACCGAGGGAGACCGAGACTAACCTACCTAGACCAGATCGGTCATGTACTGAAGGAAGGTGGAGTCAAGAGTCTCCGAAACCGGCGAGCGTGTATGAAGAGAATTATGAATGTTGAGGAAGCGAGTGAAGTATGCAGAGATAGAGTTCTCTGGCACTCTGTTCTCTCTGCCTACCCTGCAAGGGATATGGCGTGATGATATGTATGTATGTATGTATGTAAACACGAAAACATTTGTACTTTATTAAACGCTTATATGATATTAATTTTGTGTCATATTTAAGCGTTATCCGGAATACATTAGTATTTTAGTCTAGTACTCAATAATTTAGTAATTTAGCGTCTGTCGACCACAAAAATTTAGTCAAGCAGAGAGGTTTAGTCGAGTCAATCCATTTTGTTCTATTTATCGGTACACGAGAGTAACCTTTATGCAGACAGTCTATAATCGGGTGTACTTCTAGAATTCCTGAACGAAGTGAGCAACTAAGTGATAAGAAGGTAGTTAAAAAAATCACAACACAACTTGAGGCGATTTCTGAATTTGTAACACCTGACAAGATGATAAATTTGGTGCTAAAGACGAAATACTCTCTAAAATGAATCGATAATTGATATAAAGTTCTATAGTATTTTAAAATGGAGTAAGAATCAGAAGCAAGATAATATAGAAAGCTTAGAATAAAAACACATATAAGGATAGTTCATTACTTTAAGTGTTTAAAAAAGTGAAGTCAAAATTCCTGTTAGTGTGCAAGCGATTACACGCACACTACTAAAAAATCGAACACAATGACCTTGTACACTACGGTACGGGCTGACGTAGGGTGACATTTCTGACACCAATTTAGTGGCGTCAAATATTGTGCGTGGAATTGGTTTCCATGTGTTATTATTCTAAAATTGAAAGATTGATTATAACATGCAGATGCCACGGTAGTATAAATAGCAGCTGCAATGAATTTCTAACAGAAGTGGGTTCTAATCGTGTTGTAATCTCTTTTTCTCTTCTCTCTTTATAAAAAGCATAATCAATTGCTAAATCAACAAAAAGTGACCAACAATTTATAATATAGGAATAATTACAAAAATATGACAAAGATTCAAACTTGCCATATGTCTTTGTAAAAATTCCTAAAACTAAATCTATCAATGCTCCACAAAACTATCGAATATGATTTCGATAAGTTTCTGAACTAAGTCGGTCAATGGTGTTTGAATAGTGTTAAAATGAAATAATTGCAGAATTTGGCAAATATTTTAATTTGAATTGTAATTTTATAATTATTAGCGACATTTTTGTATACGGCATTATATAAAATATATATAAATATTATAAACTGAAAGTGATTAGAAAAAAGTATGTTAGGAAGAATGTGTCTATAGATTAATTGATTTTTTATATTAAAAAGAAATATAATATGTACATACAATAAAATTGATATCCTGTGTATTTTTCGTTGTTTTATTTAAATTTTTCCCTATAATGTTTCGTTGTATTTATTTTTAAAATCGATATATAAATAATAAAAAATTATTAAGTTAAAAAATATTTCGTTGTTACAATTAATAAGCATAATTGTACAATGATTTTCTTATATAACAAATTTACTATTATTAAAAATATACACGGCGTTATCGTCATTTGTATCCTAGTCTTAGCCCAATCACTCGCAATCAATGCAATTTGCACTTTACCGACGCGCGACGACGCGACGTAGATATTTTAAAAAGTCTGACGTCAACCTTCATTGTAAATGTAATTTTTGACCAAACATCATTAAATGAGGATGGCTGGAAATCGATGTAAAGCTCTTAGTCGTTTTTACTACATCCACGACCAATGTAAGGCTTAAATAAATAATAATAAGTATAATTAATTGAGGATGCTAGAACAAGAGTGGCCTAACTGAATTTTGCAACTTTTAACCTAATTGCAATTTCGTAATCTAAAAATGTTAATCTACAAAACCACAGCGGCCTAAAATTGTTTACAAGCTTTTAACAATAGATGGCAGTACAAGTACATTTGCGGCTTACGTTCAAATTGAATTGAATTTAATTCCCTCCGTATTATAAAACATGATTCTTGTAGTTAGGCCGCTCTGATTCTGCTAGAATCAAAATATATTTCGATTTACAATTAATATGCATAATTGTACAGTAGTTTTATTATGTAAAAAAATATTAAAAATATACACAGCTTTGTCTTCTATATCCTATTCAAATAACAGAAAATTCAACTATGCGTACGGATTTTAATACTGCTTGCAGTCTATAAAAATCATAAAAGAAGGCTGACAATACAGAGACTCAGATAAATCAGAGAGGCAACATTTCATATTCAAATATTGTTGAGGCATCTAAAGGTGGTGGTACCACGGTCACGCACTAAAAATGATGTGGCCTAAATAGGAATGAAAGGGTAGTACGGCAGATTGCACGCCGTCTCTGTTACCTTTTTCGGCGGGATCTGACCTCATAGTCTGGGCTCATAGCCCGTTACCCAAAAAAATAAGAAACTCAGGCGAATTATTTATAGATAACAATTTCTTTGCATGAGAATCGAGGCAATGACATAGGTGCAGGTCTTTAATTGAATTACTCCGCTATTTATGCAGTCAACTTACCCCGAGGATAAGCATATAAATGTTACTTTTTTTTAGTAGGCTATGGTCCGGACACATACCGCCCGAGAAGGAAAACTCGAAACAAAACCCTATACCAACACGTCTGACCAGCGTAGTATAGTAGGTCAATTTCCCTTCCATTATGGAGGAGGCTCGAGCCCAACAGTGGGACATATATAAGCTGAGATGATGAGTAATAAAACAAAGAAATACTTTTAAAGAAATAATATATATAAATTCTTTTCTTACACTCGTCATTTAAATCTTACATTAGTTTTACACCTAAATGTATCACAATACATTGAATTGTCAGTTCTATACAGTATAAAAAAGGTTTAATATAGATTGTTACTCATCATCTGACTCTTCGCTGTCATCAGATCCGCTATCGGAGCCTGACTCCTCGTCCTCGGAGTCGGAGCCGAGCCAGTCGGGGAGTGATGGCTGTTCCACTATTGTCTTCCACTCGTTTAGTTTATGTAAATCTATGATAAAAAGATTAAAATTGAAATGTTAATAGAAGATTTTTTGTATAAAGCTCTGTGGTAGCGGCTACGAATACTACCAACCCTTACTTCGCTCGTGGATGTCGTAAAAGACGACTAAGAGCCTTATCACGACCTAGTCCAACCCTATCTGATGCTGTTTAGTCAACTATTACATTCCCAAGGAGGGTTGAATTCTGGCAGGCGGCCGGTTATAAAACTATTGCCAATAACTTTTACAATGTGCACTATGAAAGAAGAGTACATATTGCATGGGCCCCAAGCAATAGGGATAAGAGGAGAATGATGATGACTTTAGTAGTGGTAAAACAACAACACACTGTTGATAGTTTTCTATCTACAGTGGCGGGTCAGTCCGTCTGGGGTAGTACCACACTCTGGCAAAAAAAATCGACGTCCGAGCGGCAATGTGCTTTTCCGTTTCGTTTGGTGAGCGAGACAGCCTAAAACCTAACTTTCTGGGTGGGTTTCGGTTGATAGACAACGGTCTGGCTATACTCCTGGTATTGTAAATCTCCATGAGCGGGCAGTATCACTTACCATTAGGTGTTCTGCTAGCGGGTTTGCCACCATAAGCAATAAAAACTTACATATTAAATCAATCCTAGGTAATTGGGATAAGAGCTGTATGATGCTGGTCCATCATCAGTCATAGACATCATTGATAGACTAAGGAATTAATTTTTATGTCACGTGGAACTTCATAAACATGCAATTATCAAACACAAATAAGGTTCAGACAAATAATTTGTGGATGGCTGAAAAATTGTCCTTCATGAGGATTGAACCAATGACATTCGACACAAAATGTCGGTACTTTAGACCACTTCACCAACTGTGAGATTGTTATCCGATAATTCTCAGCAGCACTAACTAACTGAGCCATCATCATCTAAGCTCATATACCTCCTACTACTGTCCTAAAGCTCTTTCAAAAATTTGAGGGAAATAGACCCATGATGCTGTTCAGATGGGTTGGTATAGTATTTTATCTCGAGTTTTCCTTCTTCTGCATAAATATTATATGCATATTATATCCCTCAGTCATGCTGTGTGGTAGCTGCTACGAATACTGCCAACTCTTACTTTGCTCGTGTATGTCGTAAAAGACGACTAAAAGAGACGACCTTATAACGATCTGGGCGAACCCCATCTGATACCGTTTGGTCAACAATTACATTCCCAAGGACGGTTGACGTCTGGCAGGCGGCCGGTCATAAAACTATTACAATATGTACTATGAAAAAAGAGTATACAAGGTGGAGACGACCATACGACAATAATTTTAATCTAGTGTATCTGATGACTTGCCCAGCCTGTATACAAACTTTGAATACAATATGTCGTATAGTTTAGCCGCAGCACATTACTTTGTATTATTAACAATTTCCACACTCTGTATAAAAATTAAAATTATTCGCCTATCAATGAGCTCCCGCGCCGCATCGGTATAAACCAATATGAAACTAGTACCTACATATCGCCATGTTTACCAGTTCAAGTCTTCCCCAAACGTAATACAAATCAATGCATATTATACCTTATTCCTAAATCTTAAGATCCATACATATAAACCGTGTCATCAGACTTAGATGAGAAATTTAAAACTACCTAATGCGGCTTAATGAAAGAAGACCTCGGTCTCATGTTCAATACTATTATAATAGGTCTGTAGGTCAGTGTGCCATCGTGATCCTGTGACGTGAATGTGCGTAATTAGACGCTTACTTTGTGTTAGAATAGTATTTCTTTCTCATTTACAATGCCTCGTTATAATTACACAGCTTCGGGTATACAGATATGATTTTAATTTATGGAGAATATCACGGAAATGCAGCTTACTTAAAAAAAGGAATTGTACGATCTTTCGACAAGTTAAAATACATCGCCGTCAATGGCAACCTGTTAACAAGAGTTCGAAATAATATTTTAAGACGATATAATTTGTGCGTTCGGGTCCATGGCGCACATATCGAAAATTTAAAAGTTTAACGACCAAGTGGTTATCGTGATTATTTTAATAAAATAATCAAGTGAGAATGAATAGCGCCCAAGCATTAAGTGTATGTATGTATTTACCTACGTTTCGAAGTTGTAACATATGATACCACAAGGTCACTCGCCGCTTGCCGACCACAGGTTAGTGAACTAATATTTACAAACGGTGTTCTATTTTGTTTCAATATTTATGATAAAGAGTTTGTTTGAAAAAATTGTTTTTTAAATATGCATGCGAGGACTTTTTTAATAGTTTCAAAATACTCCTATACACTAGTATTGACGGTGTTTTCATTTATTGTCGTATTGACGTCTCCACTCTGTATATTGTATCAACCCCAAGTAATTGGGATAAGAGTAGGAGAATGATGATATCCCTTAGTCGTCTTTTACAACTAGGTATAATAAAGGGAATGGTGAATTGTGTTCTTACTCAGTCTGTAAAAACTGTGCCAAATAGACAGCAGTATTGGGGCCTAAGTCACACAGGCATTTGGGATGTAGTAAAAGAATTAAAGGACACGGTGGCAACGTCGACGATCCTAACCGAAATTATTCGAAACTAAATAACAGTCCCCCGCCCACTTTCCTCCTTTCTGGATAGGTAATCACCAATATATGATATACTAAAACCTTCTCCGAAATACGCTGTATCTTATGGTATTATTCCGATCGGTTCAGTAGTTTTAGCTGTATAAGCGAACAAAACACCGGCACTCCATTTATTGGTATACATACATACATATCATCTCGCCATATCCCTTGCACGGTAGGCAGAGAGAACAGAGTGCCAGAGAACTCTATCCTTGCATTCTTCACTCGCTTCCTCAACATTCATAATTCTCTTCATACACACTCGCCGGTTTCGGAGACTCTTGACTCCACCTTCCTTCAGTACGTGACCAATCTGGTCTAGGTAGGTTAGTCTCGGTCTCCCCCGGTACCTACATCCTTTCACTTTCGCATTGTATATCTTCTTAACCAGACGTTCGTTCGGCATTCTTTCCACATGTCCGAAACATCGGAGCATTCCCTTTCGAATCTTTACACCAATACTCTCTTTCATACCTACTCGCTCTCTTACGTCGTCGTTACGAATGTTGAATTGTTCTTATTTATTAGTATAGATTTTATAATAGGCTCCATAACATTTATAGTATAAAAAATACTCACCTAAACTATACATATCATTAAGATAGAACTGTTTATCATCTTTCTCCAAAACTCCACCATAAACATATAGTGTGGATCGCTGCACAGCCATCATGGCCGACATACGCGCGCTCGGCCCTGTCCGACCAATAGGAGCTGCGCCCTCCGAACCAAGAACAGAGGCTACCGGAGTAGGTGCTCCACCCAACTTCATTGTAAACACTTCATTTGTCACCACTGAAAAAAAAACATTAAATGAAAACATATTTTAATTATTCATCAATCGAGTTTTGGCGGGCATATGAAAATGTTATGTCAAGCTCTTGAAATATATTCATTGATTTAGTGTTTTTAAGTGTTATATTAAATCCTTTTGCTGGTATTTAAATGTAATATAATACAAATAAAATTTTGAAATGTAAGGAATGCGATATAAGAGTAGTTAAAGTACACCTTTCATGTTTTGCCAAAATTCTCAGACTAATCATTCAATTTGGTATTCCGCATCCAATTAATGGTTAACGACTTGACTTAATAACGGATAGTGACTATAAACAAGCCATTCAGTCAATATGAAGGCATGCTAATAATTGTTGAAGAAAATTTATAGGGACTCGGCTGTGTGGACTTCGTTTCTTTTACCTGTCCGAATAGAATCATAAAAATATTCGTCAATCACCTTTAAACAGCATGGATTGCGTTTGTCGTTCATTTATTTACATAAAGTTATGAAAGCGAAAAGAGCGTATGTTTCACACTTCTCAAGTTTGTAAGAAAAGGGACGATCGCGCATACTTACACGTTTTTATTACACACTTTTCACTTCAGTGTGATAGATACGCGTAATCACGATCGAGCTTTTTCTTGTAAATTTTACATCACACAAAAAGACTGTGAATAAGAAAAAAAAAACATTATTTTTTTTTTTTAAAAGACCACCCAGCACAGAGGAAATAATCCTTGTATTGCGGGGAACTTTAGAAACATGCAATTAACGCAGACAATTTACACCCAGACTCAGACCAATACCTTGAGCATCGCACAAAGTATTGTCCTGCATAGGTATCGAACCCATGACATTGGGACGGAAGATCGATATCTCAAACACTACGCCATCTGTGCATTCAATTATAAGTTCTTCAATGTTATCAATATTATATCACGTTCTCTCTCACATTCTCTTATGGTGACAGATTAAAAATACACTTTCCTGTAGCCCAGATTGTGGTGACCAGGTTAACAATACACGGTTTCTAATAAAGTATTGCTTGAAGAGAAATAAAAACAACATACATACATACATACATACCATCACGCCATGTCCTTTGCAGAGAACTCTATCCTTGCATACTTCACTCGCTTCCTCAACATTCATAATTCTCTTCATACACGCTCGCCGGTTTCGGAGGCTCTTGACTCCACCTTCCTTCAGTACATGACCGATCTGGTCTAGGTAGGTGAGTCTCGGTCTTCCCCGGTACCTACATCCTTCCACTTTCGCATTGTATATCTTCTTAACCAGACGTTCGTTCGGCATAAAATGAAAACAAACTTCTTAATATTGTATCTATGAAACTCGTGTAACCTTAATTTAATAGTGTGCTCCACCCGTTACTTTCTTGTCCATCCATCAGTCTATCCACGTCATTACTGGTGGACATAGGCCGTCCGAAGGCAATAATGTTCGCCACACTTGATAGACGTTTCGGCGATCCCAGTAGATGTTAGAGGTTTCCCAGAAGCATGCTGCTGAACATTTTAATGTTAAATATGGGGTGGTAACACATGCTATTCTATATTCCGTTGCCACGTGTGGATCTATTTTTCATCATCATAATTTCAGCTTATGTAAGTCCTACAACTGGGCTAAAGCAGAATGAAAATTGACCTACTATATCACACTGGTTAGACGAGTTACGACGTAAGAGAGCGAGTAGGTATGAAAGAGAGTATTGGTGTAAAGATGCGAAAGGGAATGCTCCGATGGTTCGGACATGTGAAAAGAATGCCGAACGAACGTCTGGTTAAGATATACAATGCGAAAGTGGAAGGATGTAGGTACCGAGGGAGACCGAGACTAATCTACCTAGACCAGATCGGTCATGTACTGAAGGAAGGTGGAGTCAAGAGTCGCCGAAACCGGCGAGCGTGTATGAAGAGAATTATGAATGTTGAGGAAGCGAGTGAAGTATGCAGAGATAGAGTTCTCTGGCACTCTGTTCTCTCTGCCTACCCTGCAAGAGATATGGCGTGATGATATGTATGTATAAATTTAATGTGTATAACAACATCCCTTAGTCATGTTTTACGGTACCTATGGACACAAGTGGGGGAGAGGAATTGTATTTCTACTCTGTCTACTCTATTCTTACCGGTGACAGATTCTGTAGTAGGAGCCTCCATCTCCACGTTCGTGTCCATTGGCTGCTGTGTGGTCTGTTCAGATCGTAAAGTGACATTGTGCCACTTGCCGGCCTCCAGGTCCAACATCTGCAGGTCATCGCTCATCTCCCCTCGGAGATCCTCTTCAGTCTCCTCTACATCCTAGATTGATAAGACCAAATATTCAATTAGTATTAGGTTTTAGCAAAATTTTTTTACCATCTAGATGTAGAACATTTTGCCTGGATGAAAGAAACCCTATATCTTTTTCTGTAGCCCTGATAATGGGTGTCCGAAATTTGAAGATAGTCAGCTTATAGTGTTTGAAATAAAAATGTCCTCCCGTGACCTTGAACGCTGTAAAGTGTTCGAAACTATAGAACCCGTAAAAATAGTTTTTATGGATTTTATAGATTACCAATTGAACTCGGTAGGTGGCACTGCGTTCTATTTTTATTTTAGTGTTTGTTAAGTTCAGCTGAATACGCTCAAGAAGCAAGCAGCTCCCCTCTGCCGGTTGTAGCTGTGTCGCGTCGGGGGTTCGCAGACGCGGCTGCGCATTCGGCCTGATGATGAGCAACGGATACGGTCGAAACCCGGGTCGACATAATCGACTCTAACGCGTAAGTATTGTTTCAACACTAAAAGTGTTTTTTAAGTTAATACCATAAAATATACTGTTTGTTTCTAGATAAAAAAGCACGAGGAGGAGGAGCTATGATCACAGATATGCTTTGAACACCGTTGTTGATAATTTTCTTGTTTTATACTTTTTAAATTGCGACTATCCAAATTAGTTTCAAGTAATTGTTGCCGTCTATTATTTTAGGGATACTATAGCCGATTTTTACGGTCTTCTACGGGAAATTAAGGGGCGGTGAAATTTTAGTTTAGCCTGTCACAAAATTGAATACACACAGAAGGAACTCGAAATCGCATTGCAGTTTCAATGACTCACAGTCAAATCATAAAATATATATGTTCAATGTGAATTGAATCCGCAAAATATGGTTTCTTTCTTGGTGGTATAAGAAAAAGCAGTAAGATAAGTGGAAACTGCTACTCATGGACCTCAGCAATATCAGGGTTACAGCTTAATCACTACCCGTGGTAGGTGCAGGATAGGAGAAAATGGAATAAAGATAGGGAAGATAATTTGGACTGCCGAAAATTTTACTTACACTGACACCTCCAAATACGTAGGCTCTATTGTTATGCACGTTGACAGCTGCTACTTGGCTGGCCCGTGCTGGAGGAGCCAATGGACCCCCAGCCAGACTCCGCCATGTCCAACCCCCACTGCAAGTATTCGGGGTACTCGACTGTCCTTTGTGTGTGAGGCGGAATAAGTCTGTGTGAGTGTGGGTACGTTCTGTACGACCTTCACGGACACGAGAGAACCCGCCGTATATTATAAGCTGTGGAAAATAATAGTCTTATAATCCAATATGCATAGACATAAATCTTGTAAAGAATTCTATAGTTTTGAGTAGAAGGTGAAAATTTATGTATTATGCGTTCCGTTTGACGTCCGAAGTCCATTATGAGAGTACATCGTCCCTTTGCTACTTCTGCTACCTAGATCCGCACCTAGCACCACCTATCATTTCCGGTTCGCAATACTTACCTGCTAAACACAAGCCACCATCTTCGACATCGTTTTCGAGCCGAGCATTCAAAATTTTTGGATGCATGCTTTAAATTACTTTAATTATACTCTCATAAAGGAATTCGGACGTCGGAAGCATAACACAAATTTTATTTGAAGGTAAATTTTTTATATTATGTTCTAATATGTTACGTTAAATAAATTTAATTTATCTAATGTTGTTTCATGTAGTGCAGAAAAAGTGCTAAAGTAATACGTTATGTTGAAGAGTTCCATATATGTTTTCGTGTTCCAGCAAAATTCCCAGAAGATACTATTAACACTGTGGCCATTGACATACTGATATACAATTACTTTTAAATGAAATGGTGAAAATATATTAATGATAGGACCACGCTGTTGACAGTTTTCTGTCTACAGCCGCGGGCCGGTCCGTCCGGGGTAGTACCACACTCTGTTGTGCGTGCTATTGCACTTCGTTCGGTGAGCGAGACAGCCGGAAGCCCAACTGGGTGGGTTTGTACTGGTAGGCAGCGGCCTAGTTATAACCTTGGTATTGCAAAGCTCCACGGGCGGCAGTAACACTTACCATCAGGTGTGCTGCATGCTCGTTTGCCACCATATGCAATAAAAAAAAATGAATGGATATTAAGGCAGATTTGACAACCATGTAACCATGCCATAAAATTTCTTAAAAAAGAAACTTTAATTAACTTTATACTATTGAGCATATTTTAAATAAAAAAATATCATATCTCTCAACTTGGACCGAGCATAAAATGCAATAGTGGCAAAATTGATTAAACAGTTTTAGAAGTTACTCTGAACGGACACGAGATTTTTTTATTTTATAATATTTAATAATGTTTCCCTGTAATGACGAAGTAAGAATACAATTCAATAAAGACGTGTAAGGGTCGTCTATTACGCAGATAATTTCAATGCAAGAGAAGGAATACTCGACATAAACTTTATACAAAACAAGGTTTCTCTCCTTCTGTAGAGGAGACTCGAGCTCAGTAATGAGAAGTATATTGTTGAGAAGAAGATAGGATGAAAATATTAAGTGATCCCGAGAGTAGGATTTGTTGAATATGGCATCTTCAGCCATAAAAGTAATAATTACCAGGACCACAAACTCACAGAATCAGATCCAACAGGCAGCATAATGCAGGCGGACCTCGCGCTTGGTCCTCTGCCGCTCGGAGTCAACTTAGTCCACGTCCTACTGTCCAGGCTGAACGAGTGGACATCATCGAAGTAACGGCACTCGCGACCATCGTCGGAGTAACCTCCGAACACGAGGATATCACGACCCAGGAGGACCATACGGTGTCCTGAGCGTGCTGAAGGTCCGTTAGGAGCCACTACCTGGAAAACAAATTAAACTATTTAAGTGCACATTTTCTGTTAGTGGCAGGTTTGGACACACCCCGCCCGAGGCAAAGAAAGAAGGCAGCGTACGGACTTATAACCTACCGTATCATCATCCTCATCACCATTAGGCTGACCGCCATACTGATTTCTGGCATTCGGTAACCCATCTGGCGAGTTACCCTTTTGGGTACTTTCCCCTGTCAACGCCCGGCAACAAACGACAGTATTGCCAAGTGATGACCATGATATTGTAGATTAGTTTCTCTGCCACTGTGTAGCCTCGTTACCTTATGATGGGACCGTTATGAGCTAAGAAGACCACACTCTGCATTAAGCAATTACGTTCTCATTGCAGCGGGAGTTAATAAACTCAAATGACTTCACCGATGGCGTAGTGGTAAAGGTAAACTGACCTATCGTGCTAACTGTCACCATTCGATTCCCAGGCAGGACAATGCTTTATGCAATCCACAAATTATTGTTCTGAGTTTGGATGTAATTCGTGTCCGTTAACTGTATGTCTGTAGAGGCCTCTACAATACAATACAAGTATTAGTAAGAGTGTACTTTAAAAAAGATATACAAGATATACAATGCGAAAGTGGAAGGATGTAGGTACCGAGGGAGACCGAGACTAACCTACCTAGACCAGATCGGTCATGTACTGAAGGAAAGTGGAGTCAAGAGTCTCCGAAACCGGCGAGCGTGTATGAAGAGAATTATGAATGTTGAGGAAGCGGGTGAAGTATGCAGAGATAGAGTTCTCTGGCACTCTGTTCTCTCTGCCTACCCTGCAAGGGATATGGCGTGATGATATGTATGTATGTACTTTAAAAAAACATAAAATTATAATCTATTTTATTAATGCCTAAATTAGTACTTGGAAAAAAGACAAAAATTATTATCGTATAAAAATTATCATTCCTTATTAATCTGATTAATGTTTTAATTATTTATTTTGGCTAAGGAAATGTACTCAAACTACTTGACATGTTCAGAAGAGGAATGCCACTACAAAAATACCACACTTGGTCACAGGAGCTCGCAGTCGCTCAGCATGGAGTGTGTATAAAATCTGAAATCCGTAGAAGAACTGATGTCACCAATATAGCTCCAAGAATTAGAATGTTGAAGTGGCAATGGGCAGGCCACATAGCACTAAGCCAAGTGGACGTGAGTAGAACCAGATATTGTTTGCGTTTGAGATATGCTGTGGATAATTATTATTAGGTCAGTCGCTAAAAGCTCTGTAGTGATTTTTACTCGCAAAAGAATTGTACCTAACATATATCTAGAAATTGGCAGTTTCCCTATTAAGATTGAAGATAGAGTGAAATTTCTAGGAGTGATTTTAGACTCCAAATTATCAGGTGTGCCCCACTTTAACTACATCATTGTAAAATGTGAAAAAAACCTAAACATGTTGCGAGCACTTGCAGGTGTTTGGTGGGGAGCTCATCCATATTCCCTTAAACTTATATATAATGCAACAATCAGAAGTTTACTTGACTATGGTTCATTTCTATTGGAACCATGCAATAAGAATTCTTTGTTAAAATTAGATAGATTTCAATGTAAGGCTCTTCGAGTAATATTAGGATGTATGAAATCCACTCCATCCAACGCTCTGCAGGTAGAGGCTGTTGACCCCCCTCTTCCTCTCCGTAGACAGTATCTCGCTGATAGATTTATTTACAAGATCTATTTCCTTACAAATCATATTTTACTACCCAAGCTTTGTCAATTAGATGGTCTATGTAGACAAGAATATTGGATACATAAGGATCCTCCTTTGATTTTAAATTCATATAGAAAAATTCATGTGATAGAAGGGAGAATATCTCTTCATCAATGTACCAAATATCCCCTTTATGACTCACCGTACGAAATATTAAAATTTATCCCAGATTACAACTCTTCTATTCAGGTGGATAAGGAATGCAATAATGTTAATGCTCAGTTTTCACATATAGTTGAGAAAGAGTGGAGAGGATATCATATGTTTTTCTCAGATGCTTCTAAGCTCACTTTAGACGGTAATACTGGTATTGCCGTATATTATTCAAATTACCAAATTATCCTTCAGTTTCAATGCCCTCCAGAGACATCCGTCTTTACTGGGGAGTGTATAGGTATTTTAGAAGCATGTTTATATAAGATTTCCCATAGCGCTGCTATCAGGAAAGCTATTATTTTCTCAGACTCCAAAAGCGCCCTAGAGGCAATTGTCAAAAATCCTTTCAAAGATAAGCTCAGAAGTCTTATCATATCTGAAATAAGGTCTTGTTTGTACAATTGCTCTCAGAGAAATGAGATCGTATTGTCTTGGATTCCTGGGCACTCTGGCATCAGAGGAAATGAATTTGCTGATGAAATGGCCAAGGACGCGATAAATAATAGTGTTGCTGATCGTAAGCACTTTTCTATACAACTTTATGATTTGCTCCACGCCTCAAAAACAGACCTACTCGCATCATGGCAGACTTTATGGACAGAAACTAGTAAAATTAAGGGAGGTTTTTATGCCTCTATCCAAGGAACTATTCCTATTAAACCATGGTTTTTTAAATATAAAAAAGTTTCAAAATTAATTACATCAATAATGTGCAGAATTCGTCTCGACCATTGCTGCACACCAGTTTTTTTGCATAAGATCAGAACACGTGATAGCTCACTGTGTGTATGCGGTCTGGATGAGGGTACTATTGACCACATTTTCCTTAACTGTCCCAGGAACAGTGCCTACTCCCTAGATAATATTATAACTAAATTAAAAATTCAGAGACCAGTTAACATACGGCATCTCTTGTCATTATTCCCAACCGCCATAGCATCAACGCTTTTATTAAATTTATAAATACTAATAAAATAAAACTATAATAAGCTAAGTATTTAGTCTATCAGTATGTTAATGTATATATATGTATTTGTGTGTATGTATCTGTCTGTGTATGAATGTATGTATATGTATATATTTATGTGTACTTTCAGGCTCTTTTAATGTTATCACAAACTTAATAAATTTACGTGTTTACCCATGTGTAGCCATACATGACGCTGGCAGAAATTTCTGAAAAAATCAGCAGATTGCCAAAGGGAAAAAAAATTAAAATAAAATTATTATTAGTTACAACAATTACGTAGAAATAACTGTCCACAATTGTTGCTAAAATTTGTATTACCTTCTCCCATTTCTTCTCTGCAAGCGAGAAGCACCATAGATCTTTGTAATGATGGAACTGTGTTTCAGTTGGACTCGTAAATTCTCCGCCAAATATCCATAATTCACCTCTGAAAATAAATACATTCTTATATTATGTTTCCAGTATTACATAAATATTTTTCTTGCATCGAAATCGAAACCATTATATTCAGCATTATAGTCTATCTAATCTAAGAAGTGCATTTTGACAGCTGTCGAAGTAAGTTGCCTAGGTATGTGAATCAAATAATCGCTATCGAAAATATCCGATTTTAGTGAGAAATCGATATTGATTCTTTTTAATTAATAATCGGTTTATATATTTAATTTTCAAAAAGGAGATGAATAAATAAAGTGCTAAATTAATACTAAAGAAATTTAATTATTTTAGCATAAAATCTATTTATCATATTTAGTAGAATTTGGTAACCAAAAACAAAAACTAGATTTGAAAATAGCTATTTATTCAGAATCACTACTATTACTTGAATTATCATCGTCTCGAACATTAATAATTATTTCCTTATCAATAAAATTGTCGAAACGTACATCTCTGTCAAAATCTCTATTCAATTAATTATATTATTCTAATATTTTTACCGATTAGTTAGATATTCGTGAATTGGAAGTTGTCAAGCACTACTGTATAGAACGTGATGAAGTGACATTGTAAGATCGTCAATAACAATTACTATTTACTATGTTATTTTTATTTTGAATTAGTTTTACGAGTTTCAACATTAGATTATTGTACAAGAAAGTCCCCCAACGTTAATTATGTAAATAGTTCTTTAAAATTTCAGATTAATTGTTTGCAATCATGTGTATACGTTTGACCAAGGTTATTGTGTATTAAAAAATGCGAAACGTCAAAATGCACTTCTTAGATTAGATGAACTATAGTGGTTATTAAACTAGCATCATACTCCTGTCATATCAACCAAGTTTCTTTTATTAACATCAAAGTTTTCAAAAACTTAATGACGATCGAAAAATTATTGTCACACATGGGATTTGAACGTAGTATTTCCAATGGGTGTGGGTTGGAATCCAACATGTGATGAATATTTTTCGCTCGTCATTAAGTTTTTAAAAATAATCAAGCATGTTAAATGCTAAATCCCAGTAATTTGAACATCCATATGAAGGCAGAAATCATTTCTCCATAAAGCCATTATTGCTTGTGGAACCCAAAGGCATAATGTTATTAGTATTGGAGCAATAAGTTATTTGAAATTCTGATTTCATTTACAGGCAGGGTATGTTACAAGGT
This sequence comes from Lymantria monacha, assembly GCA_905163515.2. NCBI lineage: Eukaryota > Metazoa > Arthropoda > Insecta > Lepidoptera > Erebidae > Lymantria > Lymantria monacha. The sequence goes on from LR991082.1 coordinate 5,901,746, forward strand.
TTTACTCAGAGGATGCATATTCTATCTATTTCTCACAAAATAATGTTTTTCTATGGGAGGCACAGATTAGTATGGAGATGACGTCATGTTATTGTATAACTATCTCTGTCTAATTATTAAAATGGAAATGAAAGCAAGAAAATTTTATTATTTTTCTTTCTTTCAAAATTAAAATGCTTGTAACTAATTAAACATGAAAATAAATGTTATAGTATTTTTAAAATCAATATAATTTTCAGTTTATTTTATAAATACATACTTCATCATTCTCCTACTCTTTTCCCAATTACTTGGGATCGATACAATGTGTACTCTTCTTTCATAGAACATATTGTAAAAGTTATTGGCAATAGTTTTATGACCGGCCGCCGGCCAGACGTCAACCCTCCTTGGGAATATATATTTATAAATACATAGTTATGCCATAAAAATCATCATCAGTATATTATGTACATATGTTTATCATAAACACTTAATCTATGACTAGTAGACAGTCATAACCATTACATAGGACTAATAAACTGCTTAACAAACTATGTGTTACAGCCTGCTTACATCTACCTGCCTCTTCATTCATCAAAAGCGGTAAGTATTAAAAATCAACATACTTGTTAGCAGGTGTAGCGATTGTCTGGTGAGCGCTGCGAGGCGGAGGAGCACCTGGCGACTTCACCAATTTCCATTGACTGCTTACAGGATTATAGAACAATAGTTCGTTGTATACTTCTGTCTACAAAAAAGTTATGAATTTATAGTGTGACAACTTAAACACATTTAAAGTTATTTTAATGTTAACCGGTTGTGTGGTGATGAAGGTACTGCAAAGGTATACTTAATATTTAAACACTTAAGTCTGTGGGTGATTCAAATACTCCATTTTTATTTATCTCCATAGATTCACATACTTAGTTAAATAAGTTGAACACAATTTAACAAATAATTTGTTAGCCCCAAGAAATAACTAAATCATCATCATCATCACAGCCCATATATGTCCCACTGTTGGGCTCGGGCCTCCTCCGTAATGGGAGGGAAATTAACCTACTATACCGCGTTGGTCAGACGTGTTGGTATAGGGTTTAGTTTCTTCTTCTCTCGCATAGATGTTATATGCGTTTTATATCCCTTAGTCGTCTCTTACGATCACCCACGGGTATGATAGGGGGGTGGGGAATTGTATTCTTACTCCGTCACCACATGGATATATTAAAATAACTAAATATTAAAATAATATTATATAATTAATAAATGTGGATATATATCCTTCATATGCTGAATGGATAATGTAATATGACGCCATCTCTTCTTTCGAGATGACTACCAGTCGTAAAAATGGCCCAAGGGAACATCAAAGAGCAGCAGTGCTCTACTGAGTTTTTAATTTTTACTGTGATTAGCGAATGGTGATAATGGCATTAATCGCCTTTATGTGGAGACCATGTCCAACAATTCAAGTTGATAGGCTGATAAATGAATGGACTAGACACTCAGATATCATATATACTACATTTTAATCAAACTTACTCTCTGTCCGTTATGATATTCTCCACCGAACATAATCAGCTCATTATTAGTTGGGTGTGGAGTTAGTGTAGCAAATGCTCTAGGGGATGGTGGGCCAGTTAGTGTCTTCTCCGTAGCCTGAGCACGTCTCGCTTCCTCACGCTCAATCTCTGCTATCACTTTTGAAATATCTTCCTAAAAGTACATTTAGTAACGTAAAATGTAAAATTTATATTATTAATAAATTCTTATATTGTTACGGGTAGATGCATATATATAAAATACGCATAGTAATTCAGTAAAAAGATTATTATTTTTTTAAATTCTAACCTCTCCTAAGTTAGCAAGTTCCTTCTTCAATTTATTTGCCAATTTCTTTTCCGTTTTAGCAGCAGTTTTCACGGCACCGCTGACTTTGTTTTTATTTTTTTTCTTGCCCATGTTTTTGTTTATATGATATGGTAAAAACAGACAAACTGAATGTTATGTAGGGTTGGATAAGTTGGATTCACAGACTAGTAAGAGTAAGAGATACTACGGTTGGATTAGCATTTACGGCATATAGGCTGTATAGGTTATGTACTTATGTAGTAGGGGTGGGGCGTATATACTGGTACAGGTCTAGAGACCCGGTATGAAGTTGGCAGTATGCGCACCCGGTATGTAGGGCAGATACTCGATAGGTATTGCGGGTATATGGCCCCCACTCGCACCTGTTAGGAACGCGTGCCAACGCACCTCCCCGCGCACTGCCTCCCCGTGCGAAGCTGTCCACGCGCGGCGCGGGTGCGCCGCGCGTGGACAACTTCGCAGTAATCATATAAAGGTCAACTCTCGCATGCAAGCATGCTACATTTAATTGCTGGAATTTTCTTTTTAATATAGTGCATCTCTGCTATATCAAAATTCTATTATCCTTTAAAAACGACTAAAAAATTTTTACTTAAAAAAATATACAAAAATGGAAGTTAGAAAATTTTAATGAATAATAATTATATTATCCATACCTGAACCTATATACCCGTAAATACCCATACCTGTACTGCTATATACCCGTAAATACCCATACTTAAACATTCAGGTACGTACCGGTAAAGACCCATAACTGATGATAACAGTATGACACCCGGTACGAAGTACGACCAGTATATACTGGCCGTACGGGTCGCACCCAATACGCGACGGTCTGACGTTATACCGTCGCACCCAGTACGCGACGGTCTGACGTCATATCTGTTTGGGCCAGCAGGTATTACGTAGAGAGCTGCTCGACCACGCGTTGTAGAGCTAACGAAGTTACCCGAACGCAAAGAGTAAAATTATATTAACTGAAAAAGAGTGGCAACTCGATGGTAAAATATTCATGTATGGAAAGTGCTGCTACCTAAATCTTAGGCGGTGAACTAAAGTTGAAGTAATATACATATATACCTACGTATCTACATGTGTGTATGTAATTATATAGGATTTTTTTTACTATGAGACCTACCCTGAAATATAAAAAAAAAACATATCAGCCGTTAACGAAACGGCAATAGTATAAACTTAACAATGAAAATTGAGATAATTTCCAGAAAGAACATTAATAACCGAAAATAGATTATTGACAATAAGTAACATACGCTAGGAATAAAAAATAACAACTCTCAGTTGTCAAACTTTTGACAATTAGGACAAAATGGCAGCTAGGTTTGTACAAACAATCAGTAGGCGGCGCGACGATCAGTAAAAATAAGTAATGTTTTAACTGTGCCCCCCCAGCCCGAACGGTTACGACCAAAGAGTAAAGTTATTAAACTGAAAAAGAGTGGCAACTCGATGATAAAATATGCATGTATGGAAAGTGCTGTTACCCAGAGTTTAAGCGGTGAACTAAAGTTGAAGTAATATATATACATATCTACATGTGTATGTGTAATTATACAGAATATTCTTTTACTATGAGATCTACCCTGAAATATAAAAAAAAACCACATCAGCTGATATCGAAACAATAATAATATAAGTTTAACAATGAAAATTGATATAATTTTCAGAAAGTACATCAATAATCGAAAATAGATCGATGACAATAACTACCTACACTATGAACAAAAAATAACAATTCTCAGTTGTCAAACGTTTGACAGACAGGACAAAATGGCAGCAGCTAAGTTTGTACAACCAGTCTGTAGGTGGCACAACGGTCAGTAAAAAAAAGTAATGTTTTAAGTGTGCCCCCCCAGTTACGACTTACGACGTGCTTCGATCGTGCCCGTATTGAAACGTATGATTTAAGCTTTCTAAACGAATTTGTTTTTTATATCTTTAAAGTTAAGGAAGTTAATTGCTTAATAATAGAAACGATATATATATTTTGAGTATCTTATTTCAAGAAAATGTGTTATTTACAATTGATTATGAAGATGAAGGTAATTTTATATAGAATATATATAGTCAATAAATAATTAAATTTTGATATAAATAAGCATTAAGTAAATATTTTAAGACATTATATGATTACCTTTTACTCATATAGATGACGCTTTGGTAAATATCCGTATTTATTTCATATAATCTTGTTTAATTGGTTTATTATTAATTATCATACCTAACACAATGAATCATACAAATAACTATACGAATTCAAAAATATATTACAATCAATTTTAAATCAATAAATAGCATTTTAACTATTTTTATTTTGCTAAAATGTGTTTTTTTTTATACAAGTGACATCTAGCGAAGCTAGGATACATCATTTACATAATTCATCTTTCATAGAAATGTAACGCCATCTGTAAATTTTCAATACGTAATCAAATTATATTTTGAATGAAAATATATAATACACCAAGATAAAAATATTCTTATATAAAATATATTTTATTGTAAAAAAGTATGAATGTTTATTATCAGTTATTATAAAACTTTTATCGGTAACTATTGTTAGATGTAGAATCATTTTACGAATATCTTAAAAAGTATCCCTCGATTTATACAAGAATTTTGTTAATCAATTTAGATTTAAATTTAATGAATTCTATTTTTTACTTTTTAGTTTGTTTATCTATTAAAGCTTGTTTTTAATTTGTTTTACTAATATTATTAAATTTTTAGTTCTATAGTCAGAAATGATCGATTTTGCTTATGTGGTAGCGATTTCCAGTATAATATCTATGGTTGCGATGTAGAAAATAGAGATACACCAAAGTTATTATCTGGGGGGGCACACTTAAAACATTTCTTATTTTTACTGACTGTCGCGCCGCCTACAGATTGTTTGTACAAACTTAACTGCTGCCATTTTGTCCTGTATGTCAAACGTTTGACAACTGAGAATTGTTATTTTTTGTTCCTAGCATAGGTACTTATTGTCATCGATCTATTTTCGGTTATTGATATTCTTTCTGAAAATTATCTCAAGTTACATTGTTAGGCTGATATTATTATTGTTTAGTTATCAGCTGATATGTTATTTTTTATATTTCAGGGTAGCTTTCATAGTAAAAGAGAATTCTATGTAATTACACATACACATGTAGATATGTATATATATTACTTCAACTTTAGTTCACCACCTAAACTCTGGGTGGCAGCACTTTCCATACATGCATATTTTATCATCGAGTTGCCACTCTTTTTCAGTTTAATAACTTTACTCTTTGGTTATTATATTACATAGTTTACCACACGCAAAAAAGGTCGTTTCTTCTTTTTTTTTATATATTGGCAATCAGCTACTTATATGAGCCATTGTTGACGAAAACGTTGTAAAGCACTTTTATATGATATTCACTACATCCCAGCACTTCCATCGCATCATATTACATAAAATGCCATCAAAATTATCTATTTTATTTTTTATTTTTTATTATGAGTATGTTATTCCACAGACTTTTTGTCCGTGCTCTTTTTATGTTTAATTTAATTGTTATGGTGGTTTGTTTATAAAATTAATGTTCTTGAAGTGGCTTTATTACATTTGGATAAAGCTTGAAGAGCGCATGTGTCATAGATGTTGAGCGACAACATGTCTTTTAGGGTTTCTTCTTGGCGCTGGTGTTCTTGTTGTTGGTGAAACCCTTCTACTTGTAGATGTTTCTGTCCTCTGTGATGTTGTGATGATGATAATGATGTCTGTGACGTTCCAGCTTAAAAAAAGGACGTTAAGATGTCTTATCTTAACGACCTTTTTTTTTATCCTTAAACATACATATAGGTATCCGGAGCCCGGGTTTCTGCACCGGGTATTTAGCTATACCCGTACCTTCCAGACCGGGTATGGAATATTGCAGGTATATCTCATGCCTATTATGTAGTATGTTATGTATATACATATGTAGATTATGTATATATATAGTATTGTTTTTTTTTCTGTGTATTTTAGAGATGGGCGAATGCGAATGATATGTTCGAATGACTATTCAAATGCAGAGGATTAATTCAATTGTGGAAAATTTCCTTCAAATAAATAATTCATAATATAATGAGTACATATACTGTGATATGAATAACATAATGAATAATATAATAAAACTTCTATTCTTCATACAAACTTTCTTATTTTTTATTAGTATTTAAAGGCACATAGGTAATATATAAGAAAGAAAGTAACTTGTCTTTAACCTCTTTAAGAAGGATTAGCAAGTAGGTTTTTATTATTATTATATATCTCCTTTCTATGCACTGTATCTTCCGTAAGACAGATACTTGGTCCTTTGTGAGGCATTTATGGAGATACGGGTCCAATACGCAGAAGTCTTTAGAAAAAATTAAGGTAAAAATAGAATCGGACATAACACTCGCAAACTTGCAACGATAGGTGTAAAGCTATTACGTGATGTTGGTCTCTAACATTTCACTATGGGGTTGAGTGTTTAATGGATAGGTTTAACTTAGATCTAATCAATTAAACTCTCAGCCTTCGATACATTTCTTGTGTCTTGAAGTTTGACCTAAACGATCACCTCAGGCACACAAGCCATAAGATCAGCAGAGAGTGACATTAGTGTAAGAGGCTAGGATGTAGGGCGGTGCGACACCGGTTTCACCATTGAATGTTTGTGATAAATAGAGAACCACGATGTTTCTCTGTATGCTATGCCCTTGAAAATAACACTTCCACCCTCGTGCATATCCCTCTCTGACCATCCATTTAAGAGCCAGTGTTAAGAATTCTGCGGGATCTTATCAGTTTCCACTTCAACGAGCCAATGAAGCCGTGCTAGATATGAGGTCCTGACCGACTTTTTGATACATACAGAACCGCAATATCATCATATTCAGTCCGCCACAAATTGCTCTGCGGTTTATTGACTTGTCTGTAAATCTTATGATATATATTTTTTTATATCAAAAGAATTCAGCTATATATGGCTCCATAAGTTGTAAACATGGAGAAATATTATAATGTTTCTCCGTGTTTTTAGTCTTATGGATTATCTAACTACTGATCCAGAGCCAAATATTAATATAATTATCTCAGCTCATGTACGTTCCACTGCTGGGTTCGTGCTTCTTTCACAGTATATTGGTCTACTCTACCACACTAGTGAGACGAATTGGTATAGGTTTTACTTCGAGTTTTGCTTCTCTTGCGGTGATGTTATCAGCTTACATTCCCAACACGTTCTATATGATCATCCATGGGTAAGAAAGAGTGTGAGGAATTGAATTCCAAGTAATAGAGATAAGAGCAGGATGATAATGATTTGTTTTTTTTAACCTTTAATCCAATGACTCATTGGTGAACACAGGTATCCTATACTTCACGAAAATAAAGAGTTCTTAGATATCACGCTACACGAAATACATAAATCAAGCGGCCCGGGTCTAAAGAACCTAGAGGATATAAAGGACATATAAAAATAAAAAATAAAAATCTTCTTCTTCTTATGTATTGGCAATCAGCTACTTATACGAGCTATTGGTGCCAGTGTCAAGTTATAAATATTTTCAAGTTTTATATCAAATTGGTGTTTATGTTTTATAGTATGTGGCAACTATATTATTTCACTCTTTAGTCTGTGGCTATTTCGTTGCATTAGCATGTCTAACTACTAATCTGCTGTTTGCTGATATTAAATTAAAAATGTACTCTTTGAACACTAGTGAATGTAGTTCTTGTTAAATTTTCTTAATAAAATTGAGTATTTATTTATATAAAGTGGAAATATGATAACGTGAATTATTTTTATATGAATCTAAGTATACATACTTAAAGACAAGGATAAAATTGTGAAAATGACGTCTCCAGGCAATTCGATTGTATGTGTTTCCTATATTTTGTTTATCTTATGTACTCTTATGTTTTCATTTATGACGATTACAATACTTTATTAAGTAACATTTATACGAAATTCTTGTTTACGAACTTAATTAGATTCGTTATTAAATATGTAAGGAAATTGAATAGGTTATGACAATTGAACAGCTGTAACTTATTTAGGTGGGGTCTATGTACGCAAACTATTGATAAAATAACTATAAAGAAAATTTAAGTAATCTATGTGATAAGTAACAACTACCTAAGTACTATATAAAATGCGGCAACATCTAAGTAATATATTTTGAGAATTATATAAATATAACATTACAAAATTAAACAGATTGTAAAGAACAAATAACCCAATATCATATCCGTTTGTTTGCTGTGTGGTAGCGGCTACGAATACTACCAAACCTTACTTTGCTCGTGGATGTCGTAAAAGACGACTAAGAGCTTTATAATAACCTGGGCCAACTCCATCTGATGCTGTTTGGTCAACAATTACATTCCCAAGGAGGGATGATGTCTGGCAAGCGGCCGGTCATAAAACTATTGCCAAGAGCTTTTACAGTATGTACTATGAAAGAAGAGTACATATTGTATCGACCCCAAGTAATTGGGATAAGAGTAAGATAATGATGATGGTGATAGTGTAACAATACAATTCACCCCGTGCTTTGCTCCTGGGTGCCATATAAAAGGACTAAAGGATTACGATGTTGGTGAATTTTTTATAACGTCTTATTCGCCAAAGAGTTTTTATACTAAAATAAAATTATCTTCTTTTACTCAGATCATATGTATATGTATATTCTACAGTTGAGATTGAGTTACTTCCATAGTGGGAAAGAAATTGTCCTTCCATGTTAGTCACCCATGTAAATGGCAGACCATACTGTTGTTTTGAGTCTGGATTTCTGGTTTTGATCTTCTTTATGTTTACATCTCTTAGACTTTCTTAATGATTAGAAGGGGTTGTAAAATATATTGGTAAATAATGGTAATATTTCAATAATAAGTGTATTATTTTATTTCTGTTCATAATCAGGCGAGCTCAGCTTCTGTACAGGAGTTCAAGATCAGAGTTCCAAAAAATGTGAAGAAGAAATACCATGTAATGAGGTTCAATGCTACTCTAAACGTTGACTTTGCAAAATGGTCAAATGTCAAGATGGAAAGAGAGAACAATATTAAAGAGTTTAAAGGAATTGATGAAGACATGCCCAAGTATGTATTTTTTTTTTATTGAACTTTAATTTTTATAAAAACGATAACACCTGTACTAAGGAATTCTTGTATTGCAGGGAATTTACAAACATAATTAATCAACACAAATTAAACCCAGATTCGCTCATTTTGATGCAAATGACTATTATATATAATTTTGAATTACCAACTTTCCTTTGAAGTCTTATTTTTAACAGAAAAAAATAACAGATGGTTCTCTGTAAAGTCGGTTTACAGACGATAATTTTACGTGATAACATCATAAGAAGACATTGATGTAAAATTGCATATTTTATGAATTGAACAAACATAAACAATGAAACACATTAAATTTTCACTTCATTTTATAACAAAACCGTTCACGTCACATGCTTAAAATGCATGAACGCTTAGGCCGTTCGTGCTTCTCTATCGTTTGTACCGCGCTCTCGCTTGCACGCTCGGATCAGGCTGAACGTGACACTTTTTCGTGTGTGCAGCCGGCGTTCGTCTATTTATATGTCACGTCAAAAGATTTCTACAGATGAGACCTGTGTGTTCCACCTGCGGAATGTAAATTCCTCTATTAGCCAATCAAGATTCTTCTTTTATACTTTTATTACGACAGCTTAAGAAGAGATTTTACACCGAACTATTTTCCTTGAGGATGATATTTTTTATTTTCTTATTTAGTTTTATTCCTGACAACTTTTTCTTTAGTTTATATTATAAAATTGCATGATATGTAAAAGGAATGGTTGTTTTTACCTAACATTGTTATTTAAGAATGGCATTATTATTGATCTATTTAGATTTGGAGCGGGATCAGAATACGGACGTGATATGCGCGAAGAGGCGCGTCGCAAAAAGTTTGGTATCACATCGCGCAAATATAAACCTGACGATCAACCTTGGATACTTAAGGTGGGAGGCAAGACTGGCAAGAAGTGAGTTTATTTAAAACACGATAAAAACCTGACCTGTGTATATGTTTTAGGAAATATTAATTCTCGGTAATAGAGGGCTCTGTTACCACAAAAACAGTCACAGACTAGCATCGACTGAATTTTGTTATTATAAATATTGTTTAAATTTCTTTTTGTATGGTGATGTAGTTAAATACGATCATTTCCTCTCTGGCCCGTGGATGTCGTAAAAGACAACTAATATAAGATTCATATAAAATCTATGCAAGAGAAGGGATGACTCGAAATAAAAACCTATACCAACACGTCTGACCAGCGTGGTATAGTAGGTCAATTTCCCTCTCATTGTAGTAGAACTTCGAACCATCAGGCCAACTAATAAGCAGTATAGGAGCTCATGTGACGATGATGATTATGCAAATAGTCATACATAAAGTTAAATACTCATTCCCTTTACATGACTAGCATTTTTTATTTCTTTAAAGCACTACTCTGTTCTGCATTATGGAAATAATCCTTGCATTGCGGTGAGTTTACAAATATGCTATTAACGAAGACAAATTACACCCAGACACAAACACAAAGTGCTGTTCTGAACAGCACTTTGTGGATCACATAAAGTATTGTCCTGCGTGGGAATCGAACCCATGGCACTGGCACGGGAGGTTGGAATCTTAACCACTATGCCATCTGTGCAGTCGATGTCGATGATCATTCTTGCAAATGAGAAAGAGGTATTTTTTAATAAGTTACAAACAAGGAGTTTTGAAGATTTTATTTGTTATAGATTTAAAGGTATTCGCGAAGGTGGTGTGTCTGAGAATGCCGCTTACTATGTGTTCACACACGCATCGGACGGCGCTATTGATGCGTACCCCCTTCAAGAATGGTAATTTTCTTACATTTAGCCTCTATAGTGAAGCATAGAATGACAAATGAAATTTATTGTCTGCGAATCAGACATAGACAATAATTTTCATATTCATTCAATTACAGCTGTTTTGGCGGGAATGAAAATATTATGTAGCGCTTAAGATTTTTCAATATTTTAGTGTTTTATTGAATAATTTTGCAGGTCTTTTATGCAATGTAATACAGAGAAAAAGTTAAAATGTAGAGAATATAACAGTGGTTTACGTGTATTTTCATGTTCGGTCAAAATTGCCAGAGGGATAATTAATTTTGTTGTTAGCGCTCAATTAATGGTAACAGCTTAACGACGGACTATTAATAACTTGAGCTACTCCTTATGGGAAGTGTAATATTGTTCTATAAGTTTGAAAAAAATATACACATATATAATAGATTTGTAAATTTTTAATTTGATTTATACTGATTGCAACATTGCCAAAGTATTTTAATGAATCGTTCTTACACAGGTACAATTTCCAACCCATACAACGATACAAAGCTTTGTCTGCCGAGGAAGCTGAACAGGAATTTGGAAGGTAATGATCTTGAGCCGTTATAAATTAGATCGTTAAATCTCACCCATTCATCCATCAACTCCAAGAGTTGTAATGCCATAATTGCTACACTTGGGGTTTGCGATCACAGTTCTTTCTTTTGGTGATTCTTCTGACGGTTTTGACGTCGTAATAAATGAAATGGTATTAATCCCATAAGCAAACAATTTCGCGACTGTAAATGGGTTGAAAACGTTGAAGTTACGAGCTGTCAAAGGTATTTTAATTTTTCATACCGTTTCCCCTTTATCTTCTTTAACTACTCATTTGCCAAGTAAAGAATATTTATCCTCTTTGCCATAAGTTTACAACAATTTTATTGACTTCGATCGGAGTAACGAAGTATAAGGGCCAGAGAATCTTGCCGTGATCGTAAACCATGAAGTGTTTGAAACCTCGGGCAAACAAAATTGTATAAAATCGGTAATAATGAATACATACATACATACCATCACGCCATGTCCTTTGCAGGGTAGGCAGAGAGAACAGAGTGTGTCATCGGTAATAATGAATGATCAGAAATAATATGTTATCTTTGGTACTACATATACTGTTAATAATGGGATGTGTTTTTAATAGGCAACATTTTACTCTAAGAATATAATTGACGGGGGCACTTTACAAACATATAATTAACTGACAAAAATTACACCTAGACTCATAACAATTTGTCGCACAAAGTATTGTCCCACGTGAAATCGAACCCATAACAATGGCTCGATAACTCTGTATCTTAACCACTACGCTATCTGTGCAATCGAGTCGATATGGCTAAGATGGCTATATATGTACATATATTGTAATGAAGGCTACTTAAAGTGCCTTATGCCCTATGTCATCATTCTCTTGCTCTTATCCCAATTACTTGGGGTCCACGCAATATGTACTCCACTTCCATTGTATATAATTCTAAAATAAATGTTTAACTTTATTACCAGCCGTCTGTTTGACGTCTACTCTCCTTGGGAATGTAATTGTTGTTCAGACGGCATTAGATGTAGTTGGCCCAGGTCGATATAAAGCTCTTAGTCATCTTTTACGACATCCACGACCAATTTCATAACTGCTATATTATTATATACTTTATGCCCCTATGTATATATTGAAATGAATCAATTTTGAAGTATTTAATATTGAATTTGTTTTAGACGGAATAAAGTGTTGAATTACTTTTCGTTGATGTTCCGCAAGCGGATGCGTGGTGATGACGGCGCTGATGATGTTGATGATCCCGATGAAAAGAAACCCAAAGGCGCCAAAGCGAAAAAAGGTAAATATAAAAAAAAATATTTAAAAACCAACTCGTTCTTTCTAATAACAAATAAATCCTTTGTGGCAGGGCACTTAAAAAGGGGGCGGGGGAACGTCGCTCAAGGAGAGGGTACCCCTCAGGGGGTATTCCGTCGGGTCGGCCACTGACGACAAGTTCACGCTGCTCCCTGTCCAACGACGAAGGCGAGGTTCACGGGTGGGTTACAGTTGTGCGTCCTTACGCCCCTCTGTCGCCCCGGACGGAGTGTATAGATTCAGAACAATTGTTTATGGGTCGCATAAAGTATTGGTTTAAGTGGGAATCGAATCTCGATACAATGGGGACTAGTCACCACTTACAATCAGGTGGTTCCATACTTTGCTTATCACCATAGACATGAAGGTAGAATGAAACGATTATAGCAATCCGGAAGCTGAAATGGTTTGGTTTTTATAGGTGCTAGTTTTAAAAAGCCATTCGGGATCTTACGCTCTTTTCCATAACAGTCTTTAAATTTTAGGTAACAACCTAAGGCAATTTTAATTATACATAATATTACCTAAGTCGTCGTCGGGACGTCCATTTATCACGTGATCTTTTTTTAACATTTTGTAACACCCCTCCCCCCTTGGTGATACGTGGTGAGGTTTAAGACTATGAAAACATCACGTGAATTTTTAGTACCTATAAAGAAGTAGCCCACAGCTCATTATATTCTCAGTTTTTTGCTTTTTTATACTTCGCAAAAAGGTCTTTTTTATACAGATCACCTACTTTAAACTTCGTTCATTGCCTGGCAACGGCAACTCAAAGTCGCACTACACGCCGCTTTTCAGTTTAGAAATCGCAGCGTTTGGCGAAAAAATAAGTACACGTGATGTCTTACTACACCCTCCTCCCCCTTGCGATATTTCGTAATTTTTGTCAAACTCCTCCCCCCTTTTCAAACCTCACGTAATTAATGGACGGCCCCTAATGTTAATTATATTTTTGTTAATTGAAATTTAAATCTTAAGTGACATTTAGGGCGCCATATTTCACACCTAACGTTGATAAAATAATAATACATAACCTAAGGCGTTACCTAAAATTTTAGAGGTTGTTGGTGAAAAGTCCGTTACTGTGTTTCAATCTGTATATCTCAAATCTTCAGTGATATTTGCTCTTTTTTTAGATTTGAAGATCTCAGAGATGGACGAATGGATAGATTCTGATGACGATTCCTCCAATTCCGAAAAGGAGGAGAAGGACAATGAAAGTGATTCCGCAGCTAATAAGAAGAAAAAGGATAAAAAAGGTATATTCATTATTATACATTTCTTTTTTTGAAGGCTATGGGTATAGTCACACCCCGCCCAGTTCCGCTCAGTTCCGGGGCGATGGCAGGGGCGGTTCGCGACCCCATAACCTGCCGTACCTCTATACGCCATGCGGGTGGGTTGTCAGAACCCGGTGTTTATCATCGATGGCGCATTAGCCCTAGTGTCCTTTTGGATTGATTTATTATGATTGAATCATTTAATTTATTATTAAGGGTGGCAAAGCAAGGGTTGTACATTTTAAATTTTGTCCGAAATTAAATAGTACATACATATCATCACGCCACATCCCTTGCAGGGTAGGCAAAGAGAACAGAGTGCCAGAGAACTCTATCCTTGCATACTTCACTCGCTTTCTCAACATTCATAATTCTCTTCATACACGCTCGCCGGTTTCGGAGACTCGTGACTCCACCTTCCTTCAGTACGTGACCAATCTGGTCTAGGTAGGTTAGTCTCGGTCTCCCACGGTACCTACATCCAAGATTCACATCCAAGATATACAAATCCATCCACTTGCTCCAGTACATCATTAACTATTGTTACTCTTACATCTGTTCTGGCTTCATCTCTTTTAAAGACCATTATTTTGGTTTTGCTCACATTCATGCGTAGACCCCTTTGAAATAGTACGTACCTATAATAAATCTAGTTGGTGTAAGATTTATTATACTTGCAATGACGTCATCAGGTTATAACCGCTAGTCGTTTCTTGAGACAATCTTTGCAAGGGTTAATTATAAGTTTTATTTCTATACCACAGAGACTTTCGTTTGCTAGATAACCCAATTGATGAAGATGAGGCCGCCACTGTTCGGACCGGTAAATAGCCGGTTGCCTCTGTAGGTCTACATATGTAATGTTTTGTTATAAATATTTTAAAGTACAAAAAACATGAATTAAATTGTTCGTTTTATATTGAATATAATTCAATAATAAAAAAAAAATAACGAATATAGTAAACATTTGTAAAAAAAAAACCTAATTTTCTTCAAATAATTAAAAAAAAAAACGAAACGACCACTCCCTAAAGAGGTTTAACTACTTGTGTTCGAGCTCATCGGTAAAGATATCTTATACGTATTTATATTGTTTAGCTGCCACAAATAAGAAAAAGAAGAAAGTTGAAGATGAAGCATTCGAAGAGAGTGATGATGGAGATGAGGAGGGTCGGGAGAAGGACTACATCTCAGATTCGTCAGACAGGTACACGTCAATGCTGCTTTTTGCCTTTCATTGTTTTGTTAAGTAGTTACATCACTTGGAAAAGGTCCATGGGCGGCAGTAACACTTACCATCAGGTGTGCTGCTTGTTCGTTTGCCACCATAACCATTAAAAAAATAAAAGAAATGGGTGCGTGTACTTATGTACGCGCGTGAGAAGTTATAGTTCATTGGCATCATTAAATAATATTTAGTATTAATTATATTAAATAATAACATTTTAATTTATATCAATTAACAATACGTACGGATAGTTAACCTCAATTATATTGGAGCACTTAAAAAAGTATATAAGCACAATTTTTTTTCACTAATATTTACTAATAGTAAATAATATTAATCAATATTTTCAATTTAAAACACTACTGAATATAATTTATTAGCATGATTCGCACTTGTATAAAACTAAAACACGTGTTGTGAATGTAGAAACTAGAAAGAGGTTCTATTTCTATTTTGTGGGTAGCTTTCTTCGAGAATTAATGAGTGGTTTTGCGGCCAATTTCAATCTGTTATTTTGGTGATACGGTGTTTTTTTTTGTGGCAGGCTATGGTCTGGACATACGCCGTCCACTCCGTCCGGGGCGACGGAAGGGCGGTGCGTGGCTCCATAACCCACCGTATTCCCTCCCCATCGCCATTGGTACCGCTTCCTTGTCCTCCGTGACCAGCCCTACTAATTTCAACCTGTTACTTGCTGATGAGTGTTGCACGCGCATCTTAAAATTTCACTCATAATTTTTCCATAACGCGCCTAAAAAGAAGTATAACTTCAGAAACTTATTGGGCGGGTAGGGAAAAAGAGTAATTGAAAATTTGACAAATATTTATTAGGTGTTGGAATTAATTCGTAGTGTTTTATGATAGATGGCGTAAGTAGGACAGTATTTTGTTGTTCAGTAGTCAGTCCGTAATGTATTCATCTTGAAACAGCTAAGCCACGATGTATAGATACAAGGAGTCCGAACGTAATGTTCAACGAATGGCCTCAATTTAGGGAGCAGTATTTGTCGGTAGAGCGCGCCACTTTTCAAGAAGTACTCGTTTAAATCCTTACGCGGGAAGTTTTGTTGCTATTGAAAGCTCTGGCATTTTATATTTAAATTAATTAAATCCAATATTCGCGAGCCAACGCGTGTTTACGTATAATAATAGTAATAATATCGGTATGGCATCGGTACGTCCTAAACTCTAGCGAAGCCAGTGTCAGAAAAGAGAACTAAGATCTGGGTTAATTATTGTGTCCATGAATACTATGGAAAAGCCGTTTGGACGCCTTGTATCTATACTTCGTGAGCTAAGTTATCATTGAACGTTATTTGTACATAACCTTTCTATGAATCGTAATCTTACAATACCTTATAATATATTAAATATGTCCAAAATTTGTGGCGAATAAAGAGTTTTTGTGGTTACTTAATTATTTTATTATGAAAAAAAAGTGCTGCGGAAGCTTATCGTATTTTAGTGGAAATGTACAGTGAACATGCTCTAGTTGAGCAAACATGTCGGAGGTGGTTTACGCATTTCAAAACTGGTGATTTCGAGTTGGCAGACAAGGGGCGATCTGGCCAGCCGAAAAAATTTGAAGATAAAGAGTTGCAGGCGATGTTCTCATCTCTCACCTCAATAATTGTCTACATCTAAAAGTAGACTTATCAATGGTAGGAAAACGTCTCAAAACTTATGCATAATCCAGAGAAGGCACATTGGGTCCCATATGAATTGAAACCAAGGAACATTGATTAGTCTTTTGACATAATGAACTGCTGCTTCAACGGGAGGAAAGATAAGGTTTTTTAGCATCGAATTGTCACTGGTGATGAAAAATGGATCCAATACAACTATCCGAAGAAGGAAAGTCATGAGTTAAGCCCAGTCAACCCTCAACATCAGTGGCAAAGCGAAATATCTATGGGTCAGCTCCTGCTCTGTATTTGGTGGTTTCAGAGGGGTGTGATTTATTATGAACTGTTGAAATTGAAGGAAATCATAACTGAGAAACGCTATCGACTGCAATTAATGCGATTGAGGCATGCAAAGAAAGAAAAACGCCCAGAATACTCCGAAAGATACTATAAAGTCATTTTTCTGCCCGACAATGTTCGTCCGCACGTCGGAAAACCGGTGCAAACATACCTAAAACATTTAAATCGGAAGTTCTACCCCACCCGCCGTATTCTCCAGATATTGTTGGTTCATATTGCCATTTCGTTCGGTGGCTCATAGTCTGTCTAAGCAGAAGTTCATTTCTTACGAAGAGTGTCAAAAAAAAGGTCGATTTGTAGATTGAATCAAAAGACGAGGCGTTCTTCCGCTTCGATATTCATACTCTGCCAAAAGATGGTCAAAAATACTAGAAAGCGATGGGAAATACTTTCATTTGTGTATTTTTTATTTCTTTATAAATATGCTACAAATTAATTCCAACAGCTAATAATTGTTAATATTTGAATGTTATTTGAAGGGTTAAGATTTTAGTAAAAGAAGACTTTTCTCTTACTTTGCCTCCCTTTTTAGGTTTTACAACGATTTTTCTTATTTTAATTTTATCTCATTTGCAGTGAGTCCGATCATGAGACTAAAGCAAATAAGGAACTGAAAGGTGTAGCTGAAGAAGACGCACTCAGGTAAATGTTTCAATTTTTCAACAAAATTTCATTAAAATCGAGTCAGCTATTGTGAAATTCACCCAAACTCTCTTATCTCTTTCTAAATGACAAAACGCCATCACTAAGCAATAATTCCTTGTGACGCGAGAGGATTTTACACATATCATAATCCTGCTCTTATTCTAATTACTTTCATAGTACATATTGCAAATAGTTTTAGCAATAGTTTTATAACCGGCTGTACGTTTAACGTCCTCCTTCCTTGGGAATGTAGTTGTTGACCAGACGGCAATACATGGAGTTGCTCCAAGTTGATGTAAAGCTCTCAATCTTCTTTTACAACACCCACGAGCAAAGTGAAGTTGACAGTATTCGTAGCCGCCACCGAATAACACGTACCTATATGAATATACAATTGATGGACAAAAATTATATCCAAATTCAGAACAATATTTTTTGTGGGAATCGAACCCATAATACTGGTACGATAGGTGAATATCTCTACGCCATCTGTGCAGTACATGTTACTGCTTTTGCCAGTTACTTTTGCTTAGTTGTCAATTTATATATGTTTACAGGAAGCTGTTAACATCAGATGAGGACTCCGAGGATTCGGAGAAGGAGCATAAAGAACAGGAAGATGAACAAGAGGACGAGCCCACAAAGGAGGGAGAGGAGCGTGCCAGCAAGCTCACAAAGAAAAAGAAGAAACCAGATGACAATAAGAAAGGTGGGCCAAATGCATATACTAGGTCAATTTTCATCTCATCTTGGAGAAGGTTCGAGCCTAGCTATAGGACATATATGAGATGAGATGGTGATGATGATGATGATAATCATGTACATATATACATATATATTACACATATTATTAGCTAATTCGTATGTTATAACTTTGCAGCAGACTCGAGCAGTGAATTTAGTTCCGACTCGGACACAGATCCAGAGAACAGTAGCAGTAAGAAACCTAAGAAGAGCAAAAACGGACCAGACAAGAATGGTCCCAGTACATCTGGTAAGTATTTGACTGTCTGCGTGTCAGCTTGTCTTTTTCCGTTTATTTTTGGGCGTGTTTAATTTGAAGACAATGGATATAGTATTTTTCATATTTCATTTGTGCGTGTTTAATTTGAAGATAATGGATATAGTATTTTTGATATTTGTCATCTTCTTTGGGGTTAAATTTTGTATGGTAATACTTTTCTTAGAGAATGTTGACGTAATAACGGTTTGTAAATCGATGAACGCGGGCAGCACGCACGTAGAAGTATCATGTTCCGCCTGAGCCGAGCGTGCAAGCGAGAGCGCAGAACAAGCGATAGAGGCACGATCAGTCTAAGGCTCCTAAGCTTACGGCTTGTGACGCATCTATCTCTCATCCACACCATCGTCCGATGCGTCCAAGTAGAGGAGAGATAGCGGCAGCACACAACCTACACGTGAACTGTTTTGCTTAAATATAAAGTGAAGTTAAAAGTTAATGTGGTTTCCATTTTTTGTGTTTGTTCAATTCATAAAAGTATGCAATTTTTCATCAATGTTTTATTATGACGTTCGTATGACAGACAACTATCTGCTTTTTATTATAAAAAGAAACTACTGTTAAAATATTATCCTTTTAGAAAGAGTTTATACATACACACATACATACATATCATCACGCCATATCCCTTGCAGGGTAGGCAGAGAGAACAGAGTGCCAGAGAACTCTATCTCTGCATACTTCACTCGCTTCCTCAACATTCATAATTCTCTTCATACACGCTCGCCGGTTTCGGAGACTCTTGACTCCACCTTCCTTCAGTACATGACCGATCTGGTCTAGGTAGGTTAGTCTCGGTCTCCCTCGGTACCTACATCCTTCCACTTTCGCATCGTATATCTTCTTAACCAGACGTTCGTTCGGCATTCTTTCCACATGTCCGAACCATCGGAGCATTCCCTTTCGCATCTTTGCACCAATACTCTCTTTCATACCTACTCGCTCTCTTACGTCGTCGTTACGAATGCGGTCGGTCAGCCTAACTCCACAGATTTTCCGCAGAGATCGCATTTCGACCGCATTAATTTTACTATCATACTCTTTTCTGCATACCCAACTCTCGCTTCCATACAGTAATGTTGGGACAAGCACTGCGTTATGTATTGCTACACGTGCCTTCTGGCTGAGGTGGTGGCTGCCGAGAAGTTGCCCCAACGCTCCGTTCACTCTATTTCCCGCATTCACTCTTCGCTCTATATCAGTGGTGTACCTTCCATCTCGACTAAATCCACATCCAAGATATACAAATTCATCCACTTGCTCTAGTACATCATTACCTATTGTTACTCTTACATCTGTTCTGGTTTTATCTCTTTCAAAGACCATTATTTTGGTTTTGCTCACATTCACGCGTAGACCCCTTTTCTTACAATCTTCTGTCATTGTGTCGACTAGGGTCTGCAGGTCAGTCGCTGACTGTGCCAGCAGGACTGCATCATCTGCATAAAGCAGAGCAGTGACCACTGAGTCGCCCATCTGGACTCCCACATTCATATCGGTCAACCTTTGGAGACATTTATCCAGATATATGATAAACAGCCTGGCAGACAGAACGCACCCCTGCTTAACGCCAATATTGACGTCAAACCAAGGCGACATTCCATCATCCAGCCGCACACAGGCTCTACAGCCCATGTAACTGGACTGCACAGCCTGTAGCAGTTTACCGTTAATACCATACTCCGGTAAAATGTCCCAAAGTTCCTTTCGTACAACCGTGTCAAATGCTCTCTCCAGATCCACAAAACTGCAGAAAACCCTCTGACCTAGAGCCAGATGCTTCTCCACAATGTTGCGCAGAGAGAACACTTGATCCATGCATCCCCTTCCACTCCTGAAACCTCCTTGTGTCTCACACAGTAAACCATCGGACACCATCCTCATTCTCCTTTCAATAATTTTCCATACACTTTTGCTGCCAAACTGGTCAAGCTTATGGCCCTGTAATTTGCGCAGTCATAACGTGAACCCTTGTTTTTAAACAAAGGCACGATGACTGCGCTATTCCAGTCCCTGGGAACCATTCCCGAGCTCCAACATAAATTGGGAAGCAACAGGAACGCCTCCCAGACACAAGAGCCACCAAGCTTGATCATCTCGGCAGACACCATATCAATGCCCGCTGCCTTAACATTTTTCAAACTTCTTATCGCCCATTCAACTTCATCCATACTGATGCCATCGGAGGACGCCGTTGTCGAATGTTGATCTACTAAACCACATCCAACACCGGCGCCAACCGTAGCATCCGCATACATATCGCCAAAATATTCACTCCATCGGCTTAACACGTCTTGTGTTTGTGTAAGAATGTCTCCACCTTTAGACCTTATTTTATTCATTCTGAAGGCTGACCAACCACCCCGAGACTTCTTCACCTCCCTCCAAAAGAGTTTGGTGTTACCCTCGAAGTTTTTAGTCAGCCTATCTTCTGCACTCATACTTGCTCTATCACGTTTCTCTTTCACTAAGGCCTTGGTGTCATTCTTACATTGCCGATATATTTCTTTCTTCTGTTCAGTCATACTGTCATTCAGATTCAAAGAAGAGACATAGTCCAGCCACGCTTTCTTCTTTTGCTCTACGGAAGCTGCCACTTCCGCATCCCACCATGCATCACCATTTGTTTTTCTATGCTTCTTTGAACTTCCACATACTTCTTTCGCTGTATCTACCATACTCTCTTTCAATACTCTCCAGCATTCTTCAATGTCCGATTGCGGCTGGCTTGCCATCGTCAGCCGTTCTCGGACACCCTCTCCATACTTTTCTCTTACACACTCTTCTTGCAACCTTTCAACCTTTATTCTTTCAAGCCCTCCGAAGTGGACACGCTCTCGCCAGTGCCTCCACTTTCTGAACAGACCACTAAATCTCGCAATAACGAGATAGTGGTCCGTGTCGACTGTGGGGCCCCTGTAGGCTCTTGCGTCCAACATTTTGCTTCGGAGGCGACTGTGTACCAAAATTAAATCTATTATACTTTTCTGTTCATTCCTTCTCCATGTATACATATGGATGTCCTTATGTTGGAAAAATGTGTTTGACACAATAAGGTTTCTCTCCATGCATACATCCGCTATGAGCCTACCTGCGTCGTTCACTCTCTTATCACCAAATGGACCAAGTACGTCCTCATAGTCGGGACGCTTGGTCCCCACCCATCCGTTCAAATCTCCGCATACAATCACGCGTTCACTGGTTTCTGCCATATCCAGAACTTCCCTAACATTGTCCCAAAACTTCTCTAGGTCTGATGCCACCGAGGATCCTACGGGAGCATATGCTACAACCATGAATACCTTGGTGACACCTAGTTTTATACGGACCCAGAGAAGTCTGGGATCATACATTCCGTAATCCTTCACACCTGAGGCCAAGCGAGAGGACAACAGCACTCCTACCCCCATGCTGGCTCGATCGCTCTGTGGTACACCAGACCACAGAGCTATCCCGCCACCAGGAAGATCGCAGGCGTCGCTGCCCCTTCGCTTGGTCTCTGTTACACTGAGCACGTCTAGCTGTTTGTCCGCCATGACGGATATCAGCTCGTGCAACTTACCTTCCACACAACCTCTTACATTCCACGTGCCCACCCGGCACTCCGTTCTCCTCGACTCGCCTAACTGGGCAAGGCGTGATGGGTGGCGGCCCCCATCGCCGCAAATAATTAAAATATTATCCTTTTAGAAAGAGTTTATAATTTCATCAATTTATGTATTACAGCTTCCGGTAGTGCGAATACTTCACGTAGCGGTACACCAACCCCGTCGGCGGCTGCCGCGGCAGTGGCGGCAGCTAACGCCGCCAACTCAAACCTACCACCAGCCAAGAGACCCAAGCTGGAGCCCGCCTATACGTTAGTATTGATTATTTTTCTATCATTCTTTCTTCTTTTCAGCCTATTTATAGGCGGTGGGAAACGAGCTTGTTAAGATTATATTTCGAATTTTTCTTCTACTTTAGTGATGTTATCTGTCTATGTAGTATTTAAAAATAAACTATGAAATATTTGTGTTTATTAAAAAAAGAAGAATTTTACGTCTCTCATGGGCAAGTAAGGGATTTCCACGACTGTATTCTTCTCATGTCATCAAACGGGGAGGATCGCGGCGAAATTTGTTGTT
This sequence comes from Lymantria monacha, assembly GCA_905163515.2. Classification (NCBI taxonomy): domain Eukaryota; kingdom Metazoa; phylum Arthropoda; class Insecta; order Lepidoptera; family Erebidae; genus Lymantria; species Lymantria monacha. The sequence goes on from LR991082.1 coordinate 5,924,673, forward strand.
GATTTAAAAAACTAAAAAAATAATAATCTAAATTATATAATCTAAACCACCCACCGGGTTCAATTGTTAATCTAATTCGTTCTTGAATACATCTTTACACACAAGAAATTTCATCAAAATCGGTCCATCCATTTTGGAGGAGTTCTATCGCATACATTCGTAGAAAATAATGATATATGGAAAGATATACATATCTATTAAAATAATGATAAAATTTGACAGATTAAAACAATATGTAATTCGTGTGTGACTGAAGGCCACAGCTGGAGTGATTTTGATGAACTCTTTTTTGTGTGTGCTTAGGTGGATTTGATAATGGCTTACAGTTAAAGCCGTTAGGTGGCGTTGCGATTGATTTCAAGGATTTTAATTTATTTTTTATTTGTACTGAACAGTGTTTGTTAGGGGCCGTCCATTAATCACGTGAGGTTTGAAATTGGGGGGTCGTTTGACAAAAATCACGAAGTCCTAAACCTTCATAGTCTTAAACCTCACCATGTATCACCCCGTTAAGGTTTAAAAATGCTAAAAAAAAAGATCACGTGATTAATAGACGTCCCTTATGTCAGCTGTTGTTGTTATGTCATCTGTTTGTTATGTATCTCGGACTATAAATTATTCTTTCTCTTTGACAGTGAATGCGGAGTGACAGAAGAGGCAGTCCGTAGGTACTTGGCGCGTAAACCTATGACGACCACGGAACTACTGACCAAGTTCAAGTCAAAGCGTACCGGGGTCAGCAGCGATCGGCTGGTGGAAACTATGACACAAATATTGAAACGTATCAATCCGGACAAACGGAATATTAACGGGAAAATGTATCTTAGTATAAAGAGTACGTGATTTAAGTGAATATATTGTTTTATTCCATGTATTTTATGTTTGTTTGTTTTTCTCGGATCATATACGTCAAACCCCTCTATTTTATCCGGGGGTATCGTAAAAGACGATTAAGGGACATAAAACGTATATAACATCTATGCGAGAGAAGGAAAACTCTAAACAAAACGTAACACGTCTGACCAGCGTGGTATAGCAGGTCAATTGCCGTCCTATTGTGGATGACGCCCGAGCCCAACAGTGGGACATATGTGGGCTGAGATGATGATGATACGTCAAATACGAAGATGACAAGAAAATCTGGGATCAGAAAACTTTCCATTCCAGTAGTGTTGTCCAAATGCAAGACCAAGACTCGCTGCAAGAAATTCGCAGTGCTCCCTTAGACAGCATTTTACGATTCCTTTGGCAAAAAAAAAAAACCGGAGGTGTCAAGGGACACCCGGATGGAACGAAGTTCTATTTTAATTATATAATTTTTTTCTGCCTTAAGCGATTTTTATCGTTATATTTTAGCCAATTTGCAAAATATCTTTATAAATTATAGCCTATGTGTTATTCTGATGTGCAAGCTATATTACTATAAATTTCATCAAAATCCATTCAGTAGTTTTTACGTGAAAGAGCAACAAACATGTTCACATCCATACATTATTACAAACTTTCACGTTTATAATATTAATAATAGGATATACAATTCCACTAGACTACCAAAACTTTTCGGCCCCGAGCTCGAACGCGAGCCGGCCACGCGGCCCGGTCACGGGCGAAAATAATTTCGTTGCGCATTATTTTGATTTTGCTATATCTCTTAAGGTATTGATTTAATTTGCATGGTCTGAAGGAAAAAAAATATCTTCATGAAATGCTCAAGCCAACTAATGTATTTAAAATGATAAGGATTAATACAGTATTTGTGTAAATAGCTTTTCAATTACCGTTTTATAATAGAACATTTTTTAAAGTATTAAAATGGATATAGTATGTTATCCTTAAGAGATAGATATATACCATCGCGGACTTTTTTGTAGGCCTTTTTCAGCTGTATAATACTGTAGTACTTTATTTTGATCTATTTCGTAGGGTTCAGCCAGCCTTTGCAATGTAAGCGCAAAATAATGTGTTTATTTACGACATCACATTAGAAACCTCTAAAATTATCAGTGTTTCTCTAGTACATTATGCATATATTATACATATAAACCTTCCTCTTGAATCACTCTATCTATAAAAAAAATCGTCGCGACACCACACTGTTCAATGCGAAATAGAAATGAAAATATCTGGCTTGCTTTCTATAAGAGAGCCGACGAGCGACGCCGCACAGCTTACAATAGCTTACTATAGCAAAAAGTGTCGTGACAACTTTTCGTAAGAATTTTTTCCGTCTAGCCCCCTTTCACAACGCGCGATAAGGAACTTCGTTCCAAAAACATTGTCAACATTATGTATTCTTAATACCACGGGGTAATAATTTGATATTATTTTAAACAGTCCCATGATAGATAGATGTGTTTATAGTCCCACTCCCGTTAAGTGGTATGTATCTAGATATTGATAGTTGTACAGTTAGTGCCATTAGTTGAATGGAATTACATTAATTTAGTTAGATTTTTCATTTCTATCAAAACAAGTGACGCTGTCATTCTAACAGCGAGAGATGCAAGACTCGCGAGAGTCTTGCATTTGGCAATACTAGTTTCCAGTCATTCAAATGCCTACATTACTTGTTTTCTCGGTCGCAATATCATATATTTCAATATTTGAGGTCTGGTGTTTAAGAATTTCTTTTTTACAATACATATATGCATGCAATACACATATATGCATTTACATTGCCACGGAATGGAATAGAAGATATTATAAATTTCGCCTCATTGAGCGAAAAGGCGAAAAAAATATGTACTATGATCGTCATAAAAGGGGCAAATATGGTATAAAATGGCGTTTCTAAAGTTAATACTGATGCTGTATTAAGGAAGATATTTTATATCACCAAAAATCTAGGCAAGATGTTTCTTAAAGGCGCACGATGTAAGTAAAGCTTTTCTATTGCAGGGAAACATTTTAATTTTTATTATTTTATTTATTTGGAATAAAAAACAGTTATACAGAACAGTGTTAAAAAATAAATTAATGATATATCAATCACTTTAGTATAGCATCATCATCACCATCAGCTCATATGTCCCACTGTTGGGCTCGAGCCTCCTCCGTAATGGGAGGGAAATTGACATACTACACCACGCTGGTCAGACGTGTTGGTATAGGGTTTTGTTTCGATTTTTACTTCTCTTGCATAGATGTTATATATATATGCGTTTTATATCCCTTAGTCGTCTCTTACAATCGCCCACGGGTAAGATTGAATTTTATTCCTACTCCGTCACCACACGGAAGCATAGATCGCGTTTATCATTTAGTTAATTATATACAATTATGAAAGTAAAAAGAGCGTATGTCACTCTTCAAATTCACGATAAAATGAGCTTAAGCGAATGTTATATCGCATACTTACGTGTATTCTCAACCTTTTTTTTTGTGACGAAAAGTCGTACATTTAAAAATGTGTGATTTTTCGTCACAAAAAGAACCTCTCATAAGAAGTTTCATTTCAAATAACTTTTAGAAATAAGTTTCAGTCTTCATTATATTTTTATAGATCTAGCAAAATAAAACAGTTAAAAAATCATATTATTTTCTTGTTAATCTTTATAAAACAATTACATTCATAATAAATTTAATACTGTAACAAAGTTATATACTAATTGCTCAGATTTAGTTTGGATTTTGATTGCGAAATGAGTAGCCGACTGACACGGCCTTCCGCACTGCGATATATAGGTTCGCTAACTGCACTCGTTACTATATCACGGATCGCTCTCTTCAATGCTTCTATTTCAGGGTTTCTGTGAAAAATGTACAGAACTTTCATGCATCATCTAGGCTTATATACGCCACCAAACATTGGGTTCCGGTGGCCCGCTCGTTCGGCGAAGAGAGGCGCATTGCCGGGCGGGTCTATGGGGTCGCGCGTCGACTGTTTTGTTGCCACGGATGGATCTGGCGGGGTGTGACCAAACCATAGCCCGCGGCAAAAGAAAAAAAAAGGGTTATATATACGTCCTACTTTAGAGCTCGAAACGCCTCCACAGCATGAGGGATATTGATCTTAACCATTGCACCAGTTAAACTGGTTAATTTATTTTTTATCAGATTTTAAACCTTCTTTTAGTTATTTTATCTGCTTTCGTCCACTAATCATATTTTACGATCGCCAACGGAAAAGGAAGAGGGGTAAGCAATGTATTATTACTTTCTCCGTACGATGACAGGTTAAGAATACAAGAGTGTCCTCCCACTCCTTACTTTCACGTTGAAGTAATAAATGCCTAAGAGATAACTAAGTTATCGGACTGCGAACGAACACGTCCCCCAAGCGTGAACATTAGTAGTATTTCCCTCATGGGATTGCCTACCCCCAATAGTGCATGTTGCCGGGTTAATGAATGTATAAAAATACTACAAACCCTCGCAATGTTCCCTCTTTAATGATATACTCGGCATCATCAATAGTTTGCGGCATTTCTTGGCCCTTCGTCTCTGGTAGCAGGAAGCTTAACACCGCGGAGACCAGTGACGTAACAATCAAGATCAGCAGCGGCAACGAAGACCAAAGTCTTTGCTATAACCACATAATCATGATTAGGTTTAGGATTACGAAGGCTTTCATCCGATTCTGAAATTGAAAATGATTCTGTATAAAAATATATAGGTATATTGTATTTGGTCAGTTATTACAATTAAACATCAAAATAGTCATCATCATTATCATTCTCCTACTCTTATCCTAATTACTTGGAGTCGATACAATATGCACTCTTCTTTCATAGTACATATTGTAAAAGTTATTGGCAATAATTTTATGATTGGCCGCCTGCCAGACGTCAATCCTCCTTGGGAATGTAATTGTTGACCGAATGGCATAAGATGAAGTTGGCCCAGGTTTTTATAAGGCTCTTAGTCGTCTTTTACAACATCCACGAGCAAAGTAAGGGTTGGTAGTATTCTTAGCCGCTACCACACAGCATAAAATGGTAATTAAATAATATTTGTTTAATTTAAAACTAACAAATCTAATACGCTAAAACCAGATCAGAAGGCGGTCACAAAAGAACGATCGGCAAGAAATCTCAAGAGGGCATAATACTAATTCCGACATTTATATAAATCTCTGTAATAACGATGACTTATTGGACGTAAGACACTTTATGTCCCTCCGTGACCATGAACACCTGGCCACGTTTGAAACTTCGGGAGATTAAAAATTAAATAGGTACAAACGCAATGGATTTTCCGTTTTTTTGTCAGGCTATGGTTTAGCGGGCTATCAAAGATGACAGTCGTTTCTGTATTTATATTTCCTTTTTTTGACTAAATAAATATATTACACTTTATTTAGGTAATATCATTTCAAAGATATTAAACTAACATCAGAAATCACAAGAAGAAAGACAGAAAACAACTTTATTTGTTTTTACAAAAAAAAGACAACAAAAATAAAAAGAAATAAAATAAATCAGTAAACAAAAGCAAAAACAAAATGGTACGGGGCTCAACTTGTTGCCTGGAATGAAGGTAACCTACTAACCTAGCCGTTGATTTTCAGTCCAAGCCAAGCTTAATAACTAATAAGAGTTACTAATGAATATTAACTTAGCTGTGCGGTAGCGGCTACGAATACTACCAACACTTACTTTGCTCATGGATGTCGTAAAAGACGACTAGGAGCCTTACAAAGATCTGGGCCAAATCCATCTGATGCCGTTTGGTCAGCGATTGCATTCCCAAGAAGGGTTGACGTCTGGCGGGCGGCCGGTCATAAAACTATTGACAATAACTTTTACAATATTGTACTATGTTACAACATATTGTATCGACTCAATTAATTGGGATTAGAGTAGAAGAATGATGATGAATGAATATTAACTTACCGAGAATACAATAAAGGGAGATAAGAGACTGATGGAGAATCCGCACATATGTAGAGCGGCAGAACCAGTTGCGCGGAAGGGAGTTGGCAGTATCTCTGTGGCCCACTGAATAGATGCCGTGTAAGATAAATTTATCAAAAAACGCGCCAGCAACGCAAACAATACTTGAGGCATACCTGACAAAAAAAGAGAGTTTGAATATATTTTTATCATCTTCTTATTTTTTTTTATTGCTCTTGGTGGCAAATGAGCAAGTAGCACACCTGATGGTAAGGGTTACTGCCGCCCATAGACCTTTGCAATACCAGAGGTGCAGCTTTACGGCTGCCTACCAATAATCCTAAACCCACCCAGAAAGTTGGGCTCTCTCGCTCACCGAACGAAGAACAGCGGCATATTGCCACTGCTCAGGCGTCGATCTTCTGCGAGAGTGTGGTACTCCTCCGGACGGACCAGCCCGCGGCTGTAGACAGACAACTGTCAATAGTGTGGTCCTTCACTCTCAGCTGATATACGTTTCCACTGCTGCGCAGAGGCTTCGTCCAAAGTTGATTACACTACGTGCTTAAAAAGATTGGCATAGGATTTTATTTCGAATGGCCTTCTATTGCGGTTATTTTTATCTGCTCACATTCCTTAATTGAAATTTACGATAATTCTAGAAGGTAAAAAGATTATTATTGTATTCTTATTATGTTGTCAAACAAATAATATTTTTATATATTCATAAAATGTACGAAAGTGTTATTTAAAATAATTCTGTGTAGTGACAGAGTAAGAATACAATTCATCACCATATTTTATTCGTGGATGCCAGAAGAGATGATTCAGAAATATATGTATATAACATTTATGCAAGGAAAGGGAAATTCGAAATAAAACCTATATCAATCCGTCTGATTAGCGTGGTTATAGTACGTCAATTTGCTTCTTATTTTATGGGGTCTGAAGCCCAGTAATATAACATGTATAAATCGTGATGAAGTCTATACCTAGGTATCTAATGAACTATAGAGTCCTACTTACTGTTGATTGATTTTAGTACTCAATACGAGTTAATAAAAAAAAAGTGTGTGTGTACTTACAAGTATGTACACGCGTTAGAAATTATACTCCTTTGGCGTAACAAGATAAAAATCTTTTCAAAAAATTTTGTAGAAAAAACGATACTAACAATAGAATAAAGATATTTAATACATTGAAAGTTTTATTATAACGTATTATCTAGTTAAACAACTATAATCAACATTTATATCATCAACACTATAGAAAATTTACTCTCATCATTTTTCCCTAACGTGCCAAAATAAGTATAACTTCAAAAATACATAGCTCTTGAAAGAAAATTTTTAGGTCTTATTTATGTCTCGCTGTTAGACACAACTTATCAGTAAGTAGAGGTAAACTGCAACGCGTTCGAAATATTTTTAATTGCATTCATGTTATCTACTTGCAATATCCATGGATAAGGATTCGTAATATATTATACTCCTAATCATTTTTCTTTAATAGAACACTCTTATTTGAAATAAAACTACTTTTATGGATTCTATCGTGTTTGTATTTGATTTATAATTTTTTTTTGTTAGTTTTGAAAAAATTGTAAAATTGCCACAACAATAATTATCATAAATTAAATACCTTAATAATAACAAATCATAAACAACATAAATTTTATATATAGAATCATTCTCTTTTTGTACTGGCAACTGTAAAGTGTTCGAAACGTCGGGGAATTATAAATCAAATACAAACGCGATAGAATCCGTAAAAGTAGTTTTATTTCAAATGTGTAATACTCGCGAGAACACTCTTAATTAAGAAAAATAGTCTTTGTATTGCTGAAGGTTTTAAAAATATACATTTAACGGCCACCAATTACAACTACACTCATTATTCTGCTCGAGATCGACGCAATAATTACACAGGTCCACAAAAAAAAGTATGTGCTGGGTGTTTGACAAAGATTTTTCTACGTATTTTTTACCGCTGAATACGAATCTGAAGTCAAAATTGAGGTTCAAACTGCAAAAAACAGAGAAATATAAAAAAAAACCGGTCGGCGGATCGGCGATTATACGATCTAATCAGTTTTTCTACATGATAACACAGGTCCACAAAAAAAGTGGTCTGTGCTGGGTGTTCGACAAAAGACTTTGACGTATTTTTTACCGCTAAATACGAATTTGAAGTCAAAGTTTAAACCAAAACTGCAAATACAGAAAAAAAATAAAAAACCGATAAAATCTACGATCTAATCAGTTTTCATGTAAGATAATACATATCCACGAAAAAAAAACTGATCTGTGCTGGGTGTTCGATAAACATTTCCCGACGCATTTTTTACCGCTGAATGCGTCAATTTTGACTTCAGAATCGTATTCAGCGGTAAAAAATACGTCAGAAAATCTTAGTCGAACACCCAGCATAAACCACTTTTTTGTGGACCTGTGTTAAGTATTCTTGTTTTTTCTATATGCTGTAAAAATCATTCAGACTCAGAAAAACGATTTTTGTGTTTTCCTTCGTGGCTCATGACCATGACACGGCAGGTATGTGTCTTACCACTACACCATCTGTACAGTCACCATTTGGGCATTGATAGCCACTCATATACATATTGATATTTTTGCCACTTATCATTAGGTAGGTTGCTGAATCATTTACCATTGCGTGCAATAATTATAAACTTCGAGGAACCTTACCTTTAGGTACCATCAAAGCAATTAACATAAAAAATGCAGCCAAAACCACCGGACCCCAAATTAGGTTTCTTCTGCCCAATCTGTAATTCCATCAAAACATGAATAAGAAAATGGGAGCCATGTTCAATGTTATAATTTTTATCTTGTGATTTTCGACTTTGTCGATAATTATATTATTATAACTAATGCCTTAATGAAATAAACAAAAAAAAAAAATAATCGTGCGTGATTCGGAATGCAGCGACTTAAGCAAATACTTTGCTGCGTTACGCTTTACGCACGATTCTATCGGTCATGGGCAAGTTTATACGATGCCTTGCATTTAGCTGATATTCGGGTGGTTGTAACCACATTTTTGAAGGCTGGATCCGTGCTTTTCGCAGCAGTACTCTTCTGTGAAACGTTGCTAAGCGTAAAATTATCTCAAATTAAAGGGGCAAATTTATGTCCAACAGTGGACGTCCATGAACTGATTTATAGCTGGATATCTGTATTAAATAGAGGTAGGACCATGCTGTTAACAGTTCTCTGTCTACAGCCGGGGGCCGGTCTGTCCGGGGTAAAGAAAAGAAAGAACGAAAGAAATCTGTTTATTGCATTGGTAGTACCACACTCTCGCAGAAGATCGACGTCTGAGTCATGGCAACGTGCTATTGCGCTTCGTTCGGTGAGCGAGAGAGTCGGAAGCCCAACTGGGTGGGTTTGAAGTTTGTATTGCTAGGCAACGGCCTAGATATACTCGTGGTATTGCAAAGGTCCATGGGCGGCAGTAATAAAAATAAAATTAAAATATACATAATTGTATTGTTTGCCTCTGGTCTATTGGAAGAATGAAGAGTTCACAGACAGTTAATCTCACAACTATACATGCTCCCAGATAAAGTTTGCGTCCAAGTGACAGTAATTAAGCGTCGAATTAAGAAAAATTTCTGAGGGTTTTGATGACGCCTTGTTGGCAGATATTTTTAGAAACGTCAACTCGTCTCTAATTATTATTCTGATTTGTTAAAAGTTAAATTCAATTGATACGAAGAGGAAGTATAGGCAGTTTCTAGGAATTATCTAAGAAAGACAATGAATTATAATATACACGTCTGTCTTTCTTAAAAAATCGTCATTATCATGCTCCCAAATACTTGGGGTCGGCATAATATGTACTCTTCCTCCATCATATATATTGCAAAAGATTTGATATGGTTATGAACGGCCGTCTGCCTGACGTCATCCCTCTTTAGAAATGAAAATGTTGACCAGACGAAATCAGATGGATTTGGCTGAGGTCGGTGTAAAGCGCTTAATTCCTGGCTGTTACGATACACACGAGCTATGTAAGTGTTGCTAGTATTCATAACCATGCAGTCCCTATCTTTTTTACAAGCGTCGAATAAAATAATTTGTCTAATAATCTTACCTGTCAAGAAGCAAAGTGAGCAGTAAAATGGAAGGTATCTCTGCCGCCGCATTTATGGTGAAGGTAATAAAGAAGTCCATTCCAAACGATTCTGACAGTCTCACTAAAGCGTCGTATACGACAGCAAGACCGCAATACACTGACACCATGAAGATTACAGTGAAGCGTAGCAGCTGATTTTTGAAGATTAGAAAGAAAGATTCTCTTTTCTCTTCGCTCATTTTAATAGACGATGTCTGTCATAAGAGAAAATTTAATTAGCGACATCTGTGATTGCAAACTTTTGAATAAAAGTCCCTAGATTTCATTAATGATATTCAGAAAGAAAATATGAATAAAAGTTTTCAGATATCATTAATAATGTCCAAAAGGGAAGCCTTATAAATAAAAATTGGCAGATTACATTAACGACATCCAGAAGAGAAGACTTTTGAATAAAAGTTTCCACATATCAATAACAATATCAAGAAGAGCAAGGTACTGAATAAAAGTTGCCACATATAATTAACAATATCAAGAAGAGAAGCTTTATGAATAAAAGTTGCCAGATTCCATTAACGATGTGCAGAAGAGAAGACATTTGAATAAAATTTTCCACATTAAATTAACAAAATCAGAAAAGTAAAACAAAGCTCACGCTAACAGTTGACAATTTCTTACATCTAGTTAAAATTATATATAACCATAATGACCCATAACCAGCCATACCGTCTTCCATACAGATTTTTAAACGCCATTTGGGCGGGCCTCTAGTCACCTGTGGCCCATCCGGTAGATAATGTTATATATAATACAATTTAAAAAAAAATTGGAGACAAATTACAGAAGATCTATCGATTCTAAAAATGGAATCTGGTTAAGATATCACGTCCACCATTTTAGCAAATTTTAATACGTCTTTGGAACAGTGATTTTCAATGTTCTTCGACTTTTTAAGAGTAGTCGATGCCACAATCGCCCTCCTTAAGCAAATAGATTGGTAATCGCAGCTGGTCTTATGAGTTTTACAGAAGAACGCTGTTAGGGTTAACAGCGTTCTTCTGTAAAACTCATAAGTTATCATAACTCTCATTCATAACTTGGTAGGTAAATGGTGGTATTTTTGGTACTTCCAACCCGTCACTACATGGAAAATTTATCATATAAATTACAAATATTCACCACAAATTTATCCATGATGTGATCCGGTATTTCGGTTCTGTTGACCGTCGCAAACTGCTGCAATACTTTGGTTGCTTCCTTGACTTTACCTCTACTAACTAACCATCTAAAATTTGTAGATACATTATTATTTTTGGACGAAGCGATGTTAGAATATTTCTGAAAACCTTGCAAGTCACCACTGTAAGAAATATCTACCGGTGGTCAGCCCAAATAGCCAGGGCGAAGTAAGACGGTACGTTATGGGACCGCATGCTGTACTTCTGACCCTGTGGTTTGGATGTGGTGTGTCTAAACCATAGTCATAAAAAGGCTATTTATAACAACTGATTTGCGAGCAAAAAATGATTATCACACGTGGTAGTCGAACGTCACTTTGAAAATAAAACTACTTTAACCTAAAAGCTTTTTAGTAAGGCATTTGGATGAACGGATAATTAAGCAATGGTTAGGCCGCGGTATTTATTAGAGAATGTTTACATATTGTTTTAAGCTAGAATCGATCATCGATCCAATGATTTAAAATTGGTAAGACGTTTGGTTCGGATTTCCAATTACCATGACTTCAAATTCTACTTATAGTAATAATTATTCACTGTCCCACTTCCTAGTCGGTATCGTGAAAGACGACTACGGGTTACGATATGTATATAATATCGATGCAAGAGAAGGAAAACTCGAAATAAAGTCTTCTATCAATAAATCTGACCAGCGTGGTATAGTATGGACCAATGCCCTTTTATCGGAGAGAAGGTTCGTGCCCAGCAGCAGGACGTATTAGAGCCGAGACGATAATTTTTAACAACTCAAAATTTTCGGACTTATATGGGCTGAAGAAAGAAGTAGATTACTTACCGAGCACTCTCCGGCATCACCCACGGCGACAGTAATACGACAAACATGGGTATTGATGTCACAAACATAAAATTACGCCAGTCCGCAAGGTAATACGCAATCCAAGGTAGGATCACGGCAGCAGCACCGTAGTATAACGCGAGTGGCATATTCGCCATCCACGTGCGGTGACTAGGCGCTACGTACTCTAGAACTAAATATATGAATTTATCCTTTACTACTTGTCTGAGGAAGGGATCATCAGAGAAATGTATAACTGCATTCTTTTATGAAACTTATAATTTTAACAACTATAGGCAATGCGGATGCCAAGCGTAGTGGGCTGATCTACAATGGTGGAAATCTATAAGCTAATTCATGAATGAATGGAAATATGAAACGAAATAGTTGCCATTCACGGGCTCTTCATTGCATATTAAAGTTCTCTGGATATATATATATATATATATATATATACTATACATCCATTCCATTGATGTCCAGCGTTAGATATAGGCATACATACTGTCTAAAGTTTTCTTTTGGATTTTACATCATTGCTTTTTTGGACAGGCTATGTTTCGGGTATATCTCGGCGCTCAAATCACCCGGGCTGCGGAAGGCAGCGTGCAACCGCATAATCTATCGTATAAATATATCTCTATAGCCAGTTAGGCGGGCCATAGGTTCCGAATTTGTGTTTTCCGTAGCCCGTCTAGATTATTCTTTCGGGCACTATCTCCAGCGGACGCTCCTGCAACATTAATTGCTGCTGGGGCATTGCTCTCGCTTTCGCGCACTTCTACAAGTGGCGAATTAAGCCCTAACACGGTTCTCGCTAAGGTGGCATTTCACATCAATACTAACGAAATATTGGAGCACTATTTACAACTGTCACGTTAACACTACCTACTATGAATGCATATAGATTCAATATTAGATTATTATTCTCTTTTTTACTAGAAAGGATCGTCCTTCCTATCAAGGGGAGGACATTAGGCATCTCTTTTGAATAAAAAATATGTGAATGTCATTAAATATCAGTATTTGAAAAGTCCAGAGCGATCAACTAAATAACTCAATATTGAAGAAATGCCCGGGAATGGTCATAAAATATGGCTATATTGAGTGCTATGAGTATTTTTTTTTATGAAATTACCTACCGAAAAATGAAATAGTTCCAAGTGATCAAGTGTTGTTCTCAGAGTAAATGAATTATATACAGGGCCATGCCCTCATGACCTTGTAAATAATGACGGTCTGCACTAAGCCCAGGTGACCCTTTAGGGGTTAGTGCAGATCAACTCCTGTTTCGTTATTCAGGGTTCAATTTATTAGTAATAATTAAAGCTTGTATTAAATTTTGTGTAATGATGTAAGTTCACCACTCCATATTTTTTATACGGCTGTAGTAAAAAGCGACTAATACATGTACGCTGTATAAAATACTGGGTTATTTATCTCACTCTATGCATAGAAGGGAAGTGGAAAATTTCCAACTCATTCTATTTTTCTTCCTAGTTAAAATTATCGCGGGTCCCAAGACAAAATAATTTACATAGAAATTAGTTTATTGTCTTTACGCAATGATAGATATACAATGTTTACCACTGGCTATAACACTACAGTGATTTAAAAAGACTTACCTAAAATATAAATGATCATAAAACAATTGTCGAAAGACATTCCAACGAGGAATCTGCAGAAGACGAAGTCCCAAAAGCCGTTAGTAAAGATTGTAGCTATACCGCCAATACCACCAATCAAGTTTGCGCCTAAAATATTATTATTTATTTCTTTTTTATTGCCTTTGAGGGTGTAGATGAGTAACCAACTCAATTGATCATCATCATCAGCTTATATTCCTTCGTCCTACTGCTGAATCCTCTTCCATAATAGTATGAAAATTGATCTATAACACTTAGCCGATCAGACGAGTTTGTGTAAGGCTTAGGATTTCCAGTTTCTCTGTCATATGTATATTATATAAATATAATCCCTCAGTGGTCTTCCACGACACTCATGAGTAAGATGATGGGTGATGAGTTGTCTCCCTCTTCTTCTCTTCATACTTCATCTTCTCTTCTTACTCCATCATCATAGAAAAAGATCACCTGATAGTAATTGGTACCTTTCAGTCATGGACTTCAGTAATATCCGAGGTTCAGTAATAACTGTTAGGTCGCTGCCTACCGTTATGGCGAGGTTTGGAGTTGCAGCTCACTAGCTCACCGAACGAAGAGCAGTAATAAATTACTCTGCAAGAATGTGACCTCCACCTACTAGCTAGATGACCCATTTATGGCTGCTGGTAGAAAACTTTCAGCAGCGTAGCTTTACCATAAGCCACCGAAGATAGGCCTGAGTACCGGTGACCGGTTTACAAGCGGATAGAGAGCTACCTGTACGGCAGTTATTGGGGTTGCAAACTTTGTCGTCAACCCGAACGGATCGAGCAAGGTATCACCAGACCATGTCCTCAGAAAAAAGCGTAGCTTTAGCCTGTAATATTCTCGTTGAAACGTATCCCGTTTTAAACTAAAATTTATATGGTAATGGTTAGTCCATTACCATATAAATTTTTAACGCAACGCAATTTGTTATCTTTAATCATTTTTTCATGAGATTGGTAACATCTGCTTAAGATATCATCAGAGTAGCAATTTAGGATACCAGAAATCACTTGGACTTCTTTTGACATCATCTGCGATCGCCAAACCGCTACCGTGACGATTATCAGCATTATCCATTATGAGGAGGTCCGAGTTCGGAGTCTGGAGTGTTTAATAGTAGACCTCTATAAGCTAATGGATGGTAGTATGGAGATTTTTCCTCTATGTGGTGACGGAATAACAATATGATTCACCACCTCCTCCTTTCACATTGTTGTAGTAAAGATCCAGCACAAAATTAAGTAAGGAAATGTAAAACCCTATACCAACTCGTCTGACCAGCGCGGTATATAGTAGGTCAATTTCCCCCCTATTGAGGAGGAAGCTCGAGCCCAGTATTGGGACGCATATGAGTCAAGATGATGATGAAATGATTTGAAGATAAACTTTACGCACCCATTAAAGCTGGTACTCTGCCTAAGTAGTCAGCCATCCATCCGAACAGAAGACCTCCAGCGAATGAACCCGCGAAAAACAATGACTGAATAGTGGGTACATAACCGGCACGATCGCACACCCAGTCTCTCTGGTAGTAAGTTTAACTAAGTTTAGAAGAATTATTTGCGAGCGTAAAATGACTTGAACCCGGATATTCGTCAAAACCATGATAATTTGCCTATTTTTACCACCTTTCTTACTTAGTACCTGTCTTGGTAGCTGTCTAACCAACCTTGCAGGTATGCTATGCTGGTTTTCAATATACATGTGAGCATTATTCGAAAATCTATATTTCGTCTTTCAGTAAAGAATTTCTGGTAAATCTGGCACACTTTGCTTTTTTAATTATTTAAAAGCACATTATACCAGCTCTCTGCCCGAGGTTTCGATCGGGTTAGAGTTCTCTGAAGCCATTTAATGAATTATACTCATTTTATGAATATTGAACTTAAATACTCTTGATGAACTTCATAAACACCAATTCTAGATCTTTTTGAATAAGCAGTTCACAATTTAATATTTTTGTTTTCTGCGCGGAGTCAATTTTTTTTTAAATGAAATTAGCCTTAGTTACTTCTTGCAACATTAGTTATCTGCCAGTGAACGTACCAACAAAATCAATGCAGTAGTTTTAAGATTAATGAAATAAATAGACCAAAAAAAATATTTTCTTTTTTAATCTGTATTGTATAAGTTTTCCGTGTGGTGACTGATTAAAAATACAATTCACCATCCCTTCTTGGCGATGGGTGTCACAAGAAAGGGATATAATATGCAAATAATAGATGCAAGAGAAGGAAACTTCAGCATAAAACCCTAAACTAACATGTCGGACCAGAGTATAGAGCCATAAAAGAGTTTAGATAAAACAGAGCCTTTTATTTAATTATATAAATTGTTCTTATTACCTCAGTAACGACTGTATCATATGGTATATCACTGAAATCGAACTCCCAACCGTTATTACAAGGAACAGTGGGTGTATTGGCAGGTGGTGGTTTCAAATTTAGCAATACTTTATTCCAATCTGTGTCGTAAGTATGACAATTGTCGAATTCACCGTCAATATCTCGTGGTGTGGATAAATTACGTCTGTAATAATTTATCAGCTTTGTGAATTTTTACTATATTTGGCGTAGTGGTAAAGATAGCGCCATACAGTGCCAATGTCATGTCTGCTGATTTTAAATAGGACAATACTTTGAATGGTCTATAAATTATTGTTCAGAGTATGAGTATAACTTGTCACAGTCAAAATATATATTTTTAAAGTCCTTTTTGTCGATCCCTTAGTGCCGGGTGTTGAATTAAAAAAAAAATCTTGTTGCGTGCGTTATGACTAGGCTGTATGTGCAGCCAAGAATAACGAAAAAAGTAACAAAAAAAAAATTAAAGAGATATTATTTTTGGTAGGGCCACATTTGACAACTTTCTGTCTACAGCCGCAGGCCGGTCCGTCTGGGGCAGTTAGCACCACACTCTAGCAGAAAATCTATGTCAGAGTAGTGTTGTTGCGTTTCATTTGGTGAGCGAGATAGCCGGCAGTCCAGCTTGGGTAGGTTTTGATTGGTAGGCAACGGCATTTCTGCACCCTGGTATTGCAAAGGTCTATGGGCGACAATAATTATTACCATCAGTGCTGCTTGCTGGTTTGCCACCATAAGCAATAGAAAAAAGGTCTCAAATATAAAGCGAGAGAAATTCTAAAAAAAAGTTAGAGAAGATTTAAAATGTCCATAAGTCAACACAGTTTAATTAAATTCGTTAAGGAATTTCATAGGTATTCCACCTAGTTAGGGTTTCAAGTTTTCAAGGGCTATTATATTCTTATTCATCAAGTTATATATATCTCGGTTTGGTGAAGGTTGCTGGGAGTCGTTGGATGCGGGTGGCACAAGATCGTACTTTGTGGCGAAATATGAGGGAAGTCTACATCCAGCAGTGCATCCACAAAAGGCTGAATGGTGAAAATGATATATATATATATATATATTATATATATATATCTTAGGTAATCTTATATCTTAGGTAATAATCACCTCCTTCTTCACAGGCCATAATTTTCATATCATTCTTATACAGGGTGGAAGTGGACCGCTCCCGAAAACAAAGACAGGTAACCCTACTAGTCCTACTTGTAATGATAGGCTAGAAAAAAGATCGATGAGGATGAAAAAAAAATTTTTTCACCCGCACGAGGTCGTTGAACTCTTGAACATATATTATGATCGTGAGTTTTGAATAGATTGCGTCTTTTCTCATCTGAGTAAAGTTACTATTTTTTATGGAATTATCGTTACATGGCACTGTCCTAATGCGATGGAATGTGAAAAAAACTTAAAATTCGTTGTGTAAAAAATATTTTTTTCATCCGAAACGATATTTTTTTTCTAGCCTATCATTACAAGTACGAATAGTAGGGCCACCTGTCTTTGTTTTCGGGAGCGGTCCACTTCCACCCTGTATACCTTAGTCGTCTTTTATGACACCTATGAGCAAGATAAAGGATGGTGAAATGCATGCTTATTCCACATGAAAAATAATAATTGAAGTTCATAATCACCTCATCTCCATACTCAAATTAGCAAGTTCAGGAATTCTACACCAGTAGTTCTGTGGCGTTAACAGTATAAACATTTGTGAGAAATAAGTCCACGCGTAGAATACAGAGAACGGCATCATCCATACGAACAACCACTTTTGGTATATCCCCATATCACCGACGTAAAATAATATTGTTTCCAACATGTCAGCGTCTCTCTCAAGGTCCTGTGAATTCAAGTAGTTCTTATTTTTAATTATCAATATTATCCTCCTTATGTCCCAATATATATATATATATATATATTAGGGTGATTCATTTCCGCAATTTTTTTTTTTCGTTGCTCATGCAAAATATTAATCTACACATAGTATACATAATATATATATACATATATATATATATATATATATATATTATATATACAACAACGGTCCTACAACGGTCCTACCACTATGAAAGCTTACTGCTCTTCCTTAGTATATATAGCAGTTTATTTAAATAATGTTCTATCCTTTCATCCGTTAGATTAACAATTTCTGTCGTTATAGTTCTTCCCAAAGGGAGATAATGTATACGCTACACTTGTCAAACGAGTTGACAATCACAGTTGTCGTTATAAGTTTCTCAGGAGAGTAATGCAGCCTATATTCCTCTCGGAAAATTAATAGGTGATATCCGTCTTAAAAGTTTATATTTATGTTAAATAATAACTATATTTTTACTTTGGCACATTATTGCTAGCAATTCATCATCGTCATCGTCATCATCAACAAAAGCATCATCTCGGCTCACATTGTCCTTTGCTAGGTTCAAGCCTCATGTATTACAGAATGGAAATTAACCTAGTATACCACGCTGGTCATACGAGTGGGTATATGGATTAATTTCAAACTTTCCTTCTCTTCAAATTACTGAAATTTAGCATTTAACATGCTTGATCATTTATAAAAACTTAATTACGAGCGAAAAATTGTCACACATGGGACTCAAACCCACACCAATTGGAAATTCGTTCCAATCGTGCTACCACTTACACTAGCATGAGCTGTCGTATGACATTCAATTTTCGGCCTGTATTATATTTTCATCTTTAAAGGAGACTTGTGCCATCTACCCGACATTGTTTTCTTCTCTTGTCTATACAATATATATTATCTTGTCTATACAATATATCTATATAACATCTATATGTTATATAGATATCTATTATATCCCGAAGTGATCTTTTATTTCAGTCACGGGTAAGATAACGGGGAATAGTATTCTTACTTGTAGACTAAAAAGTTAGCTAGTAATAACCTTACAAAATGGAATATATCCAGTTCATCAGACATCTTTACGTTAACCTTCTTTGATGGTCCCTCGCTTGTGTCATTTTCTTGAAACGTTACTTGACTTGTCGGTTTCACTGTTTTAGATTCATCTGGTTGATTATTTTCATCTGGTTGATTGTTTTCACCTGGTTGATTCTTTCTATCAGGCATCTTTGTCACTTTTGTTTTTAATCTGAACAATAGAATAATTAGAATAATCAGTTTATTGGTAAATATAGTATTTACAAGTCAATAATCTACATCAAAAATATCCTCAAACGCATACATTAAATAATTTAAATTTTCGTTATAATTTGTCACAAATAATAGGTATAATATAAATTAAATTGTAATAAAATATTAAAGAATTAATTGATCCTTATAAATACACATAAATTAATAAGCATCGTTAAAATGAGAATTGTATAATTAAATTTATTAAAAGCTATATTAACCTAGGAACTAGGAGCTGTGTGGTAGCGGTTTAGAATACTACAAATCCTTACTTTGCTCGTGGATATCATAAAAGACGACTAACAGCCTTATAACGACCTGGGCCAACTCCATCTGATGCCGTTTCGTCAACAATTACATTCCCAAGGAGGGTTGACGTCTGGCAGGCGGCCGTTCATAAAACTATTGCCAATAACTTTTACAATATGTACTATGAAAGAAGACTACATATTGTATCGACCCCAAGTAATTAGGATAAGAGTAGGAGAATGATGATGATTAACCTAGCGACAAAATCCTGTAACAAGTCATGACTATAATTTATTTTTAAACATCGTCAAGCTAGATGCGTCGGTTATATATTCTGAAAGTTGATTATATAAAGTGCGTCCCATCACGTATGTCAGTAGAACGTATACAGTCAGTTCATATTTTATGAGTAAGGTAGCACCTGGACTTTTGACAGGAATCTGAAAACGTCATGTGGTGCTCTTGTATTATATTCGATATCTTAGTGTTTTAACGTGGGATGTAGTAAATATCATATAAAAGTACTTTACAACGTTTTCATTTTCCATCAAAATTCCCACAAGATACCATTAACAGTGTGGCCATAGCTCTGTTGATGGCGACGATTTGACTTAGTCAATGACTAACACGAAGAGACTAAAAACGTAATTGTCAATACATAAGAAAGAAGAAAAAGATAGCAGCTTTTAATTACGTAATTTCTCTTTAATTTAAAGCAAAATTAATGCGGTCAAAATGCGATCTCTACGGAAAATCTGTGGAGTCAGGCTGACCGACCCCATTCGCAACGATGACGTAAGAGAGCGAGTAGGTATGAAAGAGAATATTGGTGTAAAAATGCGAAAGGGAATGCTCCGATGGTTCAGACATGTGGAAAGAATGCCGAACGAACGTCTGGTTAAGAAGATATACCGAGACCGAGACTCACCTAACTAGACCAGATTGGTCACGTACTGAAAGAAGGTGGAGTCAAGAGTCTCCGAAACCGGCGAGCGTGTATGAAGAGAATTATGAATGTTGAAGAAGCAAGTGAAGTATGCAAGGATAGAGTTCTCTGGCACTCTGTCCTCTCTGCCTACCCTGCAAGGGATATGGCGTGATGATATGTATGTATGTAATTTCTCTTTAGTTAATAAAGAATCATGAGTATTGAAGCAGAGTATTTACCGTTAAAAAATTTACGCTTCTAAAATCTTGTTGGTTTAAACATATTGCACTCAAAAATCTATCAAAATCAGGTGTATGTACAGATGTGATGTACAATCCAATGTTGATATGCAATGATTTCACATGATTATTATTAATTAAACAACTCTTAAAACATTATTTATTTGCATATAAAATACGATTGAATTAATAATTTTATATCAACATTTAATTGTTTAGTAAATGAAATAGAAATGGTAAACTTTATTGTCTATGTGACAGTATCTTCGTTGGATGTCATCTGTCAATAGCGTGTCATACGATACGTCCGTCTTCGAAAGAGGTTTAAAAAAAGAACTTTTAAATGTTGAATTAGGGTACTATTCAACATTTAAAAGTTCTTTTTTTAAACTTCAACTATACTACTATTTTTACTTTTTTTTAAACACTACCTACTCTGCACTAAGGAAATAATCCTTGTACTGCGGAGGATTTTACAAGCATGCAATTAACGCAGATAAATTACAGCCAGACTCTCAACAACACTTTGTGGATCGTACAAAGTATTATCCTGCGTGGGAAGCGAACCCACACCACTTGGCACGGAAGATCGGTATCTTAACCACGCCATCTGTGCAGTCAAATTAAGGCATTAATTTATGTTAATATATATCCATGCTTTTTTGTAAATACTGGTTTGTTTGTTTTCATTTTGAAAGACAACGTAATAGTCTTTGTATTGCGGGAGACTTGTCAAACATATAATTAACGGAATTATACACAGAGTAAGAATTTGTGAATTGCATTACGTATTGTCCTGCGTGGGCATCGAACCTGCGACACCTGGCATGGTTGGTCGGTACGATCACTATGCTCATCATCGTATTTCCTATGTAATTTGGAGCTATATTTTTTTTAAATTATTGTTTATGAATTATTGGTAAATGAAGAAGCAGCATGCATGATGGTAAGTGTTACTGCCGCTCGTAATCGGGTTTTATAAATAATTAAGCATATTAAATGCTAAATTTCAGTAATTTGAATAACAAGGTTGTGTCATCGTTTAATACAATTCTAACTGTAAAATTTGAAGTATTAAGCCTATAGCAATGTGAAAACATTGTTGGGTAGATGGCGCATGTCACCTTAGAGACGTAAATATGATACGAAGTGAAATTTGCATGTCCTACAATAGTTCACGGTGGTGTAGTGGCAGTACGATTGGGCCGGAATCCTAATAGGCGCGGGTTCGAATCTCGCTTGTAACATTATTTTTCGCTTCGTAATCGGGTTTTATAAGTATGCCTATCATTAAAAACCCTAAATCCAGCCAGATAGTTGCGCTACCGGCTTTTTCGCTCACCGAATGAAGTTCAAGCACATTGTCACTACTCAAACGTCAATTTTCTGCGAGAGTGTGGTACTACCCCGGATGGTCCGGACCGCGGCTGTAGACCGAAAACAACTTTTTGCCTATTATTTAATATGATATAATCATCTTCATTTAACGGTCTAAATTCGTATTTCTTAGGCTCGTGCCTACATGGCATTAGCGATGTTGCAGGCAAACGCCAACAGGAGCTATTCATGAAGAAGTTGAAGTTGAAATAACATTTTTTATAAGGCGGCTAGTATATTTAACAGTGGTAGAACCACGCTGTTGATAGTTCTCTGTCTGCAGCCACGGGCCGGTCTGTCCGTGGTAGTACCACACTCTCGCAGAAGATCGACGTATGAGTAATAGCAATGTGCTATTGCGCTTCGTTCGGTGAGCGAGAGAGTCGGAAGCCCAATTGAGTGGGTTTGGGGTTTATCTTGGTAAGCAGCGGCCTAGTTATACCCTTGGTATTGCAAAAGTTCATGGGCGGCAGTGACACTTACCATCAGGTGTGCTGCTTGCTCGTTTGCCACCATTAGCAATAAAAAAAAATAAAATAAAAATATGGCCGTGATTTTCCGAAGTATTCATTTTTCTATGACTGTGATATAGACATAGTAATACTTACGTGTGGTGAGGTAGTAAGAATACAACTTACCACCCCAGGGGCGGCTCTAGCACATGTAGCGCCTGAGTGCTATTAATCACCTGGCACCCTCTTGTATCAAAATGTGTGAACAAAATGGAATAGGTGGATAGTTACAACACGTTCGACTAAACTCCGAATCTCGCTGGAATGCGTTGTTTCATGCTTAGTCTCGTTGTTTTGATACAAAACCAGGTGAACGCAATCGGATTATAAAATTACAGTAAGCATGGCGACAAAGCAACCTAACCAACCTGTCAAATAACGCAACAACTACGTTTATAAATGGTTAGGCACACGCTACGTACGGTGCGCCTGCTCCGTGCGCTCCGCACGTTGCGGGCGCACCGTTACAGTGTTGCGGGCGCACCGTTACACCGTTACAGTGGAGGCTCTATATGTCCCGAGTGGCTCCCGGCGTCCCCTAACACCCGGCACCCGGGTGCACCGCACCCTCTGCTCTATAGGTTAAGCCGCCCCTGCACCACCCCCTAACTTGCCCGTAAGTGTCGTAAAAGACGACTAAGGGATATATGAGTCTACTAGAACCAGAGCGTCCTAACTACAAGAACCATGTTTTACAATATGCAGAGAATTAACATACTTACATACATATCATCACGCCATACCACGTAGGCAGAGAGAACAGAGTGCCAGAGAACTCTCTCTCTGCATACTTCACTCGCTTCCTCAACATTTATAATTCTCTTCATAGACGCTCGCCGGTTTCGGAGGCTCTTGACTCCACCTTCCTTCAGTACATGACCGATCTGGTCTAGGTAGGTTAGTCTCGGTCTCCTCGGTACCTACATCCTTCCACTTTCGCATTGTTTATCTTCTTAACCAGACGTTCGTTCGGCATTCTTTCCACATGTCCGAACCATCGGAGCATTCCCTTTCGCATCTTTACACCAATACTCTCTTTCATACCTACTCGCTCTCTTACAGATGTGTACTTGAATATATTTAGAGTCATACGTTAGCGATCAAGAGGTTGTGACGTAAAATGTAATTAAACCATAATTTCTAACTTCTCTTTTTCATCAGCCTCCTTCTAAGTAATGAATTAAGTATAGTACATTACTGCAGCGGTCAGCAAAAGAGGATTGATGGACGAACATGTAAATGTGGGCCGGGGCGTAGCCGAGGCACACACATACGTAAGTTCCTCAATTCCTAGTTGTGGCCAAGGCTTGTATAGTGCTTTTCTCACATAATGCGCGGAAATTAAAACTAAGTAGAACTGTATACATGACACAACAACCAACAACATTTTTCATGTGCTAAAGGGTTCATTTGTTTTTTTTTCATTATCAAACAGGTTTCTTGTTCAAGCTACAAGCAGTTGCTTCGTTCAATGCCTCTTTTGCTGGCCGCTGCAGTAATGTACCATAATTTTATATTGTTGTCATAATACTTGGGATTGATTGTTAGGTAAAGAATTTACATAATTAAAAAGGAGAACGTTTATACTCTTTAATTAAAATTGCTTGTGAGTGTTGTAAAAGCCGACTGACAGTTTTATATGAGAATTGAGATTAGGTAGATGGCAGTTTATAATTTTCCAGCTGCAGTTTCCAACGTTCATGCTTGGAATTACATCGCAATATTACAATGTAAGCGTGAACACAATATGTAGAACCTTCAATCTTCTTATATTACTTCACCAAATATTTACATATGAATATTAGGGACTTTTTACGATTTTATTTTGGTCATATTTCTTTTTTATTAAATAAATCTTACCAGTAGTAGGACCACGCTGTTGACAGTTCTTTGTCTACAGCCGCGGGCCGGTCCATCCGTAGTAGTACCACACTCTCGCAGAAGATCGACGTCTGAGTAATGGCAATGTACTATTGCGCTTCGTTCGGTGAGCGAGAGAGCTGGAAGCCCAACTGGGTGGGTTTGGGGATTGTAATGGTAGGCAGCGGCCTAGCTATACTAATCTATACTATATATAGCCTTCGTTGCAAAGGTCCATGGGCGGCAGTGACACTTATCATCAGGTGTGCTGCTTGCTTGTTTGCCAACATAAGCAATAAAAAAAAAAAACTTGATAGCATACTGTCACGGCGGTTTGGGTCATTCCAATTATTGCCAGTTAAACAAAAAGAGTATCATCATTCTCCTCTCTTATCCCGATTACTTGGGGTCGATACAATATGTAGTATTATTTCATAGTACATATTGTAAAAGTTATTGACAATAGTTTTACGACCGGCCGCCTGCCTGACGTCAACCCTCCTTGAGAATGTAATTGTTGACCAAACAGCATCAGATGGAGTTGGTCGTTATAAGGCTCTTAGTCGTTTTTTACGACATCCACGAGCAAAGTAAGGGTTGGTAGTATTCGACGCCTCTACCACACAGCTCATACATACGTTAAATTAATTTATTTATCGTTTCTAAGGAAATAAAATAAAAATCTTTTGTAAATAAAACATTTCAAGTTCAAGAGTTCAAGTAATTTTATTTTTTTAAATTCACCCATCTAACGTAGAATGTAATTATATTTTTTTTGAAGATATACTTCTTTAGGCGCGTTATGAAAAATGATGAGAGTGAAATTTTAAGTTGCGCGCCTCACTGTAACACAGAATTAACAGGTTGAAGTTGGCCGCAAATAACATGTGCGTGCATCAATTCTACGTTCACAACACGTGTTTTAGTTTCACACAAGTCCGAATTATATATGTGCTAATAAATTATATTCAGTAGTGATTTAAATTGTATATTTTGATTAATATTATTTACTATTCGTAAATATTAGTGAAAAAAAATTATCCTATCCTTTTCTAGTCCTGTTATTATTTTATTGTAATTAATTATTTGCATACAATTAAGACTAATTTTTAAATAATGCTAAAGAAGTATAACTTATCATGCTATTACATAAATACACGCATTTTATATAGATATATTTTTTTATTAAATTCACACTTTTATATATTATAGATTAACTATAATTAGAGTAGAGTCAATTTAAAAAAAAACAGTTCATTTAGCTATTTGCTGTACAGAGCAAGATATTACTTTTACAAAAAAAAAAAAAAATCTCTAGATCTCTCGCTCTTTAGAGAGAATTTATTTTTAAATGTAATACTGTATTTAACTATTATATAGGATGTATTTTTTCCATGTGGGGATGGAGCAAGAATACAATTCACCACCCCCTAACTTACCCGTCGGTGATCGTAAGAGATGACTAAGGGACACAAAAACAAACAATAACACCAATAAGAATAAAAACTCGAAATAAAATCCTATACCAACAGCTAGTCAGACGGACTAGCGTGGTATATCAGGTCAATTTCCCTCCCATTGTGAAGAAGGCTCGAGCCCAACAGTGGGACATATATGAGCCGAGATATTGCTAGCAACTATTGTAAAATATCTACGTCCATCTTCTGGCTACTTCAATTTAGCTCGATGGTCCCGAACTATTGTATTATCATCAAGATGACACATAGTTCCAAAGTTTCACATCCATATGACCATTAGAAGCGTGCTGAAATTGACTTGCAAGATTACATTATTAGTTACAAGTAAAGTTAATATAAAGCTCATATATATATATTAGGTCCTTACATATGAAATTGGCGTTTTGTACGGGCGAAATATAAAGTAATTTTTCTTTTTGTAAATATATTTAATTAATCAAAGTATGCACCGTTGTTATCTATGCACTTTTGCCATATTATAGATAGTTAATTTTTTTTTTTTTGGTAGGCTATGGCCCAGACACACGTCGCCCGCTCCGTTCGGGGCGATGGAAGGGCAGCGCGTGGCCCCATAACCCACCGTATTCCCTCCCCATTGTCATTGGTGTCTAAAATAATAATTTACTACCCTTGATCTTGATCTACCCTTGATCCCTTTACTAAAAAAACCATGGGGACGAGAATCAATAAACTCTTTGAAGGCGGTTTGGACTGCCGCATCGGAGTTGAATTTTTTTCCTTATAAGAAGTTTGGACAACTTCGTCCGGATCCAAATTCCAATTCCGGAAAAAACATCAGCGCCGTACACATCATTAATCCTTCGAGCTGTTTCTGCAGCACTGGTGCCACGGTAGAACTCGTACTCGTAAATATACCGATATTTCATGTTTTCCATTGTGTGGTAATAAGCGACGCCAAAGAAAAAAACAATGAGGGAAAAACAAATGAATGACTGTTTTCAAAACTCAAATGTACCAGCTAAATTAATTTATAAATTTAAATTTGGAATTCTTAACCAATGAGATATTTCAGATCAAAGTGGTCAGTACGGCATAACGCTAATTTCATATGTAAGGACCTAATATAAGGCTATTTTGTTACCGTCTCTTAGTATTAAAAAAAAAATAAGAAAATAATTAGCTGTATTTGCTTGCTAATTGTTCCTAATATCACAGCATCGCAATTTATATTTATTCACTATTTTATATACTTATGCACATAATATCTATATGTAATCATCCATTTATACCTCTTACAAACTGTAATACAACAATCTCTGATTGACTTATATATTAATTATTCTAACGAAAAATAAAAATGGTTTTTGGATGACAGTTGCCTTGAAACATCTTTTAATTGTATTACAAAGTTACTTATCCATACTCCAATCATATATACAATAGATAGACAACTCAGTTGAAACTACTTTTACGGTTTTTATTGCAATTGTATTTGAAATAAAACTATTTTTACGGTTTGGTACAATAAACGCTGCAGTGTTTGAAACGTTTGGAAATTAATAATTAAATATAAACGCAATAAAATATGCAAGAATAAGTTTATTTAAAATGTGTAATATTCGCGTAAACGTAAGAAATAAACTTAACGCGGCAAACTGAACGATAGAATCCGTAAAAATAGTTTCATTTCATCTGTGTAATACTCGCATCAGGTCCATCAATCTGTGTAATACTCGCATCCTTATGTTAACTCAGTTGAAGTTCTATTACAAATAAATTAAACTTTAAATAAACTTACTTATCGCGATATCATGGCATCTTATATTCCTATATAAGATGGCGTGTTCTTAGGAATAAAAGGCTATCTTGAACATAAAATTTAAGATGGCATGTTATTCGTTTGACTCTCGCCAAATGCTTATAGAAAATTATAGCTAAAAGAGTAAATGCAAGCGCAGAATATATTCGGAAAAAAATATTTAAAAGTTCCTACCTACTAAGTGTAACTAGTGTGAACTAAGTGATTAATTTCTTTTTTGTACAACTTTTCAGTCTTTACTATAGAACAGTGTTTGTGTATCTGCAAAATATTTCATCGAAGCTAAATTCAATTTCATAACACAATTAACTTTTATGTCCAATTAAATTTGAAGTTACCATATACGGTACCACATATTTATACATTATTATAGTAATATTTGTAGGTTACTTAAACTTAGACTACTAAGGAATTAGATAATTTCGAAAAAAATCTCAATATGACAATGCAGTTTTGCAAGAGTAGAAAGAAACTTGTCCACAGAGTTGACAAGATTGGGTCAACATGGGGTCCTCTTTTTCCGACTTGTGCAGGTTTGGATGGGCTATTTCGGCAAGTACCTGCACGCTCGCGAGGAGGGAGAGGAAACCATCCTGCCACCATTGCAATTGCGACGAGGACACGGCGCAGCACACGCTCGATTTCAGTGTGGCCTGGGCAGAGCAGCGCCGTGAACTCGTCGCAATCATCGATGCCGACCTGGCGCTACTGACCATCGCTAAGGCGATGCTCGACAACGTCAGGAACTTGGAAGCGGTCGCCGCCTACTGCGAGGCAATCGTCTCGCGGGAAGAGGCGGCAGGGCGGGTCTGAGAGGACATACTCTTCGGTGACATGCTCCACCGCCAGCGCCTAGGGTGGCGCAGGCGCGAGTATCTGCGCCTGATGCCGCCCTAGCGGAGGCCGCGGGTGACAGGACGGAGGAATCCGTAACTCGCAGAGAGGCTGACCGCGTGAGGGAGACCCTCCAGTTGCAGGCCGGGGCGTCGACGGAGATGGTACCCGAAAGGGTAACCCACCGGGATGGCCATGGATGTTAAGGAAGCGGTACCAGTGGCCGGCCCAATGGCAATGAGTGGAAGGGAGTACGGTGGGTTATGGGGCCACGCATCGCCCGTCCGTCGCTCCGGACGGAACGGACGGCGTGTGTCCAAAACATAGCTTGCCAAAAAACAAAAACAGTTGACTGACTGCTGGACAATGCGGGTAAGCTGTTGAAGAGGATCCTGGCTGCTTGTATCAGCCAGCACCTTCACTCCGATCTGTCAGACGCCCAATTCTGTTTCCGGAAGGGACATACGAGGATTGCGGCCTTGTTACGCCTGAGGGCCGTGGTCGCGGAGGCTGCCACCGGCGATGGCGGTGCCTCTAGAGATCGCCAACGCATTCAGTAGTCTGCCATTCAGCTGCATCAGGGAGGCACTCCGGTATCACGGGGTGTGCCCGTATACCGGAGGCGTCTGGTGCCAGACTATTTGGAGGTTCGCAGTCTCTCCAATAAGAGCTGAGTAGGGGACGTTGTGCGAACGCCCATGTCGTACGGTGTTTCACAGGGGTCAGTCTTGGGACCGCTGGATGAAGGGAAGGCACGGCAACTTACGGCACAACTTGTGGCACCGTCTCGCCTAGCGAGATGGCTGCCTGGCGGGGCGACGACCGCCGTGACGTCATTGTTCGTTGAGCAATCCGGCTGCAGAGGCCTCGGTTCGGTGTTCGCACCGTCGAGGTCTTCCGGCCGGTGCCGATGGACTGATTGGGTGGCAGCACAGGGTCATTTTCTTCTGATTGTTGCAGGTCTTGACGGGGTATAGATGCTTCGGCAAGTACCTGCATACGGTCGTGAGGAGGTAGAGGACACCATCCTGCCACTGCTGCGATTGCGACGGGTATACGGCGCAGCGCACGCACGAGGTCTGTATAGCCTGGGCATAGCTGCGCTGTGAACACGTCGCAATCATCGGTGCCCACCTGACGCTGCCGACCATCACTAAGGTGATGGCGGTCGTCCCCTTCTGTGAGGCGTGAGTACCTGCGCCTAATGAACCCTAGCTGAGGCTGTGGATGACTGGACCGGGGTGATGAATAGACCATCACCAGCAGAGAGGCTGACCGCGTGAGGGCGACGGCCTCTGAATTAGCCGGGGCATCGACGGAGGATAGTACCCGAAAGGGTAAACCACTTGGCTGACCACGGATGTCAAGGAAGCGGTACCAGTGGCCGGCCCGATGGGGATGTGGAGGACATACGGTGGGTTATGAGACCACGGGCCCCCCTTCCGTCGCCCCGGACTGAACGGACGGCGTGTTACCAGACTAAAGCCTACTAAAAAAAAAGATTCGACATCCCAATCAAATGAAACAGATTTAAGTACATTAAAAGTAAAGCACATAGATTGTAAAATTAAATATTAAACTAACTATTAAATCTTAAGATAAAAATTGATAACTATTAAATCATAGACAGGTATTTCAGTATAATACGAGTACAAAGTGATTTAAATAACTGAAGATTTTTTATTATACGGTTCTTCATCGGTGTCCTCTGGTTTCCTGAAAGTAATAAAATGTTATATTATTTCATTTTCTTGTTTTAGGTCATTCTGTTATATACTAGAAGAATTGTATCTACACGGTGTACGGGTAGCCTTTTACTATTAAAAGGTTTTTTTACGTATATAACTGTAACTTGGCATATTTATTATACATTGTGATAAAAGTTCTTAAAGATTGATTGTTGGACACATGATAGAGGATAAACAGTATATAATGAAACAGATTTTTCGTCTTTAGATTGGCAAATAATCTTTAAAATTACTTACTATAGTCTATCTAATCTAAGAAGTGCACTTTGACAGCTGTCGGAGTAAGTTGTCTAGGTATGTGAACCAGGGGTACGATGCCAGAAACCTCCACGTGGTGTATCCTGGGTGCGAGCGACAGTCCCCCAGATCCTTCTGTCGAATTGTCGCTCGTAGCGAATCTCTGGTGCGAGGGGGGGTTCCCCAGCAATGGGTTGAGTCCCAATTCGCTCCTCACCCTCTAGTTGTAGAGGGTACAGGAGGCGAAACTTCGGACGGGCCTGGTCACTCATTAATTTGAGGGCTGGGCAGGCTTATGCCACCGCCGACATATCGTAAACCTGATATCTCGCTTCAAGACATATTGTCGTGAGGCGTAGTTTCAGGAGCGAGGGTCTTGGCTTAACCGCCCGGACCGCGAGGAAGACAACCTCTATAAAGAATTCGAATTGACATTCGAATTCGGAAATCACCCAGAATCTTAAGTTCTGGCGTGCGGCGAGAAGATGCATGGCAGATGGGTTGTTCTGTTGTTAGCACGCTCCAGCCAGGGTACCGGCCGACCCTCTGGTTGGTAAATGTAGGCTTGCCCGGGTACAGGGATCTCTGCCCGGGTCGACGGTGTACTTCTCCCCTACTCGTGGGAACAAGATGGAGGCTTATACTTTACCACTTACAGACGGGGATCCTAGCAGTTCCCACATTACAGCCTCGCCATGCTACCGTAAAACTGGCACAGAAGACGCCTCGTCCTCTAGACTAGAGGCGTTCAAACCCGCCGAGGGCCCGGCACCCATGGAGGCCCAATCGAAGCCGAAGAGGCGTGGAAGACCACCCAAGGCGACTCGTGGGAAGGCTTCCGTCGCGAAGGGGCGCCAAAAGGAGCGAGGGGAGCGGCGGGCTGTCAGGGAGGCTGCCGCCGCTCCAACGCATGAAGGAGACGACAGTTCTGCTGCAGAGCCGTCGAAGGACGAGGGCGACAGTTCTGTCGCAGAGCCGTCCAACGACGAGGGCGGCAGATCTGTCATGGAGACAGAGGACGAGGGCGGCGATGCCGCAGGTCCGTCGGAGATGGAGGAGGGCAGCATGTCAGCTGCCGAGACTGCCGCTGCGTCATCGTCGCGTTCTGCGGCATCAACCATGGCGGCGGCTTTGACGCTCAGGGAGGAGGCCCTCCCCTCGAAGGTGCGGAAGCGCCCCCTAAATAAGAGTGGCAGCTCAGAGTCCGACTACGAGTGGCAACCTCTCGCAGGGGGCGAGGGGCTACGGCGGCGGCAAGATCGGCGGCTTCGTCCCCGGTCGGCCAAGTGAGGGGGGCCGAGGCTCGCATGCGTGCCGAAAATGAAGCAGTCGCCGCGAGGATGGTGAGGGTGTTGTCTAACATCCCTCCCACCGACGCGGCGGCAGCTGAGGGCGCTGTGAGCGGCGACCCCCCAGCCACTCAGATGGAGGCCCTGCAGGCCGAAAATGCCCGCCTTAGCGGCGAGGTATCAGGTCTGCGGGACCAAAACCACCGACTGGAGGCGGAGTTAGCGGCTGTGCGAAAAGAAAACCGCAAGCTGGCCAAAGATATGGCCGACTTGCGGAGCCAATTCACGCTTTTGACGCCGACCACGCCGACAACGTCGTCGACGAGGTCCGACTATGTCGCCGCCTCAATTGCGCCGGCTCGAGCTGCGAAGCGCGCCCCGAAAGCTCAGCCAGTAGCGGCAGTACCGCTGCCCGCGCTGCCTGTAGTGGACGGCGTGCCGGAGGCAACCATGCGCGCCATCATGGAGTCTGTTGGCGTTATGGTCAATGCGCGCATGGAGGTTCTCGAGGCAAGATTGCCTCCGGAGCCACGTCTCCGGCTGCCACTCGCTGCGGACGGAGGCAAGACCACGCGGCCGACTATAGCGTCGAGACCCACCCCGCTACCCTGCCAGGGTGGCCGCGTGAGCTTCGCCGCAGCTGTGACTGGGCCCAAGGCTGGGTCCAAGGGGCTCGCTTCGGCTAAGAAGCAGAGATCGGCGCCGGCTCCTGTTAAGGCCACGCCGCAACCGGTGCCCGCACCTGTGTCGCTGGTACCGGTTAGCGCGTCCACGACTGCGCCTGCTGCGCTCAGTGCAGCTCCGTGTCTCTAGAGATCGCCAACGCATTCAATAGTCTGCCATTCAGCTGCATCAGGGAGGCACTCTGGTATCACGGGGTGCCTATATACCTGAAGCGGCTGGTGGCAGACTATTTGGAGGGGCGCAGCGTCCTCTATAAGAACCGAGTAGGGGATGTTGTGCGAACGCCCATGTCGTGCGGTGTTCCGCAGGGGTCGGTCTTGGGGCCGACTTTGTGGAGCATCGGCTACTACGGCTAACAAGGTGGGTTATGGGGCCACGCGCTCCCCTTCCGTCGCCCCGGACGGTGCGGGCGACGTGTGGCCAGGCCATAGCCTACCAAAAAAAAAAAAAAAAAAGGTATGTGAACCAAATAATCGCTATCGAAAATATTCGATTTTAGAGAGAAATCGATATTGATTCTTTTTAATTAATAATCGGTTTATTTTTATTTTTCAAAAAGGAGATGAATTAAGTGCTAAATTAATACTAAACAAATTTAATTATTTCAGCATTAAATCTAGTCATCATATTTAGTAGTTGAAAATAGGTATTTATTCAGAATCACTACTATTAATTGAATTATCATCGTCGCGAACATTAATAATTATTTCTTTATCAATAAAATTGTCGAAATGTATATCTCTGTCAAAATCTGTATTCGATTAATTATATAATATTCTAATATTTTTACCGACGTACGTGACATTGTTAGGTCGTCAATAACAATTACTATTTACCGTGTTATTTTAATTTTAAATTAGTGTTACGAGTTTTAACATTAGATTATTGTACAAGAAAGTATTATGTAAATAATTTAATAGTACTTTAAAATTTCAGATTTATTGTTTGCAATCATGTGTATACGTTTGACTAAGGTTATAGTGTATTAAAAAATACAAAACGTCAAAATGCACTTCTTAGATTAGATGAACTATAAACAGTAATAATGGCATAATATTATGAGAGATCTCACATATCGACAAAAACATTGAAAAATATTCCTCAAAATTACTGTCAATAAGAATTTATAGTACGAGTATATTAACCCAGTGCATATATTGTAAATCTACATGTTTCAATCAGTGTATTAAGTGAAACTAAGTAATTGATCTAAGTCGACCCGAAAAGAAACCATCTGGTGTTATTATATCATTGGTTCTAAGGAGACTTGCAGATCTAGCAGGGCGGTCATAAATCTTGGCCAAAATTCTAACCGCCATATTCTTGTTGTGTTCATGTGTTATAAAATAAACATGTACCTGTTTTTTTAAGAACTGAAGAAAGATGTTCACATCCCGCAAAAACGATTAAAATTATCGATACGATAAAAAGTATCGATAAATATTTCTCTTCAGATTAACTTTGGGCAATCTCATGCATACGCCTATCTACTTTCACTGTTGAACATAAACCTCCTAAGAGGAGATTACTGCCACAATTATCACGCTTAGGATGTAGTAAGGCGTTCGCATTTACTGTATTAAATTTTTCAGGCCAATCATCATCATCATCTCAGTTCAGGTCCCATTGTTGGGCTCGAGCCTCCTCAATAACGAGAGGGAAATTGACCTACTATGCCATGCTGGTCAGACGGGTTGGTATAGGTTTTTCTTTCGAGTTTCCCTTCTCTTGCATAGATGTTATATGCGTTTTATATCCCTTAATCGTCTCTTACGATCACCCACGGGTAAGTTAGGGGGTGGTGAATTATATTCTTACTCCGTCACCACACAGACTACTTCAACACAACTTTCTTCGTAATACTGCGGTTAGATTTTTCAACTCCCACGGTCAAATAAGGGTGATATTCTTAACTTATTACTCTACATATAAAATTATATAACTAACCCGCATAAAGACTGTTCTCTGATAATTTTTTCAGCATCAGCTAATGATTGCGGCATCGGTTGACCATTAGTTTCTGGCAATCCTAGACAAGCGCTAGCCGATATTATTGATATCGCTACCATTATAACCAACGGTAGCTGTGACCAGATTCTTTCCTGTAAACAAGAGACACTTTGTAACCGAAACCAACATTGGACTTCTGGTATATGACTGCTATAGAAATAATAGATTATAAATCATCATTCTCCTACTCTTATCCCAATTGCTTGGGGTCGTTACAATACGTACTCTTCTTTCATTGTACACATTGTAAAAGTTATTGGCTATAGTTTTGTGACCGGCCGCCTGACCGACGTCAACCCTCCTTGGGAATGTAATTGTTGACCAAACGGCATCAGATGGAGTTAGCCCAGGTCCATATAAGGCTCTTAGTCGAAATTATAAATATTCTTTATAATTCATGTAAATTTAAGAAAAATAAAATGTGTAACAAAAATCGAAAAAAATATTGATAATTAAGTATAATATATAATCTATATCTATAAAAGAGGATGTTTGTATATATGAACATCGGTAAACTCAGAAACTATTTGACCGGTCATTATAAAAATTGGTATGTATATGTTCAAATTATTGAAATTTTAGCATTTAATATGCTTAATTATTTATATTTAGGGGGGCATAGTCTGGAACGTGCTCGTTCGCGTCCCCTGCCAGTCTAATTAGACTGCTAATCCGGCTCGATATGCGTACCGCAATGCGGGTTAGGGCGTCCCCCGGAGGCGACGCGTACCGACCCGCCCCCATCGGTACGAACATCGGCAGTTGCGGCGATGGGGGCCGCCACCCATCACGCCTTGCCCACTCAGGCGAGTCGAGGAGAGCAGAGTGCCGGGTGGGCACGTAAGAGGTTGTGTGGAAGGTAAGTTGCACGAGCTGACATCCGTCATGGCGGACAAACAGCTAGACGTGCTCTGTGTAACAGAGACCAAGCGAAGGGGCAGCGACGCCTGCGATCTTCCTGGTGGCGGGGCGGCTCTGTGGTCTGGTGTACCACAGAGCGATCGAGCCAGTATGGGGGTAGGACTGCTGTTGTCTTCTCGCTTGGCCTCAGGTGTGAAGGATTACGGAATGTATGATCCCAGACTTCTTTGGGTCCGTATAAAACTAGGTGTCACCAAGGTATTCATAGTTGTAGCATATGCTCCCGTAGGATCCTCGGTGGCATCAGACCTAGAGAAGTTTTGGGACAATGTTAGGGAAGTTCTGGATATGGCAGAAACCAGTGAACGCGTGATTGTATGCGGAGATTTGAACGGATGGGTGGGGACCAAGCGTCCCGACTATGAGGACGTACTCGGTCCATTTGGTGATAAGAGAGTGAACGACGCAGGTAGGCTCATAGCGGATGTATGCATGGAGAGAAACCTTATTGTGTCAAACACATTTTTCCAACATAAGGACATCCATATGTATACATGGAGAAGGAATAAACAGAAAAGCATAATAGATTTAATTTTGGTAGACAGTCGCCTCCGAAGCAAAATATTGGACGCAAGAGCCTACAGGGGCCTCACAGTCGATACGGACCACTATCTCGTTATCGCGGGATTTAGTGGTCTGTTCAGAAAGTGGAGGCACTGGCGAGAGCGTGTCCACTTCGGAGGGCTTGAAAGAATAAAGGTTGAAAAGTTGCAAGAAGAGTGTGTAAGAGAAAAGTATGCAGAGGGTGTCCGAGAACGGCTGACGATGGCAAGCCAGCCGCAATCGGACATTGAAGTATGCTGGAGAGTATTGAAGGAGAGTATGGTAGATACAGCGAAAGAAGTATGTGGAAGTTCAAAGAAGCATAGAAAAACAAATGGTGATGCATGGTGGGATGCGGAAGTGGCAGCTTCCGTAGAGCAAAAGAAGAAAGCGTGGCTGGACTATGTCTCTTCTTTGAATCTGAATGACAGTATGACTGAACAGAAGAAAGAAATATATCGGCA
This sequence comes from Lymantria monacha, assembly GCA_905163515.2. Taxonomy (NCBI): domain Eukaryota; kingdom Metazoa; phylum Arthropoda; class Insecta; order Lepidoptera; family Erebidae; genus Lymantria; species Lymantria monacha. Next base: position 5,960,973 of record LR991082.1, read on the forward strand.
ATGTAAGAATGACACCTAGGCCTTAGTGAAAGAGAAACGTGATGGAGCAAGTATGAGTGCAGAAGATAGGCTGACTAAAAACTTCGAGGGTAACACCAAACTCTTTTGGAGGGAGGTGAAGAAGTCTCGGGGTGGTTGGTCAGCCTTCAGAATGAATAAAATAAGGTCTAAAGGTGGAGACATTCTTACACAAACACAAGACGTGTTAAGCCGATGGAGTGAATATTTTGGCGATATGTATGCGGATGCTACGGTTGGCGCCGGTGTTGCATGTGGTTTAGTAGATCAACATTCGACAACGGCGTCCTCCGATGGCATCAGTATGGATGAAGTTGAATGGGCGATAAGAAGTTTGAAAAATGGTAAGGCAGCGGGCATTGATATGGTGTCTGCCGAGATGATCAAGCTTGGTGGCTCTTGTGTCTGGGAGGCGTTCCTGTTGCTCCTCAATTTATGTTGGAGCTCGGGAATCGTTCCCGGGGACTGGAATAGCGCAGTCATCGTGCCTTTGTTTAAAAACAAGGGTTCACGTTATGACTGCGCAAATTACAGAGCCATAAGCTTGACCACTTTGGCAGCAAAAGTGTATGGTAAAATTATTGAAAGGAGAATGAGGATGGTGTCCGATAGTTTACTGTGTGAGACACAAGGAGGTTTCAGGAGTGGAAGGGGATGCATGGATCAAGTGTTCTCTCTGCGCAACATTATGGAGAAGCATCTGGCTCTAGGTCAGAGGGTTTTCTACAGTTTTGTGGATCTGGAGAGAGCATTTGACACGGTTGTACGAAAGGAACTTTGGGACATTTTACCGGAGTACGGTATTAACGGTGAACTGCTACAGGCTGTGCAGTCCAGTTACATGGGCTGTACAGCCTGTGTGCGGCTGGATGACGGAATGTCGCCTTGGTTTGACGTCAATATCGGCGTTAAGCAGGGGTGCGTTCTGTCAGCCAGGCTGTTTATCATATATCTGGATAAATGTCTCCAAAGGTTGAACGATATGAATGTGGGAGTCCAGATGGGCGACTTAGTGGTCACTGCTCTGCTTTATGCAGATGATGCAGTCCTGCTGGCACAGTCAGCGACTGACCTGCAGACCCTAGTCGACACAATGACAGAAGATTGTAAGAAAAGGGGTCTACGCGTGAATGTGAGCAAAACCAAAATAATGGTCTTTGAAAGAGATGAAACCAGAACAGATGTAAGAGTAACAATAGGTAATGATGTACTAGAGCAAGTGGATGAATTTGTATATCTTGGATGTGGATTTAGCCGAGATGGAAGGTACACCACTGATATAGAGCGAAGAGTGAATGCGGGAAATAGAGTGAACGGAGCTTCTCGGCAGCCACCACCTCAGCCAGAAGGCACGTGTAGCAATACATAACGCAGTGCTTGTCCCAACATTACTGTATGGAAGCGAGAGTTGGGTATGCAGAAAAGAGTATGAAAGTAAAATGAATGCGGTCGAAATGCGATCTCTGCGGAAAATCTGTGGAGTTAGGCTGACCGACCGCATTCGTAACGACGACGTAAGAGAGCGAGTAGGTATGAAAGAGAGTATTGGTGTAAAGATGCGAAAGGGAATGCTCCGATGGTTCGGACATGTGGAAAGAATGCCGAACGAACGTCTGGTTAAGAAGATATACAATGCGAAAGTGGAAGGATGTAGGTACCGAGGGAGACCGAGACTAACCTACCTAGACCAGATCGGTCATGTACTGAAGGAAGGTGGAGTCAAGCGTCTCCGAAACCGGCGAGCGTGTATGAAGAGAATTATGAATGTTGAGGAAGCGAGTGAAGTATGCAGAGATAGAGTTCTCTGGCACTCTGTTCTCTCTGCCTACCCTGCAAGGGATATGGCGTGATGATATGTATGTGTATGTATGTATGTATGTAATTATTTATAAAAACCCGATTACGAAGCGAAAAATGATGTCATAAGTGGGATTCGAACCCACACAAATCCGCAAATCCGTCCCAATCGTGCTGCTACTTACACCACCGTGAACTATTGTGTGTTGACATTCAAATGGTATGTATATGTATTTTTTTTGGAGAAGGTTTTTATGCTATCCCTATTGATGTAACTCGCCACTAGATGGTACTGTGATATCGATTTCTACAAACAAACCAACGAGCTGGGTTTGCTAGCTACTGAAATTATTAAAGGGCGTAATCTATCCCTTTCCAGTACAATTATATTTGAAGCAGACGCCGATTGAAATTTCAAGGTTGACGTCATGTTATTGGTATTCTTCTCTCTGTCTGATTATTAGAATTCAAATGCTTGTAATTAGCTCAATATGAAAATGCTCAGGCATCATTTGTATTTTTCTCTCTGTCTCATCAATCTCCTACGCTAATTCCAATTACTTGGGATCGATATGTAGAGTACATCCTTCATAATACATATTGTAAAAGTTATTGGCAATAGTTTTATGACCGGCCGGTCATCTGCCTGCCTGCCAGACGTCAACCCTCCTTGAGAATGTAATTGTTGACCAAACGGCATCAGATGGAGTTTGCCCAGGTCGTTATAAGGCTCTTAGTCGTCTTTTACGACATTCATAAGCAAAGTAAGGGTTGGTAGTATTCTTAGTCGCTACCACACAGGTTATGAAGGAGACTAAATTAAAAAATAAAGGTCATCATCATCATCATCACAGCCCCATACATGTTCCACTATTGGTTTCGGTCCTCCTCCGTAATGAGAGTGCAATTAACCTACTATACCGCGCTGGTCAGACGTGTTGGATTTTGTTTCGAATTTTCCATATCTTGCATAGATATTATATGCATTTTATATCCCTTAGTCGTCTCTTACGATCACCCACGGGTAATATAGAGGGTGGTGAATTGTATTCTTACTCCGTTACCACACGGATATTGTATGTATGTATAATTATATGTTAAAAATAATATTAATATCTTACCGAGTACACAATGAAAGGGCAGACGATAGTGGCTACATATCCACACATATGCAGAGCAGATGAGCCTGACGCCCTGAATGCCGTCGGCAATAACTCAGTCACCCATTGTACGGACACGGTGTAAGACATATTGCCCACAAAACGTGCGGCTATTGCGAGACTTGCTTGTGGAATACCTGGGAATACAGTATACATTTATTCATCAATCTATAAATGTAGTTAGACGTTATTTGGGATGTGAAATGATGACCGTAATTAATTTTATAAGTTTATTTTATTTATTACAAGGCTGCTGTTATGCACTCCCTTGGTCTTTCTTCATGTTTTGACAGAAAAAAAAAAAGAAATATATTATCGTTCGAAGTGCATTACATTGCAGCTAATACTTACAAAACTAATCTTAGAGTCATATTCACTGGCGCTTTAGATATTATTTTGTACCGTACAATCTCCTTCGTTTGACGGCCTACGAACGAGTCTTACGGGACATTGGCGAAGTTGCGATTAATCACTAACAGAAGCCATTCATCATGAAGAAGAAGAAGTACCTACTTACAAAACATGTTTCAACAATTTTATTTAATTTCTAAAGATGGGATTTGTTTAGTTTGTGTTTTTTGTCATAAAACGGATAAGCATAAAATTTTGTTTTCAGTTTGCCTATTGATGCATTCATTTTGTAAACATATATATAAATATATCCCTCATTTGTTTACAGTATACGGTATCAACGAGAAAATTAGGGTTTATGATACATTGTCTTCTATATAAATTAACAGCTAATCTTCATCATCTCATGATACTACCTACCCAGCCTACTGCTGGGCTCGGGCCTCTTTCATAATGGGAGTGAAATTGATCCGCTATACCACGCTGGTCAGACGTGTTGGTATAGGGTTTTATTTCCGGCTTTTTTCTTTTGCATACTAATTATAAGTTTTTTAATCCCTTAGTCGTCTCATACGATCACCCGAGTAAGATAAGGAGTGGTGAATTTATTCTTACTTCGGCACCCCATGGAAAATCTTTATATGTAGCTCAATATAATTCTACTGTACACATATATGAAATATTCTCTTTTTTCCCTTTTTCGGCCGGTACAGTATCGATAAATTTTTTTATATGTATTCAAGTGGATTCAATAATGGTTTAGATTAGCAATTGTACTTTGTAAGTGGCGCTGCGATCGGTATCAATGAATTAAGCTTTAATTTTGTTTACATTTTTATAGAAAGACGTCTGATGTGTGAGCATAATACATTGCTATTATAATGAGTTGATATATCAGTTGTATTTACCTTTGGGTACAAAAATTGCAATAAATATAAAGATACCGCCCAATAACAGTGGAATACAGCCAAGAGTTCTTCTACCCCATCTGAAATGGAATATAAAAATATTTAGCATTCTTCTTTTTTTTATATATTCTGTAATTTTGCTCATCAGTCATCCCATCCTTAGATGACTTATCAAATGTTGAACATAGGTCTCACCACGAGAATACCATGTAGAATAATCATATGTCGTTAATTAGCTAATTGAATTCGCTAATCAACCAATCACTAAAACTTGCTAATAAGTTAACTCACTAATTAAATGGTTGCTAATAAGTTAACTCACTAATTAAATAGTTGCTAATAAGCCAATTCACTAATGAACTGGTTATTTTAGCGTATGTTAGTGTATGTTTATGACTTTCAAAAATGATGGTAGATATATTTGTAGATTTCGACCTTCGACACAAAGGGCAGCGGGTTTTGTATAGTGCTATAAGGTCACGTTTCACAGGTTGACGATCGTTCAGCTCGTTGTTCAGATCGTTCAGCCAATTTTTATTATTTTCGCGGGAAAGTAAAGCGTTTTAAAACTTAGAATCTCCATTTTATTCTTAAATTATTTTATTTTTTCTGTTGGTGGCAAACGAGCGAGCAACATACCTGATGGTAAGTGTTACTGCCGCCCATGGACCTCTGCGATATCAAGGGTATAGCTAGACCGCTGCCTACTAATGAAAATCCCAAACCCACCCAGAAAATTGGGTTTCCTCCTCTCTCGTTCAGCGAACGAAGTACAGCAGTACATTGCCACTGCTCAGACGTCGATCTCCTGCGAGAATGTGGTACTATGCCAGATGGACCGACCCGCGGCTGTAGACAGAAAACTGTCAACAATGTGGTCCTACTATTATTAAATGATTAGATAAGATTTTTACCTGTTAAGTACAAGAGCGAGTATCGTTAGAGAAGGTATCTCCGTGGCGGACGCTAGGGTGAACGCCAAAAAGAAATCCAGCCCCAAGGAGTCCGATAGTCTGATCAGAGCATCGAATATAATAGCACCACCCATAAGCAGGACCGTCAACAATAGCATAGCTTTGCGAAGCGGTGGGTTCTTGAATATAGCAATAAACGATGCTTTTTCTTCCTCCTTGCTCTTGTTTGATGATAACTATCAATCAAAGGTAATATTTAAAAAAAAAATAAAAAGAGCATCAGGCAATATATATATATAGATATATATATATATATATATATATATATATATATATATATCACACACAGCCAGCCCATAAATGTCCCACTGTTGGGCTCAGGCCTCCTCCATAATGGGAGAGAAATTAACCTACTATACCGCGCTGGTCAGACGTGTTGGTATAGGGTTTTGTTTCGAGTTTTCCTTCTCTCGCATAGATGTGAATGCATGCGTGAATGGTTTTCTTACTCCATCATCATACGAAAATATTCAAATTTAAAATAAAATAACAATTAACTTACAATAAATTCACCCATAACATCATCAGGGATATGAGTACCGTTGACATATTCAAATCGCCTCAGCACCTTCACAGCTTGATTGACACGACCTTGGCTTGCTAACCATCTAGAAAAAATGGATAAAGGGGGAATAATATTATAATCGCCATATGCAGGTGGGCGTTTGTAGGTGTTATAAGTTTGCCTAGCAATGTCATCTCTCAGCCAAGTTTCAGAGTTGCATTTAAGGAATCTAGTTCGTTTGCTGGTTAGCAGAGATTTTTTAAAGTAAAAACTTCTTAAGGAGCAATGGGTATTTTTTAAGATGAGAAAAAACCATTAAACTCCCGCCACTGATACAGTTACCGACACCTCTGTACAGAAGTATATACATATCCTGGTTCCGTTTACATAAGACTTGAGTTTGAGTCAAAATACAATGGTAATAATGGATATATAAGGTAAATATAAAAATTAATAGGAAAGTATATAAGTTGAGCGCCTTATCAACGCGCGGTAGTCACAAAAACGGGCTGAGTGATTACCAAGAATACAGACAATACCACTCTCCTGAGCTATTTATAACACCAGCTACCAAATCGCGTGCCAAGCGTGTTAATTATGGTGTTTTCCCCTTTAAAGGAAGTCGAAGTCCAACAATGGACTTTGATAGGTTTAAAATGATAATTCACTAACCTGGCACTCTCTGGCAACAGCCACGGTGCTAATAGCAAGCTAAATAACGGCAGAGAAGTGATCCATAGAAGTGTACGCCAGTTGGCAGCCCATACTGCTATCCAGGGTAGAGTTACACAACCAGTTCCGAAGAATAATGCGAATGACAATGTTGATACCCATGTACGATGCTGAGCTCCTACATATTCGAGCACTGAGGACAAAAGACTTAATTATATAAACAGAACAAGTCTTGAAACCTATTGCTTCAAAAGTTCTAACTGCTTGGCATCATCATAGATGTGATTCAAGTCTGACATGTGGTAATTATTTTACCATCTTCAAATGAGTTTGTTTTCTATAAATGTCCTAAGTAATTTAATAAGTAAAATGCTTATGTTTGACATGCTAGACTTTTTGTAATAACTTATACAGTACCCGGAAGTAAATATTGCATATCGATCTTTGAAAAGAGACAATCGGTTAATTTCGGCTCCGGTGAGCGTTGTCTCGATCGCTCATCACTTATGTGGCGTCTGCAAGTCAGTGGTAAAGTGTAGAAGATTGCAGTTGTCTTCAGTCAAATATAAAGTTGTTAAAACCACAATAATTTAGGAAAATGCCCGAAGAATTGGTATTTAATAATAAAAAGTCATTTTAAGACATGTTCCGTGACTCACAGCTAATGGAGTAATATATAAAAAAACACGAATACAATGTCATACTTCAGTGACCAATCACAGCGCTCGAGCGCCGATGGCACGCGACTTAAATTCCCGCTTTTTTACCCGACTGCAAAGGAGTGGTATTGTGTTTAACAGTCTATGTATGTATGTATGTTTGTATGTTCCTTTGAAGCACTATATATACCAAACGCGAAATTGGAGATGGGCGACCGCGTCAGACATTAGATACTTTAGGTAGGACTACCTATGGTATATTGGACAATATACCTACTAGATACTTCAGTATATGTCCATCCATATCCAGTTATATGAATTTCTCGTCTTTTCATCGTAAATTTCTACTGTCTAAAAAACCTATATGTGAGAAAGGTTGTTACGAAACTTTAAATCGATATAGATCCTAAACGGCCAGTCAAATCGAAAAATGTTGAGAGAAAACTATAAATGATTTTTAAATACCTATTTAACGATACCCCACTCGATATAGTTTGATGACTTTAATTTTTTTAATTTTCACAATATGGCGTCCAGTAGTCGCCATATTGAATTTTCAATAACGTCATATCTTTAGTGACACTCGCCGGATTCAGAGGAATCGATTGACGTGCGAATCATACAAATCGGCCCAGGGGTTTGGTATATATAGTGCTTCAAAGGAACATACAAACATACATACATAGACTGTTAAACACAATACCACTCCTTTGCAGTCGGATAAAAAGTGTAAAATAAAAAAAATGATTAAAAAAATTAAAAAACCCGACTGCGTAAAAAGTCACCAAAACTACGTACATAATAAAAAAACTGAAAAGAAGAAAACAAGCACTTAGATGTCCAGTGGTCTAGAATTCCATAATATATTATTGAATAAATACTATTGCAGAAAATGAAATATATTTTAATAATAGAACATGACAACTGAACAGTCGGGATCCTTTATTCGACATCAAATCTAATTTTTCAATGGATCGCGACTAATAATTTAATTTAATTTAATCATTTTTTTTATTTCTTTTTCCTTTTCACATTCTACGGGTATTTCAAATTTTTCAATATTGTACGGCTTTACGCGCAGAATTATCGTGTAACTGTTTTATACGCATTAATAAACATCGTTATCAAAAGCACATAACAGTCTTAATTATTTTACAGCTCCATATAACTGCCAGACATAACTGTATTCGTACGACGTCATAAAACTCGCAGAAATAGTAATACAAGTACCTAGTGTATGACATGGACAATGCTGTACAAAGTCGAAATTAGTCAATTCGTTTTTTATGAAAACATCAAGGAAAAGTTATCAATACATTAGGAAAAAAAGTCAACAAATACATGAACAAAAAATTAATCAATAATTTAGATTCGTGTCGTGAAATTACTCATTTTTTATAGATTTTTATCTCTGTAGTCAATACCTATGTAATAGTGACTTATTTTACGTGAAATAATTTAGTTCTCCCGTAACTATGAATATAAAAAGTGTTCGAAACGCTGGGAAAGTAAAAACGAAAAGAAATGGGTGTGTGTATGAGAAGTTATACTTCTTTGGCATCATTAAACAATAGTTTTTATCTGCATGCAAATAATTAATTACAATACAATAATAAAAGGACTGGAAAATAATAGGATATTTTTTTTTCACTAATATTTACGAATAGTAAATAATATTAATCAAAATATTCAATATAAATCACTACTGAATATAATTTATTAGCGCATATATGATTCGCACATGTATGAAACTAAAACACGTGTTGAGAGGTTTTATTTCTTTTTTTGAAACATAATGAGCGGTTTTGCGGCCAACTTCAACCTGTTTTACTTTTTACCCGACTGCAAAGGAGTGGTATTGTGTTTAACAGTCTATGTATGTATGTATGTAAGTATGTATGTATGTATGTTTGTATGTTCCTTTGAAGCACTATATATACCAAACGCTTGGGCCGATTTTTATGATTCGCACGTCAATCGATTCCTCTTAATCCGGCGAGTGTCACTAAAGATATGACGTTATTGAAAATTCAATATGGCGACTACTGGACGCCATATTGTGAAAATTAAAAAAATTAAAGTCAACAAACTATATCGAGTGGGGTATCGTTAAATAGGTATTTAAAAATCATTGTTAGTTTTCTCTCAATATTTTTCGATTTGACTGGCTGTTTAGGATCTATATCGATTTAAAGTTTCGTAACAACCTTTCTCACATATAGGTTTTTTAGACAGTAGAAATTTACGATGAAAAGACGAAAAATTCATATAACTGGATGTGGATGGGCCTATACTGAAGTATCTAGTAGGTATTGTCCAATATACCATAGGTAGTCCTACCTAAAGTATCTAATGTCTGACGCGGTCGCCCTTCTCCAATTTCTAACGATTTAGTACTCAACTTCAGTTGAAAAACTATATATATAGTTAGGTACTTACCTACTTATTAATAAATAAGATAACTATAGCTACCTAGGTATTTATAACTAAAAAAGTGTAAAATAAAAAAAAAATGATTAAAAAAATGAAAAAACCCGACTGCGTAAAAAGTCACCAAAACTACGTACATATAATAAAAAAACTGAAAAGAAAAAAACAAGCACTTAGATGTTCGGTGGTCTAGAATTCCATAATATATTATTAAATAAATACTATTGCAGAAAATGAAATATGTTTTAATAATAGAACATGAAAACTGAACAGTCGGGATCCTTTATTCGACAGCAAATCTAATTTTTCAATGGATCCCGACTGTTCAGTTGTCATGTTCTATTATTAAAATATATTTCATTTTCTGCAATAGTATTTATTTAATAATATATTATGGAATTCTAGACCACCGAACATCTAAGTGCTTGTTTTTTTCTTTTCAGTTTTTTTATTATATGTACGTAGTTTTGGTGACTTTTTACGCAGTCGGGTTTTTTGATTTTTTTAATCATTTTTTTTTTATTTGTTGCAGTGATGCGCGCGCATCTTACTTACGGCCAACTTCACCCTGTTAATTTTGTGTTAGAGTGATGCGCGCGCATCTTAAAATTTCACTCTTTTGACGGGAATTTGAAAACGTCATACGGTGCTCTTGTATTATATTCGATATCTTAGTGTTTTAACGTGTTATATTCGATAATTTTGATGGCATTTTATGTAATATGATATCGCGGAACTACTGGGATGTAGTGAATATCATATAAAAGTGCTTTACAACGTTTTCGTTTTCCATCAAAATTCCCACAAGATACCATTAACAGTGTGGCCATTGCACTGTTAATGGTGACAATTTGACTTAGACAACGACTGACTTGAAAGACTAAAAACGTGAAAATATTTATAACTTGACACTGGCACCAATAGCTCGTATAAGTAGCTGATTCCCAATATATAAGAAGAAGAAGAAGAAAATTTCACGACGGGTTGAGAGCCCTCAGCGCTCACCCACAGTCCGGGTAAAGTTGTCATAGCCATCTGAGGCTAACAACTAAGACACACAAAAAAAAAAAAAAAAAAATTTCACTCTCATCACTTTTTCATAACGTGCCTAAAGAAGTATAACATCAATAAAATATGAACACGATAAAATCCATAAAAATTGTTTTATTTCATACTAGCAATTTTTTGCGGTATCACCCTCATATTTTCTTTCTATATATCCATTCCGTTTTCTTTTATTGTAAATATGAATACTTAACTGTTTACCTAGTATATACATCATCATGAAGCAATTATCATATGCCATGCCGACTATGAATCTACAGATGATGAAATCCCACACGCCCTTTGTATAAATAGTTGCCACTCCAGCGACGCCACCAATCAGGTTCGACCCTGAAATTATTAAAAATTAAACTTATTATAGATATTTTTTTATGAATGCCTAAAGAATCTACTATTTATATATTTAATTTTTCACAATCATCATTTCAGCTCATATATGTTTTACTACTGGGCTCAAGCATCTGCCACAATGGGAGGAAATTGACCTACTGGATAGTAGGTCAGACGGGTTGGTATCGGGTTTTATGCCGAGGTATTCTTCTTTTATATTGTTTTATCTTCATATCTCTTAGTCGTCTTTTACGACACCCACTTGCAAGAAAAGTGGTGGTGAATTGTATTGTAACTCCGTCACCACGCGGAATGTTTATTATTAAATTTTCATTAATCTGTGGCATTTAAAAAAACATCTTTTAGTAAATATTTAACATCAATATGCCATGTCCTATATCAAACGAGGTTTAAGGAGAGCACTTTCTTCACGGTAGGTAACGGCCTCACTGTGTTCCTGGTGTTGCTAGGTTCATGTTCAATAGTACCATTTACTATTAGGTCTACTGTTTGCTCCTTTGCCATCGTAGGCAATAAAAAAACTATAGTTTAACATTTAATGAAAGCTAATTAGAAATAAAGCTCAAATCTAAGAAAAAATGGCTAATGACGACTAAGGGATATGTTATTCAAATAACATCGATGCAAGGGAAGGAAAACTCGAAATAGAATCCTATACCAACCCATCTGACTGGCCTGGTATAGTAGGTCAATTATCTCTTCGTTTGTGGAAGAGGCTTGAGCTCAGCAGAGGGACATAAATGAAATCAGATGATGATGATGAAAATACTTTTTATTTTTATATTTTACTAGCTTTATCCAACAGACGCTGATCTATACAAATCTAAAAATACAAGAAAAAAAATCATTTAAATTAATCAAAGCGCCACTTTTTGGGCCCAATTATCAATTGAAATCATTGTTATATCTACCTGAATTCACATAAAAAAGAAATGAAAATCGAATGATAAATTAATTTCAACCAAAACTAATATTCCAAATGTCTGGGACACGAAAATATATTTCGATATCTTACCCATCAAAGCCGGTACTCTGCCATATTTGTCAGCAACCCACCCCAAAAGAACACCACCCACTAACGATCCGACGAAGAACAAAGATTGAGCTGTTGGAACTATACTAGCAGAACCGCATACCCAACCTCTCTGTAAATAAAGAAAAGAAAGTGTAAATTAATTAAAATGCACATGTTTGAAGCATATTCCTTATCATCATATCAGCTTATATACTTCCCATGGCTGAGCTGAAGTCTTTTCCACAATAGAAACGCAATTGACCTACTATACAATGCTGGACGGACAGGTTGGTATACGGAATGTTCTGTTTTTTTTATTTAATATTTTCTTTTAAAGAAAATATTAAATAAAAAAAATGTTTTTGGTTAAACTTGTTAATTATCGATAAAGCGTCTAATCTATCTTTGAAACAAAAAAAAAAAATCTATAACTCACCTCAGTCACAACAGTTTCATATGGTATATCTGTAAAATCGAATTCCCAACCAAACTGACATGGAACTAAGGGTGTTTCCAATGAAGGTGGCTTCAAAGTATGCAGCACTTCAGTCCAGTTAGCGTCAAATGTCATACAACGTTCCAATTCACCTGTTGCAGTAACGGGCGCTGATAAATTTTGTCTGCAAAATTGAGACGTTGTTATTACAATTCATGCATTCTAGAATTTATTCAGTGCTTGTATAAGAGCATATATGGTTAACGTTAGATTTATAAAATATTATGAAATGGGGAAAAACAGAAGAGAAACCCGCTTTCCCACGTTTAATAAAGATACCATATGTTTCAAGACAGGAAGGTATCCTGGATAGGATTATAGGTGGAATAGGATAATATATAAGGTAGGACCACGCTGTTGATGGTTTTCTGTCTAGAACCGCGGGTCGGTCCGTCCGGGGTAGTACCACAATTTCGCAGAAGATCGACGTCTGAGCAATAGCAATGTGCTGTTGGGCTTCGTTCGGTGAGCGAGATGGCAGGAAGCCCAACCGGATGGGTTTGGGGTGTGTATTGGTAGACAGCAGCCTAGCTATACTCCTGGTATTGTAAAGGTCCATGGGCGGCAGTAACACTTACCACCAGATGTGCTGCCTGCTTGTTTGCTACAATAAAAAAGCAATTTTCCGACATGATTAGAGCAGCCTCTGAAAATTCAACTAGTAATTTGCTGCAGAACTTATGAAGAACAAGGCATCCTCAATACGGTTCAGCTTCATATGCCAAGAACATTTTATTTCAAAGGATATAAATAAGGGTAATAATGTATTTTATTCATCACCATTATTTTATTCTTAACCCAATTACTTCGGGTAGAGGCATTATTTACATCTCTTCCATCGTACATATTGCAACAGTTATTGGCAACAGTTTTATGACCGACCGCCAGCCTGACGTCAACCCTCCTAGGGAACGTAATTGTTGACCAAACGGCATCAGGTGGACCTACCCTAGGTCTATATAAAACTCTTAGTCGTCTTTTACAACATTCACGAGTAAAGTAAGGGTTGTTATTAATCGTAGCAGCTACGTATAGTAGTTTATATCGGCCTGGGCCAACTCTATCTGATACCGTTTGGTCAACAATTACATTCAAAAGATGGTTTAACGTCAGCCAGAGCGGCCGATCATAAAACTATTGCCAATAACTTTTGTAATATGTATGATGGAAGACAATATTGCGTCAATACCATGTCATTTGATTATATATTTATGTTCGATTATACACGGGATCTCAAGAACTGTCATACCAAGAGCATGTTCGAATCATGGACAAATTTACATTCTTAAAATTGTATACTTGCTAAGGAATTAAATGTATTTTTCTTAATTAAAACATCAATTTTAAAATATTCACAAAATTTTTATCATCACAGTGGAAAATAACTTTCCAAATGTCATTTCGAACATTAAAAATCGATCTATTATTATGATGACAATTCAAACTAACAAAATCCCCTTTTTATATATTTTCCGTGTGGTGACGGAGTAAGAATATAATTCATCACCCTTATCTTACCCGTAGGTGATCGTAAGAGACGATTAAGGGATATAAAACGCATAATATCTATGCGAGAGAAGGGAAACTCGAAACAATAGCGTGGCCTATACCAACATGTCTGACTAGCGTGGTATAGTAGGTCAAGTTCCCTTTCATTATGGAGGAGGTTTGAGCCAAACAGTGGGACATATATGAGCTGAGATGATGATAATATTATATACTAGCTTTTACCCGCGGTTTCACTCACGTTGAAGCCCTTAAATAAATAAAATATCAAAGATTTTAGGGAGGGTAAAAAAAGATATATTAGGCAGACTTAATTGTTTGTCAAAACATTTGAAAATCTAGGATATTCAACGCCAATAAAGTGCAAGCCCTAGGTGCTATATTACCGACTGTCAAATTAATATAATATCTTATTGATTACAGCTTCAGCTATCATGCCTGACAATATATTTCTTTTTACCCTCCGTTATTTTTTTTTAATAATAAGTATCGTATGTTCTTTCCTTTACCTTGAAGACTATGTGTACAAAGTTTCATGATAATCGGTTATGTAGTTTTGGCGTTAAAGCGTAACAAACAAATTTACATTCACATTTATAATATCACATTTGTAATATCAATATTATACATTGAGTATTTCCTAATAATGATTTTGTCATTAGTTACAAATCATCATCAACCTGCTCTTATCCCAATTTATTTGGGGTCGACGCAATATGTCTTCTCCTTCCATATAACTCTATCAGACGTCATCTCTGTGGTCACTCCTTGTCTATCCATGTCATGTTTCACGCAGTTCATCCATCTTTTCTTCGGTCTTCCCTTACCCCTTAAGCCTTGATTTTGTCATTAGTTACAAATATGTTTGTTAAATCACCCGCAATACAAGGCTTATTTTCTTAGTGCAATAAGAAATCTTTGTTTTAATTAAAAAACAAATAATAATAATTCGCTAGCTTGTTGCCCACCTTCTAAGTAATTTGTGATAAAAGTGTTGCTATACAGCCATTAATTACACTTTTATCACAAATCAAATACATAGGTTCGAGGCATTGATAAAAGTTATCGTATCATCACATATCTAATCAATACTACCAAAATCAATGACATTGATATTTTTTGCAACACCTATAATAATGACGGTTTTATGTAAGATATCTACATTATTGCATCATTAATAAATGCATTCGGGAAGAGAAATTGCATTTTTTTGTAAGCGATTGACACAAACGTAACGACGACGTAAGAGAGCGAGTAGGTATGAAAGAGAGTATTGGTGTAAAGATGCGAAAGGGAATGCTCCGATGGTTCGGACATGTGGAAAGAATGCCGAACGAACGTCTGGTTAAGAAGATATAAAATGCGAAAGTGGAAGGATGTAAGTACCGGGGGAGACCGAGACTAACCTACCTAGACCAGATCGGTCATGTACTGAAGGAAGGTGGAGTCAAGAGTCTCCGAAACCGGCGAGCGTGTATGGAGAGAATTATAAATGTTGAGGAAGCGAGTGAAGTATGCAAGGATAGAGTTCTCTGGCACTCTGTTCTCTGTGCCTACCCTGCAAGGGATATGGCGTGATAATATGTATGTATGTATTGACACAAAGGCTTTCATGCGAGGACTATAATATCAGGTATCCCAAAAATCACCCTAGTCATCTAAGAACCCTGAACGATTTTCAGTCTCCATAAGCGCTACTATAAAAGCGATAATAGTTAGACGTAAGGAATGTATTATACCAAGTCATATAGTACCCTTTATATAAACCCTTTGGGGACAAATATATATTATAAATTGCATCATAAATTAATTCAATAATCCACTACTTGATCGACATATTGTCGCTATTAAAGAAAATCAACCCAGAAACTCGAATGGCTCCTTTTTCATTTCATCATCATCTCAGCTTGTATAGGTCCCATACTGAGGCTCGGGCCTCCTCCATAACGGGAGGGAAATTTACCTATTATACCACGCTGGTCAGACGTGTTGGTACAGGATTTCGAGTTTTCCTTCCTTCTCTTGCATAGTTGTTATATGCATTTTATATCCCTTAGTCGTCTCTCACAATCACCCACGGATAAGAATAGGGGGTGGTGAATTGTAATTTTACTCCGTCAGCGCATGTTTTTTTTATTCTATAAAATTGTATATCTCTAATTTATTGTCCTGTTTTATTATCTTTTGTGAAAGATATAAGTTTTTTACACACAATACAATAGATTGTGGCTGGATCATTAAGTGGCATTCGATTACAAGTTAAACTGAAGGAGTAGCCGTTAAGTCAACTGAGTGGTTATCATATAGTGTTGTTACCATACATACTTTGTACATGATGTGACTTCTTTAGCATCATTAAAAATAGTTTTTAAATGCATGCAAATAATTAATAAAATAAAATAATAAAAGGACTGGAAAAGGATAGGATAATTTTTTCACTAATATTTATGAATAGTACATAATATTAATCAAAATATTAAATTTAAATCACTATTGAATATAATTTATTAGCACATATATGATTCGCACTTGTATGAAACTATAACACGCGTTGTGAATGTAGAGACTAGAAAGAAGTTTTATTTCTATTTTGTTGGCAGCTTTTTTTCAAGACTTAATAAGCGGTTTTTTGGCCAACTTCAATCTGTTTTACTTTTGTATTACAGTTGATGTCCACGCATCTTATTTACGACCAACTTCACCCTGTTACTTTTGTGTTACAGTGATGCACGCGCATCTTAAAATTTCACTCTCATAATTTTTTCATAACGCGCCTAAAGAAGTATAATTTCAAAAATAATAATACTCACCTCAACTCCATACTTAAGTTGGCCAGCTCAGGTACTTTACACCAATAGTTCTGCGGTGTAACTGCTATGAACATCTGTACGAAGTAGATCCACGCAAAGAAAAATCCCAACGGCAGCATACCAATGAACAATAATTTCTGATATAACCCCATTTCGCCCACATGGTACAGGACAGATTCCAATGCGTCGACGTCATTCCCTTTGTCCTGGCCTTTAACGTTGAGCTCTTCTTTAACATCCTTTAAAGATAAAATTAAATTAAGAAAAAATTAAATATTTATATAAAATCTGCGATAATGGCGAGAAAAAGAAACATTTAATACCACACGTCACCTCAAAGACGTAAATATGATACGAAGCGAGATTTGACTGTCCTACAATAATTCACGGTGGTGAAAGTGGCAGCACGATTGGGCCGGACTCCCAATAGGTGCGGGTTCGAACCCCGCTTGTGACATTATTTTTCGTTTCGTAATCAGGTTTTTATAAAAAAAAAAGAATTATCAAAATCGGATTACTCTATAGAAAGTTGTGCATGGTCATACATAAAAAAAAATATACTTGTCGACTTGAGAACTTCCTCCGTTTCTTTTTCGTCAGTTAATGCATGAAGCAATGTTTTATAGCACATATGAAAGAAAAATTCCAAAAACTTTAAATTTTTAGTTACTTCATATATTTTTGTTATATATAATGGTACTCTGTAGGTTTTGATTCCCTTGAGAGTGTCGAAAATTTGCGGAAATTTGCGACATAAACGCCTGTATCTTTTGATTGCATTGGCTTAGAAGTTTAATTTTTTCACAGCTTTAAGGGACAGTAGACTTGAGTATCTGATATTAATTTCAGCTTAATACCTCCTCGCATTCCTGAGAAAAAGGGTCTGGACAGACAGACCGACAAACAGACGGACGGATGGACAGACAGACGGACGGACAGACGAGACGGACGGACAACAAAGTGAACCTATAAGGGTGCCGTTTTTTCCTTTTGACGTACGGAGCCCTAAAAAGTTATGTATCAAAAAAGAAAATTCGTTGAGAAATTTTCTTAATTTTTTTTTATTTTATTGAAAAAGTTATAAAAGCAATTTGTAGACAAAGCAATTTGCTACAAATTATGTCTTTACAATTTTTTTTATCAGATTAATAGTTTCAAAGATATGGCGAAAAGGGCGTTTGCACCATTTCTTCCGATATGGCGGCCGTGGGACAAGGGTTGCAATTCCACAAAGTTGGGGTTAAGCTCTTATTGATCCCGCTCACACAGATAAACCATAAAATTGCGTGCTTTGAAAAACGCAACGTTCAATGTAACTTTTCAATGGAAGATTTGTTTTGTTGAGCAATTGTTTGATGATAAGTATAGGCCCGAACTGCTCCGAGAAAAGAATGGTACAGCCGTGGCGCTTTTTTGATGAACTTGTTGGAGGCACAGCCGTCCCCCAGATATGCTGCTGGAAACGATTACTATTTCAGTTTAAGATGAAAGTTAAACATTTAGCGATGATGCACAATGACGGATGGAAGAAGACCAAACCATATCCTTGCAATAAATGACTGCACAGTTGGCGTATGGGTCGAAATACCGACCAACCATGGGTTCCATTCAGCACAAAGTATTGTGCTGCATGGGAAAGGAACATCATCAATTATTTGTTGTGAGTCTTCAATTTGTGTCTGTTATTATACAGAGTGGAAGTGGATCGCTCCCGAAAACAAAGACAGATGACCCTACTAGTCCTACTTGTAATGATAGGGTAGAAAAAAAATCGATTCGGATGAAATATTTTTTTTCACAACGAATTTTAAGTTTTTTTCACATTCCATCGTATTAGGACAGTGCCATGTAACGATAATTCCATAAAAATACGTAACTATACTTAGATGAGAAAAGACGCAACCTATTCAAAAGTCACGATCAAGACATTTTTTCTCATCCGAATCGATTTTTTTTCTAACCTATCATTACAAGTAAGACGAGTAGGGTTATCTGTCTTTGTTTTCGGAAGCGGTTCACTTCCACCCTTATAATTGCAAAGTCCCCTGCAATACAAGGATTATTTCTTTAGTGTCGAGTCACCGAGTGTGGTCGGTTAAAAAAAAATATATTCTTCATAATATATTTTTCACACAGTATAGATACTAAAGTTAATACAGAGTAATGACAAGGACATTTAATATGGCAGTTTAACAATGCAATATACTTTATCTGTATATCTTAAATACAAATAGAGCTAAATTAATTTGCACAAGCCTCATTGTGACAACGTAACGGCTTAATGTTTGCTTTGACAACATTAAGACGAGAATAGAAATAACGCTTTATTTTTTTTGTATCAACAAATAAAAATAGTTTGGAAAATCCAAAAGTGCACGCCTCATAATTAGTCAGTGCCATAAATGAAAAAAACTTTACTTTTGACCTACTATACCATGCTGGTTAGACGTGTTGGTATAGGGTTAGGGTTTTGTTTCGAGTTTTCCCTCTCTCGCACAAATGTTATATCCCTTAGTCGTCTCTTACGATCACGTACGGGTAAGATAGAGGGTGGTGAATTGTATTCTTACACTATCACCACACGTATAAACGTCGAACGGGTGTAATATCGTAAAAAGCATTAATATTTAATTATATAGAGCTTCTAAATTACTGAAATTTAGCATTTAATATGCTTAATTATTTATAAAATCCGATTACGAAATGAAAAATGATGTCGCAAGCGGGATTCGAACCCGCGCCTATTGGGATTCCGGCCCAATCGTGCTGCCACTACACTACCGCGACTAATTGTAGGACATGCAAATTTCATTTTCGTATTGTATTTACGTCTTAAGGTGACGGTATGCTATCTACCCGATATTTAAATAACAAGGTTGTGTCATCGTTTAATACAATTCTAACTGTAAAGTTTGAAGTATTAAGCCTATAACAATGTGTAAACATTGTCGGGTAGCACACCGTCACCTTAAGACGTAAATACAATACGAAATGAAATTTGCATGTCCTACAATTAGTCGCGGTAGTGTAGTGGCAGCACGATTGGGCCGGAATCCCAATAGGCGCGGGTTCGAATCCCGCTTGCGACATCATTTTTCATTTCGTAATCGGATTTTATATATATAGAGCTTCTCTTTAAATTACGATTGCTGTTTTGAACGTTCACAAAATAAAA
Source organism: Lymantria monacha (assembly GCA_905163515.2). NCBI lineage: Eukaryota > Metazoa > Arthropoda > Insecta > Lepidoptera > Erebidae > Lymantria > Lymantria monacha. The sequence continues at coordinate 5,980,865 of LR991082.1, forward strand.
GCATGGCTACAAACAATTCTCTCAATTTTCTTGGACATAAGGAGTATTTTCTAATTGTCATCATTTTAAATCAAAATTTTTTTTTTTACGCAAATGATAGGTCTATTTGATCACCGGACCGGGGAATTGTCCGGTCACCCGACGTGAGGGCGACGCTCCGACGGCGAAATCTGTCGGGGCGTCGACGAGAGGAACCCGCGAGGGTAAACCGCCGGGCGGGCCACTGAAGTCAAAAATCGGGTACCGGTGGTCCGCTCGCACGGCGAAGAGAGACGAGTTTTACGGTGGGTCTATGGGGTCACGCGCCGCCTTTCCGTCACCCCGGACCGATTCAGCGGGGCGAGACGCATCCATAGCCCACCCCACCCATCCAAAAAAAAAGGTCTATTTGATCACTCGTGTTTACAGGTTTTAAATACAGTAATCACTCCTACAACACAGTAGATTGGTGCCACGTTATAGGAAATACGTTCTATGTGTATTCTTGTATAACACTCTTGTATGGACCCATATAACGCATTATGTACAAATGATTCATGTTTAACTTTTCTCGTTAAAGAGGATTCAAATCGAATATTAAGAAAAATGCATGGAATATAGACATATAAGGGGACGTCCATTAATCACGTGATCTTTTTTTTTTTTTAGCATTTTATAACCGCCTGGTGAGGTTTAAAACTATGACCCCATCAACATCGCGTGAATTTTTAGTACCTATAAAGAAGTAGCCCACAGCTCATTATATTCTCGGTTTTTTGCTTTTTTATACTTTGCGAAAAGGTCTTTACACAGATCATCTACTTTAAACTTCGTTCGTTGCCTGGCAACGGCAAGTGGAAGTCACACTAAACGCTGCTTTTCAGTTCAGAAATCGCAGCGTTTGACGAAAAAATAAATACATGTGATATCTTACTACAACCCCCGACCCCCTTGTGATATTTTGTGATTTTTGTCAAACACATCCCCTATCAAACCTCACGTGATTAATGGACGGCCCCTAACGTTTAAAATCGCCGAGTTACGTGGTGTACACCCGTGTTATACGAGAGACTGAAGTCGGGTAATATGAAAATACGTTATAAGGGGGATTACTGTACTCAAATGAAGTCGAGTCGCGCCCGTGATGTAACAACGGTTTAGGCTGATAATATGCTGATTGGGAAGGAGGGGTGCTGTAGACTCTTCCTAAAGCTTCTTTTTTACGCTTAAATGACTAAATACATCCTTCACCTCGTCTCTTTCTTGCTTTCATGTATTAATTAATAATATGTAATTTAGAGACCTCGTAGAACAGAAGAATCTTTGCAAGTTCATCTTTTTTTCATTTCATCTTTAGTGGTAGGACTAGACTGTTGATAATTTCTGTCTACAGCGGCGGGCTGGTTCATCCGAAGCAGTACCACACACTCGCAGAAAATCGATATCTGGGTAGTGACAATATGCAGTTGTACTTCGTTTGGTGGGCGAGAGAGCGGGAAGCCCGCTTTTCTGGGGGATTTCGGCTCGTATGCAACGTTAGATCGGTACCATTGGTTATTGTAAATGTCCATTAATGGCAGTAATACATACCATCAAATGTGCTGCTTGCTCATTTGGCACCATTAGCAGTAAAAAAATAAAATAAAAGAAAAAGCATGCAATGTGATCTCGTAGAGACGTAAACTTTGCAGCCACCGTATTTTACTTAGTAAAGCCTTTTTTTAGTATATAAAATATATATTAATTAATTATAAAATATATAATTTAAGTTTCAAATTTAAAAACTACTATTTAACGTAAATGCGTAAACTGCTCATCATTCTCCTACTCTTATCCCGATTACTTAGGGTCGATACAATATGTACTCTTGTTTCATAGTACATAGTAAAAGTTATTGGCAATAGTTTTATGACCGGCCGCCTGCCAGACGCCAACCCTCCTCGGGAATGTAATTTATTATTGACCAAACGGCATCAGATGGCGTTGGCCCAGGTCCATATAAGGCTCTTAGTCGTCTTTTACGACATCCACGGGCAAAGTAAGGGTTGGTAGTATTCGTAGCCGCTACCACACAGCCACAAATACGTAAACTACTATTTAGTGTAAATAGGTTTATACTTTCGTATCGCATTTAGTGAAAAGCTCTTAATTTCGAATTACAAACAGACACTCCATTTTTATTTATAATATACGAGTATAAACTAATTATAGAATGATGCCCTTCGAACAATATAATCAATTATAATGCTCGTTATAATATATATCTGATAACTGTATGTATTATTAACAAAATGTATTCTTGTTCAATTTCTATTTATAAGATATGAGCAGATAGTATTGACCAACTTATATCAATTAGTAATAATGCAACTATATCATCTAATTGTCATGATAAAATTGATAATAATATAAATAACTAATAAAAATTGATAATAATATAGAACCGGTCAAGGAAAATGACTGGCTATTTCATAGATAAGGGGACGTCTATTAATCACATGATCTTTTTTAAGCACATTTTAACCTTCACCTCCCCCTTGGTGATACATGGTGAGGTTTATGACTACAAGCCCCCCTCCACCACCAACATCACGTGAATTTTTAGTACCTACAAAGAAGTGGCCCACAGCTCATTGTATTCACGGTTTTTTACTTTTTTATACTTCGCAAAAAGGTCTTTATACAGATCATCTACTTTAAATTTCATTCCTTGCCTGGCAACGTCAAGTCAATGTCACACTACACGCCGCTTTTCAGCTTAGAAATCGTAGCGTTTAACGAAAAAATAAATACACAACCCCCTCCATCTCGTGATATTGGGTGATTTTTGTCAAAAACGAACCCCCCCCCCCCTCTTTCAAACCTCACGTGATTAATGGACGGCCCCTAAGATGTGAGAATTTCAATTTATACAGATAATAAAAGCGTAAGTAGTTTATGTTATTTTTTTTATTGCTTATGGTAGCAAACGATGAAGCAGGATACTTGATGGTAAGTGTTACTGCCTCCCAAGGATCTTTGCTATACCAAATACCACACACAAAGTTGGGCTACCGGCTCTTTAGTTCATCGAACGAAGCGCAACAGCACGTTACCAATGTTCAGACATTGATTTTCTGCGAGAGTATGATATTACCCCGGACAAGCTGACCCGAGACTGTAGATAGAAAACTGTCAACAGCGTGGCCCTACCACTATTAAAAATACCACTGTTGAAACTACCACTATTAAAACTAGCACTGTTAAAACTAGCAGTGTTAAAACTAGCACTGTTAAAACTAGCACTGTTAAAACTAGCACTGTTAAAACTAGCACTGTTAAAACTAGCACTGTTAAAAAAAATAAACCTGTCACGTTAACGAAAGTAATTAATTCGAGTAGGTATTATTTATATAGTATACTAGCCACCCACCCTCGCTTCGCTTCGGTTACGTCAGTTCAGTTGTGTAGTTTACTTTCGCGACATAGAATACCTTTCGGAGAAGGAATTTCTTAAAATCCTACTTCAAATGTTTTTTACCTTCACAGGGTAGAAAGAAAATCCACACCAAACTCCGAGTATGTAGGGGCAGTATTCGAAAATGTAGATTTTTTGGGTTAACACCTACGCAACTAACGCCTCCTCTTTAGAGGTGCAATTTTTTTTCCTGGTGCAGGTTTTGACGGGGCATGGATGCTTCACCAAATACCTGCACACGGTCGTCAGGAGGGAGAGTACACCGTCCTGCCACCGCTGCGATTGCGAAGAGGATACGGCGCAGCATACGCTCGAGGCTTGTGCCGCTTGGGCAGAGCAGCGCCGTGAACTCGTCGCAATCATTGCTGCCGACCTGACGCTGCCGACCATCGCCAGGGCGATGCTCGACAGCGTTAGGAACTGGGACGCGGTCGCACGCGAGCCGTCGCCGGGGACTGGGGTGGCATCAGGCGCGATTACCTGCACCTGATGCCGCCTTAGCCGTGACCGCGGGTGACTGGACCGGGGAATTAGTCCGTCACCCGCCGAGAGGCTGACCGCGCGAGGAGGGACCGACGTCCGCCCCGGACGTTTTTCAAGGGGAGGGTTCCCCTCAGGCGGTATTCCGTCGGGCCGGCCACTGACGATAAGTTCACGCTGCCCGGTGGCCGGTCCAACGACGAAGGCGAGGTTCACGGGTGGTTTATGGGTATGCATGCGTACGCCCCTCTGTCGCCCCGGACGGAGTGGTGCGAGGAGTGCGCCGACCATGACCCACCCAAAAGAAAAGAGGTGCAATTATTAAAAAGCCGTTCTTAGTTTACCTCTGTATCGTAACACAGATATGCATATCGAAATTCAAATCTCTAGGAGCTATATTTACAACTGTGAATTTTACACTCCAGCAACCCCCTTACGGGTGGAATTTCGTAAAATCCGTTCTTAGCTGACCTTTATTTAGCGAATATATATATAGTCTTATGTATTATGGAATTATACATATAATATTTAGCTATGATATAATATAAATAATTTGGTAATTGTCAGATACGTGGGCATTATAATTATGGTAATAACAGCGAACCACTTTTCTATATCTATTTCTGAACAAAAAAAAATGTAGGTTATAAAAAATTACGATAAAAAGGCTTTTTAAAATTAAAAAAAATAGATTTGAAAAACGTGATTCGTTTGTTTGTGGCGTCATTTTGATTAAAATCGTTACGGGGAAAAAGTCATCATCACAGGTCATATATGTCCCACTTTTGGGCTCGGGCCTCCTCTGATATGGGAGGGCAATTAACCTACTATACCGCGTTGGTCAGACGTGTTGGTATAGGGTTGTTTCGAGTTTTCCATCTCTTGCATAGATGTTATATGCATTTTATATCCCTTAGTCGTCTCTTACGGTCACCCACGGGTAAGATAAGTTGTATTCTTACTCCGTCATCACACGGACAGCGTTATCAATTCACAAAAATCATTCCGTAAAAAAATAAATTGTCATCTATTCTTAAGACTTTGGCCCTATTGGTTTTTATTATCAAAATCACATCCGTTTAATAGGTACATGAAAAATTTGATGAATTTTCCTTAAGTTTATTTCCATTGAATTAATTGTGTGTATCTTTTTGTCTCTTTTTCTCACATCTACCGTAAGATACGCCTTCCTCTTTTACACTCATAGTATTTTTTTCTCAAATATATTTGGTGAGCATATATTCTATTAGAAAAAAATACACGCGTGTGAGGCGTACGCTGCTGGATTTTGTTTTATTTTTCCTTATATCAAGCTACGTCCGTATGGTGACGGAGTAAGAATACAATTCACCACCCCATATCTTACCCATGGGTGATCGTAGGAGACGACTAAGGGATATAAAATGCATATAACATCTATACAAGAGAAGCAAAACTTGAAACAAAACCCTATACCAACACTTCTGACCAGGGTGGTATAGTCGGTCAATTTCCTTCCCATTATAGAAGAGGCTCGAGCTCATCAGTGGGACATGTATGGGCTGAGATGATAATATCAAGCTATGGTAATTAATTATATTATTCAGTCAGTTAAATTAATTATTACGAGATCCATTCGCATGATTACTGTGTACGTGTAGATTTATATAATACTAGCTTCTGCCTGCGGCTTCACCCGCGTAAAAGGTTACATTCCTAAAGTTTTTCATCCCTTATTTTTATTTTACCCCTTAACGGTAATTTTTTTACGAAATTTAATGTCATATTTATTTATATCTAATCAATAGCCTAAAAATAAGTTTCAAGCTTCTGGCTTTAAAAATGCCGATAACTCCGTACAACTTTTCAACCCCCTTTACAACCCTTTTTTGCATTAAAAAGTAGCCTATGTCCTTTATCAGGCTCTAGACTATCTGTGTACCAAATTTCATTTAGATCGGTTACGTAGTTTTGGCGTGAAAAAGAGACAGACAGACAGAGTTACTTTCGCATTTATAATATTAGTAGGATCTATATATATATATATATATATATATATATATATATATATATATATATATATATATATATATATACACATAAACATCAAATAAAAAAAAATGTTTTTATGTCCGTTATGGACTCCGAAATTATCCAACCGATATTTGCCGAACCGGTCGTTTGATAGGTTCAATAGTGATAAGGCCACACAGTTGACAGCTTTCTGTCTACAGCCGCGGGCCGATTCGTCCGGGGTAGTACACTCTCGGAGAAAACCGACGTCTGAGCAGTTGCAAGTGCTGTCGGGGATAGAATGTCAATAGACGATCTCTCCGGCATCCCGTAAAAGCGCGGAAGGGACCGCTGTGGTTTTAGTGGGTATTTCGGTCGAACCAGCTGACCGGCGAGTCCCACACACCCCCTCGTCTGTCACCGGCGAGGGCTAGTGCGCAAATGCATTTCCACAGCGTGAACAAAAAAAAAAAAAAAAAAGTTGCAAGTGCTGCTGTGCTACGTTCGATGAGCGAGAGAGCCAGAAGCCTTACTTTCTAGGTGGATTTGGGCTTTTTATTGATAGGTATGCGGCCTAACTGTGCCCCTGGTATTGTAAAAGTATGGACGGCAGTAACACTTATCATCAGGTGTGCTCTTTGTTTGCCTTTGTGATCAAGAGCAATAAAAAATAAAAGCAATAATGAAGTTATTTTTAGAATATTAAAACATTGTAACGTATTAGGAACCGGTTGATGGCGCCTCGATCCATTTTAAAGATTTTTTTTCTTTTTATCTTTATAAACCAGCGTCTTTTGAGTCACCTAAAACTAACTATACAATTTGTTATTTAATAAGAGAATAGACGTAATTTTGTTAGGTCGCCTAAAAAAAAATGGACAGTTGTTTTTTTAATTACGATAATTTTTATTTTTCTTTTGTTAAATAAATAATTTCGTTACATCAACATTACATTAACTTCACAGTTAACATAGTGGTTAAAATAATAACCAGTTAAAATTTTCCTTGTGGTGACAGAGTAAGAATATCAATTTGTTGATAGCACAAAGTTTATTATTCCATTGGATAGTAATCGAACCTTTTTTTTTTACGGTGGACTATGGACGTGGTCGCGCCCCGCCAAATCGGTCCGGGGCGACGGAAGAGGCGGCGCGCAACCCCATAGAGCCACCCTGCAAACACTTCTCTTCGCCGTGCGAGATAGGAATCGAACCTACGAGACTGTTACGATTTATCATCTCAGCTCATATATGTCCCACTGCTGGGTTTAAGCCTCCTCCACAAAGAAAGGGAAATTGACCTACTATACCACGTTGGTCGGACGTGTTGGTATGATGTATAGATGTTATGTTTTATACCCCTTACGATTATCCATGGGTAGAATAAGTAGGGGTAATGAATTGTATTATTCTTTCGTCACCACACGTGAATATCATTGTAGCTTAATTGATAAACTATATGTAATGAATTTCTAATAGATTTATTTTCAATTTAAGTTGGGTTAAATTCTTATTCGATTTTAAACATTTATATTTAATATAATATATAATTTTTCCGTGTGGTGACGGAGTAAGAATACTTTTCACCACCCCATATCATACCCGTGGGTGATCGTACGAGACGACTAAGGGAGATAAAACGCATATAACATCTATGCGAGAGAAGGAAAACTCGAAACAAAACCCTATACCAACACGTCTGACCAGCGCGGTATAGTAGGTAAATTTCCTTCCAATTACGGGGGAGGCCCGAGCCCAACAGTGGGACATTTATGGGCTGTGATGATGATGATGATGATATTTAATTAGCAAACCCAGACCGTTGGTTTTTTTTGTAGAAGTCGATATATCGCAGCGCCGTCTGGTGGCGAGTTACATCAACGGGCATATAAACCTTCTCCATGAAAAAATACATATACATAGCAATTCTTATAATGATCGGTCAAATAGTTACTGAGTTTAGCGATGTCATATATACAAACATACTCTTTTATAGATATAGAAACAGGTTTTGAATCTGTGGCTGTGTGGTAGCGGCTACGAATACTACCAAACCTTACATCGCTCGTGGATGTTGTAAAAGACGACTAAGAGCCTCATAACGACCTGGGCCAACTCCATCTGATGCCGTTTCATCAACAATTATATTCCCAAGAAAGGTCTGACAGTCGGCCGGTATAAAAACTATTGCCAATAACTTTTACAATATATACTATGAAAGAAGAGTTTATATTGTATCGACCCCAAGCAATTGGGATAAGAGTAAGAGAATGATGATGATGATACAGGTTTAAAAAAAAAAAAAAAAAAAAAAAAAAAAAAAAAAAAAAAAAAAAACTGTATCATATCATCATTAATAGAATAACAATTTTAAATCTATAGTTATCAGTATTTATGTGTGTCAATGGCGACGAATTGACTTATTAAAGGATAATGACTTAAATGAAGAAACTAAAGATGTGAGGAAATTTGTAACTATATACACTGCCAACAATGTCTCGTATAAATATCTGATTTTGCTTTGGTAGAATTGTTTTTAGTTTAAGTTATTAGGCTTTTAATATTATTATTTTGTATGTCTTTTATTTACACGAGTATGACACATTTGAAATAAAACAATTTTATGGATTCTATCGCGTTTGTATTTGATTTTTAATTGACCGATGTTTCAAACACTTTACAGCGTTCATAGTCACAAGAGGACTAAGTGTCTCACGTCCAACAAGACATCGCTATTACAGAGATTTATATTTACTGTATTATAGTTCGTCTAATCTAAGAAGTGCATTTTGACGTTTCGCACTTTTTAATACACAATAACTTTGGTCAGACGTATACACATGATTGCAAATAATAAATCTGAAATTTTAAAAAAATATTGAGTTATTTACATAATTAACGTTGCGGGTGACTTTCTTGTACAGTAATCTAATGTTTAAACTCGTAAAACTAATTTATAATAAAAATAACATGGTAAATAGTAATTATTAATGACGATCTTACAATGTCCCGTCATCACGTTCTATACAGTAGTGCTTGACAACTTCCAATTCACGAATATCCAATTAATCGGTAAAAATATTAGAATAATATAATTAATCGAATAGAGATTTTGACAGAGCTGTACGTTTCGACAATTTTATTGGTAAAGAAATAATTATTAATGTTCGCGACGATGATAATTCAAGTAATAGTAGTTATTTTGAATAAATAGCTAGTTTCAAATCCAGTTTTTGTTTTTACTTAACCTAATCCTACTAAAAATGATGAACAGATTTTATGCTGAATAATTAAATTTGTTTAGTATTATAATAATAAATTTATTTAGCATTATAACAATAATTCAGCACTTAATTTGTTCATTTGAAAAAATAAATAAACCGATTATTAATTAAAAAGAATCAATATCGATTTCTCACTAAAATCGGATATTTTCGTTAGCGATTTTTTGGTTCACATACCTAGACAACTTACTCGACAGCTGTCAAAATGCACTTCTTAGATTAGATAGACTATAGTTATTAAATTTTGACCCATATCACTACATAGTATAAAACAAAGTCGCTTCTTCTGTCTTCTTGTCCCCTTGTATGCTTAAATCTTTAAAACTACGCAACGGATTTTGATGTGGTTTTTTTTTAATAGATAGAGTGATTAAAGAGTAAGGTTTATATGTATAATAACATCCATTAAACAGTGGAGAAATACTGTTATTTTCGGGTTGTGATGTCGTAAATAAACACATTATTTTGCGCTTACATTGCAAACGCTCCAGTATAGTATTGTACAGCTTAAAAGGGCCTACAAAAAAGTCCGCGATCTTGATATGCTTATCTCTTAAGGATAACATACTATATCCATTTTAATACTTTAAAAAATGGTCTATTATAAAACGATAATTGAAAAGCAATTTACACAATTACTGTATTAATCCTTATCATTTTAAATACATTAGTTGGCTTGAGCATTTCACGAAGATAATTTTTCCCTTCAGACCATGCAAATTAAATCAATACCTTAGGAGATATAGCAAAATTAAAATAATGCGCAACGAAATTATTTTCGTGTCGCCGCGCCGCCTGTGATTCAATCGGGCCGCGCGGCCGCCTCGCGTTCGAGCTCGGGGCCCAAAAGTTTTGGTAATGTTGTGGAATTGTACGAGTATATATTATATATGCCTACAAAAAAGTCCGCCATGGCATAAATATCTATATGCTCAAGATGAGCGGGCCACCGAAGACAAAGATCGGGTACCGGTGGCCCGCTCGCACGGCGAAGAGAGGAGCAAAAAATCTACATTTCCATATACTGGCCCTACAGACTTCGAATTTGGTGTGGACTTTCTTTCTGGCCTATAAAGGTCAGATAAAGTAGGGTTTTAAGAAATTCCTTCTTCGAAAGGAATTCTATGTAGGAAAAGTAAACAACACAACTGAATTAACGTAACCGAAGCGAAGCGAGGGCGGGTCGCTAGTTTTAATACAAATTCAAATACAAAAATTTCATACTTCTAACTTGAAAATGTCGAACTTCCATACAAATGTTCATCCCTTGACCCTTGTTTTACCCCTTAGTAACATTGTTGTTTTACCGTCAGCTAAAGATCATAAATATAATCTCCATACGCAAATATTCAAACTAAATTATGTATAGAGGCATCAGAAACAGCATTTTTGACATACATTTTGAGGAATTCCCCTCGATTTCCCCAGGATATCAGCATCAGATCCTGATACCCTGGATATGAGACCACCTATTTTTTTGCAGTAGACTATGGACTTGGTCTCGCCCCGCCAAGTCAGTCCGGGGTGACGAAAGAGGCGCGTGACCCCATAAACCCACCATGCAATTCTCCTCTCTTCGCCGTGGGAGCGGGCCACCGGTACCCGATCTTTGTCTTTGGTGGCATGAGACCATCCTTAAAGTAAAGTTTATAAAAATAAAATTATAAAAATTCATCCATAATAGGCGTTGCTATCGCGTATTATACGTACAAGAAAAATAGCAGTCGAATTGAGAACTCCTCCTTTTTTGAAGTTAAAAAGAAAACTATTCTGTATATAAAATTTTATATTGTTTATAATCATTTACTGAAATTTTTTTTTAGCATTTAATATGCTTAATTTATAAAATCCGATTACGAAATGAAAAATTGATGTCGCAAGCGGGATTCGAACCCGCGCCTATTGGGATTCCGGCCCAATCGTGCAGCACGATTGGGCCGGAATCCCAATAGGCGCGGGTTCGAATCCCGCTTGCGACATCAATTTTTCATTTCGTAATCGGATTGTTTATAATCAGTTATTATTAAACATTTAATTGATGATAATTATTATATTGTGGCAATTTACTAGTTTAAAAACTAACAAATCTATTGAGCTACTATAGGATCGGAACGCGGCCATACTGAGAAAAGCCGGCAAGAAAACTCAGTAGGCATAATACTAATTATTGACTCTAAATATTATTATTTTATTTATAAACCCAAATTTCAATGATTAATAATAGTCAACATCTTACTTCTTATAGACTATATGTAATTCAAGTTGGAATTACTAAGATTATCTCGTGCATACAAATGCTACGGTTTTGTCAATCCTTACTAATATTATAAATGCGAAAGTAACTCTGTCTGTCTGTCTGTCGCTCTTTCACGCCAAAAGTACTGAACCGATCTAAATGAAATTTGGTACACAGATAGTCTAGAACCTGATAATGGACATAGGCTACTTTTTAATTTAAAAAAGGATTGTAAATGGGGTGAAAAGTTGGGGTTATATTCATTTTTAAAGACATACGCTTGAAACTTATTTTTAGGCTATTGATTAGATGTGAATAAATATGACATTAAAATTTCGTAAAAAAATTACCCTTAAGGAGTAAAATAAAAATAGGTGATGAAAAACTTTAGGAAAGTAACCTTTTACGTGGGCGACGCCGTGGGCAGAAGCTAGTAGTAGTATATATTAATAGCGAAATCCAGCTTTGTACATACGCCTCGTACGTGAAGCTAGTTGACTATTTTTTGTAGCCTTATAAATGGCAGATTAGGTAATAATACTAAGTACCGAATCTATTTGGCCATCTATAGCGCTTCTATAATAAATATTTTTTTAATAACATAAATATTATAAAGCTGAAGAGTCTGTTTGGTTGATCGCGCTAATCTAAGGAACTGCTGGTTCGATTTGATTTTTTTTTTAAATTGAATGGCCTGTATAATGAGGAAGGCTATAGGCTATGTAATATCACGCTACAACGAAAACTAGAGGTGCAGCATAGAAGATTTTTAACGGGGAATATTTATTCCTTTTGAGAGACAAACATTCCTCATCTTCTCTCTTTGTCTTTAATGTTACGCAGAATATTTTATACGACGCAGTTAGCTTATTATAATTTTTAACACATATATTATATATATTTTTAAAGACTACATCTTTAACTAAAAAAAAATCCTTGTATTGCGGGGGACTTTACAAAAATGCAATTAACGTGCACAAATTACACCCAAAGTCGGTACAATAATTTATGGATGGCACAAAGTGTTTATCTTGCATGAGAATTGAATATGTGACAATCTGATACTGGATCTAACCACCATGATCTGTGCAGTTTTGTAATGCCAACGAATTGATTATACGTAGCATCTTTATTTATAAGAATAATACATAAATATTGTATTCTACAAAATCACTTAAATTATCCAATGGGTTAAAAATGCAAAGGGTTACCACCACCATCGTGGCGATCGTAAAAATCGTCAGAACCCTCTCCTGAGCAAATTATATCACTAATTGTGATCACCAACCCGGCTGTCGAATGCGGCGATTATGGCACACGTACACCTTCCAGAGAGGTCAATAGTGGACGTCGAAGTAATGGTGGATAGACAGATAAATTCTAAACTATTACCTTCCAAGGAAAACTGCAAAAGCAGTAGAACTCCCATTATAATCCAATAAGTAATTACTTTAGATGTAAGAAAATGGAACTGGCCATGGATGTAATGGCAGCGGTCCGAGTGTTCGGTCCAATAGCGATGGGGAGGGAATACGGTGAGTTATAGGGTCACGCGCTGCCTTTCATCGCCCCGATCGATAGTGGGTGTCCAGACCATAGCCTACCAAAAAAAAAGGGCGGTACTTTGTGCATTCTACTATTGTTCCGAGTCTGGATGTAATTTGTGTCCGTTAAATTAATCGTAAAGTATCACAATACAAGGATTATTGTTTTAATTGCAAGTTGTCTTTTTCAAAAATAAAAACGTAAAGGGAGGATACCAGTGTTGCTTATATTCGTGATAACCTCTTAGTTGATTTTTATATCTTCCACAGTAAAATAAGGGGTTGGAAAATTGTATTATTTGCCTGCCACTTTACATTGGCGTTCAAGTTTAATAAATAAACAAATATAAACTCACTATCTATTAATTACGCCATAACGAATTATATTGTACTTAAAATCAAATAGTTGATATCAATAATAAAAACCCATTAAATAGTTACTAACCAATTAATTTGGTTCAAGGTCTATTCTTAATCTTTGTAAATATTAAATATCACCATTATTACAATTAAAAAATCTAAAGAGTTTATCCATTTGTTTAAAAGTGGGGTCTGCCCACTTTTAAACAAATAGAAAAATTCTCTCAGGAGGACTTCACGGGAAAACCTAACCTAAGTCCTTACAGCTCGTTAGCTGAAATATATATACCTACACACACACATACACACACACACACACACACACACACACACACATACACACACACACACACATACACACACACATATATATATATATATATATACATATACACATATATGGCTGGCTGTACATCGGGGAGTATTAGTGCCCACTCTCATTAATGCTGTAGAGATGAGAGCTCTTCGTAATATGTGTGATGTAAGTGTGAAAGATAAAATTAGGAATAGTCATTAGAGAGCGCTATGGTGTGAATGAAAGGGTATGCTGAGGTGGTTTGGACACATGTAAGGGATGAGTAAAGAAAGGTTGACTAAGCAAGTACACAAAGCGAGTGTGAGTGGGACGAGTACAAGGGGAAGACCACGTCATACTTTTCCGGATCAAATTGAAGATGTGTTGGCGAAAGGTCAGATTAATAGTACGCATAACCGTAGCGCATGCATGAAGACTGTGATGAGTGTGAATGAAGCGATAGAGATATGTCAGGATCGTGGTTTGTGAAGACAACCCCCGATACTAAGAAGATAATCCTCGTCCTGTCCTTGACCTGCGTGGGAATCGAACTCACGGTACTGGCGCGTTTGTCTTAACCATTACACCATCGGTACAGTCGCATATATTAGTTATAACTTTAATTCACTTGCGTAATACTCGCGTAAACATCGTAAAACATTATTTTCAAATAATGATGAAAGATAAATAAATATTTGATTACAAAGCCAAGTAAATATTTTATACTTCATATTTTCATTAGAATTAATACTTAATTCACCGGCGTACAAACATATTGTTGCTAGGTTACAGTTATATATGTATTAAATTTATTTCCATGTGGTGACGGAGTAAAAATACAATTCACTAACCCATTTTTTAACCGTGGGCGATCCTAAGAGACGAATAAGGGATATAAAATCTAATAACATCTATGCAAAAGAAGGGAAACTCGAAACACCTATACCAACACATCTGACCGGCGTGGTGTAGTAGACTCGAGCCCAACAGTGGGATATATATATGAGCTGAGATGAAATGATATATAAAATCCTATTAATATTGCGTAGTACTGCTGTATATGCGCGCATAGCTTAACTAGTTAAAATTTATTAAAAATCATCATCAATTATTGGCGATAGTTTTATGATCACCCGCTAACGTCAACCCTTTTTTTTTTTTATTTTGGAACGAAGTTCCTTATCGCGCGTTGTGAAAGGGGGCTGGACGGAAAAAATTCTTACGAAAAGTTGTCACGACACTTTTTGCTATAGTAAGCTATTGTAAGCTGTGCGGCGTCGCTCGTCGGCTCTCTTATAGAAAGCAAGCCAGATATTTTCATTTCTATTTCGCATTGAACAGTGTGGTGTCGCGACGATTTTTTTTATAGATAGAGTGATTCAAGAGGAAAGTTTATATGTATAATATATGCATAATGTACTAGAGAAACACTGATAATTTTAGAGGTTTCTAATGTGATGTCGTAAATAAACACATTATTTTGCGCTTACATTGCAAACGCTGGCTGAACCCTACGAAATAGATGAAAATAAAGTACTACAGTATTATACAGCTTAAAAAGGCCTACAAAAAAGTCCGCGATGGTATATATCTATCTCTTAAGGATAACATACTATATCCATTTTAATACTTTAAAAAATGTTCTATTATAAAACGGTAATTGAAAAGCTATTTACACAAATACTGTATTAATCCTTATCATTTTAAATACATTAGTTGGCTTGAGCATTTCATGAAGATATTTTTTTTCCTTCAGACCATGCAAATTAAATCAATACCTTAAGAGATATAGCAAAATCAAAATAATGCGCAACGAAATTATTTTCGCCCGTGACCGGGCCGCGTGGCCGGCTCGCGTTCGAGCTCGGGGCCGAAAAGTTTTGGTAGTCTAGTGGAATTGTATATCCTATTATTAATATTATAAACGTGAAAGTTTGTAATAATGTATGGATGTGAACATGTTTGTTGCTCTTTCACGTAAAAACTACTGAATGGATTTTGATGAAATTTATAGTAATATAGCTTGCACATCAGAATAACACATAGGCTATAATTTATAAAGATATTTTGCAAATTGGCTAAAATATAACGATAAAAATCGCTTAAGGCAGAAAAAAATTATATAATTAAAATAGAACTTCGTTCCATCCGGGTGTCCCTTGACACCTCCGGTTGTGTATCATTTCTATTATAAATTTTAATATATATAGTTAAAATTTGCAAAAATTTCTATAGCGCGATTTAGACTCTAATACATGTCTTCTTAGAATCCATTAACTTTGTTACAGCGCCATCTAGTAATAGATTATGATCCTATTGAAAAAAAATCTGAGTTACTCCCTAGTCGCGCCTAAAGAAGTTTTAAGTACTTCAAAAATATTATTATAACTTAAAGAAAATAAAATTTTATTACAATTCCTTCACTAATTAATCGAAAGGAACTTCGTTCCATCCGGGTGTCCCTTGACACCTCTCGTTTTTTTTTTTTATTGGTGGGCTATGGGTGCGTCTCGCCCCGCCAAATCGGTCCGGGGTGACGGAGAAGGCGGCGCGTGACCCCATAGACCCACCGTAAAATCCTCTCTCTTCGCTGTGCGAGCGGACCACCGGTACCCGATCTTTGTCTTCGGTGGTCAACGTCAACCCTACTTGGGAATATAATTGTTAATCAAACGGCATCAGACAGAGTTGGCCCAGGTCGTTAAGATGCTCTTAGGCGTCTTTTACGCCATTCAAAGTAAGGTTTGGTAGTATTTGTAGCCGCTACCATATATTTCTTTAAATAAATATAGATATAAAACAGAACCTCGCGATCTACAATAAAGGCATAATGGCGATAATATATAAAAAACATTGAAAATTTAGTATAAAAACGAAATTCAATTGGCTATCGATTGGAAATTCAACACGTGTACAAATCAAGGACATATCCATCTAAAAATATACAATTAATCATAGTATTGAATAAGTAAATTACATGATAATCCGTGTGGTGACGGAGTAAGAATACAATTCACCACCCCATATCTAATCCGTGGGTGATCGTACGAGACGACTAAGGGATATAAAACGCATATAACATCTATGCGAGAGAAGGAAAACTCGAAACAAAACCCTATACCAACACGTCTGACCAGCGCGGTATAGTAGGTTAATTTCCCTCCCATTACGGAGGAGGCCCGAGCCCAACAGTGGGACATTTATGGGCTGTGATGATGATGATGATGATGAAATTACATGAAATATCCATAGCGTTTGCTACTATTAAGATATATTAATTTTATTTATCGTTCCCTCGTTTTGAAAGAAAGAAAGAAAAACATTTTTATCTGTTCTCATTAAAATCTAATGTAAATAGACAGAACTAAAGAAAATAACTTCTGGTATAAAATAATAAACGAGAAACTAAAAAGGCTATTGGCTCAGCTTTGGCTATTTTTTTTATAAAATACCGCTGATATTCTGCCAACACCTGGTACTTGTTTTGATTGCTGAGAACAGAAAAGTTTTCATAAGAGTAGTAGTACATCCATCTAATTGCCTGTGAACATCCACTCTTAGATTTAAGGTACCTAACGAAGAGGCATCATAAGTTTCCTATGAGAGGACTATTGTCCACTAATGTTCTTTTAGCCGATATTGATGCCTTCCAACAGAAAATAAGATTTAGAAAGAGATTGTTCTTGACTTGTTATCACCCGAGAACAAGAAGTAGTAATATAGATTTCTTTTTGCTTCTCCATTCGTAGACAAAGGAAGAAAAGCTGTACAGTCATGTACCTATTATATATTTTTTGGACTATAAAACACTGTTTCGTTTTAGACAAACTACGTAATATTAAGGATTTTACGTAGTTTATCTAAAGCTTGTAGTTTTATCATAAATAAAAAACACAGCCTTGCTGTAATTTTTTTTTTATAATGAACAATTTCATTCTGAATGTAAGTAAAAGCAAATGCGCAAATATTTTTAGTAAAGTTAAGTCAGTCTTGGCGTCGGGCAAACTAAGTCAGTCTTCTGTAAGGATCCTTTGGGAATTTTAGCAAAACATGAAAACGTTTTTATTTTTTATTTTCGTGTCTGTCTTAGCTCTTATTGTTAGCCGCAAATGGCTGTCCGCCGCTTAACTGACCGCTTAACCTGGATTATGGGTGAGCGCTGAGGGCTCTCAACCCGGTAAAAACTTTAAGTGACATCGCCCAAGGGCTCTTCCTGCGAAGAACGGACCTCGGCTTGGGGCGTCAATGATAGCAAAATGGATATTTTAGATGGGACGTAGTTAGCCGCCCCAACCACTAAGGGGTTGGGGTGTGTCATGGCAGAGTCAATGAACCTCTGGGAGCACCGCTTCATGTATTATCTGATGGTCGGCGATTCGAGGTCGATGTGAAGGTCGACGTTTCGAATGAACCACGGTGCCCCCGTGGCTCGTCGCATGAACCGGTTTTGTAGTGTTTGTAACCTGCGGATCCTTGGTGGATTAACGTGTGCTAACACTACGCTGGCATAGGCCATGATAGGCCGTATGGAGGCAGTGTATAGTCTGACCTTGCTTTTCAAGGATAGTTTCGACTTGGCGTTTAATAGGGAATGAAGGCGGCCCATCACAAAGGCGGCGCGCGCGGGAACCTGCCTTATGTGTGGTAAGAAGGTGAGTCGATTGTCAAGGGTTACTCCTAGAAATTTGGCTTGCCTGCACCAAGCGTCAGGCTTATTTAATAATCTGAAAGGAGGGATGTCGTCCGGAGAGCCTTAAAGCTCTCTTTATATTTAATAAACTTTAGCACTTTACCTGCAATATGTGAAGTAATATAGGTAGTGCACAGAAATAAAAATGCTGAACTTTTTCTTTTCTTTTCAAATGTATCAAAAGTAATAACTTTAGATATATTCGTTTTTAGGATCAGCCGATCACAGTCGCAATTATTATTATCTCTACTACTTCGAGTTCTACTTCAGAGTTTTCTTTAAAATATAATTGTGATATTCTTCTGGCAAATTTATAAAGTAGTATCTTTAATTGTGACTACCTCTCACCGTGTAAACAAATGGGCTTCGTTATGATCTGTCAAAAATTATCTCATTTGAAATTCGGTTAATCTTTAAAATAGTAATATAAATTAAATAAATGTGTACCATGTACATATGTATTCCTTATTAACCTTGTATTTATATTTTACGACAATTTAATTTGAATGACTATAAATTTTTTTCAGGTAACTTGACAGTTCCTACTGTAATTCATTGTATAAGCCAGGCTATCTATTCAATCTTTAATAGAAGATATTAAAAAGTTAACATAATATTATTTTTCTTTCTGTTACACTCCTCTACATGTAGCCGTGACTAAAATGGTAAGATTTTTCTTAAAATGTGATGAGTAATAAAACATGCTTATTACGTGTGATGACGGAGTAAGAATACAATTCACCACCCCCCTATCTTACCCGTGATCGTAAGAGACGACTAAGGGATATAAAACGCGTATAACATCTATGCAAGAACACTC